>JAYESA010000008.1:56651271-57364187 GCA_036927795.1 Iris macrosiphon
GACGATGAAAATAGTGATGATTTAGTTGAAGAATGTAGATTATACGGTAAATGAACTATTTGTTGAGAAGAACTAGCACTGATGAATTATTTAAGGGACAATCATTTTCTAGTCGTTCTCACTTTAGAAGCTTTATAAGTAATTTAGCAATTAAATATAATTTTAGTTGTTCAGCTAGTCTTATGAATAATGCTCGTGGAATTATATATAGTTGTGATCAACCGAATTGTAATTGGAGAGTATATGTCAAATCTATTGGAAATGGCGATATAGTTAAAGTTAGTACATTAGAAAATCATCATTCTTGTTTAGGAAGACTTAGTACAGGACGTCATCGACTAGCTACCGCTTCATGGATTAAGACCATGATAATTGACATTATTAGAGATAATCAGTCATACAGTCCATCACAAATTGTTAAAGATATATATAGGGAGCACCGTATACAAGTTAGTTATTCCAAAGCATGGAGAGCCCGAGAGACAGCATTAGCTGAAATTAATGGTAGTTATAATGAGGCATACGCTAGTCTTGAGGAGTATTGTTATAGAATTATGGAGACAAATCCAGGTAGTACATGTTTTTATTAAAACTACCGAAAACAATAGCTTCCAACGAATTTTTATTTGTTTTAAGTCATGTATTGATGGATTTTTAAGTGGATGTTTACCAATTATTAGTAATGATGCTACATTTCTTTCGTCTAAATATCAAGGTATCTTATTTATTGCTTGTGCTCACGATCCTAACTATCAATTATATCCTATAGCTTATGCTGTTGCCGAAGGTGAGAATAGTGATTCTTGGTCTTGGTTTTTAAATTCTCTTAAAATATCTTTTGGAAGTTGTTTTAATGATTGGAGTTCAATTTCATTTATATCTGACAAGCAAAAGGGATTAATAAATGCTGTTCATGCTATTTTTCCTGCATCTCCTCATTTTTTTTGTATTCAACATTTTAAACAAAACATGAAAAAAGTTACAAAAGAACAAGTATTTCAACGCTTGTTAGACTCGCTTGCTAGATCATATGATAAAACGGATGCAGAGAGTGTGTTTGATATAATTAAAGCCGAGAACATAGTGTTGTGTCACGTCCCAGTCCCAAAAATACGTAGGACTAGGACACGTAAGCATGCCAGCCGCATGGATATGGCAACTCCAATGTATGGAAACCAAATCCACACGTACGCTGTAATATGAATATCAAATCCACAAGTGGTATAAAACATATGTCACAAGTCACAGGGTATAATCTAAATCTCATCCACCAAAATCATATAGAAATAAATAACCAGTATCTATGAAACTAGATCTCAATAAGAAGTATCTAAGGATGATAGTTGGATGGAAACAAATCCACTACAAACTCGAATATAAGAGCAAATACAATATGAGTACAACACCACAACACAATATAAGAATACTAGCTATCCATCACAGCTCGAAGAGAAGACATCCTCGGATCACATGTAACCATCCAAATCTGCGCTCCTACAAATACTCAAGAAAAGATACACCTGGCAGCGGACCAGGTCCTCAGAGGGACGTAACAAGATACAGAAAATACGAGCCAATTTGAATACAGTAAACATGCATATTGTTTAAAATAGATAAGTACGCTGTACAAGACAATCTATATGAATGCAATGAGGACAACTTTTCGACGTATGGGCAAGGTAGGCTACTCGATCTAATCCTCACAACCTCACGCTCGTCAGTGGACATCATCAGCCGACATACCTCTGGGGTAGCGACCCTCGAACTCCATCAATCGACATACCTCGGGGGTAGCGACCATCGGACACGACCCACCATAGTGCGTGCTAGTGACTACGGTGTTACCAGAGTGGTTAAAAGCCCATACGCCTAATAATTGTCCTCTATGATACTAAGTGCCATGTGTGTGTCAATATATCTAATACATAGTAATGATTGAAAGAAAACTACACATGCAAGAAATATACATAATGCAATAAATAAACAGAAATATAAATAGCATGTAAAGTACTGTAAACAATTTGGCAAGGTATCTTGCCTGGGGTTCTGCTGCTGGTATGAATCAGAGTCCAAGTCACAGTCCAAATAGCCTATGTATTACAAATTTATCACGTCAAAAGATAATTTATTTTAATTTATTTAATTCTGGAATAATTACTCTAAAATCCTATTTTAATCTTATTATTCTGATTTTTATGTTAATTCCTAAATTTTGTCCAAAAAAAACTGAATTTTATCAACTTGAGACTCATGGCACGCAAATCGA
The DNA here is from genome assembly GCA_036927795.1 of Iris macrosiphon. NCBI lineage: Eukaryota > Viridiplantae > Streptophyta > Magnoliopsida > Asparagales > Iridaceae > Iris > Iris macrosiphon. The sequence continues at coordinate 56,653,538 of JAYESA010000008.1, forward strand.
GGCGATATGTTGACCAAAAAGTCAACCGACACAAACTCAACTTTCATGCATGATTTTCTGTAGATTTCAGCGTCAAAACATGCTGGAATTTACAGCTCGTCCGAATTCAAATTCGTTTGGGAATTATGGCACATACAAATTTTGTATTGTGCACCGATGGTTAAATTCTAATCTAGAAGTTCTACAGAATTAACAGTATGTAAATACTTCGAAATAAATTCTGGGAAAAATATGTCGATTATCTCGACATTAGCTTTCCGAAACTTTAAACGGTTCGTGATTCTGATTCCTGGTTCTCCCGGAATCGCGAATACATCGAAACACGTCTATTTTCGGACATGTTGTGCTCTACGAATTTTTCAGAATTTAATACTAATAATTTAGAAAAATAATTTATATAATCAGAAAGCTAACCTCATTATCGTTCTAACAAAAAAAACTGGAGCGCGTTTGGAGTCCGGAGCTAGAAGATATCGTCTTTTTAATTCGTCATAACTAGTAGAAAATGAGGCTGAATTTATGACGAATTTTGACTATTTTTGGACGAAAAAGAAAGGAATTTAGGGAAGAAAAATATGAAGGATGAGGTATTTATAATGGTGGACACTACTTAATTAAATACGACTAGGATTGGTTAATTTGGATAGGATTATGATGAATTTAAATAAGGATAGGATATGCATGAAGTTGATTTCCTAGTAGGTTCAGGATTTGAATTAATTTAAAATAGAGTTTAAATTTATCTTAATAATTTATAATCTTAAATATAATTAAATATAATACAAATAATTTATAAAATCTTATTAATATCTATTAATACTAAATTAGCATCTATCTAATATTAAGATTATATATATCCAAATAAATCCTAATTAATTTAAAAAATCAAAATAAATTTTTTAAAATTTTAAATAAATTACAAAAAAATATAATTAAATATTTTAAACTAAAATAAATATTTGGTAGGAACGACATGCAAGTATGGTCGTATAGTAAATCATAGAAGTTCTAGAAATGTATGTTTTCTAAGTTTTAATTACCAAAAATTCTAGAAAAATCTCCAAAAATCTAAAATAACCTAAATTAATTCTAAATGAATATTTATATAAGTAAATATACTAAAAAAAATTATTTTCTAATTAACTAAGAGAATACTCTAAATAAATTCAACATCTATGATAAATATAATAATATAAAATATACACAAATACCTATTTTGGGTGAGGGAGTTTACAATCTACCCAACTTAAAATAATTTCGTCCTCGAAATTAAAGTAAGACATAATTTGTTAAATCCTTCACATTCGTACACAAGGTACGTCAATCGCAATCTCTTCCAAAAATTTAAATAATAAAATATTTTCAAATCTATCGCGATTACTTCAAAATTAAGATAATCATTGTTCAAATCAAAATTCAACATATTGTAATCTCTTCTCACCTTTCCAAATCATCAATATCCAAATTTAAATCGAATCCATATAATATCTTCAAGATTGAAATAATCCATATCAAATTTTACCTCACGATCTCCAACTATCATAATCTTCTCTAGAAGTCATTCGAGTCCAATATTATTCCTATTTTCAACTTAAGAATTTTGTACTCTTCAAATATTTAAACTCAATTTACATCCTCAATATTTCAAATAGGTGACCCAACAATCAAAATTGAACTTTTAATTCAAATCATCAAATTATAAAATTTAAATCTAATTCACCAATTGTTCAAGTCTAAAATTCTATATTTATCCTTAAAATTTAAATCGATGATTCATCCTTCAATATTCAAAATTTAAATCATGTGCTCAAAGTATAAATATTTGGTCCGCAATATCAAGATTTTAAAATTCGTTAAATCCACATTATCTTAATCCTTCTTTTAAAATTCTCCACATTTAAAAGGACTTAATCTCTCAATCTAATCCTACTTGATCACAATCTAAAAAAATTCTTCTCAAGTTTAATAATGCAATTTTTACCCAACTTAGAATTTACCCATCTATCACATAAGGCTCTTACATTTAAGAAAAATATTCCTCAATTTATTTTCTCATGTCATTCAATCCTCAAAACTTCAAAGCCGATTATATCATATATGATATGTCCTTAATTACAAAAGAATAATCCTCAAGTATGTGATCGGCCTACGGGGTATATCTAGTACTCTCTGTGTATTAAACTTATACCAAGCACGAGGTTTCGTCTTTCCGGAATAAGGGAAGACGGAGATCGATAATAAAGAGTTCAAGGGCGAGGTAATAGAATAGAAGTATTGGGATCAAGGCGTTTAAAGAATTCAAATAGGAATTGTCAAAGCAGTTGTGGATTGAAGTCCTATTTTGGTAATGCCTATCCACATGCTCGCATCGGTACTGTTATGTAACGGATACGATATGCTTAGACATATCTAGAGGGCAAGTACAGGTGTCTACTAGTCAACTATATATCTCAATCCACGTAAAGTATTATTGCGAAGGGCGAATCAAGCGCATTATGGCTAGCTAGACCATAATACACTGATTCTGATTAGACAATTTGTATTAGTGTGGTTGATCAGGCCCCAATAACACATATGTCATGAACAAGCTCGATATAAGATTAAGCTTGCAAAAACTAGGCTATAATAGCAGCATAATTCAAGGTAGCACAGAAAATATAACGCTGGATTATGATGTGAGAAGTTACAAAATAATTCAAGTTCGCAAAAGCAAAAATAACATAAGCAATAATAATAAAAGACTCTACAATCTCTACAGTTATCATACAACCTCCTTATCTAAGTCGCTAGTCGACCAAATAGGGCAAGGACCTCTAAATTCTATGGTCTGAATAAACACTGTCGTCTTTTGCTAGCATGCGATAAATATCATTCGGTTACACTTCAATTAATAGGTCAAAAGACTATGTGATACTAGGTGTCAAACATTATGGTAAAACTTCTAACTAACTCTAGTAGTGTCTATACTACTCTCAAGTCTTCTTAATACTTCAAGGGGTAATGGTATAACAATCTAAAGATAAGGAATTCTAGGTTCACTAGATATTCTAAACTTAGTGGTGTGTCTATATTCTCGTTGTATTCTTAATAGGTGTGCTACTCTAATTATCATCCTAATAACAGGGGTTCCTATATTCTAGCAGAAGATTATACTCAAGGAACTATTAGGGAAGCACATGAATCAAGCAGGATATAATTGTTCAAAGTAGAACAGATAGGAGGAGATGAATCACAGTCAATTGTGGATGAGATCCTATACTCTAGTCCTAGGTGCAGGCTTGTTCGGTACAGTAACGTAACCGAGACAATATGCTCTCGACCTGCATGGGCCACCACAAAAACATGTCACGTTCCAGTCCCAAAAATACGTAGGACTAGGACACGTAAGCATGCCAGCCGCATAGATATGGCAACTCCAATGTATGGAAACCAAATCCACACGTACGCTGTAATATGAATATCAAATCCACAAGTGGTATAAAACATATGTCACAAGTCACATGGTATAATCTAAATCTCATTCACCAAAATCATATAGAAATAAATAACCAGTATCTATGAAACTAGATCTCAATAAGAAGTATCTAAGGATGATAGTTGGATGGAAACAAATCCACTACCAACTCGAATATAAGAGCAAATACAATATGAGTACAGCACCACAACACAATATAAGAATACCAGCTATCCATCACAGCTCGAAGAGAAGACATCCTCGGATCACATGTAACCATCCAAATCTGTGCTCCTACAAATACTCAAGAAAAGATACACCTGGCAGCGGACCAGGTCCTCAGAGGGACGTAACAAGATACAGAAAATACGAGCCAATTTGAATACAGTAAACATGCATATTGTTTAAAATAGATAAGTACGCTGTACAAGACAATCTATATGAATGCAATGAGGACAACTTTTCGACGTATGGGCAAGGTAGGCTACTCGATCTAATCCTCACAACCTCACGCTCGTCAGTGGACATCATCAACCGACATACCTCTGGGGTAGCGACCCTCGGACTCCATCAATCGACATACCTCGGGGGTAGGGACCATCGGACACGACCCACCATAGTGCGTGCTAGTGACTACGGTGTTACCAGAGTGGTTAAAAGCCCATACGCCTAATAATTGTCCTCTATGATACTAAGTGCCATGTGTGTGTCAACATATCTAATACATAGTAATGATTGAAAGAAAACTACACATGCAAGAAATATACAGAATGCAATAAATAAACAGAAATATAAATAGCATGTAAAGTACTGTAAACAATTTGGCAAGGTATCTTGCCTGGGGTCCTGCTGCTGGTATGAATCAGAGTCCAAGTCACAGTCCAAATAGCCTATGTATTACAAATTTATCACGTCAAAAGATAATTTATTTTAATTATTTAATTCTGGAATAATTACTCTAAAATTCTATTTTAATCTTATTATTCTGATTTTTATGTTAATTCCTAAATTTTGTCCAAAAAAAACTAAATTTTATCAACTTGAGACTCATGGCACGCAAATCGAGGCGATCTGTTGACCAAAAAGTCAACCGACACAAACTCAACTTTCATGCATGATTTTCTGTAGATTTTAGCGTCAAAACATGCTGGACCCGAATTCAAATTCGTTTGGGAATTATGGCGCATACAAATTTTGTATTGTGCACCGATGGTTAAATTATAACCTAGAAGTTCTACAGAATTAACAGTATGTAAATACTTCGAAATAAATTCTGGGAAAAATATATGTCGATTATCTCGACATTAGCTTTCCGAAACTTTAAACGGTTCGTGATTCTGATTCCTGGTTCTCCCGGAATCGCGAATACATCGAAACACGTCTATTTTCGGACATGTTGTGCTCTACGAATTTTCCAGAATTTAATACTAATAATTTAGAAAAACAATTTATATAATCAGAAAGCTAACCTCATTATCGTTCTAACAAAAAAAACTGGAGCGCGTTTGGAGTCCGGAGCTAGAAGATATCGTCTTTTTAATTCGTCATAACTAGTAGAAAATGAGGCTGAATTTATGACGAATTTTGACTATTTTTGGACGAAAAAGAGAGGAATTTGGGAAAAAAAAAATGAAGGATGAGGTATTTATAATGGTGGACACTACTTAATTAAATACGACTAGGATTGATTAATTTGGATAGGATTATGATGAATTTAAATAAGGATAGGATATGCATGAAGTTGATTTCCTAGTAGGTTCAAGATTTGAATTAATTTAAAATAGAGTTTAAATTTATCTTAATAATTTATAATCTTAAATATAATTAAATATAATACAAATAATTTATAAAATCTTATTAATATCTATTAATACTAAATTAGCATCTATCTAATATTAAGACTATATATATCCAAATAAATCCTAATTAATTTAAAAAATCTAAATAAATTTCTTAAAATTCTAAATAAATTACAAAAAAATATAATTAAATATTTTAAACTAAAATAAATATTTGGTAGGAACGACATGCAAGTATGGTCGTATAGTAAATCATAGAAGTCTTAGAAATTTATGTTTTCTAAGTTTTAATTACCAAAAATTCTAGAAAAATCTCCAAAAATCTAAAATAACCTAAATTAATTCTAAATGAATATTTATATAAGTAAATATACTAAAAAAAATTATTTTCTAATTAACTAAGAGAATACTCTAAATAAATTCAACATCTATGATAAATATAATAATATAAAATATACACAAATACCTATTTTGGGTGAGGGAGTTTACATGTTGTATGCTTGGCTTCTTGGTGTAAACGATGAAAGTCGTCGATTTGAACATTGGATAACAGCGTATGCTACTTGTCCTAGATTAGATATTAACACTTCTAATCTTGCTGAATGTTTCAACAGCTGGATTAAGAAATTACGAGATAAGCCAATAACAACACTTCTCGATGGTATTAGAGCCAAGATTATTACACTTCATGACAATCGTAGAAAGTTTGCTGAAAATATAGACACAGATTATTGTCCGAAGATGTTAAAAAATATGGCTTCTATTATCAAAGAGAAGAACCACCTAGAAATATTAGCTATTGATAGTTATAAGTTTGAAATAATAGACCGGGCAACAGGTAGAACCTATATTGTTCATATAACTGATAGAACTTGTACATGTTTTAGATGGTACCATACTTATATACCATGTATACATGCATGTTTTGTTTGTAGATATTGCAATATTAGTATTGATAGTTTTTATCCTGCACTATTTTCGACGAAAAACTTGAAAGCTGTATACGCGCATAAAATGGAGCCAATTCCAGTTCCCTACGAAATCTAAGGTCCTTTGGTAAGAGGACAAATTGGGGTGCCAGATGTAAGACGCAAAGCCGGAAGACCAAAGAAGAACCGCATCAAACCCCGGGATTCATCGACAAGAGATCTACGATGCAGTAATTGTGGTGCTATGGGACACAATCGAAGAAGATGTACTAGTCAACCGAGAGAGTAAAATATAATTGTTCAATACCCAAATATTGTAATAAAAATCCATTACAAATCATACAAAAATTGCAATCATACAATGTTAAAAACTTTCTACTATTCCTCGTCCTCGTCTTGTTGAGTTTGGGTAGGCAGCGGTGCTGATGGAGTCGAAAAGAATTATGTGAATATCTGGTAGCTTTCATCTCCAGCAGTCTCGTAACTCGGTCCCGCTCCAGGAGTCTCGTAACTCGGTCCAGCTCCAGGAGTCTCGTAACTCGGTCCCGCTCCAGGATACTAGTAACTCGGGGTCGCTCCAGGATACTGGTAACTCGGGCCCGCTCCAGCTGTATACTGGTAACTCGGGCTCGCTCCAGCATACTGGTCACTCGGGCTCGCTCCAGCAGTATCCCGCCGACGACGACGAGAGTGTCTCTGTCGTACTAAGCCGGACGGATAGTCCGGTGGAAGACGGGATTGTACCGGAGGCATTTCCGGTTCCGGTCCAATACCCAGATGCCGAACACGAGTAACAAGCTCCTCCATAAGACGACGAGTCACATCTTCCTCCATATGAGGTTGTTGTAAATGTTGTTGGTATATCCCACTCTAAAATTTGAAACATGTAAATTAAAATATTTATCATATCTATGTATATGTATTTTTTAAAGTATAATGAAGTTAAAGTATAATGAAGTCATACCAAATCATTCATTCCATCAATAAAAGCACGCATAGTAGAATCGTCTAGGGATCTAGTCTTGAACCTGGGCTCCTCATAGCGGTATACTCAGTTGCTCATAAGAGGGCATCCCCACCATTGTCTGTAGCCCAGGCTACCTATGTCTGCAAAATATAAACAAAATTTTAACAAACTATTTACACTAAATCAATACGAATAATGAGTAACTTATAACTTACATTCCTCAGCAGAATTTAGTCTAGGAGACATGTCCCTCACACTATAATTCTCGAACCGATTATTCCAGTCAGCAACGAGACCAATGATTCGTTGTAATGCATTTGATGTCTGATAACCGACTGTCGGTAGATCATCGGGAATTATTGGGGCCATTCCGAATTGCCGAAGAACACGGTCTGCCGGATGGTACATGGTGAACCGATCATATATAATATGACATCTGTGTAAACTAAATGCATAGGATGTCATCTTGATTTCTGGAGCATCAGGTTCACATATGTACGGTAACCAGGTTACCTATTTAAAGATATTTTAAGAGATTAGATGTGATGTTTATCTACGATCAAAACTTAAATAATTTAAAGCTATTTATTGCATATTTAAAAATTACCTGATTATACTGCAGCGTATCAAATTGGCTACGATATAGTGATACAGTCCTGTATTGGTAGTGTTGATAATCCACTACGTCTGTAGGCCAGCGCATAGCAACTGGAAATACTCCAACATCACTGAGAATGCTGGTAACAGGCCTACCAATATAAAAGTGCTCGTAGGACCAGAACTATAAAACACAAAAATGACATTAGTACAAACATAATTTGCGTATAAAATTACTCTAACTTTTTAAGGTCTTTAATTCATGCCTGTATCAGTGAAATACATCCACAAATACTCTTGCGATTGCATCTGACAAATTCTGTCAGCTGGGCATACAAAAATGCAAGAGTAGCAGCTCCCCACGCATGCTCAGTAGGTTTTGTGAGATCATCCAAGAGTGGTAAAAGCTGCACATTTACCATATTTCTCGATGCATCGGGAAATAGAATTGCACCACATAAACAGAGCATATACGCTCTAGTGCAACGAATGACCTGGATTTATTAAGTGTTAAACAAATTTATTAAATTGCACCACTAAATTAAGTAATAAACAAATTTACTAATTAAAATACATACCCGATTTTTATCTACATCAACCACCCCATCAATAGTTTGATGTAGGTCTATAAAGTTGCCACGGAGCCATGGAAATTTCACATAATTGCCATCTTTTAGACCAGAAGGAGGGCTAACACCGAGATAACTCCGGATCAGATAAGATCCCTTTAAGTGCGGATCAAAATATATAGCGTTACCTTTAATAGGTAACCCTAGTATATTCGCCACATCAAAAAGGGTGATCGTCATCTCGCCGAATGGGAGTTGAAAAGTGTTGCGTTCTGGCCACCAACGCTTCGCAAGGCTTACAACTAAATGAAGATCGTGAATTAAATATCTAACACGATCTATATAGTGGAATCCAAAGGATTCCACCAAAGCCTTTTGAGCTGGATTAAGCTCCCACGTACGATAATTCCTTTCAGCCCGCCAATGTACGTGGATCCGGGTTCGTAAAGCATTATCATGGTCGTATAACTATAAAAATTATATGCATTAATAAAGTAAACATAGGCATTATAAAAAACATATACATTAATAAAGTTGGCAACTTGTAATTTCAAAAATTACCTCGCCAGTAAAAATCTGAGTAGAAATGTGCTCTTCACGTTGCTTAAGAATAAGCGCGGTAGTCGGTCCACCAGGAATACGACCGTCATTGCGGGTAGCCATCGCCAGTAAATATCAAGAGGAGGAGAATGTGGTGTGAGGAGTGTTTGGGGTAGGGGAAGAATGTGAATGTGGTGAGAGGAGTGTTGGGTGGGGGGGTGTTTATAGGAATGTGGTGAGAGGAACGTTGGAATATAGCCGTTTTCCAACGGCTAAAATCCCAACGTTGCATGGCTCGCCAACTGAGTTGGCGAGCGGCCCCTCGAGGAGGGCGCCCCGCCAACTCAGTTGGCGAGATGCTCGCCAACTCAGCACCTCGCCAACTGAGTTGGCGAGTGGTCCCCCCCCGCAAATACCCCAAACTTATCCCCTTTTTTATAAATATATATTATTTTATTACTTTAAATGAAAAAATTCGTATTCCATGAGGAACTCGCATACAAAATTTTAACTCAAATAAACTCCAGGTTTTTAGTACTATCATTTCCTGAACTCTTTCATACTTGACTAACTAAATTCAAGATGTAGTTATCGCAGTTTCAGCTCTACTAAATAACTATAGGCTGACAGACAGTAAAAGAAAATAAGTACCGTTGGAGTTTTACTTGGCCATCTAGAAAAGATGGTCCCATATTGGAAACAATTCTAATTCTATGTGGGTTTCATGTGGGATGTTTTTCAAGTGGGGACAAGTTTAAATTTTTTAAAGAAATATTTATATATTTTCTCTCTTTAGAAAATTTTATAGGAGCTAAGTCCCGTGACTCGGACTCGGACGAAGGATGCGAGATGGCGCTTGTGTGCATTTGTTGCACACGTGTGTTCGTTTCTGCACATTTTTTTCCTGTGTATTTGCGATCATATTCAGCGTGCGATTCTGCGTGCATATTTGTGCGCGTTTTAGCGAGCGTTTGTGCGTAATTTTGCACACGATTTTGGGCAACAAACATGTCGCTGTGTTGTTGCGCTGAACGCGGGAATTGCGCGTAGATCACGCATATTGCACATATGATAGGATATGAAAAGTTATGGTAGATAAATTCAGTTTAATTCAATCCTATTTTTTTGGAATTTTGGTTTAATTGATGGTTATTTTACCATAATGGGCAATGACTAGGATTAGGTTTAGGGTGTCCACCTATATATATATATATATATATATATATATATATATATTCTCTTGGTGTCTCCTTTTGGAGAGAGACGAAATAGAGAGATGGAGGAGAATAGAAGTTGTGCCGCCACCTTTCGTCCAAGGAGTTCTTCGAGTTGTTCACAGCGGTGACTAGAGAACATTCCAGAAGTTCATCACGTGAACTTGTTGGTTTCTGGGAGTAGATCGTCGATAGAGGACGAATTTTGCTTTGAGCAACAGTTGTCTTCATCACCCCAACAAGTATCTTTTCTATCTCTTTGTCATGACCTGCACCATGATTAAGGGCACAAGTAGTAAGCAACGTTCAGCTTCCGCCGCAGCATCGGCGGTAGAACGTTGTCTGGTCAACCATTCTATCTAAACATCTCATACAACATATATATATGGTACCTGTCAATGTCATCTCAACTCCCAACGGAGGAACAACATAGTATATGATAATGGTAAACAATACTCAATCACATAGCAAACTAAGGAAGATAAAATACGATATGGAATAACGAAGGAAAAGAGTCACAATACATCCACAAGTCCGAAATAATATTTATACATGCCAATAACCTCAATAAATTCTAAACAATAAGTTTAAGCCTCCTCAGCCTCTGGTACTAGGTCCTCCTGCTTTAAAGAAGTATCCTCTAATGATACGCCGTTCTACGATCCGTAGTAGTTGGGACACTAGTCCACAAGCCAATCATCTGAAAAATATATCAAGTCAGGATTGGAGCGAAGTACATATCTCTGAAAGTAGTTTCAAATACATAATCGAGCATATATAACAAATAATAGAAAGAAATACAGGATAACTAATCATAAGAATGGAATGAACTAGAGTGAACATGTAATGTACTGGAATGAAGAACAGGTAATAGAATAACTGCAAATAAAAGAAAATAGATAAAACTAGCTAATGTGCAATGTAACACAAGTTTATTATGTGATCGGTTTGGGTTGAACACGAATACAATATGGTAACTCGATTACACGTGTGATATGTAATTGACATGTACACGAATACACTTGGGCTTGATCACATAACCAACTCTTATTCTCTCATTCCAACCAATACCAATGGATCCAATCACGACGTGTTACGAACACAAATATGGGCACACTGAACACGAGCAGTGTGTGAACACGAAGTATACTAAATCAATATTTGATACACACGATGAAATACCTGTGAAGGAGTACCGCTGAACACAGTAAGGGATAACATATCCTGACATGATCCATATAGTACCAGTCCGTGTAACCATTGTGTCAGAATTAAGTATACAATTTTAGAATATGCAATATATACACTATTATGAAATAAAAACTAACAAAGAGATGTACTCGTCTCTGGTCCTGAGCAAAGGGTGTTTCTTGATGCCCAAGCTGGTGTCGCACAGATTTATTTAGGAAAATTTTAAGTCAAATGATATAATAAAGTGATAAATGAGTAAAAGGATGCACGAATATGATTTCGAGGTCAAGACTAGGTTATTCTAGGTAAACTAGGTCCATACTAATGTTTTAGGCTCATATTGGCCACTAACTAGCTAGAACTAGCTAAACTAGCTATACTAGGTATGAGCTATAATGGGTATTAATACTAAGGTAACATTCTATACTAGTTAGTACTAGTTCACACCCTAACTAGTACTTCACCCTTGAGCTTGTATTAACCCAACTGATACTAACACTCAATAATTGACATCCTTAACATATTACCACTGATACCTATTTTAACTAATACACACTAATGTACACTAATAGGTAATAAGCTAACTAATAAAATTAGTACTGATACTAACATTCCAATACACTACTAGTATATAGCTAACCACTAACTAATACCATACTTAACTAACTTATATCTAAACTCCAACTGATATTGGTATATCTAACTGATATCTAACATCTGATACTCTGTTATTAACATGTATACACTAACTACTAACCTATCTCACTAATACAGTTGCTATTGCAGCTCTCTTGGTTCCACCCAGGTTTGAGATGGACTGGGTATCAACATTCCAATACAATATCATAGGAACTACACCCAATCTTACCCTTACTGCTTGCTCTTTCTCCCAACCAATACACTCGATTATGCCACCCTCAACTTAATGTTACTACAACTAAAATTGCTACCCATGTCTCATGTATACCTTTATACACATCAATCCCACATTCACCCTAAGTATCTGCTGATACTCTTCAACATTGCATTTCATTGAGTACCTAAACATCCCAATAATCCTTACTGCTACTAAACTGGACACCCCCCCTCGACTATCATGGAACACATACTGCACTCAACATACATACTCACACAGTCAATAACTGGCACAACACTGCAATAAATACCTCACCAACACTCACAAAAACACACAAGCAACTACCAACCCAAGTGACTGCAATATTAGTGACTGCACCAACAATATCAACACAACTGATACATTGAGTATCAGCTACAGAGGTCCTCTTACAGCTGCTGTTACCTGAACCCGACCTCCCTTCAACTCACACAGCTATGTGCACTACTTAAATATCCCAAAATTCACCTACAACTGCTTCCCTAGACTGATACTCAGTCACCACATGTATCATATTGCAACTTTCCCTTACCTCCACTGCACTGACTCCTACAACAAGTACCCCTATCCACTGACGCAGGGAATACTCCTAACTCACAAATACACATCACGATAACATCGCCTTGTGTGCAAGTGCACACAGCTGTATTTTAATGCCCCCAACCCTCGTTTACTAATCGTGCAGTAACTACACTTATGTGCCTCTGGAATACTCTCAATTATTGCATAACATAATGCACTACATCACATCTAATCCTGCCTACTGATACTGCATGATATCAAGTTTTTCCAATATTGCATCAACTATAACAACTTGCTCGACTGCTCAACCTCACCTTACTTTACTTGATACACTGCCCTTACTTCCCAGGTCTGAATGTTGCTGCTGATCTGATGTGTATGTGCACTGATACACAATTGCTGTTGCTGTTCTTCTTGCCACATCCCCTATACTAACACGAGCATCAGTTCCACCTTGCCCATGAACACAATAGTTAGACCCGCACACAGACACAATACACTTTAGTGTTTAGTAACACACACCCACAGTACTCCCTGACACTATATATATATATATATATATATATATATATATATATATATATATATAAACACTTATTTTATATATTTATATCTATATTATACAATAGAGACATATAATCAAACACCTAGAGCATATACTTAGGAAAATCTTGATACACACCCCATTTGAGAAACCAAAATACCAATTCCTTATAAATGCTAAATATACATATCTATATCATCATAATATAACTAGAGTAACTTGCTACAATGAGAAATGATGAGTAATTGTGCAAAACACCTAAAATTGGGCGTTGTGTCGCACCGTATCACAAAATACCATGATACGGTCTACACGTATCCATTTGTGGACACGCATCTATTCCCATAATCCTGATCTAAGTCTAATTAGATCTAATTGGTCTCATGACACAATATTGATGTGTGAATCCCGTAAGTCCTCCAACATGCACACAAATTGCCACATAACTCACAATAGATAACCAATTAGCCTAGAACTTGTTCCTATAGGTAGCCCTATGCCATGGGGTCATTCATAATGGTCAAATGCATGATTAAGAAGCTACAATAAAGGAGAAAAATCAGGAATTACCATTTGGAAGATGGATTTTTAATGAAAATACAATTGGACACGTTCCGGACACGATTTCTAGTTCCAAAGCTCCTCCTTCTTGTGCTCCTTGCTTTCCCAAGCTCCAAAGCTCCAAGAGTGATAAATTTGAGTCAAAAAATGAGGTAAATTGGGTAGGAATTCAATAAAGGGAATGATAGAAATTGGGGATCTAATTTCTAGATCTATATAAATTCAAATGAGGGGAGAGAGATGAGAGCCCCCTCTAATAGTGGCTGGCCCCCTTCCTCCTTTTCCAAGTTATGTGCATAGTCCAAATTGTCCCTCTCCATCCAATTATGAATAGAATTAGAAAATGGCTATTTTGGAAAGCTTCTAATTAATTCTAATTAAGCCAATTCTTCCTAATTAATTAATGAGGATGGGCCTAAAGAGTTTGGATCCAAGTTAGGCTCACTAGTTGTCATGATAAGTCTAAATATTGGACTAGTCTCTAACAAAATTACTACAAGTCACAATTAATCTATAACTCACTAGTAATTAAATAAGTAATACAATCATCACACTAATATTAATATTTATTCCTAAAATTATTTATCCATGCCAATTTATCAAACTATCCCTAGCTGGAAAAGTGAGGGTGACACTCTTTCTTCTAATAGTTGTAAACGTTCTATCTTATCATTGCAACTGCGATTGCAAGGAAGAACGTTGACTTTATTTAAGTTTGCTTTCTTCTTTACAAGTTTCGGTTACAAGAGAAAATTTGTATTCGATTATGTAAGACTAATAAGGGAAGTTATCGATTCTTGTTAACAATTTGTTTCAAGTTTGATTCATCTTTGTAACCTCAGGTAATAACAATCTCAAAGCAATATCCAGCAACAAAGATGGATAACCGTGCAAGCATTCTCGATACAAGTTTTAACAAATTTTAGAAGTTTGACGGGAAGCATTTCAATATTTGGAAGAGGAAAATCAATCTTAATCTTTAACTCGTAAACGTTAATTACGTGTTGACATATCATGAACCAACTCTTTCAGAGAAGGATAATCCACTGAGGCTTGTAGAAGCTACTGCCTTAAAAAAAATTAAAGAAAGATAACAACCTTTGTTAGTTGTTGATTCTTACGCTATGGATGATTCCATGGTAGAATCATACAATAATAAGATTTATGCAAGAGATGATTGAAGTCTCTTGAGAAGCACTATATGAACGACGAGAAAAGATCAAAAATTTATTTCGTCGAAAAGTTCTTCAAGATGAAATTTGAGGATGACAAAGTTATGTTGCCTCAAGTCAATTTTTTTTTCAAGTTGTAACAAAAGCTTGAGGATAAAGGCATCCATCAAGAAGACAAGTTCATAGTGGGCCTTATTGTCTCCAAGCTTCCTCCTATGTGGAACAAATTTATTACGGACGTACTGTAAAATGATAGAGATCGATCAAGAAGTCCTCTTGGACTGGATTCGTGTTGAAGATGAGTTGATGGCTCAAATCAAAGTGGACACTATGTCCAAGCAGTTTGCTAAGACAAACATGGTGCACGCTAGAGATTCTAAGGGGAAGTAGAAGACTTTCCACAACAATAAGAAAGACTTCAACTATCTGAAGTTAAACTCGACTTCTTTCAAGCCAAGACCCAAGTCTGATGTGACTTGCAACAACTGTGGCAAGAAAGGCCACTATAAGAGGGATTGCAGATCCAAGCCAAAACCAAACATGCAAGGTGAGCCCAACTTGGTTGCTATGATTGTACAAGTTGAGTCATCTGTTGACGATACTAACTAGTGGGTTGACATGGGTGCATTTTTTCATGTGGGCTCAAAGAAATAGTTGTTCACCACATACAAGCCTACTTTAAAGAATATTTCAATGGCGAACAAGTCACTAGCTGAAGTACTAGAGATCGAGACGGTGGTGTTGAAGCTGATTTATTGGAAGTCTCTAGTACTAGAATACGTGAAGCATGTATTCGTGATTGCAAAGAATCTGATCTCAGGAAGTCTATTGTGCAACACGTGCTTTAGAATGAACATCAATGCTGGTCATACGACGATATCATATAAATGAGCATACTTTGAAAAAGGTTTTTGTACAGAAGGGATATTTAAACTTCAGTTTGTAACTATTTCTGAGAGTGTCAATATAGTTTCTTCTGGTTATCCTCTTAAGTTGTGGCACAATAGACTAGGACATGTATATTGTAAAATAATAAACAAGATGTGGAGGTAAGGTGGAGGAGAAGTGTGAAGTCTATGCGCAGATGAAGATAGTGAAAAAATCGTTCATACAGGTGAACTAAAGCACAGATCTTCTGGAGTTGGTGCACTCAAATATATGTGACTTCTTGCAATTCTCCACAAAGGTCGAGATTAAATATTTTATTACTTTTATCGACAATTTCTCAAAGTACGCATTCGTTTATCTTCTCAAGTCAAAAGATGAAGCATTTTAGAAGTTTAAGGACCTCAAGGCTGAAGCACAACGTCAAATCAGACAACAACTTAAGAGGCTCAGAAGTGATCGATGAGGAGAGTATTATTCTCTTAAATTTGTATTATTCTGCAAAGAACATGGAATTGTTAGTGAGACAATTGTTCCGTATTTTCTTCAAACCAATACAGAAAGGAAGAACAAGACATTAACATAGATGATGAACTCTATGTTGTTAACTACGTGTCTTTCGAACTGCTTCTGTGGTGAAGTTGTGCTTACGACTACCTTTATTCTTAATAGAGTAGCATTCACAACTTTGACATTACTCCGCATGAAATCTAGTCCAAGGTCAGACCCAACTTGAATATCATTCGATGGTGGGGGTGTCTGGCATATGTAAAGCTTTCGGATATAAAGATTCAGAAGCTGTGACGAGGACTACGAAGACCATATTCTTGGTGTAGTGTCTCGTTCCTCCTTTCGAGGAGCACGACTAAGGAAAACTTAGGTATCGGTTGATCGGGACAGATTGAATCAAGATTCTTTCATCGTTATGGATTGGTTTATTCGAAATCAAGTCTGACATTCAATGGATAATGTCTCGAGGAATGACACAGCGGTAAAGTCGCGATGGACCTTTCCGTTGTATTGGTTTTCATTGCTCATTTTAGTTTCACTTGGTTGCTTTCACGTTCGTTTTATAACTTGCGTTTTCTTGAACAGTTTCGATAGATTTCATTATCTTCGTTCTTGGAACTTCGTATTTGTATCGAATTCTGGGAGACCGAGACAAGAAGATATTGATTATCTGTTGACGCGTACAGGTGATCGAGTAGGCGACGCGTGAGCGGAGTCCTAAATATCTTCCCTTTCTTTTCCCGATTTACCAACTTTTGAGTGGCTTACCTTCAATTAGTTGATCCTTCTTTCTAAGTCTTCACATATAAAAATATGACTCTTTTATTGCGTTCTAATCAACGATACAAAAATAATAATAACTGAGTCAAGATAATAAGAAATAAGGCTTGAAACACTTGATGCATGTTACACAATTTATGGAACGATAGCACTGTCACATGTTCATTATGAAGGCATTTTTATCATGTTTCAGTTGTAGCTAGAATATATCCATCTATAACTGTGCAACGTGTAGAACACACTTTATAATGCAATCACTTGAACAAGTAGACTATGCTACAGAGTTATGATGAATCCATATGTTTCATTCATGTTGTCTTGCAATTGCTTCGTTTGATAAATTAGTTTTTAGACGTCGCATGGTCACGAACAACTTGTGCACAAGGTTTATGGTTTCTGCGAATGGCAGACGGGACACCGGGTTAGATTCGACCTAGGCGAAACTCGGATAGTCGTGCTAGCAAGATCAACACGGGTAAGGCGGAGACTTATAGTGGGGCTCGCTACCCGCGCTGTAAGGATCGTCGTCTGCTCAGACTATGGTCCACGATGGCTGGTGGTGCTAGTAACCCCTATGTGTGTTTATCTGTTTCAAGCTAACGATGTTTTCTTGGCAGGGAAGAACATGGTAAGTCTTTTGCAGGTGGATGCATCGGCCGTAGGTAAATGTCACCGAACAGTGATACATTTATTTCAGTCATTTTACTTATATCATATGCTTGTAACTTGGACTAAGGCAAGATAGAAAGATCACCTAATAACTTGAACAGTGATACATTTTGATGTACTGACCCACGTTGCAACAGGTTCCCCGAGCCAAGGCGATATTGCGAGGAGCTTAGGCAAATTCTCTAATCAGTCTATTTCTTGACACGTTCGTGTTCGTGACTTTAAAGCGCGTAAAATTTTGGAGATCGCACATATACTTTTGAGGCTCCGCAGCGATGGTTCAGACTCCCACGCAATGTCTTTTGTCATTTAAACTTTTAGTAAGGGATATAATGTATAAAACGACTATCTCATTTTGCATTTATCTTGTAAGCCCGCGCGATACCCCTTTACTTTGTATTCAAGAGTTTGTAACGAAGATGTTCATTATCAATAAAGATAGCTTTTCATCGTCCAATGCTTGCTATTCAATTTGTGTACTCTGTTGCATGTGTTTCAAAGTGTATCATTATGCCTAAGCCTTGTGCGAGTGCACCTTACGTTCACACGACATCACGCTCGATGGACGATTATCGATTCTGTAGAATAAGGGCTTGAAATATTGGTATCAGGGCATGACTTCAGATCCTTTGACCCTTGTGTCAGAAACGTTTTCTTGAAATGACCCTATCCCTTCCAGTTAAACTCTTAAAATTGTTTGGCCAAAATGATATGCATTCCATATAGTGAGTTCATAATATTCTATGATACTGACACTAGTTGTTTTATTTTTCAAGGAACGACCCAAGAATAGGAAATGGCACAAGCATAAAGAGAGGCGCAAGTGCAAGAGAGTAGTTCTGGCACTTCAAAAAGTTCCAGAAGCCAATGACCTGTGCCCCCCATCGACCCAGTTGAGCGGATGATGCGAATGCTATAGGCACAGCAGCAAAGGGGCGAGGCTCGAGCTAAACGAGTCGAGCAACGGGCGGTAGAGAGACATGACAAGTTCGAGAAAAATCTAGATATTTGATTTCAGGTCCAAAAAATTAGGTGGATACCCTGCAGCAGATTGTGCAGACCCTGAAGTTGAACCATTCCACAATATCGACAGTGCCAACAGAGCAACAAGCAGTCGAAGCAGAAGTGTCCCAGCCTGCTAAGGAAAGGAACCACGCCTTCGACTTCGCTAACTTCAAGAAGGTCTACAACACGTCTTTCCGTGGGACAAAAGACCTTTTCGTGGCTCTCGATTGGCTGGCCGAACTAGAGGATCATTTCAAACAGTTTGAATTCCCTGAAGAGAAGCGAGCCGCTTATGCTCAGCTCCAGCTTCAATTAAACGCGCATGACTGGTGGGACGTGCACAAGAGGTCTCTCACAGAAGACGACGTAGACGAGACGATCACATAGGCTACCTTCCAAAGCGCATTCGAAGAGGAGTTTTTGCTCCCACCGGTTCTTCGTCTGAAGGAGAACGAGTTTGTGCACCTCAAACAAGGAAGCATGATAGTGAAGTAGTACGTTGAAGAATTCAATCGGCTCACCAAGTTTGTAAGCTCTTACCTACCCAATGTGGCGAGCCGTGATAGGATATTCGAAGACAGTCTACGATCTGCTATCCACAAGCACTAGTTGTTCAACAATCCCAGACGATGAGGGAGGTACAACCATGCCCTTTTCCTAGAAACGCAATACCCTTCGGTTGTTGTCGACGTTGTGTATAATTCCCATCACAACAATGCGGGAGGATAAAATGATCAAAAGCGTCCAAACAATGGCAGTTACTGGGGCCACAATCCATGGGAAAATCAAGGGCCGTATTGTGCTACCTTCAACCGACAAGGGCATCACGCCCACGATTGTCGCAGACGAAACATGGGATGCTTCGAGTGTGGTCAGTTTGGTCATATTGCTCGTGATTGTCCTAATCGCTCCAACTGGTTCCCTCTATGTTGTCCACAATAACAAAATTTAGCTCAAGCGTCCCAAGCAAATCGGACTTCACTGCAACAAGAGCGTCGTCCAAATGCAGTGGGCCGGGTTTATGCCATGACGTGGGATGAGGCGTTGGTCTCAGACACCGTAGTGACAGGTATAGTACTCTTCAATAATGTACCTGTTATAGTGCTATTTGATTCAGGTGCC
The DNA here is from genome assembly GCA_036927795.1 of Iris macrosiphon. Classification (NCBI taxonomy): domain Eukaryota; kingdom Viridiplantae; phylum Streptophyta; class Magnoliopsida; order Asparagales; family Iridaceae; genus Iris; species Iris macrosiphon. The sequence goes on from JAYESA010000008.1 coordinate 56,673,463, forward strand.
ACACATAGTATTATATTGACGATCTTCGCCATAGAACTCAATTTTCCTATGACACTGTTAGGTCTAAAACTTATCGTCAGTACCTCGTCGGGCATGAATTTGCTTGCTCGCTATGTCTGCAGAGGCGACTGTATTTGCATCGAAGTAAGAAAATTGTCACTTGATGTGATAGTCTTAGATATCAGGGACTACGACATCATTCTAGTGATGGATTGGCTCAACGCTTGCTCATCCACCATCGGTTATGCGAAAAAGAAAGTCGTATTTCGTCTACCCGGTGAGACATAATTTTACTACTTGTGCAGTCAACCGTCGAAAGCGTCGAATACTTGTATGGTTGTTTCTGGGATGTCTGTTTGGCGGATGATACATTCTGTCTGTGAAGGGTACTTAGCGTCCATTCGAGACACTCGACAGGATTGTGCAAACGTAGAGCATACTTCCGTTGTGGCAAAATTCTCCGATACGTTTCCATATGAATTGTCCATCATGCCACCTGACCGAGTGTTACAACCCGCATCCGGTGTAGGAGCACGAGTACGTGGGTACGTCAAGCCTACGTCACAGCATCGACGGTAGAACGCTGTTTGGGTAAACTATACTATCTAACAATAATGATCATCAAGATATATGATGCCACCAATGAAATATGAATACTCAATCAAATAACTATAAGATATAACAACGCATGAATATGATATAAAGAACTGAAGAGTCAAAATACAACTCACAATACAGAAATAATATCCAATGAGTCACTAAATATAATATAATACTAACTGTCAAAGCTGGAGACAAATCCAGTACAATATAAGCTTATCTACTAAGCTACTGGTAAAGTATCGTCTGTCTCAACCGGGATGAGTCCCTCCTAAGCCACAGTCTCTAGATCTAAGCCAACTAAGTCCTGAGGCCCGTAGTGAATGGGATACCACTCCTCAATGTCATCTGGAAAAAATATATCCAGTCAGGATTGGAGCAAAGTACACCTCTAACAGTAGTTCCAATAAATAATAAAGACTATGTAACAGTAAATAGACAGCATATACAAGATGAATAGAGCATAGAAGTAATATATAGGAATAAGAAAATATGAGAATTACATACAAGAGATATGAACATCATGTATATAATCAAGAGATACATCTAAGTGAGTGAGTACTAGCTTCAACATATGATCGGCTTGGATACTGCTCAAGAACTACGGGACTGGTTAATCATATATACGGTGTATGAGTAAAACTATGCAAGTAAAACAAGAACTGTGGGGTATGATCACATATCTACACTAAACACTCTCCGCCCCTGACTGGTATAATAGATCCAACCATGGAATGCAATGACACATGATTCCATGAGAAGGGAGCTAATCTTCTCATGAATTAGTGTCCATACATGTACAAGAATAACCTGGCTCGCATAAAAAATATGTTAGGAACTACCAGAAATAATATCTCATGACGGGATCCAAGAATACCAAACCGTGTAACCAAGTATCAAAAAATTAAGGATATCTACACTAAATCCAAGAAAGATAGAAGATATCATAAACGAAAAACTATCAGAGAATGTACTCGTCTGCAATCCGGTGAACAGTATCGAAGATGTCCGGAACGGTGCCTCAAAGACCTAAATATGGAATATTACATCAATATAAGGTTTTGGAATGAATACAAGTTAAACTAGTTCAAATCTAGGTCATTAGGCCAAATCTTAGTCAAAACAGTCAACCTAGATCAACTATAGGTCAAACTAGTTAAACATGGTCAAACTAACTATTTCTATGTTGTATAAGTCCATACAATATGTATCTAGGTTATACAAGTTATATTAGGATCTTAGAGTATCAATACTATTTCGTATCATAAGATACGTAAAATAGTATATATGAAAATACTATATAATATACAATATAAAATATATTAGTATCTTCTAGCTAAACTAATACTAAATGGATACCTTGGCTTTGAACCAACACGGTATCACACTAAATACACCCTCTCTTGATACACAATACCCAATACCTTAATATTAACTTGGTGTTGGATCAACTCCTATTACTCTGGTTAATACTATAATCATAACTTAGTTATTACGCATTCCCTCATATTTATACATATGTAGATATCTAAAATATACTACATCTCATTCACACTGTTTTAGAATTTGAGACACGATCCTACATTGGTACCACACACTACCACTTACCTTCACTCAGGTCACCGTCTACTCCATGTCACAAACTTCCTGATACACACCTAAGTGTACACCCCAGGTTTACCTTATATACACTCTCTCTATCACTAGTGCACAAATGCACACTGCACTTGGCAGTGCTCCCATCTGTAACTTCCTCATACACCTACCCGAGCCTTACCCTCAACTAACTGCAAAGGTAACACTGCCACAGATTTACACATGAGCTATATATCTGCACAGTCCTCATAGCTTACATGACTGCAGTGTAAGTACACAGTCTTCACTGTTAAAACCTTCCTCTCTCACTACAGTACACATCTTTCCTCACTACAGCTATAGGCCTTACTCCTCCCTCACAACTGTGTACATCTCAACACATTACCGCACATCATAGCAACAGTTAACATGCTGCTGCTGTCTGGTATAAGAAGACCATACTGCACCCAAGCTTTCCTTACACATATACACACACTCCAAACAACTCATAATACAATGCACAACTCAACAATTGCTCATAACCCCCCTCACAGTCACTAGTTTACCACAATGACACTCACCTAAACACATCAACACACAACACTAAGATACATATATATGTACACACACATTAATACAAGTAATTTAGTATATAGCTATATATATATGTACATATGAACACATATAACCAAAAAAATACATAACTATATATATGTCATTAATACACTAATTAAATAAGAGATCAACACTAATTAGAATATTAACTACTCACAAGCGATAACACAAACACAAGGAGTGCATCACCCTCGCATTACACTAGATCTATGATACGCTTGTGATACGCCCTTGATACCACACCAAATACATCACCAATGATATAATCAAGATAATTATCATAATTATAAGCAATATAAAATGCTAACTACTCAACTACGTGTCCGTGTCAAATGCTGCATGCTCAAACCCCCGTGTCGAAGGAAAAACCCCGAAAACAACCAATGTCATCAAATTGTCATGATACGGCCTATACGTATCCAATTATGGATATGAAACTAGTATCACACAATCAAACACATGTAAATTTGGTCTAATTGACCTATTGACAACCATATGGTGCACCAATCTCAGATTTTTTCTAATTTGAACACAAAATACACGATAACTTCCAAAATAGGGGTCCCTAGTAGTCAATTCTTCTTCCTGTAGGTAGCCCTAGTACATATATGGGTTCCTAATGATTAAACTACAGATTTAGAGTCTAATTAGCAAAAAAAATTTAAATTATACCTATTAGGAGATGGATTCCCAATACAAGTCTCCAACGAACACAAAGAATGCTCAACTTGAGCAAAATTTTCCAAATTGTAGATCCTTGCCTCCTTCTTGTTTCTAGAGTCTCCAATGGTGAAGTAGGGATGAATTATGAAGGAATTTGATAGGGATTGGGTATAGGGATGAAGAAAATTTGGGAAAGAACAATTCTAGATCTAAAGTAGAATAAAATATAAAGATGCGAGAGAGTCTCCCCCTCTTAGGTGGTCGGCCCCCTTCCATGGCTTTCAAGCAATAGGTAAAGTCCATTATACCCCTTGAGGCTTGTCATGAAGAAAATAATTCAGGAAGGAAGGGTATTCCTAATGGTATGACAAATTAAATCACCAACTTAAAGAAATAGCTAAACACTTGGGCTCAAGTCTAAACTAATTAAATGTTGGCCCATGAGTCAATTCTAATCTAGTTAGGTCCACTAACACAAGTCCAAAAATATAATATAACATCTAACAATAAATAAATTATATAATAATTAAATAATGCTATATATAAATATACAACATGCACAATAGTTAAAAATTATGAAATGACTAAAATATCCTTTCCTAGAAAATATGGTAGTGACAAGTCTACCCCCCTTAAAATAATTTTGTCCTCAAAATTCGAAGACGAAACTACCCCTAAAAAACAGAACAGAACAAGAAAGTACATACCTCAAGGCACAAACAGATACGGCTACCGCTCTCGCATTTCATCCTCTCTCTCCCAGGTAGACTCACCAGGAGAGTGATGCCTCCATGCGACGCGTATCAAAGAAATGGTCTGGTTCCTCAGCACCTTCTCTCTCCGATCCAAAATCTCAACTGGCTGCTCTGGATAGCTAAGAGTAGGGCCCAACTCTATCTTCGAGTGATCCAATACGTGACTAGGATCCGTCACGTACCGTCTCAACTGCGACACGTGAAACACGTTGTGCACTCCCTCCAATACAGGTGGCAAGTCTAGTGTGTAGGCAACTACACCGATCCTTTCGAGAATACTGAAGGGTCCGATGAATCGCGGACTAAGCTTCCCGCCTCTACGGAAGCTAATCTTGTCTCATGTCAAAAAAATTCTCAAAAATACCAGACCTCCAACCTAGAACAAAACACAACCTTAAGAACTTAATCTATAAAAAACAACCATTATTAACACAAAATAAAAACCTAAAATGACACCTCAAACTCAAAATTTCTCTGGTAGCTATCGGTCCAATGCCGATGTCTGTCCTGCGCCACCCGAAGTCTGTATCTAATCAGCTTGATCTTATCTGCTGCATCCACCACCATCTTTGGATCTAGCAAAGCTCTCTCTCCAATATTGTCCCAAGACGAAGGAGTACGACATCTCCCACCGTACAGGGTCTCAAATGGTGACATCTCTATACTGGCCTGGTAGCTGTTGTTGTAATCAAACTCTACCAAATAGAGATGGTCCTCCTAAGATATCTCAAAATCTAGTACACAGGTGCGCAATATATCCTCGAGAGTCTGAATTGTCCTCTCTGACTTTCCATCCGCCTGGGGGTGATATATAGTACTGAAATTGAGTTGGGTGCCCAAGCTCGCCTAAAAACTCCTCCAGAAATAAGAAATGAAACGACTGTCTCGATCCGAGACTATGTTGATGGGAAGCCCATGTATCTTGACGATCTGCCTCACATACATCTCTGCCAGCTTCTCCGTAGAAAAATCCATATCGAAAGGCAAAAAGTGGGCCAACTTAGTCAACCTTTCAACGATGACCCAAATCGCGTCTTTCCTTCCTGGAGATCGTGGAAGTCCGGATACAAAATTTATAGTAATATGGTCCTACTTCCACTCTAGAATGGATAATGGATGAAGTAAATCGCCTGACCTCTGCCTCTTGGCTTTCACCTGTTGGCACACTAAGCATCTGGATACAAATTGTGCCACCTCCCACTTTATGCCATACCACCACACACTCTCTCGCATATCCCGATACATCTTGTTGGCACCTGAATGCATGGAATACTGAGAGTTATGCGCTTCCTGTAACACCTCCTCACACAACTCCCCACTAGGCACAGTTTAGTACCGTGCCGCAAAGAACCATCCTCAGCAATGGTGAGATTATCCTCCAATACTGCTCTCATATGAGCTTTGATGCTCCTCAAAGATACATCCTCATACCGGGCTGCCTTGATCCTATCCATCAACTCTGAATGTATCTGATAATCCCACATCTGCATCGTAAACCTAGGAACTATCACCTCAATGCCCAAGTCTCCAGATCCTCCAACAAATACCGGTCCTGCGTCAAGAACATAGCTATCAGATACCTGCTCAAAGCATCGGCAACTACATTGGCCTTACCTGGATGATAATATAAGGATATATCAAAATCCTTCATCAGTTTCAGCCACCAATGCTGCCTCATGTTCAGCTCTTTTTGAGTAAACACGTACTTCAAGCTCTTGTGTTCTATGAATATCTCCACACGCTCTTCATACAGATAGTGTTTTCACAACATCAAGGCAAAGATGACCGCTGCCAACTCCAAATAATGGGTAGGATAGTTCTTCTTATGAGGACGTAATTGCCTGGATGCATAGGTAATCACCTTCCCATTCTGCTGAAGAACACAACCCAAATATTTTCTCGATGCATCACTATAGATAGTGAAACCTCCAGACCCTGATGACAACATCAAAATAGGAGCATACGTCAACCTTGTCTTTAATTCCTCAAAGCATCCTGACATTCCTTTGTCTAAAAAACTCTACATCCTTCCTGGTAAGTCTGGTCATTGGCTCATCAATCCTCGAATTTTTTTGCACAAACTTTATGTAGTAGCCTACCAGACCCAAGAAACTCCTGATCTCTGCCACTGAACTCAGGATATTCCAAGACTCCATTGTTGTGATCTTCTTCGGGTCTAGTGAAATCCCATCACCAGTCACAACATGTCCTAAGAACTCCACCTTGTCCAAGAAAAACTCACACTTGGACAGCTTTCCATACAGCTTTTTCTTCCTCAGAACATCCAACATAATCCGCAGATGCAACTCGTGCTCCTCTGGCGTCTTCTAGTATATGAGAATGTCATCGATGAACACCACCATGAACTTGTCAAGGTACTGGTGGAACACCTTGTTCATCAAATTTATAAATACTGTCGGGAAATTTGTCAACCCAAACAACATCACCATGAACTTGTACTGACCATACCGAGTCCTAAAAGAAGTCTTCGGAATGTCCACCGACTTCAGTTTCACCTGGTGGTAGCCTGATCTCAAGTCTATCTTGGAAAATACCTTGGCCCCACTCAGCTGATCGAACATGTCATCAATCTGTGGCAACGAGTATTTATTCTTGATAGTGAGATTATTCAATGCCCTGTAATCGATGCATATGTGTACCGATCCATCCTTCTTCGGTACAAACAATATCGGGGCTAAACACTATGAAGAACTGGATCTGATAAACCTCTTATCCTGCAGTTCATCTACTTATTTCTTCAGCTCGATCAGCTTGCTATTGTTCACTCTATAGACATGCTATGAAATCGGCTCTCACCTGACACCATGTCTATAGAGAACTCAATATCTCAATCTGGCAGCAATTCTGACAATTCCTCAAGAAACACATCCAAGAACACTGCTATCAAGGGATGCGATAACTCCTTGTCTTCTACCATAGCTCCACAGATAATGCCTTCTCCCTGCTCTAAAACTTCTCTAGAAAACTTAAACTCTGGCTCTCCTGGCAGACTGAACAAAACTCTACCTCCTCTGCATCTATACTAGCATGGTGCCTATTCAACCAATCCATCCCGAGTACAATATCGTAGCTCGAAAGTGGAATTACAAGTAGACACACACTCAGCTCCTAGCCTCCTAGAGTAACTCTTCGATCCTTGCAAACATTACTAACCAGGATAATGCCTCCCCCGGTCATGATCTTGCAAGTCCTAAGCAAAGACTCAGCTAACAATGATGCTTCAGAGCAAAAAAAAAAATAGATACAAAACTATGAGAATCATCACTATCAAACAATGCTAAAGCTGGAATAGAATCAAGGAGAACAGAACCTGCGATAACATCTCCAGTGGGCTCGGCCTCCTCGACTGTCATAGCAAACGATCGTCCTTGAGATGCACCTCCCTGATGCTGGTGCTGGGCGTAATGCTGCTGCTGGGTCGAAAGCGGCGGTCCCCTTGGCTGTACTGCAGGTGGCCTCGCCTATGCTCTCTGAGCTGGAGCTACTTCCTGAGCTGCACGACGAGATTTGGAAGGACAATCTCTCATATGATGCCCAATCTGTGCCACAATACAGACAAACTCCCAACCTTTTCCTGCAAACTTCCCAGATATGGTTGGGCTTCTTGCAGTAGTGACAGAAAGCGTGTTGTGAGTGTTTCTGCTGCTGCTGTGATGCCTGGTGAACCAACGCCCTAGCTGAAGCCTTGTACTGCTGTGACTGCTGAAAAGGTCTAGATTGAAGACGCTTAGCAGGCCCTGCGTTGCTACTAGACCCAAAAAAGAATCGCGGTCTCTCTTGGGCTTCAAGCTTAACTCCCGCTCAACTTTGCGTGCCTCTACAAGTATCTCTGAATACGTCTCATAGAAAGACAGAATAAGGATTTTTACTTCCCATTTCAGACCCTCGCGGAAGAGGATAGCCCGAACTTCTGGCTCGCTCACAAATTACTCCGCAAATTGGCTCAACCTTCCGAACTCTGCGACATACTCTTCCACGGACATGTTCCCTTGAGTAAGGCTCTCAAACTGCCTTCCTAAGTCTAATTTAGCCATATGAGCAAAGAACTTCCTCTTGAAGAGGTCCTTAAACACCTCCCAAGGCTGTCCCATATCAGCAAGAAGTGGCTCAATCCTAAACCATGGACGGACGATGTCGAACAACTAAAGTTCCACTGCCTCAACCTTTAGATCCTTAGTAAGATGGGATACACTCATGATATGCTCGATATCCTTGAGCCAATAATCAGTGTAGACGACACACTCGATCCCCTTGAAGACCCGAGGTTCCAGCTTCTTGAAGTCGTAGATATTATCTGGCCAAATATGGGCAACCTGCGGAGCAACCTACTGCTGGACCGGAGCTCCTCTCTCTACTACAGCAAGGGCAAGCTGATGAGCACTCTCATTACCCTGCCGTAACACATCGGTCTGCCTTTGGTGAGCCTCTGACTGGGCCCTCTGAGCCTCAATCATCTCGCAAAATAATGCGAACATCTGGGTCGCATCTATCGGCACGGGAGGTGGAGGTAGAAGTCCCTCAGACACAGCTGGAATAGTCCTCCGTACTGGTGGTAGCCCCCAGAATGTAGCTGATACACCAATCACCGGAGAAGTAACTGGTGCAGACTCTCGGGAAGTCCTAGATCCCTCAGAAGCTGCTCCTCTGTGTTGTAATCGAGTCTTAGGCGACATCCTGAGAAAAAGCGGAAGAAAAGAATCAATATGGCACAAGATAGAATATATTCAAAGAAGGGCAGTTAAAGCTCAATTATTAAATATTAAGGAAGAACAGTTGAAATGAATAATAGAGTTTTTCCTAGATATGATTGAGTATTCTCAGCCTATAGCCTATATCTTATATCCTGAAGCAGGCTCGTAATAGCACTCAAATCAGAGCACCACTACGAATCGTACTAATTGCGACCTCGAAGACTTCCATGGGCCACCACTAAAAACGTGTCATAATCCACACCCAGTGTAGGGACACAAGTACGTGGGTACGTCCAGCCTACGCTGCAGCATCGGCGGTATAACACTATTTGGGTAAACAACTATCTAACAATAATGATCATCAAGATATATAATGCCACCAATGAAATATGAATACTCAATCACATAACTGTAAGATGGAACATCGCACGAATATGATATAAAGAACTGAAGAGTCAAAATATAACTCACAATACAGAAATAATATCCAATGAGTCACCAAATATAATATAAGATTATCTGTATAAGTTGAAGACAAATCCAGTACAATATAAGCCTATCTACTAAGCTACTGGTGAAATATTGTCTGTCTCAATCGGGATGAGTCCCTTCTCAGCCACAATCTCGATCTCTAAGCCAACTACGTCCTGAGGCCAGTAGTGAGTGGGATACCACTCCTCAGTGCCATTTGGAAAAAAATATATCCAGTCAGGATTGGAGCAAAGTACACCTCTAACAGCAGTTCCAATAACTAACAAAGACTATGTAAAAGTAAATAGAGAGCATATACAAGATGAATAGAGAATAGAAGAAATATACAAGAATAAGGAAATACAAAAATTATATACAAGAGATATGAACATCATATATAGAATCAAGAGATATATCTAAGTGAGTGAGTACTAGCTTCAACATATGATCGGCTTGGGTACTGCTCAAGAATCACGGGCCTGGTTAATCATACGTGCGGTGTATGAGTAACACTATGTAAGAAAAATAAGAAATGCGGGGTATGATCACATATCTACATTAAATACTCTCCGTCCCCGACTGGTATAATAGATCCAACCATGGCACGCTATGACACAAGATTCTATAAGAATGGAGCTAATCTTCTCATGAATTAGTGTCCATACATGTACAAGAACAATGTGACTCACACAAGAAATATGCCAGGAACTACCAGGAATAACATCACATAATGGGATCCAGGAATACCAATCCGTGTAACCAAGTGTCAAAAAATCAAGGATATCTACACTAAATACAAAAAACATAGAAGATATCATAAACGAAAAACTATTAGAGATTGTACTCGTCTGCAATCCAGTAAACATTATCGATGGAGTCCGAAATGGTGCCTTGAAGACCTAAATATGAAATATTATATTAATACAAGATTTTGGAATGAATACAAGTTAAACTAGTTCAAATCTAGGTCATTAGGCCAAGTCTAAGTCAAAACAATCAACATAGGTCAACTCTAGGTCAAACTAGTCAAACTTGGTCAAACTAACTATTTTTAGGTTGTATGAGTCCGTACACTATGTATCTAGGCTATACTAGTTATATTAGGATACTATAGTATTAACACTATTTTGTATCATAAGATACGTACAATAGTATATTTAAAAATACTATATAATATACAATATAAAATATATTAGTATCTCCTAGCTAAACTAACACTAAATGGATACCTTGGGTTTGAGCCAATATGGTATCACACTAGCTACACCCTCTTTTGATACACAATACCCAATACCTTAACATTACCTTGGTGTTACCCCAAGGTAGTGCCATTACTTAGATCAATTCCTATTACCCTGGTTAATACTATTCTCATAACTTAGTTATTACACATCATATTTATACATATGTAGATATCTATACTATACTACATCTCATTCACACTATTTTAGAATTTGAGACACGATCCTACTTTGGTACCACACACTACTACTTACCTTCACTCAGGTCACCCTCTACTCCATGTCACAAACTTCCTGATACACACCTAAGTGTACACTCCCATGTTTACCTTATATACACACTCTCTCTATCACTAGTGCACAGATGCACACTGCACTTGGCTGTGCTCCCATCTTTAACTTCCTCACACACCTACCCAAGCCTTAGTTCCTGTACCCTCAACTAACTGCAGGGGCAACACTACCACAGATTTACACATGAGCTATATATCTGCACAGTCCTCACAACTTACCTGACTGCAGTGTAAGTACACAATCTTCACTATTAAAACCTTTCTCTCACTGTATTATACATCTTGCCTCACTGCAGCTGCATGCCTTACTCCTCTCTCTCAACTGTGTATATCTCAACAAATCACCGCACATCACAACAGCAGTTAACATACTGTTACTGTTGCTACTGTCTGGTATGAGCAGACCACACTACACCCTAGCTTTCCTTATACATCTACACACACTCCAAACAACTTATAATACAATGCACTACTCCACACTTGCTCATAATCCCCCTCACAGTCACTAGTTCAACACATCAACACACAACACTAAGATATACATATATGTACACACACATTAACACAAGTAATTTAGTATATATATATATATATATATATATATATATATATATATAACCAAATTGATACATAACTACATATATGTCAAATACACTAATTAAACCTAATTAAACGAGATCAACACTAATTAGAATATCAACTACTCACAAGCAATAACACAAACACAATGAGTGCATCACCTCCGTATCACACTAGATCTATGATACGCTTGTGATAAGCCCTTGACACCACACCAAATGCATCACCAATGATATGAGCAAGATAATTATCATAATTATAAGAAATATAAGTGCTAGCTACTCAACTATATGCCCGTGTCAAAATGCGATATGCTCAAACCCTCGTGTCGAAGGAAACCCTCCCAAAACAAACTGAATCACCAAATTGTCATGATACGGCCTACACGTATCCAATTATGGATACGACACTAGTCTCACACAATCAAACACATGTTAATTTGGTCTAATTGACCTATTGACAACCACATGGTGCACCAATCTCGGATTTCTCCCAATTTGGGCATAAAATACACTATAACTTCCAACATAGGGGTCCTTAGTAGTCAATTCTTCTTCCTATAGGTAGTCCTAGTACATAGGTGGGATCATAATGATTAAATTACATATTTATAGTCTAATGTAAGAAAAATCTAAATTATATCTATTGGGAGATGGATTTCCAATACAAGTCTCAAATGAACACAAATAAGCCTCAACTTGAGCAAATTCCTTCAAATTGTAGATCCTTGCCTCCTCCTTGCTTCTAGAGTCTCCAATGGTAAAGTAAAGATGAATTAGAATAAAATTTGATAGGGATTGGGTGTAGGGATGAGGGAAATATGGAAAAGAACAATTCTAGATCTAAATTAGAATAAAATGAGAAGAGGAGTGAGAGTCTCCCCCTCTTAGGTGGCCGACCCCCTTCTTTGGCCTCCAAGCAATAGGTAAAGTCCAATATACCCCTTGGGGCTTGTCATGCAGAAAATAATTAAGGAAGGAAGATTCTATTCCTAATGGTTTGACTAATTAAATTGCCAACTTAAAGAAATGGCTAAACACTTGGGCTCAAGTCTAAACTAATTAAATATTAGCCCATGAGTCAATTCTAATCTAGTTAGTCCACTAACACAAGTCCAAAAATATAATGTAGCATCTAACAATAAATAAATTATACAATAAATAAATAATGCTATATATAAATATACATGCACAATAGTTAAAAATTATGAAATGACCAAAATACACTTTCCTAGAAAATATAGTAGTGACACCGAGAGATCGTGTTCACCATTGACACATTTCCAGATACTCGATCGATTTCCAAATATCCATACCGAACGGCCCCTTCCGAATTGAAAGAGTTGAAAGTCCAATTGCAAGATCTACTCGACCGTGGGTATATCCATCCGAGTGTGACTCCGTAGGGTGCGCCCGTGTTGTTTGTGAAGAAGATGGATGGCTCGATGCGGTTCTGCATAGACTATCGAGAGATGAAAAAGCCACCGTCTGAAACAAGTATCCCCTTCCCAAAATTGACGACCTCTTCGATCAACTACAAGGTGCATTGGTATTTTCAAAAATAGATCTTCGTTCAGGTTGCCATCAACTCAAGATCAAGCAGGACAATGTGCCAAAATTATCTTTCCGTACTCGCTACGACCATTAAGAGTTCCTGGTGATGCGTTCAGACTGACTAATGCCCCTGTCGCCTTCATGGACTTGATGAATCACGTGTTCCGTTTGTACCTCGAAAATTTTGTAGTAGTATTCATCGACGATATTCTGGTGTACTCAAAGAACAAAAAGGATCACGCGGAGCACTTGGGACCATGCTTTGGACTCATTGAGACAACAAGTTGTATGGGAAACTGAGAAAGTTTAAATTTTGGCTGAGTAGTGCATCTTTCCTCGGGAACGTAATCTCTACAGAAGGCTTCACCGTCGATCTGAAATAGATATAAGTCATGATCATTTGGAAGCGCCCTGCGTCAGTTAATGAAATTCGAAGCTTTCTCGGTCTAGCGGACTACTACAGACGATTTGTAAAAGATTTCTTGAAACTCGCGTTGCCTCTTACACGCCTCATTCAGAAGGGAGTCTCATTCGTTTGGTCGGCCTAGTGCGAAGTCTTATTTCAGGAATTAAAGCGACGCATTGTCTCGGCCTCAATACTCGCTCTTCCTGATGGTCTTGAGATATTTTAAATTTTTAGCGATACGTTAGGCCAGGGCTTAGAGTGTGTTCTTATGCAATGGGATAGGGTGATAGCCTTTGCTTTGAGCCAATTAAAGCAGTACGAGAAAAAATATCGTACGCACGACCTGGAACTAGCGACAATTGTGTTCGTATTAAAATTATGGCGGCACTACCTTTATGGTTTGCAGTGCAAGATCTACACGGATCACAAAAGCCTCAAATACCTTTTCACCCAAAGGGACTTAAACTCACGGCAACGACGTAGGCTAGATCTCGTCGTTGACTTTGACATGACGATCGACTATATGCCAGGCAAGAAAAATGTTGTAGCTGATGCTTTGAGTCAAAAGTTTATGGGATCCTTCTCATTCGACATCAAATTAGGGTTGGCGGAAATGAATATTGAACTCAAAATTCGATATCGTCAGACTCAACTGGCTGAAATATGCCTTGAGCCAGACTTAGTCGAAAAGGTTAAATTTGCTCAAATGATGACCAATTCCTAAAGAAGATGCTTGAGCAGATTTTAGTAGGAAAGATGACTGACTTTGCGGAGGATAGGAGAAGATAGATGTAGGTGAAAGGAAGACTATAATTCTCCAAAGATCCATTACTCAGAAAAAATCCTCAGGGAAGCCCATTATGCAGCCTATACATCACACCCTGGAAGCAAGAAGATGTATCAAGACCTTCACACAATTTTATGGTGGCATGACATAAAAAAGACGTGGCACGCTTCATGTCGCACTGTATAACCTGTCAGAGGGTGAAAGTAGAGCACCAGAGGCTGGGTGGAGAGATGTAGAATCTTTCTATTCCAGAGTGGAAGTGGGAGCATATCAACATGGATTTTATTGTTGGCTTACCGAAGACTTAATGGGAGAACGATGCCGTCTGAGGGATCGTCGACCGATTAACCAAGTCACCCTACATCATTCCTATCAAAGTTGCTTGGAGCGTCGATCGCCTCGCTCAGATTTATCTTGATGAGATAGTCGATCTGCACAGAGTTCCAGTATCGATTGTTTCATATCGGAATAGATGATTCTTATCATATTTCTGGGAAAGCCTTCAGTTAGTTATGAGGACCAAGTTGAAGTTTAGTTTAGCCTATCATCCTCAAACCAACATCCAAACCGAGCGAGTGAATCAGATTCTCAAAGATATGTTATGGCTTTGTGCGATTGATTTGAAGTCAAATTGGAACGTTCATCTATCGCTGACAAAATATGCATACATTAATAGTTATCAACCAGGCATTAAGATGGCCTCATACGAGGCTTTGTATGAGCGAAATTGCAGGTCACCTATCTGTTAAGACAAAGTTATGGAAAGATAGATCCTTGGCCCAGAGCTAATTGAGCAAACTGTCCAAAATTTTTGACTGATTCGTGAATGGCTGAAAGTGGGGCAAAGTCGACAAAAGAGTTATGCCGACATTCACCGACGACCTCTTGAGTTCTTGGAAGGCGACCATGTATTTCTTAAAGTCTCGCCCATATGAGGAGTCATGAGATTTGGGGCAAAGGGGAAGCTATGTCCGAGATTTGTTGGCCTATTCGAAGTCCTCAAGCGACTCATACCAGTTGCCTACCAAATCGCATTGCCACCAGTCCTGTAAGATGTGCATGACAACTTCCATGTTTCATAACTTAGGAAGTACGTGCACGACCAGAGCTACATGGTAGATTTTGGCCAGATGGATTTGCAGGCATACTTATTGTATTTCAGATCTTGGATCATAAGGAAAGCTGCTCTAGAATCGTACAGTCCTGCTCTTGCATATACTCTGGCAAAATCACGCGGTCGAGGAGTCAACCTAGGAACTCGAATTAGAGATGAAGGAAAAGTTTTCCTCATAGTTTTATTAGGGTTAGGTTGCATTCCTAAGTTTCGAGGATGAAACTTTTTCTTAGTTGGTTAAGATGTAGTGCTTCGTTCCCCTTTTTCGGGGAGCGCGGCTAAGAAAAAATTCAGTATCGATTGATCAGGACAGAATGAATCAAGATTATTTTTTCATTATGGATTTGTTTCTTCGGAATCAAGTTCCATATTCAATGGATCGTGTCTCGAGGAATGACTCAGCGGTAGAGTCACGATGGACCTTTTCATTCTGTTGGTTTTCGTTGCTCATTTTTAATGTCGCTTGGTTGCTTTCGCGTTGGTCTTATGACTTACATTTTTTTGAACGATTTTGATTGATTTCATTGTCTTCGTTCTTTGAACTTCACATTCGAATCAAATTCTGGGAGACCGAGACAAGAAGATATTGATCGTTTGTTGATGCGTATAGTTGATCGAGTAGGCGATGCGCTAGCAGAGTCTTGAAGATCTTCCCTTTCTCTCTCTAATTTACCAACTTGTGAGTGGCTTTACCTTCAATTAGTTGATCCTTCTTTCCAAGTCTTCACATCTCAAAATTTGACTCTCTTTTTGCGTTCCGATAAACGATACCATAATAATAATAATTGAGTCAAGATAATAAGAAGTAAGGCTTGAAACACTTGATGCATATCACACAATTTATGGAACGATCGTACGGTCACATACTTGTTCGCTATGAATGATTTTTATCATATTTCAGTTGTAGCTAGAATATATCCATCTATAACTGTGCAACGAGTAAAACATACTTTATAATGCAATCACTTGAATATATAGACTATGCTATAGAGTTATGCTAAATTACTATGTTTTATCCATGTTGTCTTGCAATTGCTTTGTTTGATAACATAATTTTTAGACGTCGCATGGTTACGGACAAATTGTGCGAAAGGTTTATGGTTCCTGGGAACCGTCGTCGGGGCACCAAGCCCGATTCGAATTAGGCAGAACTCGGATAGTCGTGCTAGAAAGATTAACACGGGTAAATCAGAGACTTGTATCGGGGCTTGCTAACTGCGCTGTAAGGATCACCGTCTTCCCAGACTATGGTCCACGATGGCTTGTGGTGCCAGTGACCCCTATGCTTATTTAACTGTTTCAAGCTGACAGTGTCACGCCCCAGTCCCAAAATATATGGGACTAGGACACGTACGCATGCCAGCCGCATGGATATGGCAACTCCAATATATGGAAACCAAAACCCATACGTACGCTGTAATATGAATATCAAATCCATAAGTGGTATAAATATATATCACAAGTCACAGGTTACCATCTAAGTCTCATCCACAAAAAATCAATATATAAATATATAATCAGTATCTATGAAACTAGATGTTAATATAAGTGTCTAAGGATGATAGTTGGATAGAAACAAATCCACTACCAACTCGAATGGAAAAGTACAACACAATAAACATAATATAGGAATACCAGCTAACAATCATGGGCTCGGAGAGAAGACATCCTCGAAACATAGGTAACCATCCGCATCTGCGCTCCTACAAATACTCAGGAACCGATACACCTGGAAGAGGGCCAGGTCCTCAGAGGGACGTAACAAGATACAGAAAAGCGAGCCAATATAAATACAGTAAACATGCATATAATTTGAAAATAAATAAGTATGCTGTACAAGACAATCTATATGGATGCAAATGAGGACAACTTTTTGACGTATGGGCAAGGGTAGGCTACTCGATCTAATCCTCACAACTCATACGCTCGTTAGTGGACATCATCAGCCGGCATACCTCTGGGGTAGCGACCCTCGGACTCCATCAATCGACATACCTCAGGGGTAGCGACCATCGGACACGACCACCTTAGTGCGTGCTAGTGACTATGGTTTACCAGAGTGGTTAAAAGCCCATACGCCTAATGATTGTCCTCTATGATACTAAGTGTCAAGTGTGTGTCAACATATCTAATATATAGTAATGACTGAAAGGAACTACACATGCAATAAATAAACAGAAATGCAATAAATATATAAAAATATACTAAGCATTCAAAATACTGTAAGAAATTTCACAAGGTATCTTGCCTGGTCTGAAAAGGATGAAATCCCAACTCAAGGTGTCGTCCGATCTACCCGTCACATAAATTAAACAAGTTAGGTTACAAAAGTGGGTGAATAGGTTCCTCAATTTTAATCTATTTTAATTCTGAATAAAATAATTAAAAATAGTATTATAATCTTATTATAATCTAATTTTATTGTTAAACCCTAATTTTGGTCCAACAAAAGTCAACTTTACGGATTTGTGATCCATGACACGCAAATCGAGGCATTCCGTTGACCAAAAAGTCAACCAACTCAAATCCTTGATTTGTGTGTAGAATTATATATATTTCAGTGCTACATGAACACCGGAATCGACGGTTTCACAAAATCATAAGTCGGTAAAGAGTTATGTCCACAAGGCGCACAGATGATAATTTTTGGTGGTTTCCTATTTACGTCTACGTTGTACGAATTTTACAGTAGAATAAAATTATATTTTAAATTCTGGAAAAATACTTTTTTGGAAGTTCATCATGTCAGCTTTCCGAAACTTCAAACGGTTCGTAATTCCGAGTTCGGGATCTCCCAAAATCTCAAAAATACGAACACGTGTCTGATTTCGGACAGCTGACACTTTCGGAATATTCTGGAAAAATTGGTTTTGAAATTACTGAAATAATTTATATATTCAGAAAGGTAACCTTGATATGATTCTAAAAAAAAAACTGGAGCGCGTTTGGATTCCGGAGCTAGGAGATATCGTCTTTTTAATTCGTCATAACTAAGTAAAAAATGAGGCTGGATTTATGACAAATTTTGACTCTTTTTGGACGAAAAAGAGAGGATTTTGGAGAAGAAAAATATGAAGGATGAGGTATTTATAATGGTGGACACTACTTAATTAAATATGACTAGGATTGGTTAATTTGGATAGGATTATGATAAATTTAAATAAGGATAGGACATGCATGAAGTTGCTTTCCTAGTAGGTACATGATTTGAATTAATTTAAAATAGAGTTTGAATTTATCTCAATAATTTATAATATTAAATATAATTAAAGATAATACAAATAATTTATAAATCTTATTAATATCTATTAACACTAAATTAGCATCTATCTAATATTAAGACTATATATATCCAAATAAATCCTAAATAATTTTAAAAATCTAAATAAATTTCTTAAAATTTCAAATAAATTACAGAAAAATATAATTAAATATTTTAAACTAAAATAAATATTTGGTAGGAACAACATGCAATTATGGTCGTATAGTAAATCATAAAAGTCCTAGAAATTTATGTTTTCTAAGTTTTAATTACCAAAAATTCTAGAAAAATCTCCAAAAATCTAAAATAGCCTAAAAATAATTCTAAATAAATATTTACATAAGTAAATATACTAAGAAATTTATTTTCTAATTAACTAAAAGAATACTCTAAAGTAAATTAATATCTATAATAAATATAATAATATAATATACACACAAAATATCTATTTTTGGTGAGGGGATTTACAATCTACCCAACTTACAAAAATTTCGTCCTCGAAATTGACACTAACCCATATTCATAATAATCACTATAGCTATTACACTACATAGCTATCTAGCAGTGCTTCCTAAAAGTCATGGTCTGCCATTCTAACACTTCTCATTTATTGTCCATACACTATCCTATTATCCTCTAACTCGTCTACACTACCCATCTTACAAAAGTTCTACTAGTAGTCACAGTCTCTTGAGGCTATTGTCTAGTTGTAAGACGAATATATTTATTGGGTCGAGAATCTTGGGGTACTTGTCTTGAATATCACAACCATGATTTTTTTTTGTAACCGTCAAATATCGTAGTCTAATACTGCCATGCAACCTGACCAATATATCTGCAAATACTTCGACTACTTTACTACAACGGTCTAGCTGCAGTTGTCGCTACTTTGCCAGCGATTTGTGATAGTTGTCAGTTCGTAACAAGTGCCTTCAATTCTTTCCTAGGCATAGTCTAAGTTTTTGGGCAACAGTTAAAGTCTTGACTAACTTATAAAATTATTAAAAGTATAAACTAGTTCAAACAGTCTAACAAATTCCTATTAGCCTAAGGGATGCTATACATGGTTTTTTTTAAAATAATAAGAGGATATAGATATTGCTATAGGTCATATACATAAGGGTTATTATTAAGAACTTATCCTTTAGTTATTAATCATCTACTAAACCATTTACGTTTTAACTAACAAAACTAAGGATGGGGTCGAAGTAGACCAACAATTCATGTTGGCACGAAAAAGACGTAACTACGATAGGGAGAATTAAGCACGAGATAATGAATGGATAGAGAAGAGAAGATGAGCCACCCAAGGGGGCGAGATATTGATAGAAAAAGAATACTACTACTGCTACTCGCATCATCTATTAGCATCACGTGTATGCCATCTGGGTAAAATATCAGTATATCCTCATAACTGCTAAACCAACACCTATATAATTCTACGTCTACTATGCACCTAAGATCTCGTGTCATAAAGGGGGTCATGAGTATGCAATGGCACATATAACTAAGGTCGTACCTGTATCAACGGCTTCCTGTGGCCACGCTCTCTTGTTTATCATCATGAGTGATTGGCCTATGGAGTATATCTAGTACTATTCGTGTATCAAACTTATACTAAGCACGAACGTTAGTCTTTCCAAAATAGGAAAAGACGGAAAACAACAATAAAGAGTTCAAGGAGTAGGTGATATAATACAAGTACGGGATTCGAAGGGATTAAAGAATTTTGAAAGGGAGTTGCCAAGGCAGTTGTGGATTGAAATCTTATTTTGGTAAATTCCTATATGCGTGTTCATATTAGAACAATTATGTACCTGACATGATATGCTCCGACCAGTCTAGAGGGCAAGTATATTCGTCTAGCAAGTTGAGTCAACTATATCTCAATCCACATAAAGTAGTGATACAAAGAGCGAACCAAGTGCACTACGGTTGATCAGACCATAATACACCGATTCTGATTTAGACAATGTATTAGTGTGGGCCCCCAATAATACATATGTCATGAAGAAGCTCAATAAAAGAATAAGCTTGCAAAACTAGGCTACAATAGCAGCATAAGTCGAGGTAGTAAAAATATAAGTACGCTTGATTATGATGGAGGAAGGTACTGAATAATCTAAGTTCACCAAGAAGATCGGTATTGTGCCTCTACAATTGCCATACTAATTTTTTGTCTAAGTCTAAAGTCAACCAAATGGGTGTATGGGCCTATGGGCCTCTAAGTTCTACAATCCAGAATAACACTAGTCTGGATAAACACTATCTTGTTATGCAAGTCTATAGCTGGTGTCATTCAATTATACTTTATTAATATGGCAATAGGACTATGTGTTACTAGGTTATGAGACATACTATCCAACTTATAATAATTTAACTAATAGTGTTATTGAATACTAGAGGGTATATACCTAGTATAAGTCATCTTCCTAACCTCTATCAAGCACGAAAGAAGACCGATGTTGAGAAGGGATCAAGCAAGATGCAATGCAAGCAATCAAATGAGAGTGCAAAACAAAATCAAGGGAGGTGATAAATAAGTGGATGAGATCCTATATTCTAATCCTATACGCAGGCTTGCTCGGTACAATGACGTAACCGAGACAATATGCTCTCGACCTGCATGGGCCACCACAAAAATATGTCACGCTCCAGTCCCAAAATATATGGGACTAGGACACGTAAGCATGCCAGCCGCATGGATATGACAACTCCAATATATGGAAACCAAAACCCATACGTACGCTGTAATATGAATATCAAATCCATAAGTGGTATAAACATATATCACAAGTCACAGGGTACCATCTAAGTCTCATCCACAAAAAATCAATATATAAATATATAATCAGTATCTATGAAACTAGATCTCAATGTAACTGTCTAAGGATGATAGTTGGATGGAAACAAATCCA
The DNA here is from genome assembly GCA_036927795.1 of Iris macrosiphon. Taxonomy (NCBI): domain Eukaryota; kingdom Viridiplantae; phylum Streptophyta; class Magnoliopsida; order Asparagales; family Iridaceae; genus Iris; species Iris macrosiphon. The sequence goes on from JAYESA010000008.1 coordinate 56,695,007, forward strand.
CTACCAACTCGAATAGAAAAGTACAACACAATAAAAACAATATAAGAATACCAGCTAACAATCATGGGCTCGGAGAGAAGACATCCTCAAAATATAGGTAACCATCCGCATCTGTGCTCCTGCAAATACTCATGAACAGATACACCTGGAAGAGGGCCACGTCCTCAGAAGGACGTAACAAGATACAGAAAAGTGAGCCAATTTGAATACAGTAAACATGCATATAATTTAAAAATAAATAAGTACGCTGTATAAGACAATCTATATGGATGCAAATGAGGACAACTTTTTGACGTATGGGAAAGGGTAGGCTACTCGATCTAATCCTCACAACTCATACGCTCGTCAGTGGACATCATCAGCTGACATACCTCTGGGGTAGCGACCCTCGGACTCCATCAATCGACATACCACGGGGGTAGCGCGCGACCATTGAACACGACCACCATAGTGCGTGCTAGTGACTATGGTTTATCAAAGTGGTTAAAAGCCCATACGCCTAATGATTGTCCTCTATGATACTAAGTGTCAAGTGTGTGTCTACATATCTAATATATAGTAATGACTGAAAGGATCTACACATACAATAAATAAACAGAAATACAATAAATATACAAAAATATACTAAGCATGCAAAATACTGTAAGCAATTTGGCAAGGAATCTTGCTTGGTCTGAAAAGGATGAAATCCCAACTCAAGGTGTCGTCCGATCTACCCGTCACATAAATTAAACAAGTTAGGTTACAAAAGTGGGTGAATAGGTTCCTCAATTTTAATCTATTTTAATTCTGAATAAAATAACTTAAAATAGTATTTTAATCTTATTATAATCTGATTTTATTGTTAAACCCTAATTTTGGTCCAACGAAAGTCAACTTTACGGATTTGTGATCCATAACACGCAAATCGAGGCAATCCATTGACCAAAAAGTCAACCGACTCAAATCCTTGATTTGTGTAGTATTATATATATTTTAGTGCTACATGAACACCAGAATCGATGGTTTCATAAAATCATAAGTCGGTAAAGAGTTATGTCCACAAGGCGCACAGATGATAATTTTCGGTAGTTTCCTATTTACGTCTACGTTGCACAAATTTTACAGTAGAATAAAATTATATTTGAAATTCTGTAAAAATACTTTTCTGGAATTTCATCATGTCATCTTTCCGAAACTTCAAACGGTTCGTAATTCCGAGTTTGGGATCTCCCAAAATCTCAAAAATACGAAAACGTGTCTGATTTCGGACAGCTGACACTTTCGGAATATTCTGGAAAAATAGGTTTTGAAATTACTAAAATAATTTATATATTTAGAAAACTAACCTTGATATGATTCTAAAAAAAAAATTGGAGCACGTTTGGAGTCCGGAGCTAGGAGATATCGTCTTTTTAATTCGTCATAACTAGTAGAAAATGAGACTGGATTTATGACGAATTTTGGCTCTTTTTGGACAAAAAAGAGAGGATTTTGGAGAAGAAAAATATGAAGGATGAGGTATTTATAATGGTGGACACTACTTAATTAAATATGACTAGGATTGGTTAATTTGGATAGGATTATGATAAATTTAAATAAGGATAGGACATGCATGAAGTTGCTTTCCTAGTAGTTCATGATTTGAATTAATTTAAAATAGAGTTTGAATTTATCTCAATAATTTATAATCATAAATATAATTAAAGATAATACAAATAATTTATAAAATCTTATTAATATCTATTAACACTAAATTAGCATCTATCTAATATTAAGACTATATATATCCAAATAAATCCTAAATAATTTTAAAAATCTAAATAAATTTCTTAAAATTCCAAATAAATTACAGAAAAATATAATTAAATATTTTAAACTAAAATAAATATTTGGTAAGAACAACATGCAATTATGGTCGTATAGTAAATCATAGAAGTCCTAGAAATTTATGTTTCCTAAGTTTTAATTACCAAAAATTCTAGAAAAATCTCCAAAAATCTAAAATAGCCTAAAAATGATTCTAAATAAATATTTACATAAGTAAATATACTAAGAAATTTATTTTCTAATTAACTAAGAGAATACTCTAAAGTAATTTAATATCTATAATAAATATAATAGTATAAAATACACACAAAATATCTATTTTTGGTGAGGGGGTTTACAAATAGTGTCTTCTTTGTAGGGAAGAACATGGTAAGTCTTGTGCAGGTGGATGCATAGGCCGTAGGTAAATGTCACATAGTAGTGGCACATTTATTTCAGTCATTTTAATTCTATCATATGCTTGTAACTTGGATTATGGCAAGATAGAAATATCACCTAATAACTTGCATGATTCACATAAATGCTATGTCAATTTGGTGAGTTGGGTTAGCTCGACCTCACGAGTATATTTTGATATACAGACCCACGTTGCAACAGTTTTCCAGAGCCAAGACGATGCTGCGAGAAGCTGAGGCAAATTCCCCAGCCAGTCAATTTCTTGACGTGTTCGTGTTCGTGACTTTGAAGCGCATAAATTTCTTGGAGGTCGAACATATACTTTTGAAGCTACGTAGCGATTGTGTCACGATGTCATGACCCATACCCGGTAAAGGGGCACGAGTACGTGGGTACATCCAGCCTACGTCATAGCATCGACGGTAGAATGCTGTATATGTCAACTATACTATCTAGACATCTTACAAAAATATATAATCTCCCAATCATATCTCAATTCCAAGAAGGAGGACAAAATATTTAATGCAACACAATACTCAATCACAAAACTATGGCACGAGAAGATATCAAAGAAGTCTAACATAACTATGCAGTTCAAATATAACAATAACAAATAGAAACAATATCCAATTCTCAAATATATGCCGAAAATAAATTCGGTACCAAAATGCTAAAGAGAACTAACTATGCTAACTAGTAAATTCGGCTAAATCTTCCGGCAGTCACTCCAGAACTAGTGGGTCCATGTCTGCACCATCTATAGGTCGAGGTCCGTAGTATGTCGAACACCAATCTCCCGGATCCTCTGAAAAATATTTTTCAGTCAGGAATGGAGTGAAGTACAACCCAATAGCAGTTCCAATTAATTAACAAAAACTATAAAACAGTAATATAGAGGATGCTATCTATGATGAGAATTGTCACGCCCAAGTCCCAAAATACGTAGGACTAGGACACGTAAGCATGCTAGCCGCATGGATATGACAACTCCAATATATGGAAATCAAAACCCATACGTACGCTGTAATATGAATATCAATCCAGAAGTGGTATAAATCTCTCACAAGTCACAGGGCATAATCTAAATCTCATCCACAGAAATCAAATAGACATAAATAACCAATATCTATGAATCTAGATCTCAATATAAAGTATCAAAGGATGACAGTCGGATGGAAACAAATCTACTGCCAAACTAGAATATAAAAAAGCAAACACAACAATATAAGTACAACACTAATAATCACGAGGCTCGAAGGAAAGACCTCCTCGGAACATAAGTAACCGGTCCGGATCTGCGCTCCTACGAATACTCATGAACATCTAAACCTGGAAAGGGACCAGGTCCTCAGAGGGACATAACAAGATACATAGAAGCATGCCATAAAGTAAATACTGAATAAATAAAGGGGTGCGCTAACCATCTAAGTGAATACAATATGAGGACAACTTTGGTACGTATGGCTAGGCGTAGGCATAACGTCCATGCCACTCCGAAGAACGTGGAAGCTGCATAGTATATAACATTCATATCGCTCCGAAGAACGTGGAATCTGCATAGAATATAACATCCATATCGCTCCGAAGAACATAGAATCTGCATAAAGGGAGTCATTGGATCTGTGGCTCCTTCGGATATTACGGATTCTAATGTGTGTATCCCATACGCCTACTAGTTGTACTCCCCGCCTAATATAGGTACACAAGTCAAATACTCGACGTGCATACCACGTACTATAATGCAAGTCTCTATATAAATAAACAACTAAGCTAAATACCGTCATACGTGTTGCTCACGCCGATGGCCAGTCGAGTATAAGGCATGCGTCCCTACATGAACTCACTCTGTGGCGTGTAATGATACGTGTTAAGGCCTGGGGAGTCATACCAATAACTCCATAACTTTAGGTGGGTCTACTAGACACTATAGGTCAGACACAAGTCCTAACGTCAACGCCTTCGTTGACTGCACCCGAGTCTTCTCGGATGCACACAGTTATATAATATTAAAATAAATAAACCTGTAACTAATAATATATAATTTAAATAGTACAACAAGGCAAGGTATACTTGCCTAGCAAGGAAGCTGTGTAGTACCAATAACCTGCTCCGGAAGTCGCACAGATAAATCCAACAGTCCTATATACATATAATATAATACCGTACACATTAGTCATTCACTAACACATTCACAACCATAAATATATTGAACTCAGGGCATAGCTAGGTGTGACACTGGTTAACTAGGGTCAAGTGTGCGTCTAGTTGCACGGGTGTCGCGTCTGTAATTGTTGTGCAAAACAGACAGTCAAAATGATACGGGGCTCGCCAGTACGTCAGTCATCTAATCATATTGGCAGTCATCTAATCATGTTGTTAGGGTCAACAGGATCAAGGTAAACATGGGACAATCCACAAGGTCCTAGGGTCGTACAATATAAATACATATATAGTCATAAGTATATAATTACTTATATAATACAACCATGTCACGCCCCAGTCCCAAAATACGAAAGTGCCAGGACACGTAAGCATGCCAGCCGCATGTATATGGCAACTCCAATATATGGAAACCATAACACATGCGTACGCTGTATCATAAACAATAATTCACAAGTAGTATATATTTATCATAAGTCACAGGGCATAACTAAATCTCTTCCACAGAAATCAATGAATAAATGAATAACCAATAACTATGTAGCTAGCTCTCAACATAACGTATCTAATGATGGTAGTCGGATGGAAACAAATCCACTAACGGACTAGAATATAGAATAAACAAGATAAATACAATATAAGAATATCAACTAACAATCACGGGCTCGAAAAGGAGACCTCCTCGAAGTATATGTAGCAAGTTCGCATCTGCGCTCCTACGAATACTCTTGAACATCTACACTTGAAAAGGAACCAGGTCCTCAGAGGGACATAACAAGATACATAGAAACATGTCATAAAGTAAATACTGAATAAATAAAAGGGGTGCACTAACCATCTAAGTGAAATGCACTTTGAGGACAACTTTGGGTATATAAAAAAGTGTAGGCTAGACATATGCTGACGTAATTCACCAATCATGACAACTGGCTAGTATATGCCACATATGCCCCCATACCAGGGCGCAATATAATATAATAACGTCCATACCGCTCCGAAGAACGGGGCATCTGCATAATATAATGTCCATACCGCTCCGAAGAATGGGTCATCTTCATAATATAACATCCATACCGCAAAGAACGGGGCATCTGAATAGTATATAACGTCTATATCACTCCGTCGAGTGAGGCATCTGAATAAAGGAAGTGGGTGTCCCATACGCCTACTAGTAGTCCTCCCCGCCCAATGATCTATGCGTGTTGTATCCACAACATGCAGTAGCTACTACACCGAGATGGAGTGCAAGCATCGGTGTCATAACTCTGGCTCATAGTGTATCGTTAGAACGATAGTCCAACCTCACAACCAAACAAGGACAAGGATTGGACCTTCGAACTACAATAGTCTATGCTCCGACTACTAATAACTGCTAAGTCTCTAACATTCATCACTATTAGCAGTTATACCCTATCAGTCGCACGACCTACGAGTACAGGTGGCCAACCGCATACGCAAGTTTGTGCCCTACATGAGACTCACAACACGTGTAAGAAATGTGTCAAGGCCTGGAGAGTCATACCGATAACTCCACAACCTTATGTGGGTCTACTTGACACTAGGTAAGACACAAGTCCTAACGTCAACGCCTTCGTTGACTGCACCCGAGTCTCTCTCGGACGCACACAAATATAATAATAAACATGCAGCTAATAATACAGAATTTAAACAGTACAATAAGGCAAGGTATACTTGCCTGATAAGCGGCTATGTAGTCCCTATAACCTCCTCCGGAAGTCGCGTAGAACCAATCCAATAGATCCTCGGGGTCAGCATGCACAGGCACAAAAATTGGGGGTGTCTGTTGCGGTTTGTTTGGCAAGGGTGACGGTCTACGATGACGACGATGACGAGGGTAATGACGATGAGATGATTAGGTTAAGGTTAAGGTGATGATTAGGTCAATAATGGTGGTTATGTTGATGAAGGGGAGTTATAATGGTGATGATAATTATAACGGTGATGATGATAGAATAATGATAGAATTTATGATAATAGTGGTGACGTGGATGATGACTGGGACGATGGTGATGATGTGGATGATAATAGTGAAGGGGGTGATAATGTGGTAATTGATGATGATGACGAGGACGATGATGATGACGAGGACGATAATGTGGATGATGGTGATGACGAGGATCATAATATGGATGATGGTGATGATGAGGACGATGATGATGATGAGGACGATGATGTGGACAAGGGTTATGACGAGGATGAAATATGGATGATGGGATGATGTTGATGATGATGGTGGGTGATGATATTGATGATGATAGTGGGTGTTGATGGACTGCTGACCGGAGCCCGGCGGCTCCGGCGAAGGGGGAGGAGAAAGTCAAGGAGGAGGAGCTCAGGAAGGGGAGGACCTGCTGACAAGAAGGAGGTGGCCGTGGTTATGGTCAAGGAGGAGGAGAGGCAGGGAGCGGGGTGGTGAAGTGCCGGTGGTGTGATGGTGTTGGCCTGGGTGGCCCAGTTCCGGCGGAGGGAAACAAAGGCGATGGTGGTGGTGGTGTTACTCATGGAGGAGGAATGAGAGGATATGGACGAGGGATGAGGTGGAAGAAGAAGAGGTCGAGGCTGCTCGTAAAGTCGGGGAAGAGAGAGTTTAAGGCGGGGCTGCGGGTTCTCGTCGACGAGAAGACGGGGACGAGCGGTAAGGAGAAGGAGGGGGCGGTCGTGGTGGTAGTGGCGGTGGTTCAGGTGGTAGGGATGGTGATGGAGACGATGCTAATGGCAGGGTCGTGGCCGTCGTCGGCTTCAGGCGGCAGGATAAGGGAGATGGTGGTCGAGTCTCCGACGTCAATGGCAGCAGGGAGGAAGATTAAGAGGTGGTGGCGTTAATGGCGGTGGTGGAGTTCGAGGCAGGCGGAGGAGATGGTCGCAGGTCGCTGTGCAGGCTGGGAGGTCGGAGGAGAACAGAGGGAGGAGGTCCGGCCGCTGATGGCTCCGACGAGAACTCCGACGTGGTCTGCACAGGGAAGGCTCGGGGAGAAGATGAATAGGGTTGGGATGGTGATGGTTAATGGCTAGGTATTGGGATTAGGGATTTTGTGTGGAAGAAAAATAGTAAAAGGATTATTTATACATGTGGACTTTGGGTTTGGGTTTGACCTAGTTAGGTGGGCTTGGTCAACACCTCTTGGGTTGGGCCTTGGCCTCACATGGGGATATTTGGAGGGCTATAATTCGCATTATTTAAAATACAAGGATAGATTTAAATGGGGGGTGATGTTTGTGCGTTGCACATCCCAAAAATTATGAAAAAAATCCTATGAAGGGGAAAGTTGGATTTCTTCATATTTTGTCCAATGAGGTGGACACCTCAATGCAATTTTATATAAAAGTGCCCAACAATTAGGCAACTTGTACAAAGATGGAAATTGGGTTTTAATTAATTAAATTAAATGCACAAGGTGTTCTTGAATTAATTAAAAGTACATGAGATTAAAATTAGGTAGGACACAAGTGTCATAAACATAGAGGGCTCAGAGTAGAATATTAACAAAATTTGGATTGCACAAAATGGGTCAAGATTGTGTCTCCAATTTCGATTGGAACGCACAGGGGTACAAAGTTAATTTTTTATTTAGAATTAAATAATAACGTTTGCGACGAATGTTGTGCGACTAAAATGTAGCACAAGAAAGCATAATTATAAGTTACACCGAGGTCAGAATAGAAGGCGGTCATGTCTAGGGCAAGGGTGTAAAATTTGTAGGTAGACAGTGGCTAGTGTAGTGCTCCAATTATCGAAGCAACGGTAAGGCGCGCTAAGCGATATAAATATTGTATAGTTAAATCAAATGCCGTGTTCTATTTCTAATTGGGTTCAAACTAGCCCTAGTTTCACTAACTAAGCCAAGTAGGCCTAATTTTGGATGAGGGGGTTTACAATCTACCCAACTTAAAAATAATTTCGTCCTCAAAATTAAAATAAGGCATGGTTTTCTCTCTATCTAATCTCACTTGGTCACAGTCTAAAAGAATTCACCTCAAGTTTTAACAGTGCGGTTTCTACCCAACTTAGAATTTACCCATCTATCACCTAAGGCTATACATCTAAGAAAACTATTCCTCAATTTATTTAATCATGTTATTCAATCCTCAAAGTTTTAACACTAAATATATTGTCACTACCGTATTTTCTAGAAAAGGGTATTTTGGTCATTTTATAATTAATTAAATATTGTGCATGTTAAATTTTTATTTATTGTATTATTTATTTATTATTAGCATATTAGATTTATTTTTGGACTTGTGTTAGTAGACCTAACTAGTTTAGTTTAGACTCATGGACCAACATGTATTAATTGTTAGAATTGAGCCCAACTAGAAAGCCCATTAATTAGGAGGATGATTAAATTAAATAAACCATTAAACTAGAAGCTTTCCTCCTTAATTAATTTCTTCATGAGAGGCCCCAAGGAGTATTTTAGACTTTACATAGTAGCTTGAGGGAGGGGGCAAGTGAGGCCTATATAAAGGGGATAACAACTTTCTCTCTCTTTTTTTTTCATTCCAAATCTAGATCTAGAATTTCCCTCAACCAAATTCCACCAAATCTCTACCAAATTTCTATCCAATTACTTCCCAAATCACTATTGGAGACTAGAAGAGCAAGGATCTAGAAGAAGGAAGCAATGATCTACAAAGAGGAGCAAGGATCTACAAGTTGGGGGCCAATTTCACCAATTTTGGAGGTTTCATTGGGAATTCATCTCCCAATAGGTACAATTCAGTTTTTGCCCTTAAAATAGCTTCTAAATCTGAGATTTAATCATGAATAATCAACCTATATGTATGTACTACCCATAGGATTTGGTTTTGTGTTTATAGGAGGCCTATGGAAAAAGTTACGGTGCTTTTTGTGTCAATTTTGGGGGAATTCCGAAAATGACTTTTTGTTGTGTGTGCCAATTGATCCTATAAATCAATTTGGCATATGTTTATGTGTTTAGGGCTAGTGTCGTGTCCATAATTGGGTACGTGTAGGTCGTATCCCAACAATTTGGTGATACGTGTTGTTTTGGAGATTTTTCCTCCGACACGTGATTTTGTACATGTCGTATTTTGACACGGACACATAGATCTATATTTGACACTTTATTTTGTTCATAAATATTATATATGATTTGTTTGTATCCTTCGGGGTACAATTGGATGTGTGGTGGACTCGTGTCGCATGCGTATCCTAGATCTAGTGGGATACGGTGTGATACTCTCCAATTGTTGTGTGTTTATGAGTAGATCTAATTAATTGTGCTTTAATTCTTGAATTATAATTGTGTATGTATCTATATATATTATATATTTATTATAGTGTTTATTGTATCATAGATCTATGTATTATATATATGTATTAATAGAATATATATTATGTAGCTTTCTTCTACATGCATTAATTAATATGTTATAATATATGTTAGGAATGTAAATATATGTATATGTTTTATATAATATATGTGTATGTTTAATTAAGTAATTAGATTATTTATAGTTATTATATGATTATATATATATATATATATATATATATATATATATATATATATATATATATATATATATATTGATATATATTTATAAGTGGTAGCATATGTATATATAATATAGTAGACATATTTATATGTGGTTATATATATTGTTATATTATATATTGTTATGTATTTATATTATTGTATGATTACATATATATGTATACATATATGTATAGTTATATACACATATTACTATATGTGTGTATGTATGTTACTATGTGGTATTTTATACAATTTACTATGTATAAGTGTATGTATAGTTATATATAGTTTTATATGTATATTGTATAAATATATATTGTGGGTTATATATATGTATTTAAATATATATTGTATAAATATATATGGTGGATTATATATATGTATTTATATATATATATATATTGTATATATATACATATATTTTCAGCGACAGCAGCGAGGCAGAAGTGTCGCAACAACAGCAACAAATGCAAATAATAGCAGCTTTTCAGCGACAGCAGTCAGCGACAGTTGCAGAAAACTGTCGCTGAAACAACAGTGTATCAGCAGAGTATCAGAAGCTCAGCGACAGTTTTTAGTGACAGTGCAGAAAACTGTCACAAAAACTGCAGTATATATATATACACAGCAGTTTTCTGTGACAGTGGACAGGGTATTTAGCGATAGTTTGGCAGTTTTTAATATATTAGATATTAATATATATATATATATAGATATATATGTATATATATATGGTAATTAATATATATATAAATATGTTCATAATTGCTATTTGTATCATAGTATACTATATATGTATATATAGTTATAGCATATAAATTTATTAGAATAGTTAGTATATTTTAGTTATCAATTGTTATGAGTATCTTTTATATATTATATATTTGAAGGTATGTATGTACGTATATATGTATTAATAGTTAGTGTGTAGTTGGTAGTTAGTATTATTCTATTAGTACATACTAGAGTTATATTGAATTGATATATGTAATTATTGATGGGTAGTTAGTATATATATGTGATTTTGGCAATTACCTTGAGATATCAAGGTAAGTATCAAGATATACCAAGGTATGAGTAGTAGGTATTGGCATAAGTAATAGGATAGTTGTAAACTAATTATGGGTTGGTATTAAGGTGACTAAAATAAGGTATATAGTATTATATAAATATTAAATGCATAGTAATTTATAATTATTGTTAGGTAGTTAGTATAAATAAGGTTTTGAATTTACCTTGAGATGCCAAGGTAAGTATCAAGGTATTGGAGGATAATCAAGGTATTGGGTTTGGATATCAAGATAGAGGTTTAGTATTGCAATACCAAGTTGGTTCGAAACCAAGGTATCCATTTAGCATTTGTAATTAAGATTTTATATATATAATATTGTTTGATATGTACATATGTGTTATATTTATCCCTTATTTGCGTATCCTGAGATACGGTATCTTAGTATCCTAAGATGTAGCTTGTATAGCCTAGATTCATAGTATGTGAGCCCAATATCTTTGAGTTAGACTCATACAACCAATAAATAGGTAGTTGACCATAATTTGACTATAGTTGACCATAGTTGACTTAGAGTTGACCTAGTTTGACTTTTGACTTAGAAATAGTTTTATGACCTAGAAATTGACTAGTTTAAATTATTTTTCTTCCCCAAAACTTGTATTAATGCAATATTTCATATATAGGTCTGTGACACCAGTTCAAACATTATTTTTATTATTTGCTCTGGACCACAGGCGAGTACATTCTCTGATAGTTTCCATTATTTGATTACCACTATAATTCAAGAATTTAGAAATGTTACTTATGATTCTTGACACGATGGTACATGGATTGGTATTGTTATTGGATCGTCAGTCATGGGATGTTACCTTGATTATGGAGATGGTATCGGATACTGTCCTTGTTGGTATTGGATAACATTGAATATTATAGATTAAACATTGGATACATTGGCTAGTGACGTGTCATGATTTGATCCATCATATCAGTCGGGGCAGGGAAAATACCAATTAAATATGTGATCAAGAAACTATCGGCTAGTAGTGTAATCATTGGCTACTAACTAACCATGCAATTCACGTATGGTTGAGTTAGCTCCTTAGTGTAATCATTGAATCTCCCAGGCCGATCACATATTTAGTTAGTATATCAAATCACATAGTTATTGTAGATTCCATTATTCAGTTTATTGATTACCTTGTTCTATTCTGACATTATAGTTCATTCCTTTATTCTTGTACGCATTGATTATATTCTGTTGTTAGTATTGCCTATTCTCTCATTGTTCTTGATTATCAGTTATATCCTCATCGTAGATAGCATCTTATATTCTACTGCTTTATAGTTTTTTGTCAATTAATTGGAACTGCTATTGGGTTGTACTTCGCTCCATTCCTGACTGGAAAATATTTTTCAGAGGATCCGGAAGATTGGTGTCCGACATACTACGGACCTCAGCCCATTGATGGTGTAGACTTGGATCCACTAGTTCTGGAGTGACTGTCGAGAGATTTAGCCGGATTCACTAGTTAGCATAGTTAGTTCTCTTTAGCATTTTGGTACCGAATTTATTTTCGGCATATATTTGTGTTTGGATATTATTTCTATTTGTTGTTGTTATATTTTTAACTGCTTAGTTACGTTAGACTTCTGTGATATCCTCTCGTGCCATAGAAATATGATTGAGTATTGTGTTGAATTAAGTTGATTACTCTCTTCTTGGAGTTGAGATATTATTGGAGGATTATACATTTTGTGAGATAATTAGATAGTATAGTTGACCAAGACAGCGTTCTACCGCCGATGCTGCGGCGTAGGCTGGGCGTTGTTCCCGACTTGCATCCCTACACCGGGTGCGGGTCGTGACACATATCATATATGATATTCCCTAAATCAATTATAGAAGAGAGCAACCAAGTCATGTGATTAGCCTATGGGGTATATCTAGTACTATTAATGTATCAACTTATACTCGGCACGAGCGTTCGTCTTTTTGGAATAAGGGAAGACGAAAAACAATAATAAAGAGTTCAAGGGGGAGGTCATAGGGTAGAAGTATGTGGATCAAGGCGTTTAAAGATTTCAAATGGGAATTATCGAGGCAGTTGTGGATTAAAATTCTAGTTGGTAAATTCTTATTCGCATGCTCGTATTAGTACAGTTATGTAACTAATATGATATGCTCAGACATATCTAGAGGGCAAGTATAATCGTCTACTAGTCAACTATATATCCCAATCCACGTAAAGTAGTCGTACGAAGAGTGAACCAAAATGCACTAAGGTTGATCAGACCATAATACACTAATTCTGAATAGACAAATGTATTAGTGTGTCGACCCAATAATACATATGTCATGAACAAGCTCGATAAAAGGATAAGCTTGCAAAACTAGGCTATAATAGCGGCATAAGTCAAGGTAGTACAGAAAATATAAGCACGCTAGATTATGATGAGAGAAGTTACCAATTAATTCAAGTTTACAAAGATAATAAGACTCTATAGTCTCTACAATTGTCATACTAACTCCTTGTCTAAGTTGCTAGTCGACAAAATAGGGGTATGGGCCTCTAAGTTCTACAGTTTGAATAACAATATCGTCTTATACTAGTATACAGTTAATGTCAGTCAATTATACTTCATTAGTGTGTCAAGAGGACTATGTGATACTAGGTCATGGTCATCCTAGGTCTTAGTCATAGTGCTTATAGAACAAGTGTCAAGAGTAAGAATGGAAGAGTTAATGGCCTTCAAGGGAAAAGGGAAGTATAACTCGTATCGAGGTGTGGTACAAGTTACGCAATTTAAAACTAAGGGATAATCATTAGGTCATAATCTACAAGAATAACTTAAACTATCAGGTTCTAATTACCACTCACATAATTCAAAATTCAAGAGTAACAACTATAATCCTAGCAAACTAGATATCCTAACATAAAGAATTCATTTGACCTACAATCAGGAGGGTTAGGTGGCAAGAATTTAAAAAAAATGAAGGAAAGAAAACATAATTAGTCGTCGCACAATAGCGAGCGCTAAGTTTTCAAAGGAAAATGATATAAAATTAAAAATAGAGGGGCACTAGATAATATCATGGTTTTCTAAGGGGAATATGGCATGCTAGTCTCTATGTTCAAGGTATGATCTAGGAAATATTCTATGCATTGCTCTTGGCTTTCTAAGGTACTGTTTGCTAATCTCAAGAATCTAAATTTATAGCTCTATAATACTATCTCACCATAAAGGTTAGGTTTAGTCCTAATGTTCAACCTCGGATTTCTATCGGTTCCTCAATACTAGGGTCAAACACTATGGTCAAATTTCAAACTAATCCTAGTAGTGTCTGTGCTACTCTCAAGTCATTCATAAACAGATCAAGGAATAATGATAAACCAATCTATAGATAAGGGATACTAGGGTTCACTAGACATTCTGAACTTAGTGATGTGTCTACATTCTAGTTGTACTCTTAACCGGAAGGTTACTCTACTTATTATCTAACAATATGGACTTTTATATTCTAGGAGAAGGCTATACTCTAGGAACTATTAGGGAAGCACATGAATCAAGCATGATACGATAGAACGGATAGGAAGGAAGATAATTCATAGTCAATTTTGGATGAGATCCTATACTCTAATCCTAGGTGCAGGCTTGCTTGGTACAGTAACGTAACCGAGATAATATGCTCTCGACCTGCATGGGCCACCACTAAAAATATGTCACGTCCCAGTCCCAAAATGTAAAACCCCTAGTTCTGAAAACTGTATTTTTTCTTTTTAATTAATCAATAATTGAATTGTAGTAATTATGAGCTAAATAGAGGAAATAGATTTTTATTTAATTTTTATTTTAGGTGTTTGTGCATTTAGGGGATTTATGGAGCCATTATAAATTTTTTCTAATTTATTCCATGTAGGAGACCCTTTGGACAATTGCTAGCTTAATGGTATGCATTAATACAAATTCTAGATTTTTCTATGTGTGTGTGTGTATATATATATATATATATATATATATATATATATACATATATTTTTTTAAAAGAAAAAGAAATAAAAAAGAAAAAGAAAAATAATTAAAAACCTAATGGATCTAACCCCCTCATATTGGATCTACCCAAACCCTAACTACCCACCAACCCGCTACCCCCATGAGCCGCACCCGCGTGCAAATAGAATAAGAGCAGCAGCAGCATCCAGTGGATGGACCCTCCCCTCCCGCGATTACCCCTCTTTCCATCTCCCTTTATATATATATATATATATATATATATATACATCATTCGAGAGCAAAACCCTAACCCTAATTCTTCTCCATCTTCCCATCGAGACCGCCACCTGAACACCTAGCCAAACAGTCGGAAGCCGCCTAGAACCGCCGTACGACGACCGTGACCCAATATAACCCCACGCGCTGCAGTTTGGGACAGCTACTTACCTGTGTTCCAGCCCTGTTTTCCGTCACCTCGCTGAACGAAACTCGACTCCGTCTTCACCTGTACGTTCACCACTTAACCCTCTTCAATATCTGTAAGATAGTTGACCTCGAACAGCACGTAACCCTAGGTGAAAACAACATCCAAGTTGACAGAAAGAGAACTTTTGGGTATCGCAGAAAACTGCGGTAATGACCTATGTTTCCGGATTCGTATCTCCCACCATAGAGATCCGAATTTGATATTTTTTTGGTATGCAGAGACCACTTGACCTAGTTTAATTTCTGTAATTTACATTAATTATTAACTGCTGTATGTAGAATTAAATTCATTGGAAAATTCCGAAAACCTATTTTTTTCCAGATTTCCAAAAATTGCGATACGGAGCGAGCCCCGCCAAACGGGACCGCCCAGTCGTGTACCAAGTGTACCAAAAGGTGCGTACAGTATACCCGAACGTGTGAGCTTTTATGGAAACTGATTTGGACGCGTGTGCGCGTCGAAATCAACCCGTATCCTCAGAAGATTCCCCTTGTCGCAACTTTTGCAAAAGTCCTGCGTATTTAGTGCACGCTTGTCAGAATGCGACAAAACTTGCGCCACTGGACTCGTGGTATCGGGCTGGTCCTGTGACCCAAGTTTTACGCGATTCTGAGACAGTTGACCAAGTCACCTATTGGCGGGCCCCATGGTTGACTTTTTGGGCGAAATTGTGTTCGGCTCACCGGAATCCACACTTGGACGTACCGTTGAGTTCATACTAACATTTAGAGTTTGTTTGACCTATAATTTGTTCCATTTAGAGACCGTTACCTCTGTCACACTTTTCGGTGCAAAGTAACCCACATGTGCAGCCCGCTTTGACCCGAAATTACCGTTTTGCCCCTATGTCCAAATTGGACAAAAGGGAAGTGTTTTCTAGCTATTTTGCTTATTCTGGGAACGTTGGTGATATTTATTTCAGCATCCGGAGACGTTCATTTTGAGGTCGTAGTTTCTGACTCTTGGTGTTTGACATATGGATATTTCACTTTGTAGCTCTCTTGCCGGCAAGTATACCTTGCCTTGTTATACTGTTTAAATTTTATATTATTAGTTGCATGTTTATATTATATAACTGTGCGCATCCGAGAGAGACTCAGGTGCAGTCAACGAATGCGTTAACGTTAGGACTTATGTCTAACCTAGTGTCTAGTAGACCCACCTAAAGTTATGGAGTTATCGGTATAACTCCCCAGGCCTTGACATATTTCTTACACGTATTATGAGTCTCATATAGGACACGGACTTGCGTATGTGGTTGGCCACCTGTATGTGTAGGTCGTACGACAGATAGGGTATAACTGCTAATAGTAATGCATGTTAGAAGACTTAGCAGTTATTAGTAGGCGGAGCATAGACTATCGTGGTACGATGGTCCAATCCTTGTCCTTGTTTGGTTGTAAGGTTGGACTATTGTTCTCACAATAGACTATGAGCCAGAGTTACGATGCTGCGGCGTAGTAGCTAAGGCGTGTTGTGGATACAACATGCTTAGATCATTGGGCGAAGAGGACTATTAGTAGGCGTATGTGACACCCACTTCCTCTATGCAGATTCCACACTCGACGAAGTAATATGGACGTTATGTACTATATAGATTTCACGTTCTTCAGAGCGATATGGACGTTATATACTATGCAGATTACCCATTTTTTGGAGTTGTAGGACGTTATTATATACATTGTGCCCTTGTATTGGGGGCATATGTGGCATATACTAGCCAGTTGTCACGATTGGTGAATTACGTCAGCATATGTCTAGCCTACACTTTCCATACACTCAAAGTTGTCCTCAAGTTGTATTTCACTTAGATGGTTAAGTCACCCTTGAGTTTTTACAGTATTTACTTTATGACATGCTTTTATGTATCTTGTTATGTCCCTCTGAGGACCTGGTCCCTTTCCAGGTATAGATGTTCTTGAGTATTCGCAGGAGCGCAGATTCAGATTGGTTACTTATATTGCGAGAGGTCTTCTCTTCGAGCCTCGTGTTTGTCATAGGTTGTATTTATATTGTATTTGTCTTGTTATTCTTCATTCTAGTTCGGTAGTGGATTTGTTTCTATCCGACTGTCATCTTTAGATACTTTATTTTGGGATTTGGTTATAGATATTGGTTATATATTTATTCATTGATTTTCTGTGGATGAGATTAGATTGTACCCTGTGATTTATGATGGTTTACACCACTGGTGAATTGTTATTCATATTACAGCGTACGTATGTTTTGGTTTCCATATATTGGAGTGCCATATTCATACGGCTGGCATGCTTACGTGTCCTAGTCCTACGTATTTTGGGACTAGGGCGTGACATATTTTAGTGGTGGCCCATGTAGGTCAGAGCATATTGTCTCGGTTACGTTATTGTACCGAGCTAGCCTGCACCTTGGATTAGAGTATAGGATCTCATCCATAATTTACTATAACTTATCTTCCTTCCAGTCTCTTCTATTTACATAATTGTATCTTGCTTGATTCATGTGCTACCCTAATAGTTCCTTGAGTATAGCCCCTGCTAGAATATAGGAATCCTTGTTGTTAGAATGATAATTAGGGTAACACACCTACTAAAAATACGACTAGAGTACTGACACATCATTAAGTTTAGAATATTCAGTAAACCCTAGCATCCCCTTACCTATAGACTGGTTTACCATTATCCCTTAATATAATTATGAATGACTTGAGAGTAGTTTGGACACTACTAGAGTTAGTTAGAAAGTTGACCATACTGTTTTACCCTAGCATTAAGGAACCAATAGAAATCCAAGGTGGAATGTTAGGACCAACCCTAACTTTTATAGTGAGATAGTATTATAGAACTATACCATTTAGATTCTTGTCTTGATATTAGCAAACAGTATCATAGGAAGCCGAGAGGAATGAATATAATATTTTCTCGATCATACTGAACACAGAGATTAGCATATTAAGTTCCCCTTAAGAAACCATGATGCTATCTAGAGCCCTCTATTTTATATTCCATGTCTTGTCCCTCTGCAACCTTAGCGCTCGCTATTTGTGCGACGACTAATTAGGCTTTTTCTTCTTCACCTTTCAACTCGTGCCACCTGACACTTCTGATTTTAGTCAAGATGGATTCTCTTATGTTAAGGATATGTAGTTTACTAGGATTATAGTTGTCAATGTTAAACTTTGAAAAGTTGTGCTTGATAGTTAGAATTTGATAGCTTTGAGTTATTCCTGTAGATTGTAGCTTGATGATTAGCCTTAGTTTTAAATCACGTAATTCGTATCCATAACCTAATATAGATATATCCTCTTTTTACTTAAGAACCAGTAGCTCTTCCATTCTTACTATTGACACTTGTTCTAGGAGCACTATGATTAAAACTTAAGGTGACCATTACCGATATAATGCAATAGGATGATTTTCTCGTAAACCCCAATAAGTGTTTATGCTTTATTTACAAGGAAAATATTATTTTATAGAATTCCCTTAAGACTGTCAAAGTGTTAGATAATTGTTATAAGTTGGGTAGTATGCCTCCCAACCTAGTATCACATAGTCCTCTTGACATATTAGTGTAGTAAAATTGAACGACATTAACTATATACTAGCATAAGACGATAGTGTTTATTCAGGAGGTAGAACTTGAAGGCCCATAGCCCTATTTGGTCGACTAGCAGCTTAGACAAGGTGTTAGTACTACAACTACAGAGACCGTAGAGTCTTATTTTTTTGTTTTGTTTTCTGGACTTGAATTATTTGTACCCTATTTCATCATACTAGCATATTTATATTTTATATACTACCTTGACTTATGCTGCTATTTATAGCCTAGTTTTGCAAGCTTATTCTTTTATCGAGCTTGTTCACGATATATGTATTAGTGGATGCATACATTAATACATTTCAGAATCAGTGTAATAAGGTCTAGCTAACCTTAGTGCGCTTGGTTCGCCCTTCGCATAACTACTTTACGTGGATTAAGATATATAGTGTCTAGTAGACAAATATACTTGCCCTCTAGGCATGCTGAACGTATCTTATCAGTTTCATAACTGTACTGATACGAGCATGTGAATAAGAAATTACCAAATATGATTTCAATCCACAACTGCCTTGACAATTCCTTTTGAACTCCTTAAACTCCTTGATCCTCTAACTTCTATTCTATTACATCCCCCTTGAACTCTTTATTATTGTTATCCGTCTTCCCTTATTTCGGAAAGATGAAATCTCGTGCTTGGTATAAGTTTGATATATAGATAGTACTAGATATACCCCATAGGCTGATCACATACTTGAGGATTATTCTTTTGTAAACAAGGGCATATCATATATGATATATTTGGTGTTAAAGTTTTGAGGATTGAGTAACATGATTAAGTAAAATCAAGGATATATCAAAGGTAAAATGTTGGTGTTCAAACTTTTGAGGATCAAATAGCATGACTAAATAAGTTAAGGAATATTTTTCTTAAGTGTATAGCCTTATATGATAGATGGGTAAATTCTAAGTTGGGCAGAAGTTGCATTGTCAACTTGAGAGATTTTTTTTTTTTTAGATTGTGATCAAGCGAGATTAGATGGGGAGATTCAAGTCATTTTAATCTTGAATTTTTTTTAAAGAAGGACTAAGATGATAAGGATTTAATGAATTTTGAAATCTTGAAAGTGAGGACCAAATATTTATACATTCAGCACATGATTTAAAGTTGAATGTTGAAGATTGAATCATCGATTTAAACCTTGATGGTAAATATAGAATTCTAGGCTTGAACAATTGGTGAAGTAGATATAAAATTTTATAATTTGATGATTTGAATTAAAAGTTAAATTTTGATTGCTGGATTACCTATTGAAAATATTGAGGATGTAAATTGAATTTAAAAATTTTAAGGATGCAAACTCATAAGGGAAAATAGGAATAATATTGGATGAAACTTTTTTCTTCTAAAGAAGTTTATGATAGTTGGAGATCGTAATATAAAAAGTGATGTGGGATATTTAAAACTTGAAGATGTCATATAGATTTAGCTTAACTTTGGATGTGATTATTAAAAATTGAGAAGAGGTTACAATATTTTTATTAGACAGAGGTTACCTTAATTTTTGAAAGTGATTGCGATGGATTAGAATATATTTTAATTTTGGAAGAGATTGTGATTGACTTGCCTTATATGCGAATGTGAAGGAATTAACAAATTATGCCTTATTTTAATTTTGAGGATAAAATTATTTTAAGTTGAGCATATTATAAACTCTCCCACCCAAAATTAGGCCTACCTCTATTAGATAGAGAGATTAGGGATAATTAGAATCCAGTTAGAAATAGAACGCGATATTTTGTTAATTATACGAGATTTATATCACAAAGTGCACCTTAACATTGCTTCGATAATTGGAGCACTACACTAGCCATTGCCTTCCTACAAATTTTACAACCTTGTCATAGACATGACCGCCTTCTATTCTGACCCTTGTGTAACTTATAAATATGCTCTCTTGTGCTATATTTTAGTCACACAATATTCGTCGCGGACGTTATTATTTATTCCTAAATAATATGACCTTGTATCTTTGTGCATTCCAATCGACATTGGAGACACAATCTTGACCCGTTTTGTACCACCCAAATTAGGATAATATTCTATCCTGAGGCCTCTATGCCGATGATACTTATGTCCCACCTAATGTTATCCTCATGTACTTCTAAATAATTCAAGAACACTTTGCACATTAATTTTGATTAATTAATCCGATTTTCATCTTTGTACAATTTTCCAATTGTTAGGCACTTTTATGCAAAGGTGCATTAAGGTGTCCACACCATTGGACATGACACTTGAAGAAACCTATATTTCGTTCATATAAATTTTCTCCATAATTTTCGGAATGTGCAACGCGCAACATCGCCCCCTCATTTAAACCTACCCTTGTATTTTAAATAATGCAAATCTTATACCATCCTTGACTTTCTACCTTGGCTTAGTTTAATTTCGAGGACAAAATTTTTATAAGTTGGATAGAATGTAAAACCCATAGTTCTGAAAACCATAATTTTCCTTTTTAATTAATCAATAATTAAATTATAGTAATTATGAGCTAAATAGAGGAAATATATTTTTATTTAATTTTTATTTTAGGTGTTTGTACATTTAGGGGATTTATGGAGCCATTGTAAAATTTTTCTAATTTATTTCATGTAGGAGACCCTTTGGACAGTTGCTAGCTTAATGGTATGCATTAATACAAATTCTAGATTTTTCTATGTATATATATATATATATATATATATATATATATATACATATATTTTTTTAAAAGAAAAAGAAATGAAAAAGAAAAATAAAAATAATTAAAAACCTAATGATCTACCCCCCTCCTATTGGATCTACCCAAACCCTAACTACCCACCTACCCCCATGAGCCGCACCCGCATGCAAATAGAATAAGAGCAGCAGCAGCATCCAGCGGATGGAAACCCCCCCCGCGGTTACCCCTCTTTCCATCTCCCTTTATATATATATATATATACATCATTCGAGAGCAAAACCCTAATCCTAATTCTTCTCCATCTTCCCATCGAGACCGCCACCTGACCGCCTAGCCAGACCGTCGGAAGTCACCCAGAACCACCGCACGACGACCGCGACCCCGTGCAACCCCGCGCACTGCAGTTTCGGATAACTACTAACCTGTGTTCCAGTCCTGTTTCCCGTTACCCCGTTGAACCAAACTCGACCCCGTCTTCACCGGTACGTTCACAACTTAACCCTCTTCAATATCTGTATAATAGTTGACCTCGAACAACACGTAACCCTAGGCAAAAACAATATCCTAGTTGACGGAAAGAGAACTTTTGGGTATCACAGAAAACTGCGGTAACGACCTATGTTCCTGAATTCGTATCTCCCACCACAGAGATCCGAATTCGATGTTTCTTTTTGGTATGCGGAGACCACTTGACCTATTTTAATTTCTATAATTTACATTAATTATTAACTGCTGTATGTAGAATTAAATTCGTTGGAAAATCCCCAAAACCCATATTTATAGATTTCCAAAAATTGTGATACAAAGCGTGTTCCGCCAAATGGGACCGCCCCGTCATGTACCAAGTGTACCAAAAGGTGCACACAGTATACCCGGACGTGTGAGCTTTCACGGAAATTGATTTGGATGCGTGTGCGCATCGGAATCAGCCCGTATCCATAGAAGATTTCCCGTGTCACAACTTTTGTAAAAGCCCTGCGCATTTAGGACACGCTCGTCAGAATGCGAAGAAACTTGCGCCACTGGACTCGTGGTATCACGCTGGTCCTGTGACCCAAGTTTAATGCGATTCTGAGACAGTTGACCAAGTCGCCTATTGGCGGGCCCCACAGTTGACTTTTTGGGCAAAATTGTGTTCGGCTCACCGGAATTCATACTTGGATGTACCATTGAGTTCGTACTGACATTTAAAGTTTGTTTGACCTATAATTTATTCCATTTAGAGAACGTTACCTTTGGCATACTTTTTGGTGCAAAGTGGCCCACATGTGGAGCCCGCTTTGACCCAAAATTATCGTTTTGTCCCTGTGTCCAAATTGGACGAAAGGAAAGTATTTTCTAGCTATTTTGCTTATTCTGGGAACGTTGGTGATGTTTATTTCAGCATCTGGAGACGTTCATTCTGAGGTCGTAGTTTCTGACTCTTGGTGTTTGACATCTAGATATTTTACTTTGCAGCTCTCTCCAGGCAAGTATACCTTGCCTTGTTATACTGTTTAAATTTTATATTATTAGTTGCATGTTTATATTATATAACTGTGCACATTCGAGAGAGACTCGGGTGCAGTCAACGAATGCGTTGACGTTAGGACTTATGTCTAACCTAGTGTCTAATAGACCCACCTAAAGTTATAGAGTTATCAGTATAACTCCCCAGGCCTTGATACATTTCTTACACGTATTATGAGTCTCATATAGGACACGGACTTGCGTATGTAGTTGGCCACCTGTATGTGTAGGTCGTACGACAGATAGGGTATAACTGCTAATAGTAATGCATGTTAGAAGACTTAGCAGTTATTAGTAGGCGGAGCATAGACTATCGTGGTACGATGGTCCAATCTTTGTCCTTGTTTGGTTGTAAGGTTGGACTATTGTTCTCACAATAGACTATGAGCCAGAGTTACGACGCTGCGGCGTAGTAGTTAAGGCGTGTTGTGGATACAACATACTTAGATCATTGGGAGGGGAGACAATTAGTAGGCATATGGGACACCCACTTCCTCTATACAGATTCCACACTCGATGGAGTGATATGGACGTTATATACTATACAGATTCCACGTTCTTCGGAGCGATATGGACGTTATATACTATGCAGATTTCCAGTTCTTCGGAGCGGTAGGACGTTATTATATACATTGCGCCCTTGTATTGGGGGTATATGTGGCATATACTAGCCAGTTGTCACGATTGGTAAATTATGTCAGCATATGTCTAGCCTACACTTCCCATACACTCGAAGTTGTCCTCAAGTTGTATTTCACTTAGATGGTTAGGTCACCCTTGAGTTTTTACAGTATTTACTTTATGGCATACTTTTATGTATCTTGTTATGTCCCTTTGAGGACCTGGTCCCTTTCCAGGTGTAGATGTTCATGAGTATTCGCAGGAGCACAGATTCGGACTGGTTACTTATATTACGAGAGGTATTCTCTTCGAGCCTCGTGTTTGTCAGAGGTTGTATTTATATTGTATTTGTCTTGTTATTCTTTATTTTAGTTCGGCAATAGATTTGTTTCCATCCGACTGTCTTCTTTAGATACTTCATTTTGGGATCTGGTTATAGATATTGGTTATATATTTATTAATTAATTTTCTGGGGATGATATTTAATTATACCTTGTGATTTATGATGGTTTACACCAGTGGTGAATTGTTATTCATATTACAGCGTACGTGTGTTTTGGTTTCCATATATTGGAGTGCCATATTCATACGGCTGGCATGCTTACGTGTCCTAGTCCTACGTATTTTAGGACGGGGGCGTGACACAAAATTTGAAGGACCAGGACACATAAGCATGTCCGTCGCATGTATATGGCAACTGCAATATATAGAAACCATAACACATGTGTACGCTGTATCATGAAAAATAATTCACAAGTGGTAGGGCATAACTAAATCTCATCCACATAAATCAATGAATAAATGAATAACCAATAACTATGTAGCTAGCTCTCAACATAACGTATCTAATGATGGTAGTCGGATGGAAACAAATCTACTACCAGACTAGAATATAGAATAAATAAGATAAATACAATATAAGAATATCAACTAACAATCACGGGCTCAAAAAGGAGACCTCCTCGAAGTATACGTAGCAAGTCCGCATCTGTGCTCCTGCGAATACTCATGAACATCTACACCTGGAAAGGGACCAGGTCCTCAGAGGGACATAACAAGATACATAGAAGCATGCCATAAAGTAAATACTGAATAAATAAAATGGGTGCGCTAACCATCTAAGTGAAATGCACTTTGAGGACAACTTTGGATGTATGGGAAAGTGTAGGCTAGACATATGCTGATGTAATTCACCAATCGTGACAACTGGCTAGTATATGCCACATATGCCCTTATACCAGGGCATAATGTAATATAATAATGTCCATACTGCTCCGAAGAACGGGGCATCTGCATAATATAACGTCCATACCGCTCCGAAGAACGGGGCATCTGCATAATATAACGTCCATACCGCTCCGAAGAATAGGGCATCTGAATAGTATATAACGTCCATATCACTCCGTCGAGTGAGGCATCTGAATAAAGCAAGTGGGTGTCCATACGCCTACTAGTAGTCCTCTCCGTCAAATGATCTATGCGTGTTGTATCCACAACACTCAGTAGCTACTACACCGAGACGAAGTGTAAGCATCGGTGTCATAACTCTGGCTCATAGTCTATCGTTATAACGATAGTACAACCTCACAACCAAACAAGGACAAGGATTGGACCTTCGAACTACAATAGTCTATGCTCCGACTACTAATAACTGCTAAGTCTCTAACATGCATCACTATTAGCAGTTATACCCTATCCGTCGCATGGCCTATGCGTACAGGTGGCCAACCGCATACGCAAGTTCGTGCCCTACATGAGACTCATAACACGTGTAAGAAATGTGTCAAGGCCTGGGGAGTCATACCGATAACTCCACAACTTTAGGTGGGTCTACTAGACACTAGGTCAGACACAAGTCCTAACGTCAATGCCTTTGTTGACTGCACTCGAGTCTCTCTCGGACGCGCACAAATATAATAATAAACATGTAGCTAATAATACAGAATTTAAATAGTACAACAAGGCAAGGTATACTTGCCTGGTAAGCGGCTATGTAGTCCCAATAACCTGCTCCGGAAGTCGCGCAGAATCAATCCAATAGATCGTCGGGGTCAGCGTGCACAGGCACAGAAATCGGGGGTGTGTGTTGCAGTTTATCTGGCAAGGGTGACGGTCTATGATGACGACAATGATGAGGGTAATGACGATGAGATGATTAGGTTAAGGTTAAGGTGATAATTAGGTCAATGATGGTGGTTATGTTGATGAAGGGGGGTTATAATGGTGATGATGATAACAATAGTGATGATGATAGAATGATGATAGGATTTATGATAATAGTGGTGACATGGATGAGGACTGGGACGATGGTGATGATGTGGATGATAATAGTGAAGGGGGTGATGATGTGGTGATTGATGATGATGATGGGGACGATAATGATGACGAGGACGATAATGTGTATGATGGTGATGACGAGGATGGTGATATGGATGATGGTGATAACGAGGACGATGATGATGACGAGGACGATGATGTGGACAAGGGTGATAACGAGGGTTAGATGTGGATGATGGGGTGATATTGAGGATGATGGTGGGTGTTGATGTTGATGATGATGGTGGGTATTGATGGGCTGCTGATCGGAGCCCGTCGGCTCCGGCGAAGGGGGAGGAGGAAGTCAGAGAGGAGGAGCTCAGGAAGGGGAGGAGCTGGAGGAGGTGGCCGGGGTTATGGTCGAGGAGGAGGAGAGGCAGGAAGCGAGGTGGTGAAGTGCTAGTGGTGTGATGGTGTTGGCCTGGGTTGCCCGATTCCGGCGGAGGGAAACGGAGGCGATGGTGGTGGTGGGGTTACTCAGGAAGGAGGAAGGAGAGGACAGGGACAAGGGATAAGGTGGAAGAATAAGAGGTCGAGGCTGCTCGTGAAGTCGGGGAAGAGAGTTTCAGGCGGGGCTGCGGGTTCTCGTCGACGAGGAGCCGGGGAAGAGCAGGAAGGAGAAGGAGGGGGCGGTCGTGGTGGTAGTGGCGGTGGTTCAGGTGGTAGGGATGGTGAGGGAGACGATGCTAATGGCGGGGTCGTGGCCGTCGCCGGCTTCAGGCGACGGGATGAGGGAGATGGTGGTCGAGTCTCCGGCGTCAATGGCAGCAGGGAGGAAGATGAAGAGGTGGTGGCATTAATGGCGATG
The DNA here is from genome assembly GCA_036927795.1 of Iris macrosiphon. Taxonomy (NCBI): domain Eukaryota; kingdom Viridiplantae; phylum Streptophyta; class Magnoliopsida; order Asparagales; family Iridaceae; genus Iris; species Iris macrosiphon. The sequence continues at coordinate 56,721,885 of JAYESA010000008.1, forward strand.
GTGGAGTTCGAGGCCGGCGGAGGAGATGGCCGCGGGTCGCTGTGCAGGCTGGGAGGTCGGGGGAGAACAGAGGGAGGAGGTCCGGACACTGACGGCTCTGACGAGAACTTCGGCGTGGTCTGCACAGGGAAGGCTCGGGGAGAAGATGAATAGGGTTGGGATGGTGATGGTTAATGGCTAGGTATTGGGATTAGGGATTTTGTGTGGAAGAAAAATAGGAAAAGGATTATTTATACATGTGGACTTTGGGTTTGGGTTTGACCTAGTTAGGTAGGCTTGGTCAACACCTCTTAGGTTGGGCCTTGGCCTTACATGGAGATATTTGGAGGGCTATAATTCGTATTATTTAAAATACAAGGATATATTTAAATGGGGGGCAATGTTTGTGCGTTGCACATCCCAAAAATTATGGGAAAAATCCTATAAAGGGAAAAGTTGGATTTCTTTATATTTTGTCTAATGAGGTGGACAGCTCAATGTAATTTTGCATAAAAGCGCCCAACAATTGGGAAAATTCTACAAAGATAGAAATTGAGTTTTAATTAATTAAATTGAATGCGTATGGTATTCTTGAATTAATTAGAAGTAAATAGGATTAAAATTAGGTGGGACACAAGTGTCATGGACATAGAGGGCTCAGAGTAAAATATTAACAAAATTTGGGTTGCACAAAACGGGTCAAAATTGTGTCTCCAATTTCGATTGGAATGCACAAGGGTACAAAGTTAAATTTTTATTTAGAATTAAATAATAACGTTTGTGACGAATGTTGTGCGACTAAAATATAGCACAAGAAAGCATAATTATAAGTTACACTGAGGTCAGAATAGAAGGCGGTCATGTCTAGGGCAAGGGTGTGAAATTTATAGGTAGACAGTGGCTAGTGTAGTGCTCCAATTATCGAAGCAACGGTAAGGTGCGCTAAGCGATATAAATATTGTATAGTTAAATCAAATGCCGTGTTCTATTTCTAATTGGGTTCAAACTAGCCCTAGTTTCACTATCTAAGCCAAGTAGGCCTAATTTTGGGTGAGGGGGTTTACAATCCATCTATATATGTATATATATACATATCACTTAAATTCTAATAAGCGTATGTGTACGCGTACAAGTCATTTGGGTTCACCGACTCAGGGTCCGCTATCACGAACAGTCATAAAGCAATACTTATGTCCTAATAGCATATACACAAGCACACATAAAAAGAAGGAGGGGACAGGTTTGAACCTCGGGGTACGCGCATAGGAATGACGGTGACGACGATGAGGTTGACGGTGATGATGATGATGCGGTTGACGATGATGACGATAACTACGATGATGGCGATGATCATAATGGTGATTACATGATGGTGATGATGAGGATGATGATGTGGGTGATGGTGATGACGAGGACGATGATGTGGGCGATGGTGATGATGAGGGTGATGATATGGAGGATGGTGATGATGATGATGTGGACAATGGTGATGATTATGAAGATGATGGGAGATGATGATGATGATTACATGATGGTGATGACGAGGAAGATGATGATGATGATGTCGATGATGAGATGATGATGATGACGGGATAATGATGATGACGGAAGGATGATGGTAATGATGATGAGATGGTGATGGTCACCGGAATTCGGCCGAGTTTGGGGAAGTCCGGCAAGGTGAAGGGGCTGCGGTGCTCGGGTTCAGGGTGGGGAGGCTCGGCCGGGGGAGTCCGGCAAAGAGGTCGAGCAGGGAGGATGAGTCGAGGGGAAGGCAGGAGCAGGGAAGAGGAGGCTAGCGGACTCGGGGGTGGTTCCTGCGGTCACGTGGTAGTAGGGCGGTGGCTCGAGGTGCTTGATGGAGGCGATGGCGGGTGTCTGTGGGGGTGGACTCGGGGTTGAGTCGGACTAGGTTGGCCGGAGTAGGGATGGCAGAGGTGGTCGTGGTTGGTGATGCAGCGGGGAGATGGTTGCAGGTGGCCGGGGTAATGTTGGAGGGTGGTGATGGTGGTGGTGCAGGTGGTTACAACGGCTCGGGTGGAGGAGGAGTCCGGTCCGGGTGGAGATGTTGGCCGCCGGAGTTGAGCGAAAGAGCTGAGGGTGGCCGGACTGGGCTGGGGAGGCTTCTCCGGCGAGGATGCCGACGACGATGGCAGGCCGGAGAGATGAACAGGAAGGGGAGGTTTAAAGTTAGGGTTTTTGTTTTAGGGTTTAAGGGGTGTTGTGTTGTGTTGTGTTGGTGGTGAAGAATTATAATGGAGATGGTGGTTTTTTTTTGCATATGGGAGGAGATGATATTGACAACCTAGGGATTAGGGCCAGCCAAGTACACATGGGGATGGGATTTGAATTGGGAGAGGGGTTATGAGGGATTATATATATATATATATATATATATATATATATATATATATATATATATATATATATATATATATATATATATATGTGAGGGTATTGTGTGGTGAGGATGGCTCCATTTTAAATCGATGGCCATGATTCAACATAGAGAAAAATTCAAACAAAAGGAAAGAGGGAGAGAGTTGACTGGTCAAAGGGAGGGGGGTTGGTTCTTTATTGGCTTTTTGATCAATAGGATGGTGACACCTCATTGCACTTTTGCAAATAAGCCTCCAACAATTGGAAAATTGCACAAAAAGTGGGGATTGGGATTTAATGAGGGAAAATACCATATTTGGTGTAAGGTAGTGGCTAAAAATAGTGTGTGGTGTTTAGTATGAACCTTGAGGGTGTAAATAGGGATTTGGTTTAGTGTTGGATCTAGTTTTGGGTCAAGTTGGATCCTTACACCAATTTAATTAAAATTAATGCAATAGGTGTTCTAAAATTAATTAAAAGTACATGGGATTAAAATTAGGTGGGACACAAGTGTTATGGACACAGAGGACTCATAATAGATTATTATCAATAATTGGATTTTATAAAACGGGCCAAGATTGTGTCTCCAATTTTTATTGGAACGCACAAGAATACAAAGTTGGAATTATTATAGAATTAAATATAAATGTCCGCAATGAATATTGTGCGACTAAAATGTAGCACAAGAGAGCACAATTATGAGTCACACAAAGGTCAGAATGAAAGGTGGGCACGACTAAGACAAGGTTGTGAAATTCGTTGGAAGGCAATGGCTAGCGTAGTGCTCCAATTATAGAAGCAACGGTAAGGTGCACTATGTGATATAAATATTGTATAACTAAATAAAATACCGTGTCTTGTATCCAATTTGATACAAACTACCCTAGTTTCTCTATCTATGCCAAGTATACCTAATTTTGGGTGAGGGAGTTTACAATCTACCCAACTTAAAATAATTTCGTCCTCAAAATTAAAATAAGGCATAATTGGTTTAAATCCTTCACATGCGTACATAAGAAAAGTCTATTGCAATCTCTTTGCGATAAATAAAATTCTAATCAATCCATCGCAATTACTTCAAAATTAAGATAATCACTGTTCAAATTAAAATTCAACCTATTGTAATCTTTTCTCACCTTTTTAAATCATTAACATCCAAATTTAAATTGAATCCATATAACGTCTTTAATATTAAATTAACCCGCATCAAATTTTTATATCACGATCTCTTCATAATCTCCTTTAGAAAACAATTCTAATATAATATTATTCCTATCTTCAACTTATGAATTTTGTATTCTTCAAATTTTTAAATTCAATTCACATCCTTAATATTTCAAATAGGTAATCCAACCATCAAAATTTAACTTTTAATTTAAATCATCAATTTTGGAATTCAATCCGTCAATATTCATGTTTAGAGTTCTATTCATTTTCCTCAAGATTTAAATCGATGATTCAACCTTTAATATTCAAAATTTAAATCATATGCCCAAGTATAAAGGTTTGGTTCGCCATATCAAAGTTTTTTTTTTAAAATTTATTAAATCATCATCATCTTAATCCTTCTTTTAAAATTTCTCCAAATTAAAATGGCTTGAATCTCCCAATCAAATCTTACTTGATCACAATTTGAAAGTATTTCATCGCAAGTTAATATTGTAATTTCTACCCAACTTAGAATTTACCCATCTATCACATAAGGCTATATATTTTAGGAGATATTTCTCAAATTATTTAATCATGTTATTCATTCCTCAAAACTTTAACACAAAATATATTACATATGATATGCCCTTGATTACAAAAGATAGTCACCAAATAATGCGGTTGGCCTATGGGGTATATTTAGTACTCTCTGTGTATCAAACTTATACTAAGTACGAGATTTCGCCTTTCCAAGATAAGGGAAGACGAAAAACAATAATAAAGAGTTCAAGGGGGAGGTAATAGAATAGAAGTGTGGGGATCAAGGCATTTAAAGAATTCAAATGGGAATTGTTAAGGCAATTTAGGATTGAAATCCTATTTTGGTAATTTCTATTCACATGTTCGTATCAGTACAGTTATATAACCGATACGATATGCTCAGACATGTCTAGAGGCAAGTATATTCGTCTACTACTATATATCTTAATCCACGTAAAGTAGTCATGCGAAGAGCGAACCAAGCGCACTAAGGTTAGCTAGACCTCAATACACCGATTTTGATTTAGACAATGTATTAGTGTAGCACTCCAATAATACATATATCATGAACAAGCTTGATAAAGAGTAAGCTTGCAAAACTAGGCTATAATAGCAGCATAAGTCAAGGTAGTACAGCAAATATAAGTACGCTAGATTATGATGAGAGAAATTACAAAATAATTCAAGTTCACAAAGAAGATGAGATTCTACAATCTCTACAGTTGTCGTACAAACTCCTTGTCTAAGTCACTAGTCGACCAAATAGAGGTATGGGCCTCTAATTTCTATAGTCTGAATAAACACTATTGTCTTATGCTAGTATACGGTTAATGTCATTCAGTTACACTTCAATAATGAGTCAAGAGGACTATGTGATACTAGATTATGAGGCATACTACCCAACTTAAAAGAATAAATTAATACTGTAATGCCTTAAGGATAATGTAGAAACTCCTATTAAGGTTTACGAGAAGAGGTCTTGGTACTTTATTAGGGTATCCTATTATATAGGTAATGGTCATCTTAAGTCTTAATCATAATTATTGCAGAACAAAGTGTCAATATTAAGAATGGAAAAAGTTACTGGCTCTCAAGGGAAAAGAGGATATAACTCGTATCGAGGTGGGGGTACTATCACATGATTTAAAACTAAGGTATAACCATAAAATTATAATCTAAAAAAATACTCAACTATCAAGTTCTAACTACCAAGCACAAAATTTTCAGAATTTAAGATTAGCAAACTATAATCCTACCACACTATATATCCTAGCATAGAAAAATCACGGGGCCTATATTCCTATGAGTTATGTGGTACGAGTTGAAGATAACAAAAAGAAAAACAGAATTAGTCGTCGCACAGCTAGCGAGCGCTAAGGTTTCGGAGGAACAAGATGTAAAATTAAAATAGAGGGACTCTAGAAAATATCATGGTTTCCTAAGGTGAAGATGGTATGCTAATATCTGTGTTCGAGGTTTGATCGAGGAAAATATTATATTCGTTCCTCTTGGCTTCATAAGGTATTGTCTGCTAGTATCAGGACAAGAACCTAAATTTATAGTTCTATAATACTATCTCCCTATAAAAGTTAAGTTCAGTCCTAATGTTTAACCTTGGATTTCTATTGGTTCCTCAATGTTAGGGTCAAACAATATGGTCAGATTTATAGCTAGCCCTAGTATTGCCTATACTACTCTTAAGTCATCCCCAATTATCAAGGAATAATGGTCACTCAATCTACAGGTAAGGGATGCTAGGGTTCATTAAGTAGTAAGGGTGGCTAGGGTTCATTAAGTAGACTAAACTTAATGATGTGTCAATGCCCTAGTTGTACTCTTAATAGGAAGGTTACCCTAATTATTATCCTATCAACAGGGATTCCTATATTCTAGCAGGGGCTATACTCAAGGAACTAATAGGGAAGCACATGAATCAAGCAGGATACAATAGTTTAAATAGAACAGATTGAAAGAAAGGTGAATCATAGTCAAATATGGATGAGATTCTATACTCTAATCCTATTTGCAGGCTTGCTCGGTACAGTAACATAACTGAGACAATATGCTCTTGACCTGCATGGGCCACCACTAAAAACATGTCATGCCCCAGTCCCAAAATACGTAGGACTAGGACACGTAAGCATGCTAGCCGCATGAATATAGAAACTCTAATATATGGAAACCAAAACCCATACGTACGCTGTTATATGAATATCAATCTATAAGTGGTATAAATCTCTCACAAGTCACAGGGCATAATCTAAATCTCATCCACAGAAATCAAATAGACATAAATAACCAATATCTATGAATCTAGATCTTAATATAAAGTATCAAAGGATGATAGTCGGATGGAAATAAATCCACTGCCGAACTAGAATATAAAAAAGCAAACACAATAATATAAGTACAACACTAATAATCACGAGGCTCGAAGGGAAGACCTCCTTGGAACATAAGTAACCAGTCCGAATCTGCGCTCCTGCGAATACTCATGAACATCTACACCTGAAAAGGGACCAGGTCATCAGACGAACATAACAAGATACATAGAAGCATGCCATAAAGTAAATATTGAATAAATAAAGGGGTGCGCTAACCATCTAAGTGAATGCAATATGAGGACAACTTTGGTACGTATGGGTAGGCGTAGGCATAACCTCCATGCCGCTCCGAAGAATATAGAAGCTGCATAGTATATAATGTCCATATTGCTCTGAAGAACGTAGAATCGGCATAGAATATAACGTCCATATCGCTCCGAAGAACGTAGAATCTGCATAAAGGGAGTCATTGGATCCGTGGCTCCTACGGATACTACGGATTCCAATGTGTGTATCCCATATGCCTACTAGTTGTCCTTCCCGCCCAATGTAGGTACACAAGTCGAATACTCGACGTGCATACCACGTACTATAATGCAAGTCTCTATAGAAATAAACAACTAAGCTAAATACCGTCACACGTGTTGCTCACGCCGATGGCCAGTCGAGTATGAGGCACGCGTCCCTACATGAACTCACTCTGTGACGTATAATGATACGTGTCAAGGCCTGGGAAGTCATACTAATAACTCTACAACTTTAGGCGGGTCTACTAGACACTATAGGTCAGACACAAGTCCTAACGTCAACGCCTTCGTTGACTGTACCCGAGTCTTCTTGGACGCGCACAGTTATATAATATTAAAATAATTAAACCTGCAACTAATAATACAGAATTTAAATAGTACAACAAGGCAAGGTTTACTTGCCTGGCAAGGAAGCTGTGTAGTACCAATAACCTGCTCCGGAAGTCGCGCAGATAAATCCAACAGTCCTATATACATATAATATAATACCGTACACATTAGTCATTCACTAATACATTCACAACCATAAATACATTGAACTCAGGGCATAGCTAGGTATGACACTGGTCAACTAGGGTCAAGTGTGCGTTTAGTTACACGGGTGTCACTTCTGTAATTGCTGTGCAAAACAGACAGTCAAAATGATACGGGGCTCGCCAGTACGTCAGTGTACATATTGGCAGTCATCTAATCATGTTCTTAGGGTCAACATGGTCAAGGTAAACACGAGACAATCCACAGGGTCCTAGGGTCATACAATATAAATACATATATAGTCATAAGTATATAATTACTTATATAATACATCCATCTATATATGTATATATATACATATTACTTAAATTATAATACGTGTATGTGTACGCGCATAAGTCATTTGGGTTCACCGACTCAGGATCCGCTATCACGAACAGTCATAAAGCAATACTCATATCCTAATAGCATATACACAAGCACACATAAAAAGGAGAAGGGGACAGGTACGAACCTCGGGGTACGCGCACGGGAATGATGGTGACGACGATGAGGTTGTAGCGATGACAATGATGCAATTGACGATGATGACGATAACTATGATGATGGCGATGATCATGATGGTGATTACATGATGGTGATGACGAGGATAATGATGTGGGTGATGGTGATGACGAGGACGATGATGTGGGCGATGGTGATGATGAGGGTGATGATGTGGAGGATGGTGATGACGATGATGATGTGGACAATGGTGATGATTATGAAGATGGTGGGAGATAATGATGATGATTACATGATGGTGATGACGAGGAAGATAATGATGATGTCGATGATGATGATGACGATGATGGGAGGATGATGGTAATGATGATGAGATGGTGATGGTCACCAGAATCTGACCGGGTCTGGGGAAGTCCGACAAGGTGAAGGGGCTGCGGTGCTCGGGTTCAGGGTGGGGAGGCTCGGCCAGGGGAGTCCAGCAAAGAGGTCGAGCAGGGAGGATGAGTCAAGGGAAAGGCAAGAGCAGGGGGGAGAAGGCCAGAGGGCTCGGGGGTGGTTCCGGCGGTCACGTGGTAGTGGGGCGGTGGCTCGAGGTGTTGGATGGAGGTTACGGCGGGTGGTTGTGGGGGTGGACTCGGGGTCGAGTCAGACTGAGTTGGCCGGAGTAGGGATGGCAGAGGTGGTCGTGGTTGGTGATGCAGCAGGGAGATGGTGGCAGGTGGCCGGGGTAATGTTGGAGGGTGGTGATGGTGGTGGCGCGGGTGGTTGCAGCGACTCGGGTGGAGGAGGAGTCCGGTCCGGGTGGAGATGTTGGCCGCCAGAGTTGAGGGGAAGAGCTGGGGGTGGCCAGACTGGGCTGGGGAGGCTTCTCCGACGAGGATGCCGGCGGCGATGGCAGGCCGGGGAGATGAACAAGAAGGGAAGGTTTAAAGTTAGGGTTTTTATTTTAGGGTTTATGGGGTGTTGTGTTGTGTTGGTGGTGAAGAATTATAATGGAGATGGTAGTTTTTTTTGCATGTGGGAGGAGATGATGTTGACAACCAAGGGATTAGGGCCAGCCAAGTACACATGGGGATGGGGTTTGCATTGGGAGAGGGGTTATGAGGGATTATATATATATATATATATATATATATATATATATATGTGTGTGTGTGTGTGTGAGGGTGTTGTGTGGTGAGGATGGCTCCATTTTAAATGAATGGCCGTGATTCAACATAGAAAAAAATTCAAACAAAAGGAAAGAGGGAGAGAGTTGACCGGTCAAAGGGAGGGGGGTTGGTTTTTCATTGGTTTTTTGACCAATAGGATGGTGACACCTCATTGCACTTTTGCAAATAAGCCCCCAACAATTAAAAAATTGTACATAAAGTGGGGATTGGGATTTAATGAGGGAAAACACCATGTTTGGTGTAAGGTAGTGGCTAAAAATAGTGTGTGGTATTTAGTATGAACCTTGAGGTTATAAATGGGGGTTTGGTTTAGTGTTGGATCTAGTTTTGGGTCAAGTTGGGTCCTTACATCAATTTAATTAAAATTAATGCAGTAGGTGTTCTAAAATTAATTGGAAGTACATAGGATTAAAATTAGGTAGGACACAAGTGTTATGGACACAGAGGACTCATAATAGAATATTATCAATAATTGGATTGTACAAAATGGGTCAAGATTGTGTCTCCAATTTTGATTGGAACGCACAAGAATACAAAGTTGAAATTATTATAAATTAAATATAAACGTCCGCGATAAATATTGTGCGACTAAAATGTAGCACAAGAGAGCATAATTATGAGTAACACAAAGGTCAGCATGAAAGGCGGGCATGACTAGGACAAGGTTGTGAAATTCGTTGGAAGGCAATGGCTAGCGTAGTGCTCCAATTATCGAAGCAACGGTAAGGTGCACTATGTGATATAAATATGGTATAACTAAATAAAATGTCGTGTCTTATATCCAATTGGATACAAACTAGCCCTAGTTTCTCTATCTATGCCAAGTAGACCTAATTTTGGGTGAGGGAGTTTACAAGAATATTACTGATGATCAAGAACAATGAAAGAATAGGCAATACTAGCAATAGAAATATAAATCAATATGTACAAGAATGAAGGAATGAACTATAATGTCAGAAATAGAACAGTGTAATCAATGAACTAAATATGGAACTATAATATACTATATGATTTGAGATACTAACTAAATATGTGATCGGCCTGGGAGATTCAATGATTACACTAAGAAGCTAACTCAACCATATGTGAATTGCATGATTAGTTAGTAGCCAATAATTATACTACTAGTTGATAGTTCTTGATCACATATTTAATTGGTATTTCTCACGCCTCGACTGATATGATGGATCGAATCATGACACGTTACTAACCAATTTATCCAATTTTTAATCTATAATATTCAATGTTATCCAATACCAACATGGAAAGTATCCGATACCATCTCAATAATTAAGGTAATATCTCGTGACTGGCGATCCAATAATACCAATCCGTGTACCATCGTGTCAAGAATCATAAGTAACATTTCTAAATACTTGAGTTATAGTAGTAATCAAATAATGAAAACTATCAGAGAATATACTCGCCTGTGGTCCAGAGGAAATGATACAAAACGATATCCGAACTGGTGTCAAATAGACCTCTATATGGAATATTGCATTAATACAAGGTTCAGAATGAAAATAAGTTAAACTAGTCAACTTCTAGGTCATAAAGCCATTTCTAAGTCAAAACAGTCAAACTAGGTCAACTCTAGGTAAAACCAGTAAAACTTGGCCAAACTAGCTATTTTTAGGTGGTATGAGTCCATCTCTAGGATATTAGGTCCATACACTAAGCAACTAGGCCACACTAGCTATACTAAGATACTATGAAACCAATAGGATACCATATCCTAAGATACGCAAATAATTAGATATGAGAATATCGCAATATGTATATACACTCAAAATATATATAATATTGCTAATATATATATAAACTCAATAATATTTAATATTCTTAACTAAACTAGGGCTAAGTGGATACCTTGGCTTTGAACCAATTCGGTATCGTACCACTACACACCCATCTTGATACTCAAACCCAATACCTTGAGTATCAACCCGATACCTTGAGTATCCAACAATAGCTTGACATTACCTTGGTATCATAAGGTAATTTAAATCCTAACATGCAATTAACTACCCATACACTACTATAACTAACATTAACTAAACTATTACAATACTACTAACTACCTAACATACTAATACATATATACAATACTACAATACTAACTTACCACTAACATTTCAATACATATATATACATATATACAAATATATATAATACATATAGCTACTAGTCTAATAAGTATATACATCTAATTATTAGACTAACCAAATATATATATATATATATATATATATATATATATATATATATATATATATATATATGCAACTACTTAGATATTAATATGTATACTTAACTAACAAAACTATCAAAGAACTAGTCATGAAACTAACTACCTATCAATGAAACTACTAAACCTATCAAATAACTAACTAAACTAGCCTAATAATAACTAACTAAACTATAGTAAACTACTAGCTAACCCCTTCATGTTGCTGTCGATTGCAGCTAGCTGCTGCTGTTGCATCAGTTACTGCTGCACGCTCGCTGCTGCGTTGCTGGCTGCTGCTGCGCTCGCTGTTGCGTTGCTGGCTGCTGCTGCGCTCGCTGCTGCGTTGCTCCTGCACACACTGCACGACCCCTCCTTCAAACACACACACAAACACCTATATATATATATATATATATATATATATATATATATATATATCTATATATATATATATATATATATATATATATATATATATATAAGCACACGTCAACACACAAACCTCTATGCACACACACACATCCTCTAAATAGATATATATAACTATATACATATCAATAAATATAACACATACATCTAACACCTAAGAACATATCAATAGGTATATATATACATATACATGTCTATATACATCTATGCACACCCACATAACTATATACTTATATACATATAACTCCCACTCACACACACATAAGTATATATACAAATACATAACTATACATATACATATACATATATAAACATACCTACACACACACACACACACATATATATATATATATATATATATATATATATATATATATATATATATATATATATATTAATATATATACATACATACATATAAACAATAGAGATGCATATCTATATCTATATCTATATATATAAACATCAATATATACATATATATATAACATACACACGTATGTATATATATACTACTCTCTCTCTCTCTCTCTCTCTCTCTCTCTCTCTATATATATATATATATATATATATATATATATATATATATATATATATATAAATACCAACACACACACACACACACACACACACACACACACACACACACACATATATATATACATATGAATACATATATTACTATATATATATATACATAACCGTACAATTATATATTACTAATAGCTATAAACAATTGTACGAAATGCAAGAAAACAAAAACGTGGAGTGCGTCGCACCCGTATCACACTAGATCTATGATACGTTTGCGATACGAGTCCACCACATAACCAAACGTACCCCGAAGGACACGAGCAAGTCTAAAATAATAAATATGAACAATACGAAGAGTTAATTATACATCTACATGTCCGTGTCAAAATATGACATGCTCAAACCCCGGTGTCGAAAGAAAACCACCAAATCAACCTGTATCTCTAAATTATTGAGATACGGCCTATACGTATCCAATTATGGACACGACACTAGCCACACACAATCAAACACATGTTAATTTGGTCTAATTGACCTATTGACAAACACAAAATATGTCAATCTCGGAATTCCTCCAAAATTGACACAAAATACACCATAACTTCCTCCATAGGCCTCATATGAACCTAATTCTAATTCTTATTTGTAGCTTTATCATATGGGGTGGTTCATAATGATTAAAATATAAATTTAGAGTCAAATTAGAGAGAAAAAACTGAATTATATCTATTGGGAGATGGATTCCCAATAAAATTCCCAAATTGGATAAAAAGAGCCTCCAACTTGTAGATCCTTGCTCCTCCTTGTAGATCCTTGCTTTCTTCTTGTAGATCCTTATTTCAATAGCCTTCAATGATGATTTGGAAAGAAATTGGGATGAATTTTGGTGTGGGAATGATGTAATATGTTTGAGGAAAATTTTAGATCTAGATTTGGAATAAAAAATGAAGAGAGAAAGTTTTCACCCCCCTTATATAGGCTTATTTTGTCCCCTCCCTCAAGCTACTATGTAAAGTCTAAAATATCCTTAGGGACCTCTCATAAAGAAATTAATTAAGGAAGAAAGGTTCTAGTCTAATGGGTTTAACTAATTAATCATCCTCCTAATGAATGGGCTTCTAATTGGGCTAAAATCTAACTAGAATTAAATGTTGGTCTATGAATCTAATCTAAACTAGTTAGGTCCACTAACACAAGTCCAATCTAACAAGCTAACAATAAATAATAATATAATAAATAAATATTCAACATGCACAATATTTAATTAATTACCAACTGACTAAAATACCCTTTCCTACCAAATATGGTAGTGACAAGTCTACCCCCAATCGAAGAATTTTTTTCTCGAAATTAAAACTCTCACCCCTCTCTTGGGCCAGTCATATCCTATTCATACAAATTTTACTATGGTCAAACCCTATCAATCACAGTCTAAAATAGTCTTATCATATAACATACAATCCTACCATTCTACTAAAAGGGAAATCATACTTGGATATAGTCTCTAACTATCATGAATTTCAGTCTCTGCCCTGCTGGGGTGTCTTCCTCTACTAGGGTAATCTGCTATACCACTGGTGGCCTAGTTCATTTCACACTAAGCATTCACTAATCATCAATCTAATCAAAATATTTTTAATACTGAGGGTTACCAAATACTAGTGTTATACTATAGTTATAGGTCATAGACATACTTAACTCACTGGCACTTGCTACCTAGGATACTATACAAAACTGTAAAACCCCTATTTCTAAAAACCATAATTATTATTATTTTTATTAATTAATAATTTAAATATAGTATTTAGTGGCTAATTAGGAGAAATAGATTTTTAATAATTTTTATTTTTGGTGTTCGGGCACTTAGAGGATTTATGGGACCATCAGGAATTTTTCGGAATTTATTTCATGTAGGAGACCCCTTGAGCAGTTGCTAGCCTAACGGTGTGCATTATTTCAATCCATAATTTTCTTATGAGTATATACATATATATATGTATAAATATATATATATGCATAAATATATTTTTTCTAAAGAAAAAAAAGAAAAGAAAAGAAAAGAAAAGAAAAGAAAAGAAGTTATTAATAAACTAATAATAATAATAATAATTAACTAATAACTAAGCAAACCAAAGCAAACTATAAGCAAACCAATATTTCCCACAAGGCACAGCCGCTGGAAGCAGCAAGCATCCGCCCCTTATATGCAACCACTTTGTGAGCAACCCCTTAGCAAACATATAGCAAAACCCTTTTGTTAGTCCACAACACCTAAAACCAAAACCCACGGACCCGCCTCCTCTCTCCTCTCTTCCTATTCCTATTTTATATATTTATATATATATATATATATATATATATATATATATATATATATATATATATTTTCTTTCAAAAACCCTAACCTAAAATATTCAGACCCCCTCTTCTCATCTAGAGCCATCACCGCAGCCAGAGAACCCCGCCAAGCCGTCCAAACCATCCCGACGACTCCGACCTCGCGCACTGCAGATTCCCACACGAGATACCTTCACTCCGGAGTTGTTTCCCGTCGACTCGCTCAACCAAACGCCGTTCCTTCTTCACCGGTATGCTCACCCCTTAACCCTCTTCCATATTTGTATAATAGCCAACCTCGAAAAACATGTACCCCTAGCGAAAAATAGCGTCCAAGTTGGCACGAGCAGACCGAATTCTGGGATCGCAGAAAACTGCGGTGACCACCCATGTTGCCGAGTTCGTATCTTCCACCACAGAGATCCGAATTCGGTGATTCTTTTTGATATGTGTAGAACACTTGACCTAGTTTATTTTCTGTTAAATAATCCTGGATTATTAGCTGCTGTGGACAGAATTAAATTTGTCACAAAACCGTACGAACCCACTTTTTCCAAATTTCCAAAAGTTGGAAAACGGAGCGCGCCCCACCAAACGGGACCGCCCCGCCGTGTACCAAGTGTACCGAATGGTGCACGCAGCGTAACCGGACACGTAAAAATTTGTGGAAACTAATTCGGACGCGTGTGCGCGCCGAAATCAGGCCGTATCCGCGGACACACCCCGTGTCGCAACTTTTGTAGAACTCGCACGTATTTTGTGCACGCTTGTCAGATTGTGATGAAACTTATGCCACTGGACTCGTGGTAATGCGCTGGTCCTGTGACCCAATTTTCACGCAATTCTGAGACGGTTGACCAAATCGCCAATTGGCGGGTCCTACAGTTGACATTTTGGACAAAATTGTGTTCGGCTCATCGGAATCCACATTTGGACATACCGTTGGGTTCGTATTGACATCTAGAGTTGTTTGACCTATAATTTGTCCCATTTAAAGACTGTTACCCTTGGCACACTTTTTGGTGCAAAGTGGGCCACAAGTGGACCCTACTTTTACCCAAAATTACCATTTTGCTCCTGTGTCCAAATTGGACGAAAGGGAAGTGCTTTTTAGCTATTTTGCTCATTCTGAAAACGTTGGTGATGTTTATTTCAGCATCCGGAGACGTTCATTCTGAGGCCGTAGCTTCTGACTCTTGTTGTTGACATTGGGACACTACATTTTGCAGCTTTCTTGCCAAGCAAGATACCTTGCCAAATTATTTACAGTACTTTGTATGCTATTTATATTTCTTTTTATTTATTTCATTTCTGTATAGTTCTTGCATGTGTAGTTTTTCTCCTGTCATTACTATGTATTAGATATGTTGACACACACATGGCACCTAGTATCATGGGAGGACAATCATTAGGCGTATGGGCTTTTAACCACTCTGGTAAACCATAGTATATAGTTCGCACTATGTGCGTGTGTCGCGCTGGTTGCTACCCCAGAGGTATGTCGATTTCTGTAGAGTCGTGCCGGTCGCTACCCCAGAGGTATGTCGATTTTTGATGTTCTAGACGGGTGTGTGAGTTGTGAGGCTTAGATCGAGTAGACTATCCTTGCCCATACGTCGAAAAGTTGTCATTATTTACATTCATATAGATTGTCTTATACAGCGTACTTATCTATTTTCAAATTATATGCATGTTTACTGTGTTCAAGTTGGCTCGTATTTTCTGTATCTTGTTACGTCCCTCTGAGGACCTGGTCCTCTGCCAGGTGTATCTGCTCTTGAGTATTTGTAGGAGTACGGGCCTAGACCTGACGCATTATTTTCTGTCGAGGAGGTCTTACCTTCTGAGCATCGTTGATTATCTGGCGATGGATTCTTTTAGCTGATGCACTTCTGTCTTCACATTATTTTATATTGGAGACTTTATACTCCTCTCTCATTTTAGTTTTGGTTATAGTCATTGGCAGTGGATTTGTCTCCACCCGACTATTATTTTAGATATTTCAGACTCCTTATTCTAGTTTAGTATTTCTTTTCTATGACTTGTTGTGTGGATGAGATTAGCATATCTATGACTTGTGACATTATATATACCACATGTGAGTTTATATTCATATTACAGCGTACGCATGGGTTATGGTTTTCATATATTGGAGTTGCCATATCCATGCGGCTGGCATGCTTACGTTTTCTAGTCCTACGTATTATTGGGACTGGGGCGTGACATATTTTTGTGGTGGCCCATGCAGGTCAAGTTAGCCGTTTCAGTTACGTCACTGTACCGAGCGGGCCTGCACCTAGGATTAGAATTTTAGATCTCATCCACACTTGACTATAACTTACCTTCCTTCCAATATATCCTACTTAAGTTCTTGCATCCTGCTTGATTTATGTACTCTTCTTAATCCTTCGTCCATCTCTTATAGAGAGATGAATTTGAATAACGGGCATGCCGCCACCGGGGACAACACGTCTCCAGGGGACGACGACCAATCACCAGGAGTGACCTCAATGACTCCTCTTCTTTCCGGACCGGATGGACTGACTAAGAATCAAATTCCATCAACTCCTTCCATGATACCTAATGGGACTTTTCCAGCTCCACTAGCACCGCAAGATGGCCAAGCGCAGCTGTTCCAATTCTTTCAGATGATAATACAGGAACAGAGGCAGCAAGCAGCAGAGCAGAAGCTATAATTTCTGGCAGCGCTTGAGAGAATGGCTGCACTAGCCCCTATTCCAACCCAGGCATTAGTTTCAGTACCACAAGCTCGGGTTGGTTCAGTCAAAGACTTTGTGCAGATGGGCCCTAAGCCATATAAGGGCAATGAGAGTCCAGAGGAGACCACGAACTGGATTGCCAATAACAAGAAGTTGTTAGAGGCATCACAACTACCTACTGACCTATGGATGATAGGCGTGAGGACTCAGTTAGAAGGTAACGCGCATCACTGGTGGGAATCAATGGAGCGCCAGTTGGGTACGCGTCAGACTTGGGAACAATTCTTGGAATGCTTTGAGAGGAAGTACTTTTCGGATACTGTAAGGGACACATTGTACGATCAGTTACTCCATCTAGAGCAAGGGGACAAGACGGTTGATGAGTATGACGCAGAATTTAGACGTCTCAGTAAGTATGGCACAGTCCTAATACCTAATGACTTAGAGAAGGCTAAGAGGTTTCACCGTGGGCTGACTCGGGAGCTCTAGCACTACACTAGCTCACAGTCCCGGATCTCTTATGCCGAGTTATTGACAGAAGCCAGGATTCAGGAGGCCATCAGCAAGGGAAACAGAATTCAACTGAGAAGTCACCAAGGACCAGTAAGGATACAGCAAGGAGGACCCATTCGACACCCTTTGACACACCGTAACCAAATAGTATCGTACCATATCCAGCCAAGGGGCATCGTACTTGTAACTTTTGTGGTATACCAGGTCATATTCATAGAGATTATCGTCATCGATTAGGATTGTGCATGGTATGTGGATCAAGTCACCATCAAGCTCGAGAATGTCCTCAACAGAACCCGGGGTCTATGGCATTAAACTCAGGAACACCGCATACACCCTCAAGTATCAAAGACCAAAGGAACCCACCACTGCTTCTACAGTCTGCACAAATGGAGGGGACTAGACCCCAGTTGATCAACCAAAGACAAGGCCAAGCACTCATTATGACAAGTATGGGAGAGCAGACACAGGAAGCCGTAGATACAGGTACGACCTTTTAGTTATAATTGTCTTTGCATACTCATAAACCCATTGTGACCCAAGCTCTTAGATGTACAAATAGCTGTAGAATTTTATATATGGTAGCTTAGCAGTTATGAGGATGTATGTATATTTTACCCAGGTGGCATACACGCGATGCTAATGGATGACGTAAGTAGCAGTAGTAGTATTCTTCCCCTATCCTTATCTCGCCCTCTTGGGTGACTCATCTCCTCCTTTTATATTCATTCCTTATCTCGTGCGTAACTCTTCCTATCATAGTCGTATCTTTCGTGCCATTATGAATTGTTGATTTATGTCAACCTTATCCTTATTTTGTTAGTTAAAATATAAATGTGTTAGTAATACTTGATAGCTAAGGATGAGTTCTTAATATGTATATGCACTATAGCAATATATGTATTCTTTATTAGTTTAACCCTTAAGTAGCACCATGCAGCATAGTAGAAATTGTTAGATCATTTGAAACAGATTATGCCCCTAATAGTTAGTCAAGACCTTAATTGTTTCCCAAAAAACTTAGACTATGCCTAGGAAAGAGTTGAAGGCACTTGTTACGAACTGATGACTATGACAATTCGCTGGCGAGGTAGCGACAGTTGTAGCCAGTCGATTATGGTAGAATAGTCGAATTACTTGCAGCCATACTGGCCAGGTGGCGTGGCAGTATTAGACTATGATACTTGACGGTTATGGGAAAAGTCATAGTTATGAGATTCTAGACAGGTATCCCAAGATTCTCGACCCAATAAATGTATTTGCCTTACAAACCTAGACAATAGCTTCAAAGAATGTGACTACTAGTAGAATCTTGTAAGTTGGGTAGTGTAGACGAGTTAGAGGATGATAAAATAGTGGATGGACAATAGATGAGGAAGTGTTAGAATGGTAGACCATGAGTTTCAGGAGTCCTACTAGATACCAATGTAGTGTAATAGTTATAGTTATCATTATGAATATGGGTTAGTGTCAATTTCGAGGACGAAATTTTTGTAAGTTGGGTAGAATGTAAAACCCCTATTTCTAAAAACCGTAATTATTATTATTTTTATTAATTAATAATTTAAATATAGTATTTAGTGGCTAATTAGAAGAAATAGATTTTTAATAATTTTTATTTTTAGTGTTCGGGCACATAGAGGATTTATGGGACCATCAGGAATTTTTCGAAATTTATTTCATGTATGAGACCCCTTGAGCAGTTGCTAGCCTAACGGTGTGCATTATTCTAATCCATAATTTTCTTATGAGTATATACATATATATATATATATATATATATATATATATATATATATATATATATATATATATATATGTATAAATATATATATATATATGCATAAATATATTTTTTATAAAGAAAAAAAGAAAAGAAAAGAAAAGAAGTTATTAATAAACTAATAATAATAATAATAATTAACTAATAACTAAGCAAACCAAAGCAAACTATAAGCAAACCAACATTTCCCACAAGGCACAGCCGCTGGAAGCAGCAAGCATCCGCCCCTTATATGCAACCCACTTTGTGAGCAACCCCTTAGCAAACATATAGCAAAACCCTTTTGTTAGTCCACAGCACCTATAACCAAAACCCACGGACCCGCCTCCTCTCTCCTCTCTTCCTATTCCTATTATATATATATATATATATATATATATATATATATTTTTTTTTTTTTTTTCTTTCAAAAACCCTAACCTAAAATATTCAGACCCCCTCTTCTCATCTAGAGCCGTCACCGCAGCCAGAGAACCCCGCCAAGCCGTCCAAACCATCCCGACGACTCTGACCTCGCGCACTGCAGATTCCCACACGAGATACCTTCGCTCCGGAGTTGTTTCCCGTCGACTCGCTCAACCAAACACCGTTCCGTATTCACCGGTATGCTCACCCCTTAACCCTCTTCCATATTTGTATAATAGCCAACCTCGAAAACGTGTACCCCTAGGCAAAAAACAGCGTCCAAGTTGGCACGAGCAGACCAAATTCTGGGATCGCAGAAACTGCGGTGACCACCCATGTTGCCGAGTTCGTATCTCCCACCAAAGAGATCCGAATTCGGTGATTCTTTTTGATATGTGTAGAACACTTGACCTAGTTTATTTTCTGTTAAATAACCCTGGATTATTAGCTGCTGTGGACAGAATTAAATTTGTCACAAAACTGCGCGAACCCACTTTTTCCAGATTTCCAAAAATTAGAAAACGGAGCGCGTCCCACCAAACGGGACCGTCCCGCCGTGTACCAAGTGTACCGAATGGTGCATGCAGCGTAACCGGACACGTAAAAATTTGTGGAAACTGATTCGGACGTGTGTGCGCGCCGGAATCAGGCCGTATCCGCGGACACACCCCGTGTCGCAACTTTTATGGAACTCGCGCATATTTTGTACACGCTTGTCAGATTGCGACGAAACTTGCGCCACTGGACTCGTGGTAACGCGCTGGTCCTGTGACCCAATTTTCACGTAATTCTAAGACGGTTGACCAAATCGCCAATTGGCGGGCCCCGTAGTTGACTTTTTGAACAAAATTGTGTTCGGCTCATCAGAATCCACATTTGGACATACCATTGGGTTCGTATTGACATCCAGAGTTGTTTGACCTATAATTTGTCCCATTTAGAGACTGTTACCCTTGGCACACTTTTCGGTGCAAAGTGGGCCACAGGTGGACCCTACTTTTACTCGAAATTACCATTTTGCCCCTATATCCAAATTGGACGAAAGGAAAGTACTTTTTAGCTATTTTGCTCATTGTAGGAACGTTGGTGATGTTTATTTCAGCATCCGGAGACGTTCATTCTGAGGTCGTAGCTTCTGACTCTTGGTGTTGACATTGGGACACTATATTTTGCAGCTTTCTTGCCAGGCAAGATACCTTGCCAAATTATTTACAGTACTTTGTATGCTATTTATATTTCTTTTTATTTATTTTATTTCTGTATAGTTCTTGCATGTGTAGTTTTTCTCCAGTCATTACTATGTATTAGATATGTTGACACACACATGGCACCTAGTATTATGGGAGGACAATCATTAGGCATATGGGCTTTTAACCACTCTGGTAAACCGTAGTATATAGTTCGCACTACGGGCGTGTGTCGCGCTGGTCGCTACGCCAGAGGTATGTCGATTTCTGATGTTCTAGACGGGTGTGTGAGTTTTGAGGCTTAGATCGAGTAGACTACCCTTGCCCATACGTCAAAAAGTTGTCCTCATTTGCATTCATATAGATTGTCTTGTACAGCGTACTTATCTATTTTCAAATTATATGCATGTTTACTGTGTTCAAGTTGGCTCGTATTTTCTGTATCTTGTTACGTCCATCTGAGGACCTGGTCCTCTGCTAGGTGTATCTGCTCTTGAGTATTTGCAGGAGTACGGGCCTGGACCTGACGCATTATTTTCTGTCGAGGAGGTCTTACCTTCTGAGCATCGTTGATTATCTGGCGATGGATTCTTTTAGCTGATGCACTTCTGTCTTCACATTATTTTATATTGGAGACTTTATACTCCTCACTCATTTTAGTTTTGGTTATAGTCATTGGTAGTGGATTTGTCTCCACCCGACTATTATTTTAGATATTTCAGACTCCTTATTCTAGTTTAGTATTTTTTTTCTATGACTTGTTGTGTGGATGAGATTAGCATATCTGTGACTTGTGACATTATATATACCACATGTGAGTTTATATTCATATTACAGCGTACGCATGGGTTATGGTTTTCATATATTGGAGTTGCCATATCCATGCGGCTGGCATGCTTACGTTTTCTAGTCCTACGTATTATTGGGACTGGGGCGTGACAAAAACACTGCTAAGATACTGCCTCATTTATCTGTTTCAATTCTTGTAATCACCCAAATTTCTCAACCATTCTCTTGCAAGGAACACTTGCATACTTTTTCAATCATGTGTTCTATTTGCACACCCTTGTCCAACTTGAATACCCCCAATAGGATGCCTACTCAAATCTTGTATTGTCTACACAAGGCACCAACTCTCATATGGTATTTTAGACGACATCCTCATACCAAGTTACTCATGTCTCTCCTCTACTGCTTGGATTACTTGCACTATTACTTCCAATAATTTTCTATCCATATTAACTGATACAACAATCCAATATTATCACATAAGGTACTTACTGTTACTAGCACATTACTCAACTAATCCTCGATATAGAAATACTAGCATCCTTGATATAGTAACACTAGCTTCCTAACTATACAATATATGTCCTTAATGTTCTAGGACACTAGCTTATTATTAGATTACCTCATCAGACTCACTAGAACTCATGATCACTTGCATCCAATGCACTAGTTATTAACTTCTATAATACACATATTTTACTTCACTCTCAAAGGTAGGCACATAGTTTCATATCTCTATTGATGTATATGTATCTCTTCTTAAACCTTTTACAGACTGATACGCTAATCAGTGATACACTACATATCTTCCATGACCAATCTTGATATTTTTTAACCCATGACACACCATTGGAATTTTTAATACTCAGGCTTCCACTTCTTGATACTCATGAACTTCCACACTGACACTAATCACCCACTGTGCATCTTGCACACAATTTTTAGACACTTCTTTCACCTATTGCTTCCAACACATAACTATCCTCAATATCAGGTAATATACCCATCACTAGTCATATACTAGTATACTCCTATCTACTCACATCAAGGCTCTACTTCTAAGCTAAGAATGATAGGACAAAATCCTACAATAACAGGAGTGAATAAGTATTAAGATGATACTTTAAGAACAATTTTAAGATACATCCTGATAATCATATACGTCTGTCCGAAATTATGACACTCAGAATCCTCGCCACGCCAGTAAGCATAGCTGCGATAAACTATAGGTTTCATAACAAAGGTATGCAACTCTATAATTATGTCATCTAGAATCCTCACCACGCCAACCGGTATGGCTGCGAGAAACTCTAAATTTCATAACTAAGATATTTACATCCAAAGTTAGGTTCCTACATTTTCGCCACGCCAGCTAATATGGCTACGATAAACTCTAGGCTTCATAACCAAAGCAGATATTTTACCTTTCTCACTGTCCTCATCAACATATGTTATCAGAAGATACCGTAATTTGGTATATAAAATTCATCTTGATATGAAATCAAACTCAACAACGACACCAAAAATTAAATTCAACAACCGATTCACCAAGAATCAAATTCAATAACAATAAGTGAGAGCGGACGGAAACAAGGAAAAAGATTTGAATTAGAATTTATAATAAGATTTTAAAGGTCGTCCTAAGAATCTCTCAAGAAATTTGTGATTGAGTATCCTCTCATCCTTATATCCTATATCCTATCGCAGGCTCGCAATAATACAACTAAGCCGTCGCACTACCACGATATCGTACAACTTGCATAGCCTGACCTGCATGGGCCACCACAAAAATGTGTCACGACCCACACCCGATGAAGGGGTACGAGTACGTGGGTACGTCCAACCAACGCCACAGCATCTGCAGTAGAACGCTGTCTAGGTCGACTATACTATCTAAACATCTCACAATAATATATAATTTGCCAATAATATCTCAACTCCAAGAAGGAGGGCAAAATACTTAATTCAACACAATACTCGATCATAAAACTTTGGCACGAGAAGATATCAAAGAAGTCTAACATAACTATGCAATTAAAAATATAACAACAACAAATAGAAATAATATCCAAATCTCAAATATACGCCAAAAATAAATTCAGTACCAAAATGCTAAAGAGAACTAACTATGCTAACTAGTGAATCCAGCTAAATCTCTCGGCAGTCACTCCTGAACTAGTGGGTCTATGTCTGCACCATCTATAGGTCGAGGTCCATAGTATGTCGAACACCAATCTTCCTGATCCTCTGAAAAATGTTTTCCAGTCAGGAATGGAGTAAAGTACCACCCAATAGCAATTCCAAATAATTGACAAAAACTATAAAACAGTAATTTAGAGGATGCTATCTACGATGATAATATAACTGATGATCAGGAACAATGAAAGAATAGGCAATACGAGCAATAGAAATATAAATCAATGCGTACAAGAATGAAGGAATGAACTATAATGTCAGAAATAGAATAATGCTCAATGAACTGAATATGGAAACTATAATATACTATGTGATTTGAGATACTAACTAAATATGTGATCGGCCTGGGAGATTCAATGATTACACTAAGGAGCTAACACAACTATACGTGAATTGCATGATTAGTTAGTAGCCAATGATTACACTACTAGCTGATAGTTCTTGATCACATATTTAATTGGTATTTTTGCTCCTCGACTGATATGATAGATCGAATCATGACATGTTACTAGCTAATTTATCCAATGTTTAATCTATAATATTCAATGTTATCCAATACCAACAAGGACAATATCCGATACCATCTCAATAATCAAGGTAATATCTCATGACTGGTGATCAAATAATAATACCAATCCGTGTACCATCGTATCAAGAATCATAAGTAATATTTCTAAATACTTGAGTTATAGTAGTAATCAAATAATGAAAACTATCAAAGAATATACTCGCTTGTGGTCTAGAGCAAATGATGCAAAACTGTGTCCGAACTGGTGTCACACAGACCAATATATGGAATATTGCATTAATACAAGGTTCCGAATAAAAATAAGTTAAACTAGTCAACTTCTAGGTCATAAATCTATTTCTAAGTCAAAATAGTCAAACTAGGTCAAATTTAGGTAAAACTAGTCAAACTCGGTCAAACTAGCTATTTCTAGGTGGTATGAGTCCATCTGTAGGATATTAGGTCCATACACTATGCAACTAGTATCACGACCCACACCCGGTGTAAGGGTACTAGTCGAAAACAACGCCCAACCTATGCCGCAGAATCGGCGGTAGAACGCTGTCTAGATAATCTATCTACCAATATAATGAACCACCAATAATGATAGTATACTCAATCACAGAACTAAGATAGAAATGAGCACGAATCAGATAAGAATAGAATAGTCACAATACAACTCATGAGTCTAAAATAATACATCAATGAGTCTGAAGAATATAGAAATAAGCTGGAGACAAATCCAGTACAAAAGAATACTACGAAGCTACAACTCCTGGGTCAACTGTCTCAGTTGGGATAAGTCCCTCTTGAGCCAGGGTCTCAGAATCTAAACCCACAACATCCTGGGGTCCATAAAAGGTAGGGTACCACTCCTCAGTGTCATCTGGAAAAATATATCCAGTCAGGAAAGGAGCAGAGTACATATCTAACAGCAGTTCTTATTAATGATAAAAACTATGTAACAGTAAATAGCTGTGGATAAACAAGATGCACAATAGATATAAGAGATATATATACAATAAGGAAATACTGGAAATAAATACAATAATGAACAATATGCCAATGGAACAATAATACTAATGACTAAGTGTGTGAGTACTAGCTTAACATGTGATCGGCTTGGGCAAGATGCAATGCGGCCTGGCTAATCATACCCTTTCCTAGAAAATATGGTAGTGACTACCCTCCTTAAAATAATTTTGTCCTCGAAATTCAAAGACAAAAACTATCCCCAGAAAATCACAAACAGAACTAAAGAATCATAATTAACTATGAAAGAACATAACTAGAAAATAACATACCTAAAGGTACAAACAAATATGGATAACGCTCTCGCATGTCATACTCTCTCTCCCAGGTAGACTCTCCCGGAGAGTGATGCCTCCATGCGACGCGCACCAAAGGAATAGTCTGGTTCCTCAGCACCTTCTTTCTCCGATCCAGAATCTCATCTGGCTGCTCTGGATAGCTAAGAGTAGGGCCTACCTCTACCTCCGAGTGATCCAATACATGACTAGGATCTGCCACATATCGTCTCAATTGTGACACATGAAATACGTTGTGCACTCCCTCCAATGCAGGTGGCAAGTCTAGTCTATAAGCAACTGCACCGACCCTCTCTAGAATAGTGAAAGGTCCGATGAATCGTGGACTAAGCTTTCCGCCTCCACCAAAGCGAATCGTGCCTCGTGTCGGAGAAATCCTCAGAAATACCAAACCACCCACCTAGAACAAAATACCACCTTAAGAACTTAATCTATAACAAACAAGAACAAGCACAAATAAAATCTAAACTATACCTCAAACTCTAAAGGTCTCCGATGGCTATCGGCCCAATGCCGCTGTCTGTCCTGCGCCACTCGAAGTCTGTCTCTGATCAAATGAACCTTCTCTGCTGCATCCACATCCATCTCTGGCCCAAGCAAAACTCTTTCTCCAATATCGTCCCAAGACAAAGGAGTACGACACCTCCGACCATATAGAGCTTCAAAAGGTGACATCTCTATACTGGCCTGGTAACCGTTATTGTAAGCAAACTCTACCAAATGGAGATGGTCCTCCCAAGAACCCCTAAAATCTAGTACACAAGTGCGCAACAAATCCTCGAGAGTTTGGATAGTCCTCTCTGACTGCCCATCTGTCTGGGGATGATATACAGTACTGAACTTGAGCTGAGTGCCCAAACTCTCCTGCAAACTCCAGCAGAAATGAGAAGTGAAACGACTATCCCGATCTGAGACTATGCTGACGGGAACTCCATGTATCCTACGATCTGCCTCACATACATCTCTGCCAGCTTCTCCGTAGACAAACCCACCTTGAAAGGCAAAAAATGGGCCGACTTGGTCAACCTATCAACAATGCCCCAAATCGCGTCTTTCCCTCCTGGAGATCGTGGAAGTCCGGACACAAAATCCATAGTAATGTGTTCCGACTTCTACTCTGGAATGGGTAATGGCTGAAGTAAACCTCCTGGCCTCTGCCTCTCAGCTTTCACCTGCTGGCACACTAAGCATCTGGATATAAACTGTGCTACTTCCCTCTTCATGCCATACCACTACACACTCTCTCCATATCCCAATACATCTTGTTAGCACCTGGATGCATGGAATACTGAGAGCGATGCGCTTTCTGCAATACCTTCTCTCGCAACTTCCCACTAGACACACACAATCTAACTCCATGCCTCAAAGATCCATCCTCTGCAATAGTGAAATCATCCTCCAATCCTTCTCTCACCTGAGCTCTGATACTCCTCAGAGATACATCATCATACTGTGCTGCCTTGATCCTGTCCATCAAATCTGAGTGTATCTGCAATCCCCACATCTTCATAGCACACTCAGGAACAATCACCTCAATGTCCAAGCTCTCCAAGTCCTCCAACAAATATCGATCCTGCGTCAAGAACATAGCTATCGGATACCTACTCAAAGCATCGGCAACTACATTGGCTTTCCCAGGATGATATTGCAAAGAGATATCAAAATCCTTCATCAGTTCCAACCACCGATGCTGCCTCATGTTCAACTCCTTCTGCGTGAAAACGTACTTCAAGCTTTTGTGGTCTGTGAAGATCTCCACACGCTCTCCGTACAAATAATGTTTCCACAACTTCAGAGCGAAGATGACTGTTGCCAACTCCAAATCATGGGTAGGATAGTTCTTTTCATGAGGACGCAATTGCCTGGATGCATAGGCAATCACTTTTCTATGCTGCTGAAGAACACAACCCAAACCCTTCCCCGATGCATCACTATAAATAGTGAAACCTCCAGACCCTGATGGCAACGTTAAAATAGGAGCAGACATTAACCTCTTCTTCAACTCCTCAAAAGCAACCTGGTAATCCTCCGTCCAAACAAACTCTACATCCTTCCTTGTGAGTCTGGTCATCGGCTCGACAATCCTCGAAAAATCTTGCATAAACTTCCTGTAGTAGCCTGCCAATCCCAAGAAACTCCTGATCTCTGCTACCGAACTCGGAGTCTTCCAAGATTCCACTGCTGAAATTTTCTTCGGATCCACTGAAATACCATCACCAGTCACAACATGCCCCAAGAACTCCACCTTGTCCAAGAAAAACTTATACTTGGACAACTTTCCATACAGCTTCTCCTTCCTCAGCACATCCAACACAATCCTTAAATGCTCCTCATGCTCCTCCAGTATCCTCGAGTATATGAGTATGTCATCGATGAACACCACCACAAACTTGTCAAGGTACTGGTGGGACACCTTGTTCATCAAGTTCATAAAGACCGTTGGTGCATTAGTCAAACCAAACGACATCACCATAAACTCGTACTGACCATACCGAGTTCTAAAAGCAGTCTTCGGTATGTCCTCCGGCTTTACCTTCACCTGATTGTAGCCTGATCTCAAATCTATCTTAGAAAATACCTTGGCACCACTCAACTGATCAAACAAATCATCAATCCGTGGTAAAGGATACTTATTCTTGATAGTGAGATTATTCAAAGCCCTGTAATCAATGCACATGCGCACCGATCTATCCTTCTTCGGCACAAACAATACCGGGGATTCCCATGGTGAAGAACTCGATCTGATAAACCCCTTATCCTGCAATTCGTCCACCTGCTTCTTCAACTCGACCAGCTCGCTGTTGTTTACTCTATAGACATGCTGCGAAATTGGTTCTACACCTGGCACCAAGTATATAGAAAATTCAATATCTCGATCTGGCGGCAATCCTGGTAATTCCTTAGGAAACACATCTTAGAACTCTGCTATCAACGGATGCGGCAACTCCTTGTCTTCCACCATAGCTCCACAAATAATGCCTTCTTCCTGCTCTGCAGCTCCTCTAGCAAACTCGAACTCTGGCTCTCCTGGCGGACCAAACAAAACTCTACCTCCTCTACAATCTATGCTAGCACGGTGCCTACTCAACCAATCCATCCCGAGTACAATGTCGTAGCTCGGAAGTGGCATTACAAGTAGACACGCACTCAACTCTTGGCCTCCCAGAGTAACTCTCCGATCCTTGCAAATATCATTAACCAAGATAATGCCTCCCCCGGTCATGATCTTGCAAGTCCTAAGCAAAGACTCAGCTACCAAACCATGCTTCAGAGCAAAAGAAACAGTTACAAAACTATGGGAAGCACCACTATCAAACAAAGCTAAAGCTGGAATGGAATCAAGAAGAATAGAACCTGCGATGATATCTCCGGTGGGTTCCTCCTCTTCGACGGTCATAGCAAACGCTCGTCCCTGTCGAGCACCTCCCTGCTGCTGATGCTGGACAAAACCCTGCTGCTGTGTCGGAAGCGGTCCCCTCGGCTGTGCTGCAGGTGGTCTCGTCTGTGCCCTCGGAGCTAGAGCTACTCCCTGAACTGCACGACGAGGACACTCCCTTGATTGATGCCCTTCAGTACCATAATACAAATAAACTCCTAGCCTCCTCCTGCCACCCTATTGGTGACAGTTCTCAACTGTCACAGTTAACGACTGTCACTACTGCTGTTAAAATTCCCGCCCGCTGCAATTAATAACAGAACTGTCATTAAATGCCCTATTAATGCTACAGTAGTTGTTGCTTGAATTTAATAACAGAAACTGTCATTAAATGCCGCTGTCGCCAAAGATAAATATATATATATATAACTATTTATATATTAATATATAAATCAATATATATATATATATATATATATATATATATATATATATATATATATGTATATAAATCAATTAAATAAATATATACTTCTATATATACATAATCCTACACATATATATAAATAAATATTAATAGCTATAATACACATCCTATGTACTAGTGTACATATTTCAACATGGTTAAATGCACACATACATAATTATGTTTAATAAAAATACATTCATTTATAAATAATCATATAATAATTATAATTAATATAATTACTTATTTAAACACATATATATATTTTATAAAACATTTTCATATTACTAACATAATTTGTAACATATATAAATGCATGTAAAAGAAAGCTACATATATATTTAGTACTCATCTAATACATAGATCTATGCTACAATAAATACCATAATAAATATACTATAATAAATATATAACATATATATATATTTACTAATTTATAATTGAAGAATTAAACCACAAATAATTAGATCTACACATAAACACACCCAAATGGAGAGTATCATATCGTATCCCACTAGATCTAGGATACGCATGCGACACGAGTCCAACACACAACCAATTGCACCCAGAAGGACACAAACAAGTTACAAATATTATTTATGAACAAATCAAAGTATCAAATGTAGATCTATGTGTCCGTGTCAAAATACGACATGTACAAAGTTCCGTGTCGGAGGAAAAACCCCCAAAATAATACGTATCACCAAATTGTTGGGATACGACCTACACGTACCCAATTGTGGACACGACACTAGCCCCAAACACATAAACATATGCCCAATTGATCTATAGCATCAATTGATACACACAACAAAATATAAATTCAGAATTTCCCCAAAATTGACACAAAAAGTACCATAACTTTCTCCATGGGTCTCCTATGAACACAAAACCAAGTCCTATGGGTAGTACTTACATATAGGTTGATTTTACATGATTAAATCTCAGATTTAGAAGCTATTTTAATGGAAAAAACTGAATTATATCTATTGGGAGATGGATTCCCAATGAAACCTCCAATTGAGATAAAATTGCTTCCAAATTGTAGATCCTTGCTCCTCTTTGTAGATCCTTGCTTCCTCCTTCTAGATCCTTACTTCTCAACTTTCTAATGGTGAATTGGTAAGGAATTGGAATAAATTTAGTAGGAAAATGGAATGGGAATGAAAGGAAATTGGTAGTGGGAAATTTTAGATCTAGATTTGGAATGAAAATGAGAGGAGAGAGAATTCCCCCCCCTCTTTAATAGGCCGGCCCCTACCCCCTTCCTCAAGCAATTATGAAATGTCCAATATATCCCTTGGGGCCTCTCATGAAGAAATAATTAAGGAAGAAAGCTTCTAGTCTAATAATTTAATTAGTTTAATCCATCTCCTTAACAATGGGCTTTTTAAATGGGCCAAGTCTAACTTAATTAATTCATGTTGGTCCATGGGTCCAAACTAAACTAGTTAGGTCCACTCATACAAGTCCAAATTAAATAAATAATATCTAACAACAATTAAATAATACAACAATAATTATTTACCATGCACAATATTTAATTAAATAGGAAAAGACTAAAATACCCTTTCCTAGAAAATATGGTAGTGACAACTAGGCCACACTAGCTATACTAAGATACTATGAAGCCAATAGGATACCGTATCCTAAGATACGCAAACAATTAGATATGAGAATATCGCAATATGTATATACACTCAAAATATATATAATATTCCTAATATGTATATAAACTCAATAATATTTAATATTCTTAACTAAACTAGGGCTAAGTGGATACCTTGGCTTTGAACCAATACGGTATTGCACCACTACACACCCATCTTGATACTCAAAACCAATACCTTGAGTATCCAACAATACCTTGACATTACCTTGGTATCACAAGGTAATTCAAATCCTAATACGCAATTAACTACCCATACACTACTATAACTAACATTAACTAAACTATTACAATACTACTAACTACCTAACATACCAATATATATATATATATATATATATATATATATATATATATATATATATATATATATATATATATATATACAATACTACGATACTAACTTACCACTAACATTTTAATACATATATATACCGTATTGGTTCAAATATATATATATATATATATATATATATATATATGCAACTACTTAGATTTCAATTTGTATACTTAACTAACAAAACTATCAATGAACTAACAATAAAACTAACTACTATCAATGAAACTACTAAACCTATCAAATAACTAACTAAACTAGCTTAATAATAACTAACTAAAATATAGTAAACTACTAGCTAACCCCTTGCTGTTGCTGTCGATTACAGCTAGCTGTTGCTGTTGCATTAGTTACTGCTGCGATCGCTGCAACCGCTGCACGCTCGCTACTGCGTTGCTGGCTGCTGTTGCTACTTCAGTTGCTGCTGCGCTCGCTACAGCTGCTGCACGCTCGCTGCTGCGTTGCTTGGTGCTGCTGCAGCAGTTGCTGCTGCGCTCGCTGTTGCGTTGCTTCTGCGCAGACTGCACACGCTGTATGACCCCCCTTAAAACACACACACAAACACCTATATATATATATATATATATATATATATATATATATATATATATATATATATATATATATATATATATATATATATATATATATATATATATATATATATATATAACTAAGCACACGCCAACACACAAACCTCTATGCACACACACACATCCTCTAAATCGATATATATAACTATATATATATCAATAAACATAACACATACATCTAACACCTATGAACATATCAATAGGTATATATATATATATATACATATATATATCTATATACATCTATGCACACACACATAACTATATACTTATATACATATAACTCTCACTCACACACACACAAGTATATATACAAATACATAACTATACATATACACATACATATATATATATATATATATATATATATATATATATATATATATATATATATATATATATATATATATATATATATGCATCTCCATTGTTTATATGTATGTTTGTATATATATATATATATATATATATATATATATATATATATATATATATATATATATATATATATATATATATATATACAAACATACATATAAACAATGGAGATGCATATATATATATATATATATATATATATATATATATATATATATATATATATATATACACACACACACACACACACACACATCAATATATACATTTATATAACATAGACAGGTATATATATACTACTCTCTTTATGTATATATATAAACACCAACATATATATATATATATATATATATATATATATATATATATATATATATAAATATATACACACATATGAATACATATATCACTATACATATGTATATGCATAACCATACAATTACATATAGCTATAAACAATTGTACGAAATACAAGAAAACAAACACGTGGAGTGCATCGCACCCGTATCATACTAGATCTATGATATATTTGCGATACGAGTCCACCACACAATCAAACGTACCTCAAAGGACAAGAGCAAGTCTAAAATAATAAATATGAATAATATGAAGAGTTAATTATACATCTACGTATCAGTGTCAAAATATTACATGCTCAAACCCCCGTGTCGAAAGAAAACCACCAAATCAACCCGTATCTCCAAATTATTGAGATACGACCTACACGTATCCAATTATAGATATGACACCAGCCACACACAATAAAACACATGTTAATTTGGTCTAATTGACCTATTGACAAACACAAAATATGTCAATCTCGAAATTCCTCCAAAATTGACACAAAAATACACCATAACTTCCTCCATAGGCCTCCTATGAACCTAATTCCAATTCCTATTGGTAGCCTGATCATATGGGGTGGTTCCTAATGATTAAAATATAGATTTATAGTCTAATTAGAGGAGAAAAACTGAATTGTACCTATTGGGTTGATTCCCAATAAAATTCCCAAATTGGGTGAAAAGAGCCTCTAACTTGTAGATCCTTACTCCTCCTTGTAGATCCTTTCTTCCTTGTTGTAGATCCTTGCTTCAATGGCCTCTAATGATGATTTGGAAAAAAATTAGGATGAAATTTGGTGTGGGAATGATATAATTTGTTTGAGGGAAATTCTAGATCTAGATTTGGAATAAAAAATGAAGAGAGAAAGTTTTCACCCCCTTATAAAGGCTTCTTTTGCCCCCTCTCTAAAGATACTATGTTAAGTCTAAAATATCCCTTGGGGTCTCTTATGAAAAAAATTAAATAAGGAGGGAAGGTTCTAGTCTAATGGATTTAACTAATTAATCCTCCTCCTAATGAATGGGCTTCTAATTGGGCTAAAATCTAACTAGAATTAAATGTTGGTCCATGGATCTAATCTAAACTAGTTAAGTCTACTAACACAAGTCTAATCTAACATGCTAACAATAAATAATAATACAATGAATAAATATTCAACATGTACAATATTAATTAATTACCAAATGACTAAAATATCCTTTCCTAAAAAATATGGTAGTAACAAACGATCCACACCCGGAATGAGGGTATGAATACATGATCAATGCCCAGCCTATGCCGCAATATTGGCGGTAGAACGCTGTTTGGGTCAACAATACTATCTAACCTCACACATAATATATATATAGTACTTGTCATGTTATCTCAACTCCAAATGGAGGAACAATATAATAATATAATAATGGGAGTCAATACTCAATAACAATATAGGAAATAACACAATATGGAATAAAGAAAACAAGTATAAGAGTCACCAATACAAGTCCAAGTCTAACATCTAGTCTCAACACAATAGTCTCCAACTAATATAATACATGCCAAGGCTCTAAAGAGTCAAATACAAAGCAATAATAAAACCTAAGTCTCCTCTATGGCTAGTCTACGTTCTCCTGTACTAGAGGTGTTATTTCTCCTACTAGATCACCATCATGTGCCCCATAATGTGTGAGACACATATCTACTAACCAGTCATCTGAAAAATATATCCAATCAAGGTTGGAGCAAAGTACAAAACTCTGAAAGCAGTTCCAAATACATGTTAGAGCATATATGACAGGTAATAGAAAAGAATACAAGATAACTAGTAATAGGAAATGAAAATGAACTAAAGTAAATAGATAATGTACTGGAAAGAAAGAACATGCAATATGGAATATCTGCAAGTAATGAAAATATATAAACTAGCTAATGTGCTTTAGAGTACAAGTTCGTTATATGATCGATTTGGGTTGAATATGAATATAATATGGGAACTCGATTACATGTGTAATATATAATCGATATATACACGAATATATTTGGGCTTGATCACATAACCAACTCCTACTTCCCCCGTCTCCAACCAATACTCACGGATTCGATCACAATATGTTACGAACACGAGTAATATAAGCACACTGTACACGAGACAGTGTGTGAAGACGAAGTACATGATAATCAATACCTGATACACACGATAAATTAGATGTGAAAGAGTACCCACTGAACATAGTAGGGGATATCATCTCCTGACATGATCCATATAGTACCAGTCCGTGTAGCCGCTATGTCAGAATCAAGTATACGGTCCTAGAAAATATGATATATACACTATCATTAAATAAAAACCAACAGAGAGATGTACTCATCTCTGGTCCTGAGCAAAAGGTATGACTCAGTATTCGAGCTGGTGTCACACAATTCTTATTTAAGAAATATTATGTCAAATGGTGTAAAGGGTGATAAATGAGTAAAAGAATGCACTAATATGATTTCTAGGTCATCCCTAGGTCACACTAGTCCAACTCGGTCAAACTAGGTCGATACCTTGATTTTAGGTTCAAAACTACTTTCTAAAGTCATACTAGCTAATACTAGATTATACCAAGTTATTTCTAGATTTCTAGGTCATACCGGTAAGTTTCTAGTTTATAATACCTTAATATATAGTATTACCTATAATACCTACTAATACCTTGGCCTATAGCAATTACCTTACCCCGTATCGTAGTATCTTGACCCGTATCATAACATGTGCCCATTACCTTAATATAAACTTATTACCTTAGTATCTTGAATACCTCAATACTAATATCTTAACTAATACACAATACCCTATCTCTAATACCTTGACATTACCCTCAAGTATCTCAATATCCTAATCTCTTGACACACTGCCGCACTTACCTCATTTTACTAAGCTTACCTTAGTGACACTTGGTATCATGGTACCAAGTAACACAACACCTATCCTCATACTAACACTAATACACTACCCTCAAGCACAAACACATACCTATTCAAAGTATAACCTGACTCTCAACACCTACACTTATACACACTTACAAACAATCACTACAACTCTCCTCCACCTCCTCACTGTACTTCGTACTAGTGCATTATCAAAACTGTACTTTATTGTGTACCTCACCCTAGCACCTCTCATTGGCTAACACATGGTATACACTAGTGTGGTTAAGCATAGAACAACACAGGTGCTGTTACAACTGGCCTGTGTTGCCAATAATGTTTTACCTCAAACAGATCAACTCACCCTTCTATTCCTCTTCATTGCATTAACTCTGTGGTTCTGTGGCTCGAGTGCTACTGAAATACTCAACGTCCACCTTGCTGCTATTTCTATATTCTTGATGCTGCTATTTTTTCCATTCCCCCTCATACTGAACAGTAACCACAGATACCCCTCATAGCTGCTGTTGTAGATCCTCTTATCTGTAGGGACTTCCCCCTCTCCAAGTCACCATCAAATGTCTAAGTTGTCCCTACATGAAGAATTATGGAAAATAGTTAAGGATGACTATTTTGGAAAGTTTCTACACTAATGCATATTAATCTAATCCTCCTAATTAAATAGAGGGAATGGATCTAATGGGCCTAGTCCATGTTGCACTCACTAGTTGTCATGACAAGTCGTATTGGGTTCACTAGCGTTATGTCTAAATAATAGGCTAGCCCACTACTATAAATAAATAATACAAAGCACCATAATTATATAGCACACTAAGTAATATTTAATTCCGAAAAATAAAATAACTATAAATTACTAAACTACCCATATTTGGACAAGTGAGGGTGACAATCCTACCCACCTTAGAAAAAATTTGTCCTCGAAATTGAAGGAAGAAACTAGCTACAAAAACAATCACAGCAAGCAAGAAAGAATTATACCTCAAGGCTCAAACAGATAAGGATATCGCTTGCGCATCTCGACTTCTCGCTCCCAGGTAGACTCTTCTAGAGAGTGTGCCTCCATGTGACGCATACCAAATGAATCGTCTGGTTCCGTAACACCTTCTCCGAATGATCCAGAATCTTTATAGGCTGCTCTGGTTAGCTGAAAGTTGGACCCACCTCGATCTTCGAATGATCAGATACATGGTTAGGGTCTACCACGTGTCACGCCCCGGTCCCGTAAGGGCCGATACTCCTCACTTGGTCCCTACGGAACCGATCGTCCTCGCTTGGGCGCGATGCTGTGCAAGCCTAAGTTGCACTTGCACCAGGCATAGTACCTGCACAAGACACAAATTAGACAAAAATATACATATATAGGCACATGATTTAAAATGCAGAGAACCAAAGTTAAACACATTTGATAGGAACACAAAATACTTTCTTTATTGAATACTTGAAGATTGGATTATAAAGTACTTGCTTGGTTGAGTTACAAAATATGCCATAATGGCTGACAACTCTTTTTAAGAAATCTAAAACTAGCCATAACGCCCATACATCAT
This sequence comes from Iris macrosiphon, assembly GCA_036927795.1. Lineage (NCBI taxonomy): Eukaryota > Viridiplantae > Streptophyta > Magnoliopsida > Asparagales > Iridaceae > Iris > Iris macrosiphon. Next base: position 56,759,513 of record JAYESA010000008.1, read on the forward strand.
ATCCTTGTAGTAGGACCAAAACTAAAATAACTAGCAGAAGAGGAGTTTGCACATAAGAGTGGAAAGCTAAGGAAGCAGTATGAGCATGGTTCTGCTGGATGGATGCGCTAGTACTTGTTCAAAATGCTCGCCAAGCTCTCGCTACCAGAACCTGGAGATTTGCCCCACAAATGTGGGTCAGTATTACAACATGTACTGGTGAGCGACCGTGGCCAAACTCACCTAGAAATCCATACTAAGTAAGCATGTAAAACATACATTATTAGGTGATCTTTCTGGTTGTCTAGTTTCTTTTTAACAATTTATGCAAGAAACAAGAACGATAAATTGAACCATACATATGATAATTCTTACCTACAGCCGAATGGTTATCCCTACAGCAGACACACAAGTTAGCCACAATGTGTATATATGCATAAACTTATGAATCAATCTTGGCATCAAGTATTAGGTATGCAAGATGGTAAACCTAGCATGCGCCTTAACTAAAAGATGGTCCATGAGAAAACCCATAAATAATAGCTGGGACTAAAAACCCAAACTAACTATTAGATAGGACAACCCCCTAATCGCGAGGACTACAAGCCTTAGGGTGTTTCGATTATCTCTCCCAGGCAATGATCCCTAGTGCCCTCGAGAGTGACCTTGTGCACAAGTTGTCCAAAGGCCGATGCAATGAATGTGTTATATCAATTAATCAGTTCTATTGCAACAGTTGAACAAAAAGCTTCTATGTGGACTATATTTTTTTTCGATAGAGCCGTGGCTCTTCAATGAGTTCAATATCGATCAATTCAAACCATGAAAGATTTTTAATAGGTTCAATGTGCAACATAAGATAAGTAACGTACATCAATATCTCGAACGATTTGTAGTAATTATTCTATGATTCAAATATTAAAATTCTATATCATGCTATACGTAGTAGCAAATTCTAAGTTAACAAGTGATACATGTTCATTGACTTATCTTATTACCGGGACGTCAAATGAGAATAGGGACAGGCATTTTGAGTGGACTAGAGATTCTTTTATTAAGGCGCACAGACTAAAGGATTCATCGAAGGGACAAAGTCACTCATTGATTGAATCGAACGAGAGAATGGGGAAGCCTTATGCAAAAATTACTCCTTAGTTATGCATCCTAAAATTACAACAATACTTGGTTAGCATCCTTCGATCTCTTTCCCTCATGATTCAAAATGAATGCATAAGCGATAAAAGCAAATCATGAAAACCAAGTCCATCGAAAGCAAGACAAAACACAAAGTAACATCAAACCAAGCAGCAAAATAACCAACAAAAACTCTTGAACTTATTTTAATAGAAGCCGTTCCATCAATTTGAACGGTTTATTATATTTTTTCCGTGTTGATTTAGCGGTAAGGTTTCCACGAGACTCAATTCTCAACCGAGTCAAAGTAAGAAGTGTTCCATAAGTAACCCGTTAGGAGCGGGGCCTTACACCATGTACCGTCTTAACTGCGACACGTGGAACACGTTGTGCACTCCCTCCAGTTCAGGCGACAAGTTTAGTTTGTAGTCCACTGTACCGACCCTTTCAAGAACACCGAAGGATCTGATGTACCGTGGACTAAGTTTTCCACCTCTACCAAAGCCAATCGTGTCCTGCATTATTGAAATCCTTAAGAACACCAGATCACCAACCTAGCAAAAAAACACAGCCTTAACACTCTAACTAAAAAAGCAAACACAATCAATGCAAACATAACCTATACCTTAAACTCCAAGGGTCTCCGGTAGCTATCGGCCCAATGCTACTGTCTGTCCTGTGCCACTCGAAATCTATCTCTAATAAGCTTTACCTTCTCAGCTGCATCCACGACCATCTATGGTCCCAACAAGGCTCTCTCACCAACATCATCCCATGATAGCGATGTACGATATCTCTGTCCATATAATAACTCAAATGGTGATATCTCATTGCTGGCCTGGTAGCTGTTATTATAAGTAAACTCTACCGGGTGAAGGTGATCCTTCCAAGAGCCTCCAAAATCCAAAACACAGGTGTGTAGCATATCCTCGAGAGTCTGGATAGTTCTCTTCGATTGCCCGTCTTTCTGAGGGTGATATGCGGTACTAAACTTGAAATGGGAGCCCAAGCTAGCTTGTAAACTCCTCCAGAAGTGGGATATGAAGCAATTATCCTGATCCGACACTATGCTCACAGGAACTCCATACAATCTGACTATCTGCCGCACATAAATCTTTGTGACCTTCTCTGTAGACATACCCACTTTGAATGGTAAGAAGTGGGCCAATTTGGTTAACTTGTCTATGATGACCCAAATTGCGTCTTTCTATCCTGGATAATGTGGAAGCCTTGAAACAAAATCTATCGTCACATGCTTCATTTTTACTCTGGAATGGATAAAAGCTGAGGCAATCCACTTGGCCTCTGCCTCTCCTCCTTTACCTGCTGACATACCAAGCATCTGGATACGAAGCTCACCACTTCCCGCTTTATACTATACCACCAAACATGCTCTCTCATGTCTATATATATCTTGTTGGCACCTGGATGTATAGAGTACTGAGATCGATGTGCTTCCTGAAGAACCTCCTTGCACAATGCTCCACTAGGTACACACAATCTGGTATTGTGCCATAATAATCTATCCTCTGCAATACTGAAGTCCTCTGCCAATCCTATCCAGACTTGCGCTATGATGCTCCTTAGAGACTCATCCTTGAATTATGCAGTTCTGATTTGGTCCATCAACTCTGACTATACCTGAAGTTCCCATATCTGTGCCGCAACTCCAGGAACTAGCACCTCAATACCCAAGATATCAAGATCGGCCAATAAATTTCTGTCCCTCGTTAAGTACATAGCCACTGGATACCTGCTCAAAGCATCAGCGACTATATTTGCCTTCCCTGGATGGTACGGCACAAAAATATCGAAGTCCTTCATCAACTCCAATCAATGATGCTGCCTCATGTTGAGCTCTTTCTGTGTAAACCAATACTTCAAGCTATTATGGTCCGTAAAGATCTCTACACGCTTTTCGTACAAGTAGTGTTTCCATAGCTTCAGAGCAAATATGACCGCTGCCAACTCCAAGTCATGGGTAGGATAATTTTTCTCATGCAGGCATAATTGCTTGGAAGCATAGGCAATCACCGTCGCGTTCTGCTATAAAATACATCCCAAACCCTTACCTGAAGCATTACTGTATATGGAAAACCATCATGTCCCCGATGGTAATGTCAATATTGGAGCTGTAGTCAACCTCAGCTCCTTAAAGGCGGCCTGACACTCCTCTGTCCAGACGAACTCCACATTCTTCATGGTCAGCCTAGTCATCGGCTATGCAATCCTGAAGAAATCTTGAACAAACCTTCGGTAATATCCTGCAAATCCAAGAAGGCTCCTGTTCTCTGCCACTGAACTTAGGGTAGACCATGACTCAACTGCTGATATCTTCTTCATGTCCACTGAGATCCCGTCTCCCGTAGTCACATGTTCAAGAAATTAAACCTTATCAAGGAAGAACTCACACTTTGAAAGCTTGCCATATAGCTTCTCCTTCCTGAAGGTCTCTAAAACTATCCTCAGGTGCTTCTAATGGTCCTCCGGGGTCTTTGAATATATCAATATATTATCAATAAAAACCACAATAAACTGATCCATGTACTATTGATACACCTTATTCATTAGGGTAATGAATACCTTCGGGGCATTGGTCAACCCAAACGACATCACCAAGAACTCAAACTGCCCATACCGAGTCATGAAAGCTGTCTTCGGAATATATTCCTTCTTAACTTTTACCTGGTGGTACCCCGACCTCAAGTCTATCTTGGAGAATACCTTCGCTCTGCTCAACTGATCAAACAGATCATTAATTTGCGATAATGGACATTTGTTTTTATAGTGAGGTTTTTAAGAGTCCTTTAGTCGATACACATACGTATCGACCTATCATTCTTCCGTACAAATAATATCAGAGCACCCTACAGTGATAAACTAGAATAGATGAAGCCCTTGCCCTGCAACTCATCCACCTACTTCTTCAACTCTGCCAGTTCTCTGTTGTTCACCCAATAGACGTGCTGTGATATCGGCTCTGCACCTGGCACCAAGTCAGTAGATAACTCCATATCTCAATCTGGTGGCAACCCCAACAAATCTTCTAAAAATATGTCCATATACTCTATAATCAACGGATGTAGCGACTCCTGCTCTTTCCCCAAAGCTCCATAGAAGTCTCCCTCGCTCTGCTCCACTGGTCCTTTGTCGAACTCAAACTATGGCTCTCCTGACGTCTGAAATAAAACTCTGCCTCTACGATAATAGATACTAGCATGGTGCCTACTCAACCAATACATCCCGAGTACTATATCGTTGCTCGAAAGTGGCATTATGAGTAGACACGCGCTCAACTCTCGGCCTCCCAAAGAAACTCTTCGATCCTTGCAAACATCACTGACCAGGATAATGCCACCCCCGGTCGTGATCTTGTAAGTCCTCGCCAACGTTTCAGCCTTATGATGACGCTTCAAAGCAAAAGATACAGATACAAAGCTATGGGAAGCACCAAAATCAAATAAAGCATGAGCTGAAATATAATCAAGATGAAATAAACCTGAGATGACATCTCCAACTGGCTTCTCCTACTCGACAGTCAAGGCGAAAGATCATCCCTGCTGCACACCTCTCTGCAGCTGATGGTGTTGTGCAAACTTTGTTGTTGTGTCGGCAATGGAGGTCCCCTTTGATGTTCCGCTGGTAGTCTCGCGGGTGCTCTCTGTGCCTGGGCTCCGCCCTGAGCTGGACGAGCCGGAGCCCTAGGACAAGCCCTCAAATGGTGGTTTTCTGATCCGCAGGACAAACACAGGCCCAATCTCATACTGCATGCATCATATCCATATTTCGGCTTCTTGCAGAATGGGCAAGAAATGGCCGGCTGTGCTGGCCTCTAAATATGGTGCACTTGCTGTACTGGCGCTATAGCTAGTTTATGGAACTGTTGCTTTGCCTGCTTGAAGTGTCTTTGAGGCAGTTGCGGAAAGTGATGTCGTTTCGCTAGGTCCATACTACTACTAGCTCTTAGAGTATCCCTCATCCTCTTGGAGCCGAGTTCCAAATCATACTCTACCTATTGTGCCTCCATTACAATCTCCTCAAATATAGCGATGCGTTATCCGCTAGTATGGGATTTGATCTCCCTGTTCAGACCCTTTCTGAACTTCCTAACCTTCCCCCGGGGATTCTGTCCCTCCATAAAGTGATCCAATCTATAGTACTCTACCGCATACTCATCTACTGTCATGCTGCCTTAGACGAGGTACTGAAACTGGCTCTCTAGAGAAGTTAGGGCCATGTCTAGAAATAACTTTTTCTTAAAAATCTTCTTAAAAGCTTCCCTAGTAAGTTCAGCTGCTGAGATCCTCGGGTCTGTCCTGAACAATGTCAAAGCAATGTCATACATTATGCTCCCTGCTGCCTCCACCTGCACGCTCTCTGGAATATGAGCCAGCGCTCTCTGGAATATGAGCCAGTTGTAGGTTCCTCTCTATGTCTTTGATCCAATCTTCAGCATAAATAATTCCTTCGATGCCTTTAAAGTCCTTAGGCCCCATCATCTTGAAATCAATGATAGTCCCCGGCCTCGGCTGATGTGGGACGGGCTGAGGTGGAGCCACCTGTGGCTGAACTAAGGCAACCCTCTCTACGGTGACGAGTGCAAGCTGGTAGGACTTCTCAATGCTTTGTCTCAAGACTCACTTTAAATACAAGAAGTCAAGTAGGTGGATTAGTCCGAGCGGAGAGAAAAAAAAGTATTGAACTAAATTTTTTTTCTGGAGATATTTATTTTCCTGGAGAGACAGATAAGATATCCAGGCCTCAGACTGGTGCTGCCGAGCCTCCGCCTGGGCCCTCTGTGCCTCCATCATCTGCTAAAAGAGCACAAACACCTGCGCCGGATCAACTGCTGGTGGTGGTAGCTCCTCTAAAGCTGTAGGAACCATCCACTGTGAAGTTGCAGGCACTGTCCTCTGGACTGGTGGTGGAGCACCCTCGAAAGCTGCTATAGTAACGTCCACCTAGACCGGTGAAGCGACCCTCTAAGCTGAAGCTGATAGAGCAGTGGCTGCTGCTTCCCTACTCAGAGGCGACAAAGTGACCGACCTCGCTGATACTGCACCTGAGCCCTCGGATCACGTCTTCAACAGAATCCTGAAGACAGATTGAACAAAGGAATTAATATTGGGTAAGATACGATATCATCAAAGAAAGACAAAATTATTCAAAGTAAACAAGCATTCAAATTGATATGGATAACAAAAGCAATAAGTTGGAAATGTTCATAGCTGTGATTGAGTATATTCTCAGCTTATATCCTATATCCTAAAATAGGCTCGTAGTAGTACTCTAAGTCTAAGCACCACTATGAAATCATACTACTTGCGATCTCTTAGACCTGTATAGGCCACCATTAAAAATGTGTCAAGACCTGCACCCGAAATGAGGGTACGAGTAAGTGAATGACTCCCAGCCTATATCGCAACATCGACGGTAGAACGTTATTTGGGTCAAAAATACTATCTAACCTCACACACAATATGTATATAGTACATGTCATTTCATCTCAACTCCAAATGGAGGAACAATATGATGATATAATAATGGGAGTCAATACTCAATCACAATATCAAACTAGAGAAAGAAATAGCACGATATGGAATCAAGGAAAGAAGTACAAGAGTCACCAATACAAGTCTAAGTCTAACATCTAGTCATAACACAATAGTCTCCTACCAATATAATACATGCCAAGGCTCTAAAGAGTCAAATATAAAGCAATAATAAAAACTAAGTCTCCTCTGTGGCTAGTGTTATGTCCTCCTATACTAGATATGCTCTTTCTCCTGTTGGCTCACAATCCCATGCCCCATAATGTGTGGGACATATCTCTACTAACCAGTCATCTAAAAAATATATCCAATCAGGATTGGAGCAAAGTACAAAACTCTGAAAGCAGTTCCAAATACTTGGTAGAGCATATCTAGTATAGGAGCGAAGTACGACACTAGTCACAAACAAGCAATCATATATTAATTTAGTCTAATTGACCAATTGACAAACACATCATGTGCCAATCTCAGAATTCCCCCAAAATTGGCACCAAAATGCACGTAACTTCCACCGTAGGTCTCCGATGAACCTAAAACCAATTCCTATGGGTAGCCTATGCATGTGGATTGGTTTCTTATGGTTAAATCTCAGATTTAGAACATAATTAAAGAGAAAACTAAAATGTACCTATTGGAAGATGGATTTCCAATAAAAAATCTCCAAAATTGAAATAGCTCCTCCTTGTAGATCTTGGCCTCCTCCTTCTTGATTCTTGCTTCTTTCTTGTAGATCCTTGTTGTAGTAGCCTCTATTAAAGAATATGGACTAAATTTGGGTGAAAATTTGGTGAGGAATGGTGAGGAAATAAAGGAATTGGAAAGTAGAAAAAATGTAGATCTAATTAGAATGAACTAAAGAAAATGAGAGACACTCTCTCTCCTCCTCTAATGGCTGGTTATAAACCCTCTCCTAAGTAATATGAAATATCCAAAACACCCTTTGGGGCCTCTCATAAAGAAAAAATTAAGGAGGGAAGGTTCTAGTCTAATGGTTTCACTAATTAATTTATTCTCCTAATGAATGGGTCTAAACTTAGGTCCAATCTATACTAACATATAAATGTTGGGTTCATGCATCTAACTAAACTAATCAGGTCCACTACACAAGTCCAAAATAATCTAATACTAATAATAAATAAATAATACAATAAATAAATAAATCACATACATAATATTTAAATACAATACATCCTAAAATTTAAAATACCCGTGTTAATTACCAAACTACCCTTAATTGAAAATATGAGGGTGACATCATCTAATATCATATATATATATATATATATATAGGGAAGAGAAAGGAGGCAGTCGCGGCTTGGGGGATACATGTCAGCTCCCTGAGGGATCTCGCCTAGGATCCAACGGCTGGAAATGAATGCGACTTAGCTCGAGCTTAGCTCAGCTCGGTTCGGATAAGAAATCCGAGTCCGACTCGGACTCACCCTTCTGCGCACCCACCTGACAGCTGGGCCTGCTGCTCCGGCTGCAACCTCTGACGTGCGGGTCCAGAGCGGCTAACTGGGTATTAGAGTTAGGTTTTGGTTTTTAATTCCAGAAGGTAATTATTTAGTTAGTTTTTCTTTTATAAACTCATAATTAATAATAAAATTACCTAGAAAATTATGGAAAAATTCTTGAAAATATAAAATAGTATATTAAACCATATAAAAATATTTGGGTTCAAATTTGTCGTCTAGGTTTCTCAAAAAATTTCTTAGAAGTCCTACAAATTTAGATTTTATTTATTAATAATTACAGAATTTTTTTAGAAAATTCTTAATGGCCTATTCATGATTCCAAACGCTATAATGTGCTTCATTGTGTACTAAGGATCTAATATTCCCCAATTGGTGTATAATCCTAAAGATGTGCATATTATTATTTAATATATTATTATTAGTATATTCAGGAATTGGGTGCTACCCTACTTAAAGAAATTCCGTCCTCGAAATTTAAGGTAGAACAAGTATAAGAAGGGAAAAAAATACCTCATGGTGAAAAAAGATAGGGGTAACGCTCATGCATCTCATCTTTTCGCTCCTAAGTGGACTCGCCAGGGTAGTGATGCCTCCAAGCAACACGAACGAACGGAATCACTTGGTTACGAAGCACCTTCTCCCTACGATCTAGGATCTCCACTGGTTGCTCCGGATAACGAAGACTTGGTCCAACCTTGAGCTCTGGATGGTCTAGTACATGGCTAAGATCTTCCACATAATGTCTCAGCTGTGACACGTGAAACACGTTGTGTACTCCTTCCAATGTAGGTGGTAAGTCCAGTCGATAGGCTACAATACTGACCATCTCTAAAATACCGAAGGGTTCGATGAACCTTGGACTAAATTCCCACCTCCACCGAAATGAATAGTACCACGTGTCAAAAAATCCTTAAGAACACCAAATTACCAATCTCAAACTCTAACGGTCTCCAGTGGCTATCGGCCCACTGCTTCTGTCTGTCCTGGGCCACGCGAAGTCTCTCTCTAATCTGCTTTATCTTTTATACAACATCAACTACCATCTCTGGTCCCAAAAGTGCTCTCTCACCCTCTTTGTCCCAAGATAATGGAGTCCGACATCTCCTACAGTACAGAGCCTCGAAAGAAGATATCTCAATACTGGCCTGATAGCTATTGTTGTACACAAACACTACTAGGTGAAGATGGTCCTCCCATAAGCCACCAAAATCTAGTACACATGTCCAAAGCATATCCTCGAGCGTCTGAATAGTTCTCTCTAATTGTCTATCCATCTGAGGGTGGTAATCAATGCTAAATTTGAGTTGGGTACCCAAGCTAGCCTACAAACTCCTACAAAAGTAGGATATAAATCTGCTATCTCGATCGGCGACGAAGCTTACTGGAACTCCATGCATCCTGACGATCTATCTCACATATAATCGGCGAGCTTCTCCATGGACAATCCCACTTTGAAGGAAAACATATGGGCTAATTTGGTCAACCTGTTAACGGTGTCCCAAATCGCGTCCTTCCCTCCTGGAGTGCGTGGAAGTCCAAAAATGAAATCCATCGTAATATGTTCCTATTCTACTCAGGAATCTGTAGTTGTTGGAGAAACCCTCCTGGTCTCTGCCTCTCGGCTTTAACCTGCTGGCACACTAGACAACTGAAGATAAAGCGTGCCACCTCTCTCTTCATCCCATACCACCATACGTGTTTCCTCAGGTCCTTGTATATCTTGTTAGATCCCGGATGTATAGAATACTTGGAACAATGAGCCTTCTGCATGATTTATTTCCACAGGTCACCACTGGGCACACATAACCTAGTCATGTGCCTTAGTGAACCATCCTCTGTAATAGCGAAGTCCTCTAACAATCCTGCCTGCACCGGAGCTCTGATGCTTCGCAGACTATTATCCTGATACTGTGTCTCTCAGATCTTATCCCTCAACCCAGATTGAATCTGCATGCCCATCATTTGTGTCTCCACTCGTGAAATAATAACCTTGATGCCCTCGCTATCCAAGTCTACTAGCAAGTGGCGATCCGTCGTTAGGTACATAGCTACTATATACCTCCTCAAGGCATCCGCAACTACGTTGGCCTTCCCTGGATGATACTGTAGTAAAATATTAAAATACCTTATCAGTTCTAGCTACCTGCACTGCCTCATATTTAGCTCTTTCTGCGTAAAGACATACTTCAAGCTTTTGTGGTCAGTGAATATTTCTACACGTTCTTCATAAAGGTAATGTCTCCATAACTTCAGAGCGAAGATCATCGCTACTAATTCCAAGTCATGAGTAGGATAGTTCTTCTCATGTGGCCGTAACTGTCTAGAAGCATACGCCACTACCTTCTTGTTCTGCACTAGAACACATCCCGAATCTTTTCCTGAAGTGTCGCTATAGATAACAAATTTACCTGTTCCTGATGGTACTGTCAAGACAAGTGCTGTGGTTAACCTTTTTTTAGCTTATCAAATGAAGCCTGACATTCCTCAATCCATACGAACTCCATATCATTTTGAGTGACTGTAGTCAATGGCTCGACGATCCGAGAAAAAACTTTCACAAATTTTTGTAATATCCGGCCAATCCTAAGAAGCTTCTGATCTATGCAATAGAAATCGGAGTGGTCCAAGACTCTACAGAAACAATCTTATTCGGATCCACCAATATCTTATCTCTAGTTACCATATGCCCAAGGAACTTTACCTTATCCAGAAAAAACTCATATTTCGAGGGCTTTCCATATAGCTTCTCCTTTCTAAAGGTCTCCAGGTGTCACTCTCACATTACTAGATGAGGGTATTTTTGTCATTTAACATATTTTATATTTAGTGATTAATTATTTATATTGTGTTGTGCTATTTACTAGTTAGTGGGATAGCCTAATTATTGAACTTGTCATTAGTGGACCCATTAGATTGTCATGACACTTTGAGCCTAATATTAGGTTAGGTCCATTAAACTCATCCTTTAATTAAGGAGATTAGATTCATTTTTTATTAGATTAGAAGTTCCTAATATATCCCACATAATTAAACCTCATAATTAACTAGTAAGGGTATAGTGGATATTACTTGTGGATTGGAGAAGGGGCAAGAGGGGGTCAGCCATATGAGCGGGTTCTCTCTCTCTCTCCTCTCATTAATTTATTTCAAATTTTAGATCCCCAATTTATTTATTCCCCAAATTACTTCGTCTATCCACCAAATTAACTCAATTCACTCTCATTTTGTTCTATTTTTATCAATTAAGAAGCAATGGAGCTTGGATTGCAAAGAGCAATTAGAGAAGGAGGAATTGATGAGGAGCTTGTGTCCGGATCGTGTCCATTTGAGTGATTCATTGGCAATCAATCTCCCAATTGGTAAATTCTAAATTTTCTCTATAATTAGACTCTAATTCATGCATTTAACCATTAAGAAATCTTCCTTGGCTTAGGACTACCTATAGGAACAAAAACTAGGTTCATATGACTTGTATTGTGGCTTTTACATAAGTTTTTGTGCCCAATTTAAGAGAATTCTGAGATTGATGCATCAAGTGTGTGTCATGAGATCAGTTTGGTCTAATTAGACTTACATCGGGATTGTGTGACTAGATACATGTCCACAAATTAGATACGAATAGGCCATATCACGATACGGTGTGATACTTTACGATACGGGGCTCATTTTAGGTAATTTTTGTGAATTATCCTATATTCCTATTGTAACTAGTTATATTAGCTATTATTATATGTAATTGAGATGTATACATGATTATTATAGAGAATTGGGGGCTTTGACACTTCCTTTGGGTGCGTATCATGGATATCCTATTGATGCACTATAAGTGTTTATGAAATTGGTAATTAACTAGTGTGTATACTAACAGAGAACTATATATATATATATATATATATATATATATATATATATATATATATATATATATATATATATATATATATATGTTAAGTGAATGTATTAGAGGTTGTGTGAGGAAGTATGTATGGCATGTGTTCAATGTACCAAGGTGGAGAGGGGGATAGGTCGGGTTCACATTGGTTGTGTGTGCATGTATACTCAGTTAGGGGAGTCAGGCTTAGATTTATCAATTGTGTACAATGTGTACTGTCACTCTATTATCAGTAATATCAGGGGCAATTGGGGTATTAGGTGGATGTGTGGCTTGTTATGATTTAGAGAGGATAAGAGGAGCAGCAACATTAGTTGCTTAAGCTAGCACCGGGCTATTACAACCTGGAACCACATATAGTAAGGAGGTAATGGCAGTATATTGGAGTGGGGTATCGGGTTTAGGTGCAAAGAAATGACACAGTGGCAGCAACAACAACATATAAGCTACTGTGTACAAGTGCAATGCACTTGGTGCACTTGGAGTTGTAAGCAACTTGGAGTGCAACCTGAGCACTGGAGCAGACAGATTGCAGTTGCATAGAGGAGTTTGGAAGAAACTGATAAGTAGACTAGTTGGTCTCAGTTGGAGGAGGATTCCAAAAGTATGTATAGTAAGGTGGGTCTGCATTGGAGATTACACAAAGGGCTTTGCTGTGTTCAGGAACTGCATATGGAAGTAGGATTTTAGAGGGGTTAACAGTTACAATTAACACCAGTCTTGGGGGTGCCTTTTGCAGGTTCTAGCAGCAGTGGTCAGGACTTGCTTCACAGTTGCAACAAGTATAGAGGAGCTAGAAGGGGATGTCAAATAAGAGATATGATATCTTGGTATCAGTCACCAAATACCCTGGGTAATGGAGAAGTAATTATTATTTTATGAGGTAGTGTGTATCAGTATATTCAAGATACATGAGGTAGTGTTAGGTATAGGTGTATGTGTGGTATTTAGTGAGGACTAAAATGTCTGGAGGTAAGTGATATTAGTGTCTAGATACTAAGTTATGGCCAAGGTATTAGATATTGCCTTGAAGTTGTGTATAGGTAAGTTAGGATATGGGTTGAGGTAGTTGGGTACATCATAATATCAAGTTGGGAGCTTGGTTATAGCTAGGTAATGAGTATATAGACTAGGATACTACGAGTTAGTGATATATTAGAGTCTATATATATAGTATATGTTATATAATATAGTGTATATAGCTTGTATTAGTTAGTTTTAGCTAGAAACCTTATATTAACTAATATACCTTGGATATTAGCTAGTATAACCTAGTATAACAAGGTATGGACCTAAGAACCTAGATATAGGCTAACACAAGCTAGTTTGACTAGCATGATCTAGTAATGATCTAGAACATCATATTTAGTGCATTTATATCACTAATCACCTTCTTTACACCCAATAACATGATATTTTATATATAGGTCAGTGTGACACCAGTACAGACACAGATTGGTATTGTCATCTAAGGACCACAGACGAGTACATTCTCTGATAATTTTTCGTTTATGATATCTTCTATGTTTCTTGTATTTCGTGTAGATATCCTTGACTTCTTGACACATGATTACACAAATTGGTATTTTTTGCATCCCATCATGAGATGTTATTTTCGGTAGTTCCTGGTGTATCCTGTACATGCCTTGTTGTTCTTGTACTTATATGGACACTGATTCCTAAGGAGACTTGCTACCTTCTCGGAGAATCCTGTGTCGTAACGTGCCATGGTTGGATCCACTATACCAGTCGGGGGTTAGGGTGTATTAGTTAGATATGTGATCATACCCACCATGTATAAGTATTTTTGTATAAGTACCCTATTAGTATTAATCATACACCTCACGTGTGATTAACCAGGCCATGATTCATGTACAAGTTTCTAAAATAATCACATGTCGAAGCTAGTACTCACTCACTCAGTTATATTCCCTGACTCTTGTATATGATGCTCGTCTCTCTTGTACTATTTACAATATTTTTATATTCTATATATTTTCTGTTCATGCTCTATTTAGCTTGTATTTGCTCCCTATTTATCGTTATACTCTTTATCATTTATTTGGAACTGCTGTTAGAGGTGTGCTTCGCTCCAATCCTGACTGGATATATTTTTTAAATAATTTATATGACAGGTATCCTACACACTATGGACCTCATGACTGTAGAAGCATAAAAAATATGCTGGCAAAAGCTACGTGGCGTATTGATACAGAGCAGCGCAAACAAAGGCCTTCAGTGCCATCAGGCGTAAGAGCTCAAGGGTGCAGCGCGTCCAAAACCGCTTCGGCGTAGACGGGACCTCCCCATTGCCTCCAGGGCGTAAAAACTCAGCCGCTCTCAAAGTAGCGTTAAAATAGCGTACGAGGAACGCTTCGTCTTCCCCGAAATGAACCTGTCAAGTCACGCAGTGAACCTGGCCTCTGACTCCTGACAAAAAGTGCTGCACGGCGACCCAGACGACGGCTGGAAACAGGCACAGACCCCTCGGGACGCATACCACAGTATGATGGCGGATCCCTGCATTTAATGCAGAGGATTGGGTTAAGATACCACCGAACCGTCGTTTACTGACGTCCCCTCAGCATAAACCGCTCTTTTTCGCACAGAGGGATACGCTGCATTGTTTTACACAGGCAGGCATAAGCCGGTTTACGCTCCGCAGTAGACAAACCGCCTGCCACGTCAAAAGCTGCACATCGTACGGGGCTCGAGGCACGTCTCTACGTCTAATTGCATGGAGCGGTGACAGGTTCAGACAAGGCACGTCTCTGTAACGGATGCACAGAAGGGCTGCAGACCTTCAAAAACACGTCTTCGCATTTAATGCACAGGATGATGGCAAATCTCTATAGAAGATTTGATTACATCTTCGAAAGCCGTGATTCCGGCTAAGACGTCCCCGTCAGCACTCGGGCACGGTACGCAGCGGCTTCTACGCCCATTCAAGACCTGTGCCCCTTCGGCTCTCAACGCCTGTCCGGCTCCTACGCCTATCCGGCTTCAACGCCTCTCCGGCTCCTACGCCTATCCGGCTTTAACACCTCTCCGGCTCCTACGCCTATCCGGCTTCAACACCTCTCCGGCTTCAACGCCTCTCCGGCTTCTATGCCTATTCGGCTTCTATGCCTATCTGGCCTCTGTGCCAGGGTGACAGTCATTTGGCTTCTACGCCAACCGTTTCTACACACGGGATACCTACCTGCGTGGCTCTTACGCCGTGATCTTCGTAGCCATAGTACGCGTTGTGTTCCCTTAGTTGGACCCGCATCATACGCTCATTCAAAAGATCATCCATACGCAGGCATTGGTTACTTTAACCGTTGTGTAAAAGGGTGTTGTACTTCCCACTCCTCGATTTTTACACCGACGGAGTGGTCACTGTCACCAAAACTCTATAAATAGAGACCCCTATCAATGGGGAAAAGGAAAGAAAAAGAAAAAAAAAGAATTATCATCCAGGAGAGAATTATCGTCCAAGGAGAGAGAGAGAGAGGGAGAGTGCCCGGAGAGCAGGCAAAGAGCAGGGATCGACGACCTTGGCCTCGTGCGTCCAACCTCTTCTGCAACCCTCGAAGCTGCTACCTGTCTTCCACGGCACTTCTTCAAACATCGTGTGGTCCAAGGGCTAAAGTGATCGACCGCAGATCAGACACCTATAGCAATTTATACCAAGATTAAATAAATTGTACTCCCACATCCTCGTATAGGATTATATTGTACAAGTTTGTTTGTAAACAGAAGGGCGCGGGTTTCGCATAAACTCCGTCATTGAAATATAATTTCATTCCTTTCGTTTAATACCACAAACAAGATGGCGACTCTGCTGGGGACATCTTTCTCTTTTGACGAGGAAGTAATTGCTCAACACGATACGGTATCCGTGGGAACCGTGAAGAAGACGCTGGTCATTTATTTCGACCAGTCAGCCTACGAAGACATGCTTCGAGCCGGGGGTAGCTCTCGCCCTCTCTCCGTCCAGGATAACAGGAAGCTGCGCAATGTGTGGATGCCCAAGACATCCTCTACTATTCCTGTGGACTCTCCGATCTCTCCGGACTCTCCGATCTCTCCGATCTCTCCGATCTCTTCGGCCAACGAGGTTGTAGCGACGCTCCCTCCGTACCCCACACGTAAAATTCAGTCTCCTGCTACGCGCGGTACAGACAAAACTTCGGGCGAAGCCTTAGTGCTAACCCCGAATAATCTACTGCGCTTTACGCGTAGGAAACAGTCTCCCGCTACGCGCGGTAAAGACAAAACTTCGGGCGAAGCCTCAGCGCTAACCCAGAAGCCTTCACTGCGCTTTACGCGTAGAAATCTGTCTCCCGCTCCGCGCGGTACAGACAGAACTTCCGATGGTGCCTCGGCGCCAAGACGGAAGAACAGATCTTGCTCCACGCGCAAGACATCGTCTGACCTCTACGATAAACCAGATGAGCGCTGTGATCTCCGCGAAGGAAAGCAAGCGGCAGGCTACTTAACCTCTCGGCCTTCACGCCAGCGAAGGAACAGAATGCCTACCCTCCAGATCACGCGAGAAACCAATGGCCGACTAAGGGCCTATCCGGCAACTCCTCCTGACCTACGCAAATATCTAGTCCAGAAGCGTAAAGAGAGGGGACCTTCCAACATGTCTATTACGCCTCCTAGCGAGCATCATTGTAATAGCCACAAGGTTGTGATTAATTGCTGCTGTCCCAAAACAAAACGATCGGTCTTCGACCGATTGGGCTACTCTCTGTCTTTCCAGGGAGAGGAACCCGCGCATGCGCCTGTAAACATGGCCTCACACCTGCGTAGAGGAGGGTCGAGTTCAAGACGTCATCCCTCCAAGCCCCCGGGCCGAAGGAGGTTCAGTGACACTGAAGCCGGAGTATTCCAGAACACTCGCGCAAAGTCACGACAGCCGGCTCCATCCTCTTCCGATTCCGACGTTGGGGGTCGCCAAGAATCAGAAGCAGAAAGTGTAGAGTCGACTTCTACAGCGACCTATACTAATCCTTCAATGACGCCCAGGGAGATGGGAGCCTACGCCGTTGAAGATGAACTCGAGGAAGCTTCACCGTCAGGAGACGCGGAACAACGCCTCACCACGCTGGAAACATCTCTGCAACAAATACAATCCATGATGGAAAACATGCACCAGATGATGCTAACTCAGCACGCAGCTACCCTGGCTCAAGCGTCGGTCCCGCCAACTCAGATACGTGTGGGGGTGGACTTACCACCATCCCACCCGAGCCAAGAGCCCGCGCTGGATCAAGAGTCAGAAGTTCCTCTGCTTCCTCACTCAGAGAGTGCCTTACCTCCCGCTGGGGTTACGATACAACCAACTCCGCACCACTCCATGGCCCCGCTTCCGGCTAAATATTCGATGCAGGCAGTCCGGGAGTTGAAGGCCCAGTTTGATGCCTTGAAACACAAGGATCAGCTCAAGAAACTGGGAATCAACCAGCCCTACCCAGCTATCTGGGAGGAAGTCCCTTTCCCGCCAAGGTACAAACCTCAGACCATGGCCCTGTTCGAGGGAAAAACATCGCCGAGCCAGTACATGAATTATTTCAGCATAATGACGGTGTTGCTAAAAGGGAACGATGCCCTCCTTACTCGGGTGTTCAAAGGTTGCCTCTCAGGAGTAGCCTATCAGTGGTACCGCAGCTTGGCGGATAACTGTATCACTTCCTTCGAAGATTTCAGAACTTTATTCTTCACACGGTTCTACGAGGGAGGAATGGACATGTCTATGTCCTCTCTCATCGAAGTCAAGCAAAAGGAAAAGGAAGACGTTCGCATCTTCATCGAACATTTTTGTCAGGCCACCTTACAAATGCCTCCAGGAGTTCCCGACTCTGCATTGGTGGACATTTGCAGGAAGAACCTCCTTCCCGTGGTCTCGGTGTTCACAGGACCATATCAGTTCCGTGATTGGCCCTCGTTCATCATCTCGGCGGTAGCAGCCAAAGACAATAGTCGCAAGGCGCGCGACAATGGCATCATGATCTCCGCCTCCGACAGAGGCAAGAGGCCATCTCCTAGCAGCGACCACCCTCGTGGTCCCAAAGGGAAAGAAGCCCTGGGAATTAATACGGCCAGACCAAAGATTGCGGCAACTGCGCAAGCAAAACCCGGGACTTCCAGACCCGTTGAAGTCTACTCCTTCGACGACGACGACGTCCCGAGCATATTCGAGTGTCTCGTCAAGAGTGGCAAGATCACCCTTCCAGAGCTGAGGCGGCCCCAGGAAGTTGGCAATACTAACGACCCCAAATACTGTGTCTTCCACCGATACGTACACCACCCAACAAAGGCGTGTTACGTACTGAAAAGGAAGATCCAGGGGTTAATCGATGCTAAGGCGATCACCCTGCACAATACCAAGAAGACGGTCAAGGCCAACATGATCTCTCTCCAGTTTGGCAGTCTGCCTCCCCGAACGATCCTGGATGGTGTCACGCCTATTTTTTGAGCAATGATGAACATCATCAATCTTCCTCCAGCTCGGGATCAAAATCGCAACCTGGTACCCCTAACCACCCGGCAAGGCGAGATTATGTGGGTTCATCCTGACCTGGTGTCAGAAATCGGGGAAGAGACTGATGCTATCAGAGCTAAGTCTAGAAAGAACTCCAAATGCAAACCATGACATATGGTTGCAACTCCAGAAGAAGACGAGGTGTTGGCTACAGCAACCCGATCAGGGAAAGCCTACCTCAAGGACTACGGCACAAGCCCGGAAGACGCCCCAGCCACCAAGCCTTCGGGACCCAAGCCCGCCACACCAGAGACCGGTCCTTCAAGACCAACTCCAGCGGACAAGGGAAAACAAAAGGAAGTACGCTTCGATGTACCTGTGAAGAACATTCCAAACAAAGGTTTAGAGAAACCGTACAACTTCGACATCCTGGCCCAACTGGCCAATACGCCAGCCAGGTTGTCCATCTTCGAGCTACTCAGGCTCTCCCAAGACACTCGTCTAGCCCTGAGCGAAGCGTTGATGCAAGCGGATGTGTGCCTAACCCAGCTCAAGTCCCCCAACGAGGAACCCGTTGCGTGCCCTCAATGCCACAGTGTGATGGAGGTGGTACCAAACATCACTTTCACCCAAGACGACATGCTGCTGAAACACAACAGGCATGACATGCCTCTCTATCACACCGGATACATCGGTTCCATGGAAGTCGACCGGATTCACATAGATCCGGGATCGTCAATCAGCATCATTCCTCACAGTCTGCTCAGGCCGTTGAGGATCCCCACCAGCGAACTGGCCTATACCACTACTACAATTGTGGGTTTCAACGCTGGATAGAGTAAACCATTGGAGAAGATTCGCTTAAGAATCCAGATTGGCAACCTTAGATCAGTGGCTACATGCTACGTCATTGATTCAGAGGTGTCCTACAACATCCTGCTGGGAAGACCGTGGATCCACGACCACAACATTGTTCCTTCAACTCTACATCAATGCTTCAAATATGTAGATGCCAAAGGAGCGATGCAAACCGAGTTTGCAGACTTAAACCCGTTCAGAGGGGTAGAATCCTACTACTCCGACGCCGTGTTATACTCTCAGAGCTACACAGAAGAGGTAACGGCCCAGACAGAGAAGGAATCCCGTCGGGAGCCAGAAGAACCCTCTGTCAAACAACCTCTGTCGATCAAGGTGAAAGGACGGACTGCTCGTCCAAAGGCCACAGAGCCTATGACCGCCCACCTGAACGATGCTAGGTCAGGAAAGGGGGGTGATCCTTTGGCAATTACCTTAAACAAAAAGCCTCCACCCTTGGTCATCAACCTTCGGCGCGACAAAAAACCAAGGGATGTAAAAACTACTAACGCGGTTGCTAATGACAATAAAAGTCCCCTTTCCCCGTACATTGACGAGATAGAACCAATAGCACAAAAATTCTTGGGAGCTATAAAGGCCTATCATCCATATGTATGGGAAGTAGCGTCATCATCCAACGTCGTCACAACGTATGGGACCCATGAGGATTCTATCTTCATCGTCCCACCTACCTACAGCATTCAGCGTCCGATATTCTTCGGCCGTATGCGCAATCAACCAGCTATCCAAGAAGATGCTTTCGACGACGATACTGGGGAAATACAGGTTCGCCGATACAGCCCACAAACGCTTAAGATCATGCAGAATATGGGCTACAATCTGAAGCGGAACCAAGGTCTCAACAATGGGAGGGGCAGGCGTACGCCGCTGCTCGGCAACTCTTGCTACCGACAAACCCGCTTCGGGTTAGGATATCCGACCTCCCTTGCGGCTTCTGAAGACGCCATTGCCTCTCCTCAAGGCGGCTCAACGTCCTCCGACTCATCCAACGATCTCGGACAAATATTCTCGGTGAATATGTCGTCGACAGATCCCTTAGAGGCAAGCGAACAAGAATCTGAGTTGTTCGAAAACGACGCCTGGGCTCAACACATGGATACGCAGTGGGAATTTCGCTTCGAGCAAAGGGAACCTCTCACTAAAGACGAAGTTGTCCAAATCGACGTTGGGGGTGAACTCTCACCAAAGCCAATATTTATCAGTAACTATCTTCCCCAGCTGAAAGGGAAGAAATCATCCAACTGATAAAAGAATACGTCGACGTCTTCGCGTGGAATTATGAGGATATGCCAGGCCTCGATCAGAAGGTGGCTACTCACAAGCTCAATATTTTGACCGACTCAAGGCCTGTCAAACAGCACCAACGCCGGTTTTGCCCGGATATGATGGACGCCATTGAGGCTGAAGTCAAGAAGTTGATAGCCTGCGGCTTCATCCGTGAAGAGCAACATCCCGACTGGGTCGCCAATGTTGTCCCAGTCATGAAAAAGAATAGGAAGGTGCGTATCTGCATCGATTACCGGGATCTAAATGTGGCCTGTCCCAAAGATGAATTCCCTCTTCCTATCACCGATATCATGATCGACAACACCTGCGGTTTCGAACGTATGTCTTTCATGGACGGGTTCTCGGGATACAATCAGATCAAGATGCATCCTGAAGACGAGAAGCACACTGCTTTCCGGACACCACTGGGGGTATATTGCTATACGGTCATGCCCTTCGGATTAAAGAATGCTGGGGCTACATACCAGCGGGCCATGAGTAACATATTCCATGAGCATTTACGCAAAACAGTGGAATGTTACGTAGATGACATAGCCGTCAAGAGCTGCCTCAAAGGTGATCATCTCCAAGACTTGAGGACGGTGTTCGAGCTAATGCGTCGCCATCAACTCAAGATGAACCCTACGAAATCATTTTTGGGTGTATCTAGTGGCAAGTTCCTGGGATTTGTCATCACCACCAAAGGCATCCAGGTGGACATTGACAAAGTCCAGGCAATCGTAGAAATGCGACCACCCCGTAATCTGAGGGAACTCCGGGGATTTCAAGGCCGTCTAGCCTATATTCGGCGATTCATATCCAACCTCTCGAGGAGATGTCAGCCTTTTTCTCACCTCATGAAGAAAGGTGTATCTTTCGTGTGGGACGAAACCTGTCAGCAGGCGTTCGGAGACATCAAACGCTACCTCACCAGTCCGCCAGTTCTGGCACCTCCCGTCATGGGAAAACCATTCTTGCTGTACGTTCGAGCAATGGATCATTCACTAGGAGCTCTTCTTGTACAGAAGAATGATATGGGGCATGAATAAGCTATCTACTACCTCAGCAGGATAATGGTCGGGGCCGAGCACCGGTACAACCCAGTGGAGAAGGAATGCTTGGCTCTGATGTTCGCCGTCCAGAAGACACGACACTATGTCACCGGACAGACCATTTATATCATCTCCAGGATCAACCCTCTGCGGGTACTAATGAGCAAACCGAGTGTTCTTAACTCCCGACTCGCGACTTGGGCGATGCTATTAACGCCATATGACATGGTGTACGTACCGCAGAAGTCCATTAAAGGCCAAGCACTGGCTGACTTCCTAGCTGCCCATCCGATCCCGGAGTCCTCCAAGTTATACGAGGACATTTCCGACGAAGTTACAGAATATAACTCCGCAATGGAGACCGACGCATAGCAACTCTTCTTCGATGGGGCCTCCAGAACCGGTCCCAAGGGAAACATCATCTCAGGAGTAGGAGTCATCCTGGTCACTCCTGATCAGCTCGTCATCTACCGAGCATATTCTCTTAGGGAGCCCTGCTCCAACAATGTGGCAGAATACAACGCTCTGTTAATCGGGCTCCGAGCCGCCAAAGAGCTGGGGGTCGAATCCCTGGAAGCTTTCGGTGACTCTATGCTTATCGTCAATCAAGTCAGAGGGATATATGAAGTCCGGAATCCAGAACTCATCCCCTACCACCAAGCAACGGTCGAGATAGCCATGACCTTCAAAGGATTCTTCCTGGAGCATGTACCTCGGTCTCAGAATCTGGAAGCCGATGCCCTGGCCAGTCTAGCCGCAGACTTAGCCACTCCTATAAGAAGGCAGGATTCGGTAATCCTTCTTAACAGAGACTTATTCTGTGCGAAGAACAACCTTCACATAGGACGCAGCCATGCTGTGAACACAGATCTCCCTGGAAAAGACTGGCGAAGTCCCTTCATAGATTTCGTCGCATACGGAATCTTGCCGGAGGATCCCAAAGGAGCAGTGTCCATCAAGCGACGATTATTACGCTTCTATTACGATGCATCTGCACAATGCCTATATCGCCGGACCTACGACGGATTACTGTTGAGATGTCTGTCTAACGACGAAGCACAGCAGATTATCCGGGAAGCTCACGACGGCGTATGCGGAGCACACCAACCCGGTCCTAAGCTACAGGATCGCATCAGGAGAATGGGCTATTATTGGCCTACTATGATCACAGATGCGATACGGTATGCAAGACAATGCAGAGCCTGTCAGATTCACGCAGACTTCATACACCGACCATCTGAGCATCTGCATCCTACAGTTGCATCCTGGCCTTTCGAAGCATGGGGTATGGACGTCATTGGTCCCATTCACCCGTCTTCTTCCCGAGGTTACCAGTTCATACTGGCCATCATGGACTACTTCTCCAAATGGGCAGAGGCAATCCCTCTTGCTGAGGTAAAGGCGTCTAATATGATCAGCTTCATCAAGCATCACGTCATTTATCGCTTCGGGGTCCCCCGAAGGATAATCTATGACAACGGGCCCCAGTTCATCAGCCAAGCGTTTCATCGATTTTGCGATAAAAATTGAATACACAATATCGCCTCTACGACATACTATCCAGCTGCTAATGGTTTGGCGGAAGCTTTCAACAAAACTATTATCAAACTCTTGAAGAAGTTCGTCTCTTCAAACAAAAGAGATTGGAACGAAAAGCTGGGCGAATGTCTCTGGGCATACCGTACAACGGTACGAACGCCGACAGGCTGTACCCCATTCTCACTGGTATACGGGAGCGAGGCAGTTCTCCCCATTGAAATCCAGATCCCGTCGCTCAGGATAGCCGTGGCTAACGAGCTGACTCAAGAAAAGAATGACCTGTTAAGGCTTCAGGAGCTAGAAGGATTAGACGAGAAACGCCTCCAAGCTCAACAGCGCATCGCGCTCTACCAAGCACGCATTTCCAGAGCTTTTAATCGTAAAGTAAAGGAAAGGGTGTTCAAAGTCGGCGAGCTAGTTTTAGCCGTAAGAAGGCCGATGATTCTTACTCACAGGAGTAAAGGCAAATTCCAGCCCAAGTGGGAAGGCCCTTATGTGATTGAGACAACATTCTCGAACGGAGCCTACAGACTAGCCCAGTCCAATAGAGACCTATTAATGGCTCCTATCAACGGCAAATTCCTGAAGAAGTACTATGCCTAATCTCCTCCACTCAGGAGGAATACGGCGAGATTCTCGTAATCCGACGAAACTACTTCAAAGAAGAAACTAGTATAGGCCCACGAATCAGTCATGTCCATATCACCTCTGAACTGTATTTCCTTGGAGAATCTGCCATGTCCATATCACCTCTGAACAGGCTTTCCAAGATTCTGACCATCGATTATCGCCTCTGATATCGATCGTCACTTCAACTAACACCCGTACTAAATCTAAGTATGCCAGTGGTGTTAGGTCCACAAAATTTGCTACGTCCATATTACCTCTAGCAGGGCTTGTCCTCAAACCTATTACTTGCACCTAGGTACGCAAAAAGCAATAAGGCCACAAATCAGTCATGTCCATATCACCTCTGAACTGTATTTCCTTGGAGAATCTGTCATGTCCATATCACCTCTGAACAGGCTTTCCAAGATTCTGACCATCGATTATCACCTCTGATATCGATCGTCACTTCAACTAACACCCGTACTAAATCTAAGTACGCCAGTGGTGTTAGGTCCACAAAATCTGCTACGTCCATATTACCTCTAGCAGGGCTTGTCCTCAAACCTATTACTTGCAACTAGGTGCGCAAAAAGCAATAGGCCCACAAATCAGTCATGTCCATATCACCTCTGAACTGTATTTCCTTGGAGAATCTGCCATGTCCATATCGCCTCTGATATCGATCGTCACTTCAACTAACACCCGTACTAAATCTAAGTACGCTAGTGGTGTTAGGTCCATAAAATCTGCTACGTCCATATTACCTCTAGCAGGGCTTGTCCTCAAACCTATTTACTTGCACCTAGGTGCGCAACAAGTAATAGGCCCACAAAACAGCTATGTCCATATTACCTCTGAGCTGTAAACTCTAGTAAAGCCTATCACGTCTATCTCACCTCTGATAGTACTTTACCTACAAAAACTTGGCCAAAGCACGTTCTATCATGTCCGTATGACCTCTGGATAGACGTGCCCTGCTGAAGTTTACCAAGAATTTATCACGTCCATACTACCTCTGATACCACTCTCGCCCTAACCTGTCATTTACATTCCGAAATGATGGGTCCAAAGTTAGGAAAAAGTCTCTTTTTATTCCCAAGAAAGAACAAAATTACATCTGGGAAAGCAAAAAAAAGAGAGTACATCATTGCGGCGGAGCAGTCATGTCACGGATCTGCCGCGCTAGCACGGCCATCCTCTCGTCCCTATGGCCAGAGCATCAGCACGGGCCCGCTCCAGCAGTGCCTCGTTGTCACTCGAATGGGACAGCTCGGCTATCGTCCGACGCACGCCCGCACAGGCACCTTTCGCGCGATCCAGATCCCGCCGTGCTGTGCTCAGTCGACCGGCCACCACATCCAAGCCTGCCAACGACTGGGAAGCCCACTCTTCTGCCTGAGCGAGTTTCTCCCTCAACCTGTGAATCCTCGCTACATTCCCCTCGTGCTCGGATTGGCACGTTGTCTGGAGGGCGAGGATCTCATCCATGGCGGCTTTCCTCTGAATCGCCTCCAGCTGGCGAGTTCGAAGGAGTTCCTTCAGGTCTTCCATCCGTTTGGCAAGATGCGCAGTCATAAGACCGTATCTGGTATGGGCCTCAGCATCAAGACTGCCCTGAGCCAACCGCAAATACTCGTTAATGGGTTGTTCTAAACCATTAACCATCGCCTCTAGGGCATCGGCTCCCCCGGAATCGCCGAACTCCCTGACAACCCCGATCGAGAACTGGGCAGTTCTCTTCAGGCGCTCGAAATCCAGACTCTTCGCCAACACCATTGATATCATCGCTCCCAAACCGGTATAAAAGAGGCTGGTATGTTTCTCAGTCAGCGCAACTAAATCCGACTGAACGCCAGGAGAGACCGCGATATCAGCAAGTCCCCCACCAGAGACGATTGCAGACGAGGTAGCCACAGCTGCCGCCTCGACGGTTGGTGCGACCGAAGGCAAGGTCACGGTGACAGGCTCATCCTCCTCTCGAGGCGACGAAACCACTCCGGGCGAGCTAGCCCCCGAAGGTGTTTCCTCCTCAGGATCAGGTGCCTCCGTATCACCACCAGGGGCCGGAGCAGAGCCGGAAGGTGGCTCAACGCTACACTCCCCGTGGGCTCCATCCCCTGAGAAGAAAGAACCCGAAAGTCGACATCAGTACAACGGTAACCTTTCTAAAAGGAGACATGAAAATGACATTTACCCGGGGCCAATGGTATATATGGCGCATCTGCAGCCGAGGCAGCTAAACCTCGCTCTAAGGACGCAATACGAACTATCATACCTGGGGAAGGAGGTGGACCAACTGACATCGCCCAGAATTCCTCCAAATCTCCACCAAGATGCGGTCGAGGTTCGTCAACTGGAATCTCGCTAGGCACAGCAGGAGCTTTATCCGTTGCGGGTCCAGGGAAGGATCCTCCCATCTGCCATGGCCACCTAGGCGATCTCGTTCCACTACCCGGAGCAGTAACCACAGCAGCGACCCCTAGCGAAGATCCTCCGGCGCCGCCAACCGAAACCATAGAGGGTCCCTCTCTAAAAGGCGAGGAACCTCCAGCCAAAGACTCATCCCCGACATGGGGAGATGTAGGCCCACTCCCGGTAGCTTCAACACCAAGAATGCGGAAAGGACGAGCAACTGTCTCCTTTCTCCTCTTACGAACAGAAGCCTCCTTAGGAGTAGGCGCCCTTCGCTTCTGAGGAACTACCAAAGCCCCCGCAGGCGGAGGCACTTTACACCCCGGCATCGACTCCAGAGGTTCATCCGGGGTATCAAACTCCTCACCCTCATCGGGAGAAACCAAGGAAACTTCAACTCCTCCCCCGGCAATGGGAGAGGACACCCTAAGACTTCCGCGTATGTCGAAATTGCGGTGGAAGGTGTTGATCGCCACGTAAAACTGGGCGTAAGAATGAAGGATGCGCAGCTCCGTAGAGGGGGTGACATCCGGCACGACGAAGGCTGGTCCAGTGCAACCCGTGGTGAAATACCGCCATCCTCTGGCTCCATCAATGAGCCCGCCTATGGACCTGAAGCTGGTGACGGCATTGCCCACGTGCAGCTGGCCGTACCCAAATTGCCTGGCGAACCGACTAGTCAAATAAGGCTCGAAGAAGCAATGGTCTTCACTCCTGTACAGGAGATGGGAGGGTCTAATGCAGACCAGCCAATTAAAAGCCTCCGGAGAAAGATCGGTCTTCTCTCTACCCGAGTCCTCAAGCCTCATCCCTAATTGATGGAAATCTACGGGAGAGAGAGTACAGAGGAACTTCCAGCCATGGCTGAGGTTCAATGCCAGCCGACAATCTAGAACGGTGTCCACGTTCCAGGGAGAATCCTTGTAGTTCAACAAGAAATTTCCCCCTGAGCTGCTACCAGAGCCAGGAGACATCACCCGGGGATTGTGGAGAATTAACCAACCCATCAGATACAGGTATGGTAATTCTACCCTGGGAAAACTCTCACGCCGGGCTTCATCAGCAAGCAACCCATCGGTCAGAGCTCTCAAGCCCGCCTGTATACGGCACACCATGGCAGGAAGCAAGCCCAGTCTTGCCCCGAACACCAGGCGCACTGCCGGCCACAAGATGTTCCGATGAATGCGGTCCGCGGACGCAGTACCAGGCACTACTACTCGACGCAGCCATAACGAGAGGAAACCAGCCAGCTGGGCTTCCTTGGATAGAGACCCGCGACAGCGCCTCAGGTAACTACGGGCCGTAGTACCTTCATGGTACTTTCCTACCCTCTCAACGAGGATCTGGTCCGAAGCTTTGGCCTCCTCCATAAGGCCATCCACGACCTGGGCACTAAGCACGTCCAAACAGTTCACGGGCTCATTCTTGCCCCCCAAAACTTTCTCCAACCTGGCAGCTCTAACTCGGTGGAAGAAAAGGTAGGACATCCACTTGGTACTGTGGGCCAAACCAGAGGGCTCGTTGTAAAAAGCTGTACAGGCGAGATATTGGCACATCAGCTCCTGATACACATCCGCCACCCGAGGGTCCGAGTCCCCCAACTCCCGGTTGGTGGGAACATACTCTTCATATGGGGTATCCCCCATCGGCAGCCTCGAGACAACCGCCATCTCATGAAGGGCCAATCCCAACTCCCCCAGTGGAGTGGCAAAGGTCCCAGTAAGCGAAACGTATCGCTCCATCAGTGCCAAGAACAAATTAGGGTTGGGAGGTAACCCGACGCTCGTCGCGCTCACAGCGGCATACAGCCCAATGCCCTCTAGCTCTTGCCGAAAGCGCTTCAAGGCCCAGTTAACTAGGCTGGTCCATCGGAGGTTTGCTGGGGTGACCCACCCATTACACCGAGGATTCTCCTTGGGGTACACCCCACCTCGTCCCATGAAGCTGTTGCAGAAAGTCGACAGTTGGACCGGCTGGATCACAGAGCTATCTTCGCTCGGGATGCCACCCGGGTACAATCCCCGAAACAACGTCACAGGACCAGAAGGACGACTGACAAACGATCCCTGGTCAGCTCCTTTCTGATGAAAGATCTTCCCCGGCTTGCCATGAAGATCAGGAGTCAACGTCCACGACATCTTTTTGGGATGAGTGGCATGGAAGAAAGCCGAGATGGGATAATCCCTCGGCATCGTCGGCAGGTACAGAACCAAGCTCTCGACAGCAAAGACCCAAGGTTTCCTCTTAGGCTTCGTCTGGGACCGCTTGTCGATCATGTCCCCGAAAAGGAAAGCCTGCTTTACGTACCGCTCTCCGTCTACATACGTCAGGGGCTCCCCATTGATCATACTCAGCAGTGCCCGCTCGCCCTGAGCCGCCAACAAAAATCCCCTTCCCTCAGGATACTGGGATCCGGAGAGGGGAAATGCCACGTGGGACAAGTCCTCCAGGTAGTTCGAGTGCAGCATCCCGGCGGAGGAACCCATCACCTCGGTCAGCGGAGACTCACCCAGGTTAACTACAAAGGTGCAAAGAAAGTATGTCATTACAAAAATCTTGCACAAACATACAAAACCAAAGAAACGACAAACTGTGCTCTACGCCAGGATTGTACGAATTCGGTTATTATACGCCGGGAGTCCCCTCCGCAAAACGTAAAATGCTTATTTTACGACATACGCCAGCACATGAGAAATGTGGGCGTAAAAGATGAAAACGCCTCCGTGCATCATCTTCCTCAGAATAGGCTATCAGCACAGAAGGCGACCTAGCGCGGTCACGTTCAACGTGTGCGAAGGATTTTCATTATTCTTGTCACCCCAAAAGGATCTACCTCTCAGACCGGGTGCGCTGCCCGTCGGCGGGATACTTCCGGAAGGAAGTCCACCTTGCCCGACCGAAGACTCCCTCGCTGGGGCAGTGGGAGAAGAAGAAGAACCTATGCTCTTTCCTTTAGCGGAGGAGGTTTGTTTCGTCGCCATTTCTGAAAGCTCAAAGTGCTCAGAGAAGGAATGAAGGAGAAAAGCTCGAACAATCAAGAACTCTCGTTCGCAGAAGACGGATGAAAAGTTTCTCTCTCCAAAGCTTGGGATATATATAGAGTCCGGATCGACTCCTCGAATCCTCGGACGGACTCCTCGAGACCCTAACCAAGTCTCGCATTAATAGTCGGATATGATTGGGTGCTACATCAAACCACTACCCTCAAAAGACGGACAGTCAGCGAATTCGAAAAATTCTTCGCGCAAGGTAGTTCAGCAGTTCTACGCTAAAGGAGCTTTCTACGCTCGACAGCAACAGATCTACGATTTTACGCTCGCAAGCTACAAGTCTATGGTTTTTCTCGCCCGGATGCCTTTGTGCTCGGTAGCTTTTACGCTCGAGAGGCGACAAACCTACGGCTTTACGCTCAGCAGATACCAAATCGATGATCTCACGCTCGGTGGCGCTCAGTTTACGCTCAGAAGCAACAGATCCGCAGAACTTCACGCTCGAAGAAATTCTTTTTTCAGGAGCTACAGATCCACAAGTCCTACGCTAAAGGAGCTTTCTACACTCAACAGCAACGATTCTACGGCTTTACTTTCAAGCAGCTATAAGTCTATGGTTTTTCTCGCCCGGATGCCTTTGTGCTCGGTAGCTTTTACGCTCGAGAGGCGACAAACCTACGACTTCACGCTCAGGAACCACAAGTCTACGACTTCGCGCTCAACGGTGTTTTACGCCCAGACGCTACAGGCTGAGGATTTTGCACTCCGCGACTTTCCGATTATCCAAAACAGTCCCTGACCCGGTCAAGTGCAAAGAGTTCACACAGAAGATACTCGTTCTTGACCCCAAGTACCCGAAACGGACAGAGTACAACCATTAAGAAATTACTCTTTTTGGGTCCCAAAATTGGAGGTTCATCCGGACTCCAGTCTGAATATCTCGTCTGTCAAAGATGACAAAGCTCAGCCAGAATCCTCGACCCTGTTTCAAGGGAGTTCCGAGAGATCATTCCTGAAGACGAAGACTGAACAAAGTTTTGCTCATCAGAAGCAGCAGTTCAGAACTCTACGCGGTTTCTTAGCCCTAGCAACAGGACAGTTCTAAGTGTTCAAAATGCTAAGGCAGCACTCTATGCACTATCTGCTGCACGTAAAGAACAGGACAGAACCTAGTACTCTCTATACAGGGTCGCGTAAAGTATCAGACGTGTCAAAGCTGCACACATTCAGACTTCACAGCAACGTATGGCAAGTGATCATATGAAGAAAAGACGACTTTATTGAAGATTAAAATCATGATTACATATAAGGGAAACCCTGTCTACAGGGGTTTTTCTCTACTTGTCATGATTACATATGAGGGAAAATGCCTCTATTAGAGGTTTCCTCATCATCGTCTGAAGATTGCCCAGAAGCTGTACTGACAGGTTCTCGCTAGGCATCAATTCTTCATCCATCTTCTCCAGCAGTTCATCGGCTACCGCAGCCATGAACAAAGAAGATGATAGTGGCGGGAGGATACAGAATGGGCACAGACCCATACTCCAATAGAAGGCAGATTACAGACTGCTTTCCTGCCTCCAGCGCCATGACAGATCGCATTGGGATATTTCTCCCAACTCGATCCCGGATGGAGCCGGTCTATCTACTCTCATCCCCGGAGACAACGGAAGAAGACGCCGCTTGCAGGCGGCATGGTCTATTGCGGCCCTTCCTCTCCCCTGGTGCAACGCCATACAAAGTTGCTGATTATTCCGAGCAAGGGAGGCTAAGATATCCTTCCATGATCCATCGCTGCAGTGGACACTTGCTCGAAGACGCCGTCTTTTTCGGCTCCCAACATGCTGGAAGAACATGATCTCCTCCTTCCTCAGATCGACCCGACGAACTCCGGCGATCATTTTAGCATGGTGATGGGAATATGGGGAAACAGGTTAACCCCCCCCCCGCCTTTTTATAGGCAAAAGAGATCACAGCGGTCCCCAATAAATCTGCCATAAAGGCCGCACCGACCGTTTCAACGCTCCATTCAAAAACGTTTCGAGTCACGAGGGGCCATTCATGCTTCATTCAAAGCGTTTCAAATTCCAAAGGATTTTAAAAGCTTTGAAGGGGGTCTTGTAGAAGCATAAAAAATACGCTGGCAAAAGCTACGCGGCGTATTGATACAGAGCAGCGCAAACAAAGGCCTTCAGTGCCATCAGGCGTAAGAGCTCAAGGGTGCAGCGCGTCCAAAACCGCTTCGGCGTAGACGGGACCCCCCCATCGCCTCCAGGGCGTAAAAACTCAGTCGCTCTCAAAGCAGCGTTAAAATAGCGTACGAGGAACGATTCGTCTTCCCCGAAATGAACCTGTCAAGTCACGCAGTGAACCTGGCCTCTGACTCCTAACAAAAAGTGCTGCACGGCGACCCAGACGACGGCTGGAAACAGGCACAGACCCCTCAGGACGCACACCACAGTATGATGGCGGATCCCTGCATTTAATGCAGAGGATTGGGTTAAGATACCACCGAACCGTCGTTTACTGACGTCCCCTCAGCATAAACCGCTCTTTTTCGCACAGAGGGATACGCTGCATTATTTTACACAGGCAGGCATAAGCCGGTTTACGCTCCGCAGTAGACAAACCGCCTGCCACGTCAAAAGCTGCACATCGTACGGGGCTCGAGGCACGTCTCTACGTCTAATTGCACGGAGCGGTGACAGGTTCAGACAAGGCACGTCTCTGCAACGGATGCACAGAAGGGCTGCAGACCTTCGAAAACACGTCTTCCAATTTAATGCACAGGATGATGGCAAATCTCTGTAGAAGATTTGATTACATCTTCGAAAGCCGTGATTCCTGCTAAGACGTCCCCGTCAGCACTCGGGCACGGTACGCAGCGGCTTCTACGCCCATTCAAGACCTGTGCCCCTTCGGCTCTCAACGTCTGTCCGGCTCCTACGCCTATCCGGCTTCAACGCCTCTCCGGCTCCTACGCCTACCCGGCTTCAACGCCTCTCCGGCTTCAACGCCTCTCCGGCTTCTATGCCTATTCGGCTTCTATGCCTATCTGGCCTCTGTGCTAGGGTGACAGTCATTTGGCTTCTATGCCAACCGTTTCTACACACGGGATACCTACCTGCGTGGCTCTTACGCCGTGATCTTCGTCGCAATAGTACGCATTGTGTTCCCTTAGTTGGACCCGCGTCATACGCTCATTCAAAAGATCATCCATACGCAGGCATTGGTTACTTTAACCGTTGTGTAAAAGGGTGTTGTACTTCCCACTCCTCGGTTTTTATACCGACGGAGTGGTCACTGTCACCAAAACTCTATAAATAGAGACCCCTATCAATGGGGAAAAGGAAAGAAAAGGAAAAAAAAGAATTATCATCCAGGAGAGAATTATCGTCCAAGGAGAGAGAGAGAGAGGGAGAGAGCCCGGAGAGCAGGCAAAGAGCAGGGATCGACGACCTTGGCCTCGTGCGTCCAACCTCTTCTGCAACCCTCGAAGCTGCTACCTGTCTTCCACGGCACTTCTTCAAACATCGTGTGGTCCAAGGGCTAAAGTGATCGACCGTAGATCAGACACCTATAGCAATTTATACCCAGATTAAATAAATTGTACTCCCACATCCTCGTATAGGATTACATTGTACAAGTTTATTTGTAAACAGAAGGGCACGGGTTTCGCATAAACCCCATCATTGAAATACAATTTCATTCCTTTCGTTTAATACCACAAACAATGACGTAGTAGGTGTAGAGTTAGAGACGGTGGTTCAAGAGGAGCCGATACTAGGGGATGATCAGCTAGTTACAGATGTTTAGACTATTGTATTGGTTATGCCTCAGTTTAGATATTTTGACATATATTATATTTTAGACTATTGTGCTAGTCTATTAGACTTGGTTATGAGTTGTATTATGACTTGTGATTATATTTCTTCTATTCCATATTGTGCTACATCTTTCTCTACTTTATTGTGATTGAGTATTAATTATTATTTTGTCCTCCATTTGGAGTTGAGATATTTTGACAGGCACATATATATTATGTGAGATATTTAGATAGTATTATTGACCTAGACATCGTTCTACCACCGATGATACGGTGCAAGCTGGATGTACCCATGTTCTCGTACCCTTACACCAGTATGGGTCATAAAACCAGGACAATCCTCAGATGTTCCTCGTGCTCCTCTCGCATCTTTGAATAGATAGAAATGTCATCTATGAATACTACCACGAATTTGTCAAGGTATTGATGGAACACCTTGTTAATCAAGTTCATGAAGACTGTCGGGGCATTAGTCAACCTAAATAGCATCACCATAATCTCATACTAGTTGTATCTTGTCCGAAATATAGTTTTTGAAATATCTTCCTTCTTACCTTCAGCTGATGATAGCCAGACCTCAAGTCGATCTTCGAAAATACTCTTGCATCGCTCAACTCATCGAAAAGATCGTCTATCCTTGGTAGAGAGTATTAGTTCTTGATGGTGAGGTTATTCAAGGTCCTATAGTTGATGCACTTTTGTACCGACCTATCCTTATTTGGTACAAATAAGACCGAGGCACCCTAAGGCGATGAGCTCGATCTAATAAAACCCTTATCTAGAAATTCATCAACTTACTTTTTCAGCTCTGCTAGTTCGCTATTGTTGATCCGGTAGACCTGTTGCGACACCGACTATGCTCCCGATACTAAGTCAATAGATAATTCTAGATCTCTATCCAGTGGCAATCCTGGCAACTCCTCGGAAAACACATCTAGGAACTCCATAACAATGGGATATGACAAGCCCTTCTCCTCTACCATAGCTCCACAAATAATTCCATTACCCTGTTCTACTGCTCCTTTAACAAACTTAAATTCTGGCTCTCTTGGAGGGCGAAACAGTATACGTCCTCCATGACAGTCTATGCTAGCATGATGCCTACTCAACCAATCCATTCCGAGGAAAATGTCAAAACTCAGAAGTTGCATTACGAGTAAACTAGCATCCAAATCATGGCCTCCCAAGGTAACACGATGCCCTTTGCAAGTATCAATGACTAGGATAATGCCCCCACTAGTCGTGATCTTGTAATTTTTACCCAAGGGTTCTGTTACTAAATTATGCTTAAGCGCAAATGATATAGATATGAAGCTATACGATGCACCAAAATCGAATAAAGTAGTACCTGGAAATAAGTCAAGAAGAATAGAACCTGCTATCACACCACCCATGGGTTCTGTCTGCTCGACCGTCATTGCAAAAGCTCAGCCCTGCTGGGGAGCTCCTCTTTGTTGGTGCTGGACAAAATGTTGCTACTGCATAGGAAGTGGTGGTAACCCTCGGCTACAGGGCCACTTTTGGTCTAACTGGTCCTCTCTAGGATGAGGCTCCACTTATAGGAGGTGTTATAGGACACTCTCTCATCTGATGCGCAGACGATCCACATAATAAGCACACACCCAATCTCTTCCTGCAGACCTACCATGAGTGCCCTGACTTCTTGCAATAGTTGTATAGAAAAGCTTGTTGCACTTGCCTCTATGGCTGTTATTGCACCTGCTAAGCTGAGGCTCTTACTGGGGTACGATACTGCTGTTGTTGCCGGATGGTCCTTGGTTAAAATCGTGGATGCTTTGCTGACACCTGACTATCATTACAGTCGTAAGCATCCCGGTTCCTCTTAGTCCGAAGGCCTATATCTACTTCAACTCTGCCAATATGTCATCAAAAGTCGTATGGACCGAAGAAATGTAGACCTTGACATCCTGGATCAAGCCCTCTTGGAACCGTCGAGCCCTATCCTCCGGGTACCTTACCAAGTACTCTGTAAATCAGCTTAGCCTGCCAAACTCTGCAGCGTACTCATCCACAGTTATCTCATTCTGCTCTAAGTTCTGGAATTTCTTCTCCAGAACTCCTTTGGCCACTTTAGGAAAGAATTTCCTCTTGAAGAGGTCCTTGAACTGGTCCCAGGTCAGATTGGGTTCCGCAAGTTTGGGCTCATTTTTGAACCAAGTGCAGGCGATACCGCGAAGCTGCAAGCCCACCGCTTCAATCTTCAGGTCCTCTGAAAGTCGGGAAACCCTCATGATCCGCTCGATATCCTTTAGCCACTCATCAGCTTAGAGGATTCTCTCGGTCCCCTTAAACGTCCGTGGCTCCATCTTCTTGAAGTCATGGATGTTACCCACCCTTGGCTGAGAGGGTTGTTGTTGCGATTGCTGGGCAACCCTCTCCATGGCTGCTAGGACAACCTGTTGGGCTTTTTCTATTACTGCCCTCAGCATTTCTATCTGCTGGCTTTGGACCTCTACCTGAACTCTCTGTGCCTCCATCACGCTTCTGAAGAGATCATGTAGTGGCGGAGGAGGAGGAGGAGGAGGAAGAGGAGGAAGGCCTCTAGATCCAGCTGGTGAGGCCTCCTAAGATGCGGGAGGTATGGAAAAAAGCACCATTAGCTCTGAAATCAGGTGCTCTAGTCTTGGGTGGCATTCTT
This sequence comes from Iris macrosiphon, assembly GCA_036927795.1. NCBI lineage: Eukaryota > Viridiplantae > Streptophyta > Magnoliopsida > Asparagales > Iridaceae > Iris > Iris macrosiphon. Next base: position 56,795,252 of record JAYESA010000008.1, read on the forward strand.
AAAGGTTGAAACAATAAGGAATCTATTGATATGACACAAGGTAAGGTAGTATTCATGAAGGACATCAATCACGAGGGACGTCCAATAACTCGGAGGGAAATAAGGGTTAGCAATTAAACATAGCAAAATCCTAGTTGTGATTGAGTATTTTTCTATTCCTAATATCTTATATCCTATGGAAGGCTCGCAGTAGTACAACTAACTTAAGTACCACCATGAGTTCACAACCTTATGCAAAATCTAACCTGCATGGGCCACTATAAAAATGTGTCACGACCCACACCCTGAATTTGGACATGAGTCATAGGCACACCCTGCCAATGCCACAGTGTTAGCGGTAGAGCGCTGTACAATAAGCCACAAGTATTATCTACAACTCATAATATATATACATATCCACACTAAACTCAATCACATGCACTAAATTAAATGAGGACACCATGGAAAATAAAGAAATAATAGCCTCAAATATGGGTCCAAATAGTCTTCCAAATATTCCTAAAATCCTAAATAGTAATATCCAAAATATAACAAGAAATCCTGGAGAACAATCGGTCCAACCAGCTAACTAAAACAAACTACTTTATTAAACTACTTAATCGTAGCCAGTGTCTGAGCTGCTAACTCTCTATAATCCTCCTAAAGGGCAAGATCAGGCTCAACTATGTCGCCAACATACAGTCCATAATGTATAGGGATCTCATCCTCATCGTAGTCACCTAAAATATTGTTATTCAGTCAGGATTGGAACGAGTACATCACAGTAAAAACAGTTCCAACACATGGTAGAAGCTATATGGAAATACATAGTAAAGAATATATGATGACAACAAAACTAAAAATAACAAAAAGGCAACCAGAATAACTAAATGCTGAAGTTATGTCATGACAATGATGTACAATAATCATAAGCGGACATAGAAAATAACTGCAAGTATGGGAGAAACAAATATGAATAAACTAATCTACTTGATTTAAAATACATTGTCGACATGTGAACAACTAAGGGTAAATTTTGGCAAACCATACTTGTCGTGCATGGCTACTATTATTCCAGTAAGACCATGGGATGGAAATGGTAGTTCACACGTCCACTAAGTATTTTTCCTCCTGACTAGTACAACATGGATTCCGAACCAAACACGATAAAATAATAATAGTCCAAAAAGTCACATATCTCATACAAGAATCCACCATTTACTAATTCATTTAACGAGTGTCAAGAATCAAATAATCAATACTAAATATGCATTATAGAGACTATCAAGTACTGAAAGTAATCACGAAAATGTACTCGCATGTGGTCCTTAGCTGTGGTACGAATCATGTCCCAAATTAGAGTCCAAATCGCCTGTGTAGTATGAATTACATGTCAAAAGATAATTTATTTAATTCAAAAATAATTAGTCTAATATCTTAATTTAATCCTATTATTCTAAATTTTTAGATTAAATCTTAATTTTTGTCCAAAGAAATTAAATTTGCCAACTTGAGACTCATGGTACATAAATTGAGACGTCCTATTGCCCAGAAAGTTAACCATCATAAATCTATATTTTCATATAGATTCTTATAGATTTCAGTACTACTTGAACACTAGAATCGACGATTTTACAAAGTCACAAGTTGGTAAAGACTTATGGCCTATATGGCACTCAAATGGCAGTTTTGTCGGTTCCCAGACTACATCTAGGTTGTACGAATTTTACAAAATATTAAAATAGTATATTAAATTTTGAGAAAAAATTATTTTATGGTTTATCATGTCAGATTTCTGAAACTTCAAACGGTTCATGATTCCGAGTTCGAGATCTACCAAAATCTCGTAAACACCATAACATGTCAGATTTTGGACAACTAACACTCTACGAATTTTCAAGAAAGATTACACATTCAGAAACTATATCTTGATACGGTTCCAACATAAGAAACATGGACGCATTTAGAGTTCGGAGCTAGGAGCAATGGCTACGCGAATTTGAAGAACCCTAGAAAGCAATCTCTCAAAAAATTGGCTGAATATAAGTAACCCTAAATTCATCTAATATCAGATATATATAGGGAAGAGAGAGGAGGCAGTCACGGCTTCAGGAATATGTGTCAACTTTCTGAGCGATCCCGCCTAGGATCCAACGGCTAGAGATGAATGCGGCTCGGCTTATGCTTGAGCTTAGCTCAGCTCAGCTCAACTCGGCTCGGCTCGGAAATCCGAGTCTGGCTCGAACTCACCCTTCTGGCACCCTCATAACAACTGGGCCCACTACTCTGGCTGCGGCCGTTAACGTGCGGACCACAGAACGGCTGACTGGGTATTAGACTTAGGTTTTGGTTTTTAATTCCAGAAGGTAATTATCTAATTAGTTTTTCTTTTATAAACTCAAAATAAATACTAAAATTACCCAAAAAGTTATGGAAAAATACTAGAAAATGTAAAATAGGATATTAAACCCTAAAAAATATTTGGGGTCAAATTTGTCCTATAGGTTTCCCACAAAATTTCTTGTTAAGTCCTAAAATTTTAGATTTTATTTATTAATAATTACAGAAAATTCTCAAAAAATACCTAATGGCCTAACCATGATTCCAAAAGCTAGAATGAGCTTCATTGAGTACTAAGGATCTAATGTTCCCCAATTTGTGCATAAATTCTAAAGAAGTACACATTATTATTTAAAATGTTATTAGTATATTCGGGAAGTGGGTGCTACAATGCTTGTTATTCAATTTTTGTACTCTGGCATGTGTTTCAAAGTGTATTATTATGCCTAGGCCTTGTGCGAATGCGCCTTACACTCGTACGACATCACGCTTGGATGACGATTATCGATTCTATGGAATCGGGGCTTGACACTTGGGATATGCTGAAAAGGGTGATGCTCAAAGGTTACTTGATATTGAATCAAATCATATCATTGAATCTTGTAATGCTGAATTCTTTAAAGACAAGTTTGCTAGGCATAAGAACATTATTGTTGCAGATATTTTAGAGAATATTGTTAGTACTGACTAGGAAAGTGATTCCAACGGAGATGTCGTCCAAGAAAAAGTTATCGTTGATGAGAAAATATTTGAACCAGAACTTACCGAGCCGTCATCTAAGCTAATGAGGAGGTCAAATGACTTTGGAGATGATTTTATCGCATATTATGTGGAAGCAGATCCTCTTACCTATAATGAGGTGATGAATACTAGAGATGATGTCTTATGAAAGGATGTTGTAATGATGAGATTGGCTCCATAACATCCAATAATAATTGGATGTTGGTCAATCTGCCTAAATAAGCAAAACCTATCGGATGTAATATGATCTTCAAAAAGAAGATGAAGGTCGACAGAACTGTTAATAAGTTTAAACCAAGGCTAGTAGTCAAAGGGTTATCTCAAATGTAGGTGATCGACTACTTTGATATTTATGCTCCAGTTATGAGGATGACAACTATCAAGATGTTGATTGCTTTGGGTGCAAATCATAATCTGGTGATTCATGAGATAGACAAAAAATAATGTTCCTGAATGAAGATCTGATCGAAGAGATTTACATGTCAACTTGAATGATTTCTTGTCAAGCGTCTTCAAGACAGTCTGAAAGTTGGTAAAATCTATATATGTTCTGAAACAAGCTCCTAAGATATGTCATGAGAAGTTTGATAAGGTTATTAGATCAAATGACTACAGGGTCGGTGAGATGGATATATATGTTTACACTAAGTTCGCTGATGGAAAATAAATGATAGATTGTTCTTTATGTGGACGATATGTTAATCATGGGTACAAATTTAGAATATATCACAGAGAAAAATAAGTTCCTCTCGTCCAAGTTCAGTATAAAGGACATACGGGATGCTGATGTTATCCTAGGGATAAATATCGTCCGGACAAAAGCTGGGCTTGTGCTATAACAAGCTCATTATATTAAGAAGATGCTCACACGAAACATATATCAGGATCTTCCAATAACCGATACTCCGTATAGGTATGAAAAAAAGCTAAAGCCAAATCTAGAGAAAAGCATTAGAAAGTTGGAGTACTCGAGCGTCATCAGAAATTTGATGTATCCTACTTGTGCTACTAGACCTAATATAGTCTTGGTCGTGGGGATGCTGAGTTAGTTCACAAGTAATCTAGGTGTTAAATAGTGGAAAGCTGTATAGAGAGTCATGAGATATCTCAAGAGGACTCAGAATATGCTTTGTACTACATTGGTTATCCAATAGTAGGGAAAGGCTTCGGTAATACAAGTTGGTACTCAAGAGAAGAGAGTGAAAGGTCCACATGATGATACATCTTCTCCATAAGTGGAGCTATTATATCGTGGAAATCAAAATAGAAGACATTACTCTCTTATTTATCAATGGAGTCTGAATTCTATGCATTGACAGCTACAACGGATAAAGCATAATGGTTTCGGGAGCTCATGTATGATCTTTCTCTAGTTGATGCACATATTTTGGCGATAATGATCTACTACGACAATCATACGACTGCAATGGTGGCATCAAATACTCTCTTTAATGGTAAGAAGAGGACTGTGTGACTTCGTCATAGATCAATGAATAAGCGCATAAATAATGGCATTATTGTAGTGGTTGATATTTGGAGCTAGAAAAATCTGGCAAATCTTTTCACCAAAGGCCTCAAGCCCCGGCTGGTCGATGACAAAATAAGAAAAATGGGCTTGAAGGAATGTTGATATTATGTCTTTATAATTATACCATAAACTTTTATCCTATTAATTCACGAAGAAATCTACTAGGCATCTAAATTTTGGTTCAGGAAAGGATGATTGATTAGAAAAATATCATGGATAAAGGTTAGTCCTTTGGAACATTGATGGGATTGGATCTTGGAACCTATGTAGTATATTGTTTGCTCTTGGCATATAGCATGTCCTGTGGGAGGATGGCGATAGGCCTTAATGATTTCTTGGATATTTGGAATATCTGGCATACTTTATAGGAAGCACGGACAGCTGAACACTACAATGATGATGGTACCCCTATGCTACAGTGCTGTGACACCATTAAGAGATAAAGGCTCGGCTTCGGGCGATGTCACAATGGCAGTAGCATCACGTATATGCATGTAGCTTAATGATAAAAAACTAGAGAGTGTTAGTTCATTACTATAAAGATCTTGGGATCTCATGCTACTATGATATGACACCACCAAGAGAATGCAAACCTCAACTTCGGGAAATGTCATCGCGGCGTAGGCACCGCAAACAAGCGACAAGCTTCAAACTTGGATATGTTAAACTCCTTAAAAAGAAACCACCTAAGTGTATGAGTAGAGATGTAGGTCGTCTCTTGAGGGTAAGCATGTAGACACCCAAGATACATACAATGATACCAGGTTAGCACATAGCCTTTAATGTGAGACCAGAGCCATAACTAATGTGATTGTATGTGCAAGAAGGATAGCAACTACAATAGTGAATTCAAGGCATAGTCCATTCTGTATTCTATTATTGATTGACTCATGCAAGAAGATTCAAGTCATAAGCTACATCTATCTTAATGCATGATGTGCAGTCATTATGGAGAGCGCTCATCCCGTATATTGAGATATGTGATGGATTGCTGTAGTTTTGCTTGGCCAACTAGGAAAGATAGTTCTATATTGGAAAAAACTCCAAGTGAGTATTTAAACATATAACTATGCTTTCTATTAAGGTATGCACATGGGGTATGACGACCTATGTTGGTGCCATATGGGATATTTTTCTAGAGGGGCTAAGTTTAAATTCCTTAAAGAAATATTTATATTTTTTGTCACTCTCTTTGAAAATTTTCATAGAAGCTAAGCCCCTAAGCGACTCAGACTCAGACTCAGACTCAAACTCTGGTTTGGGCGAAAGGTGTAAAGTAGTTTGATGGCGTACTTTGTACTTTTATTCGCGTGATTCGGCGTGCAGATTCTGAGTGCGATTTTGTGCGCATTTTTGTGTGCGTATCTGCGAGCTTTTTTTGTTCGTATTTCAGCCAGTGTTTAGGCGCATGATTTTGCGTGCGTATCTACATGTAGAATCTACGTGGGTCACTGTATGGTTGCATTGAAAATGGAAATTATGTGCAGATCATGCAGATTGCACAGATTGGGGGACATAGACAGTTATGGTAGATAAATTTAATTTAAATTAATTCTCATCTTATGGAATTATCGTTTGATTGATGGTTATCTTATCATAATGGTTGGTGACTAGGATTAGTATTAGGGTTTCCACCTATCTTTATTTATATTCTCTTGGTACCTCCTTTTGGAAAAAGGCGAAATAGAGAGACGAAAGAGAATATAAGCTGTACCACCATATTTTATCCAAGGAGTCCATCATGTTGTTTGCAAATGTGACTAGAGAGTATTCCATAAATTCATCACGTGAACTTGATGGTTCCTGGAAGCAGATCGTCGATAGATGCAAATCTTATTTTGAACAGTGGTGATCTTCATCACCCAGCAAGCATCTTTTCTATCTCTTTCTTCTAGTAGTTGTAAACGTTCTATCTTATCATTACAACTGTGATGCAATGAAGAAGAGTAATCAATTTTTGTCCACAGTTTGTTTCAAGTTTGATCCATCTTTGTAAGGCAATAACAATTACGGCCTAAAACTGAGATTTTAAGTAGGACATAACTCATACTGCTGAATGTTAAGGTTTCACACTTAAAACTAGTGTTCTGGCATATCAAAGTTCGGTCAATCACTAGCGAAAGATAAGGCCGTACAAGAAGAAAAAATTTGGCAACAGGCAAACACAAACAGGCACATACTAAAGGAGACCAACGTTGTTGGAACCTCCCTTTGAACTAAGAAACTCAAGATTGGGGAGAGGGGACAACCAATGGGGATTGTCCTCCAATACACACACAAAATGATGGACCCAAAACAATATTTTCAAGGGGAACAAAAATAATGTATAACCTATTTTGTTGACATAGTTATAGTGCAAACATAACCTTGATAATCATAATAAAAGCTATTTTAATAGTATAGTGTAAAACCAAAGCAACTTAAATAAGTAGTAGTGACTATACAGGCTTGCAAGAATCAGAGATGTATCTGATTTATTAGCTATAAATAAGAAAATAGAGAGAATATAATATCACATATGAAACCACAATTGCATTAAGTATAATTATAGTACTCTAGTATTCAGGGGCGGAACTACGTCTACTGCACTGGAGGGCTAGCCCCCCAGTAAAAAAAATAAAATTTTCTTTTAAGAATGTAGCAGGCACTTGTGAGATAGGTTATGTACATGTACTATCCAAATACAAAGTAGACCATGTAAATACCCTTCATGATAATATCCGATAGCATTGAGGAGGGTTTGAGGTAAATCAAACTATACAAATTCATGTGGAAGATGCCAAATAATCCAACAAAATTATGACCTTATTGAGAAGAAACTTTTATTTATTAGTTTATTTAATTATGAACCTATAAAAGCAAGTATACGCAAGGATAACTTATTCTGGTGTGGCTAAACATCGATATTATAGGAGGAAATGGTACAAACTTATAAGAAGGCATGACCCTAATAAGTTGCATGTTCATCTTTAAATTTGTAAAAGAGTTTACATTCAGTTACAGAGCATTGCTATAATACAGCTACTAGCAACATCTCTTGCGGCTGAAATATTGTTCAAACCTGGATTCCAGTTTCCTTTAAAGTATGATCAATCTTCAAGGAATTTTATATTTCTTAATCACAACTTAAATTTTGTGCTTTTTCTAATAATGCTCATTGGTTCTACGGTGGATATATGGCTCATGAAAATAGTATAAAAATAGTGTTGAGAAAGAAGCGCAAAAATCTTCTCTCAAATCAGAGAGTAACTGCGAGAGAACCGAGCAATAAAATGCACAAATCAAACACCAAACTACAGAAAACCCTTGCGAAAAAAAAACCACGGGACGATCGGAGTCCAACCCTGAAGAACCTCCACTAATGGAATAAAGAGAATATACCCTCTACAAGATCCTTCCAATACAACACGAATCACCACAACACTTAGGAATAAAAAATAGATCACACCACGAAGATAGAAGGCAATGAGAAATTACCCAAAATTGATCTCCTCCTCTGAAATGGCCTCCAATCCTTCTTTATCCTTCCTAAAGTTGCAATGGCACCCTTGCCTCTTTTTCTCCTCTTTCTTGAGATGATATGTTACGGTTAGATGGAAATTAGGGTTAGGAAAACCTAATATATACCCCCTAATCCCGCAACTAAATCTGGACCGTAGGATACGATCCAACGGTGTATAAAATAACTCTGAATTTACATCCAGCCCGCCGACCAAACTCAGACCGAATTCACCCGAGTCGGTGATTTGCGAGTAAACGAAGACAATAACTTTCTGGAGCTTTTGTAGCACCCTGACTGAACTCGAACCGAGTTCGGACCGAGTTCGGCCCGAACTCTGTCTCCCCCTGGACAGTAGTTGCTCCTCCTTCTTCTCGAGCTTCTTCGTCCTCTCGAATGGCTCTCGTTGCCTCCACATACAGATAACAATGAAGCATATATCTTTAAAAAGATTCTTCCAAGGGAAAAGTTTGAGTACTTCAGGCAGATCGTCAGGATGACGATCCCCTCTACATAATTATGAAGGATAGGATTTGTTGGAGTGGGTGGGGTTCCCAACCTATGTGTAGAATACTCCAGAGTGCGACGAGCGCCTTCTATGATCAGAGAAGCTCTGGGAGGCGACGAGAGTCTTTCGAGAGGTCGAAGAAGCTCGGTAGGAAGGAGAAGTTGTCACGACCCGCACCCGAAATTTGGACATGAGTCATGGGTACGTCCAGCCTATGCCATAGTATCGGCGGTAGAACGCTGTCTAGGTCTCAATAATACTAAACATAACTCACAACATGTCAATAATATCAACTCCATAAGGAGGACAATAAAATACACATTGCTCAACAGTTCATAATGTATACTCAATCACAGTAGTTATAAGAAATAAATGGCACGATGAGATAAAAAGATAAGAAGTACTGACATAAGTCAAGCACAACGACTCAAAATAGAGATAAACTAAAGTCTATCTGTCCAACATAAATAGTATCAACAAGTCTCAAAATAAACTCAACATAAGTCTCAATATAAGTCTCAACATAAACTCAAATGCATAAAATAATAACTGTCTAAATAGCTGCAGGTAGTGTCTCCTCTAAGGGAATTGACTCTTCTAAGCTCTCTGGTATGTATTCTCCATCTACACCTGGTCTATAATGTTTAGGACAGAAGCCCTCAAGATCCTCTGGAAAAATATATCCAATAAGGATTGGAGCGAAGTACAAGCACTAACAGCAGTTCTATGTATATTGACAAAAACTATAACACAGTGTAAAAAAAATACAAGATGGATATAAATACTATAAATAAGAATACTGGAAATAATAAAATACTAGAAATAAGGAAATACTGGAGAACATATTATCATCAATGGTACAACTAGCAATGAACAGAAATACAAGTGCATGCTAGATCAATGAACTGGAAATACATGAATAGAGTATCTAGCTATGTGTGCGAAATATCAGTCTATCATGTGATCGGCTTGGGACAGATCAGACTTGTTACATATGATTAGCTATGATTCATGTAAGGTCAGGCAAACCATCCAGTTTGATATGATACGAGCAATAGTCAGGCTAATCATATATAACAGGCTGTGAGGCATGTAATGGTCAGGCGGCACCCGACGTGAGGTATGGGGTGAGCTATGATGCATGTAGAGTGGGGTATGATCACATAATCTACTAATATTTTTTCGTCTCCATAATGCTAACTCGTGTATCATGACTCATCGTGACAGGTCTCGATAATGCTAACCCGTGTATCCATAGTGTCAAAATTATGTACGCTATACAACTAGAATCATAGAGATGATCAACATAATAAAAATTGTCAGAGAATGTACTCGCCTGTGGTCCTGCGCTGGCAATACCAATATCCTATTTTTGAAGTCTCGTCTGAATAATCCAACAGTCCTATATACATAATATAATAATAATATAGCATCAGTTGTTACACTAGCACACGCACAAACATAATTACACTGAACTCAGAACTGCGCTAGGGGTGATACTGGTCATCTAGCAGGGTCAAGTGTGCGTCTAAATGCACGGGTGTTATGTCCTTAAATACTGTGCATAATCAGACAGTCAACTCACTAACACATGTTTAAGGATCTAAATCCCGTGTAACACCAACACATGTCTAAGCCAGTATGTTGGTGTACACAAGGCAGTCAACTCACTAATTCTCAGGGTTATATAGTCATATGCAAATATACGGGATATCCGCAGTTAATACCTAGGGTCATACAACAAATATATTACAGTCATACCTAGTACTAGCAATCAATTTCCACACAATATATATATACCAATTAGTTATTATACACACACGCATGTACACGCAACTTGTTACTAGGTTCACCAACACAGGGTCTTGAAATCAACTAAGTAAACCATCATGAACGATATGCTAATCCCTAATACCATTCACACATGCACATAAAATCACAAGATAAGGCAAATCGAACCTTGGCCTTGGCGTGCACGTGCACAAGGGGGTATAGTCGACGTCGAGGGAGGTCGCTGTGGGTTATCTCCGTCGAGGTCGAAGGGGAGGGAAGATGCTGTCGGGCTCCGGCGAGGTCCGATAGGGTCTGTAGTGTCATCGAGGAGGGTCTCAGGCGACCGGGTTGTGCTGGTGGCGGTGATAGGGGCTGACTGCGGGGTTGCTTGGGGTCGTGCGGTGGCGCGGTGGCTGTCGCGGGGGGGCAATAAGCAGGTCGGGATGATTGATAAGAACGGGGAGGAGATGTAGATAATGATGATGATAGAGGTCGACGATGTCGGCGTTAATGGTAGCAGGGATGATTGATAGGGAAGTCAGGAACGGATGACAGTGGGGTATTCGTGGTGGAAGGACAGAGGTGATGTGGTGGTGTTGGGGGAGATGATGATAATGACGGTGGAAGGAGGCAGTTGCGGGTGAGGCATGGTAGACGGTGGTGGTGGCTGTGTCATGATAATGGTGAGGGGGATGGCGCGGCGGTGTCAGTCGTGGTGGAGGTAATGTAGACGATGATGATGATCGGAGAGGCATTGGTGGTAGTCGGGAACGGTGGATGGGACGGAGAAGTTGAAGGAGGAGGACGGTTGTGTGGCGCTGCCGGGGTCTCGGCGGGGATGGTGTTCAGGCAGTCGGAGATCCGGCAGGATGGATGATGGGATCGGCTGCGATAGTTGGTTTAGGGCTTTGATGTTGGTTTATAAAAATAATGTAGAAAATTATTTATATATATGGGGAGAAAATAGGGTTTGTTGTTGACCTAGGAAGTTAGGCCGCCCAAGTGCGCCTAGGGATGTGGGGTTTCTTCATATGTTGGGTCCAATGGGATATGGACACCTCAATACACTTTTGCATAAAAGGCTCCAACAATTAGAAAATTGCACAAATGTGGGAATTTGGATTAAATGAGGGAAAATACCATATTTGGTGTAATATAGTGGCTAAAAAGGGTGTGTGGTATTTAGTATGAGTCTTGAGGGTGTGAATGGGGGTTTGGCTTAGTGGTGGGTCTAGTTTTGTGTTAAGTTGGGTTCTTACACCAATTTAATAAAATTAATATAATCAGTATTCTAAAATTAATTGGAAATACATAGGGTTAAAATTAGGTGGGACAGAAGTGTCATGGATGTAAAGACTCAGAATAGAATATTATCATAATTTGGGTTGCACAAAATGGGTCAAGATTATGTCTCCAATTTTGATTGGAACGCACAACGATGCAAAGTTGAATTTATTGGAAATACAATTAAATGTTTGCGACGAATATTATGCGACTAAAATAAAGCACAATAGGACATATTTATGAGTTACACAAGGGACATAATAGAAGACTAGCACGTCTAGGACAAGGGTGTGAAATATGTTGGAAGATAAAATCTAGTGTAGTACTCCAAATATCAAAGTAACGGTAAGGTACATCAATCAAATAAAATCACAATAATAAATATAATCCCCAATATTTAATCCTAAAAATGCTAATTAAAGTCCATAGTCCTATATTTTTTTCAGATGGTCAACTAGTGGGTTTCTAGGTCCAGTCTACTAACCCATACACTAAAGAACACTATATAATATATATATATATATATATATATATATATATATATATATATATATATATATATATATATCATGCAATATATTAACACATTAAATTAAATAAATAAAGAGACGAAAATACCCCTATTTTGGAATGTGGTAGTGACAAGTCTACCCTCCTTAAAAAAATTTGTCCTCAAAATTGAAATAAACTAGCACAAGAACAACAATCAAACAAATAATTATACCTCAAGTCTCGAAGAGATACGGATATTGCTCGCGTATTTTGTCCTCTCTCTCCCAGGATGACTCGCCTGGAGAGTGACGTCTCCATGCAACAAGAACCAAGGGAATAGTCTGGTTTCGCAATACCTTCTTTCTATGATCCAAGATCTCTACGGGCTATTCGGGATAGCTGAGAGTCAGTCCAACCTCGATCTCCGAGTGATCTAGTACATGACTAGGATTTACCACGTACCGTCTCAGCTGTGATATGTGAACACGTCATGTACTCCATCTAGTGCAGACAGCAAGTCCAGTCTATAGGCCACTGCACCGACCCTTGCAAGAATACCGAAAGGTCTGATGTATCGTGGACTAAGCTTTCCGCCTTTACCAAAACGAATCGTGCCCCGTGTCGGAGAAATCCGTAGGAACACAAAATAGCCAACCTAGAATAAATAATCTTAACACGCAATCTAAAACAAAACAATCACAAACCAAAAAATAACAAAACCTATACCTGAAACTCTAAGGGTCTACGGTGGCTATCGGCCCAATGCCGCTGTTTGTCCTGCGCCACCCGCAGTCTGTCTCTGATGAGTTTTACCTTTTTTGCTGCATCCACGACCATTTTTGGCCCTAACAAAGCTCTCTCTCTGACATCATTCCAAGATAACGGTGTACGACACTTCCGTCCATATAAAGTCTCAAATGGTGACATCTCAATACTGGCCTGGTAGCTACTGTTGTAAGCAAACTCTACCAGGTGTAGATAATCCTCCCAAGAACCTCTGAGATCTAAAATGCTAGTGCGTAGCATATCTTTTAGAGTTTGAATAGTCCTCTCAGACTACCCGTCTGTCTGGGGGTGATACGTGGTAATGAACTTGAGCTGGGTATCCAAGCTAGCCTGCAGACTCCTCCAGAAGTGGGAAAGTAAAACGACTATCCCGACCTGAGACGATACTCATAGGAACCCCATGTAATCTGACAATCTGCCGCACGTACATCTCTGCTAGCCTTTCTGTCGATATACCCACTTTGAATGGTAAGAAGTGGGCTGATTTGGTCAACCGATCCCTGATGACCCAAATTGCGTCCTTTCCTCATGGAGAACGTGAAAGCCCTGAAATAAAGTCCATAGTGCTCCCACTTCCACTCTAGAATAGGTAAAGGTTGAAGCAATCCACCTGGCCTCTGTTGATCTGCCTTTACCTGTTGGCACACTAAATATCGGGATACAAGCGTGCTACCTCGTGCTTCTTACCATACCACCATACTTGCTCCCTTAAATCTTGATACATCTTGTTGGCACCAGGATGCATCGAGGACTGAGAGCGATGTGCCTCCTACAAAACCTCTTCGCTCAGATCTCCACTCGGCACACACATTCTCGTGTCATGTCGTAAAGATCCATCATCAGCAATAGTGAAGTCGTCTATCAATCCTGTCCGAACCTATGCCCTGATACTCCTCAAAGTCTCATCATCATACTGTGTAGCTCTAATTCTGTCCATCAGCTCTGATTGTATCTGCAATCCCCATATCTTATTCTCCATACCTGGAACTAGCAATCCAATTTCTAAACTCTCAAGATCAGCCAATAAATGTCAATTTATTGTTAAATACATAGCCATCAGATACCTGCTCAAGGTATCGGCGACTACGTTGGCATTTCCTGGGTGGTACAGTAATAAGATGTTAAAGTCTTTTATCAACTCCAACCACCTTCTCTGCCTCATGTTCAGCTCCTTTTGCGTAAACACGTACTTCAAGATCTTCTGGTCCGTGAAGATCTCCACACGCTCTCCGTACAGATTATGTTTCTACAACTTTAGAGCGAAGATCACTGCTGCCAATTCCAAATCGTAGGTGGGGTAGTTCTTTTCATGAGGGCGTAATTGCCTTGAAGCATAGGCAATTACTTTCCCGTGCTGCTGAAGAACATAACCCAAACCTTTTCCTGAAGCATCACTGTAGATAGTGAATCCACTTATCCCTGATGGCAACGTCAAAACTGGAGCTGTCGTCAATCTCTTCTTTAGCTCATCAAATACGGCCTGACAATCCTCTGTCCAAATGAATTCCACATCTTTCTTGGTCAGCCTAGTCATTGGCTCTGCAATCTTGGAGAAGTCTTGTACAAACCTCCTATAGTATCCTGCTAGTCTGAGAAAGCTCCTGATCTCAGCTACCAAACTAGGGGTAGCCCATGACTCTACTGCCTAGATCTTCTTTAGTTTAACTAAAATTTTATTACCTGTCACTATATGTCCAAGAAATTCAATATTGTCAAGGAAGAACTCACACTTTGAAAGCTTTTCGGAGAGTCTCTAAGACCATCCTCAGGTGCTCTTCGTGCTCCTCCGGGGTATTCGAATATACAAGAATGTCGTCAATGAACACCACCACGAACTTATCAAGGTATGGAACACCTTGTTCATTAAGTTTATGAATACTGCTGGTGCATTGGTTAAACCAAACGGCATTACCATAAATTCAAACTGGCCATATCTGGTCCGAAAGGTTGTCTTCAGTATGTCTTCTCTCATCACCTTTACCTGGTGATAGCCTGACCTCAAGTCTATCTTTGAAAACACCTTCGCTCCGCTCAACTGATCAAAAAGATCATCTATTCTCGGTAGCGGGTATTTGTTCTTAATAGTAAGGTTGTTCAGAGCTCTATAATCGATACACATGCATACCGTGCCATCCTTCTTCGGTACGAACAATACCGGAGCTCCCCATGGTGATAAACTAGATCTAACGAAGCCTTTGTCCTGCAGCTCCTCAACTTGCTTCTTCAGTTCTGCCAGCTCACTCTTGTTGACTCTATAGACGTGTTATGAAATAGGCTCCGCACCTGGTACCAAGTCTATAGAGAATTCAACATCTCTATTTGGCGGCAAGCCTGACAACTTCTCTGGAAATATATCCAGGAACTCCGCTATCAGAGGATGTGGTAACTCCTCTACTTCCTTCCTAGCTCCGCAAAAAGTGCTGTAACCTCCGTATCCTGAAATTCTAGCATAAATATTATTTTTAGGTTAATTTGAAGCTAGTGGATTTTTTTTCATAATTTTTAGTTAATTAAAAACTAGTAATACTAATTTTCTAGGACTTTCAAGAATTTATTTTAGGTTCACATTTAACTAAAAATATCCCATAATTATATTTTAGGTTCTAAATAGTCATATATATTTTCTAGAATTTTCTGGAAATGTTTTGAATATTTTTAGTATTTATTGGAAGTTATTTAGGCTAATAACTAATTTTTAGGAATTCTAGAATTTATTGTGCAATCCCAGGTATATAGAATGGACCCATATTATTTTCTAGGGTTTATAATATTATTATATATTTTCTGGAATTATTTCAGAATTTTTGGAATAATTTTATTATTTATTTTTAGTTAAATGGGTAAAACTAATTTTTAGACCTTCTCCTAATTATAGTAGGAAACCTATGAATATAAAATCATCCCAAATATTTTTCTACGATTTTTAGGTTCAAAATATATTTTCTGTAATTTTTCCAAATTTTTATGATTATATTTAATGTTTATTTTGAGTTATTTAGATTTAAAATGACTTAAATAATGTTTTGATAAAGACAAATAAAAAATAAATAATATAACTAAATTCAGCCAATCATATTCTGACACGTGTTAGCCTATAGATATCCATTCAACCGCAGGTACATCCCTATATATATATTATTATAACCCTAATTATCCTATTATTTTAGAGAGAGAGATTTTGGAGAATTGCCATATAGGGTTCCTTCATCTTCCAGAAGCAATTGCGCATAGCTCCGGACTCCAAACGAGGCCTAGTTTTTTGTGTTAGAACGATATTGAGGTTAGATTTCTGATTATATAAAAATTTTATGAAATTATGAGCATTAAATTTTGGAAAATTCGTAGAGCACAGCATGTCCGAAAATAGACGTGTTTTGATGTTTTCGCGATTTCTGGAGAACCAGGAATCTGAATCATGAACCGTTTAAAGTTTCAGAAAGCTAATGTCGAGATCATTGACATATGTTTTTTCCAGAATTTAATTCGAATTATTTATATACTGTTATTCATGTAGAACTTCTAGGTTAGAATTTAACCATCGGTGCACAATACAAAATTTGTATGTGTCATAATTCTCAAACAAATTTGAATTCGGACGAGCCATAAATTCTAGCATGATTTTGACGCTGAAATCTATAGGAAATAATGCATGAAAGTCGAGTTTGTGTCGGTTGACTTTTTGGTCAACAGATCGCCTCGATTTGCGTGCCATGAGTCTCGAGTTGATAAAATTCTGTTTCTTTGGACAAAATTTAGGAATTAACCTAATAATAAGAATAATAAGATTAAAATAGGATTTTAGAGTAATTATTCTAAAATTAAATAAATTAAAATAAATTATCTTTTGATATGGTAAATTGTAATACATAGGCTATTTGGACTGTGACTTGGACTCTGATTCATACCAGCAGCAGGACCCCAGGCGAGTACATTCTCTGATAATTTTTTTTATTTGATAATTTTTATAATTCTAGTATTTAGAAATGTTATATCTGACTCTTGACATTGTGCTACACTGACTAGTATATAGATTGGATCTTTAGTCATGAGATGTTACATTGGTTATCGTATTGATATTGTACACGATATTGACATTAGACATTGATATTAGACATTGTACATGATATATTGGACATAGATCGTGTATCGTGATGTGTCATGATTGGATCCATAGTACTAGTTGGGGCGGGAAAATTGCTAGTGAGAGATGTGATCAAAATACCTATCGTACAAGTGTAGACATTGAACAGTGTTAATCATATACCTCACGTATGATTAGCCAGGCCATGTAGTCATCGAACAAGTTCCCAAGCCGATCACATTTTGAAACTACGATTTTAAACACTTAGAATAGTTACAGTTCTCTATTTCTGTTCATATACTACATCACCCGTATATGATATTGTAGTTCTTCTCTTCATTTTATATATGCACTGACTGTACCATATTTGCCTATATTGCCTATCTCTTTATTTTACCATTGCATTTACCTATTGTCTTCTCTCAGTATATAGCATCATCTATTTATTGTTTTATAGTCCTTATCAATTAATTGGAACTGTTATTTGAGATATACTTTGCTCCATCCTGACTGGAAATATTTTTCCAGACTGCGCCTTAGAGGACTGGTATCCGACATATTATGGATCACAGGAAGAGTAGCTGCAAACTTGGACTTGGTAGCATAGGTGTGATTCCCGGGAGGTCTAGTCGGGATCACTAGTTATTTAGTTAGTTTCTTTTAGCAGTTTTTGGTACCGAATTTGTCTCCGGCATATTTAGTTGAGACTTGGATATTACTGTTGAGTTAGATTATTTTTATTTTAGACTTGAGTTGCATTTTGATTTATTTATTTCTTCAATATCTTATCGTACTTTAGTTTATGTGATTGAGTATTTCATATTATATTGTGATATCTGTGATTCCTTATGGAGTTGGATGCTCGTGTGAGAATGATTAGATAGCATTGTGACCTAGACAGTGTTCTACCGCCGATGCTGCAGCGTAGGCTGGACGTACCCACGTACTCGTGCCCCAAACTCCGGGTGCGGGTTGTGACAAGTGCCTCTGCTCTGCTCCACTTCTCCTCTGGCGACCTCAAACTCTGGTTCTCCTGGCGGTCGAAATATTACTCTACCTCTGTGACAATCTATAGTAGCATGGTGTCTATTCAACCAGTCCATTCCTAATACAATATCGTATCCAGGAAGTGGCATGACGAGTAAACTCACGCTCAACTCTCGGCCTCCCAATGATACTCTCCGGTCCTTACAATAATCACGGACTAGGATAATGCCTCCTCCAGTCGTGATCTTGCAAGTCCTATCTAATGGTTCCGTCTCTAAACGATGCTTGAGATTATAAGATACAGATACGAAACTATGAGAAGCGCCAGAATCAAATAATGTAAGTGCTGGAATAGAATTGAGAGAAACTGAACCTGAAATCACGTCTCCAGCTTGCTCGGCCTCCTCGATCGTCATGGCGTATGCTCGTCCCAGATGTGCACCTCTCTGCTGCTGCTGTGCTGAGCAAATATTTGCTGCTATAGTGGAAGTGGAGGTCCCTTCTGCTGGCCTCCTGGTATAGTAGGTACTCTGGCTGGTCCTCTCTGAGCGGCTGCTCCACCCTGACTAGTCTGAACAGATGGACAGTCCCTCAGCTGATGTGCTGACGATCTACAGGACAAGCATATACCCAACCTCTTCCTACATATGTCTCTAGTATGTCCTATCTTCCCGCAAAACAAATACTGGACAGCAGGCTAAGTCTGCCTCTATGGCTGCTGCTGCTGGGTGTATCCTCGAACTGGTATCTGGTGCTGCTGATGCTGTTGTTGGTACGACCTCTATTGCTGCAGAAAGTGTGTGCGCTTAGTCGATCCTGTACTACCACTTGTTCCTCCAGAAGTGTCGTATCCTCTCTTGGGCCTGAGGTCCATGTCATCTTTTATAATCTGGGCATCCATCAGAATAACCTCAAATATAGCAGTGCGATATCCCGAAGTACGAGACTTGATCTCTCTAGTCAACCCCTTCCTGAATTTTTGGGCTCTGTCTCCTAGGTCTCGAATCATTGATGGCGCAAAATGACTCAAAATGCAAAACTCTACAGCGTATTCGTCAACTGACATGCTTTCTTGGACCAAGTCTTGGAACTGGCTCTCCAATGCTCCCAAGGCTACGTCAGGAAAGAACTTCTCCTTGAAGAGCTCCTTGAAGTCCTCCTAAGTAAGTCCTCCAACAACGAGTCTCAGCTCCGTACGATACCATGTCAGCGCGATGTCAAACATCTGACTACCAGCAGCCTCGATCTGAAGAATCTCTAGAATCTGCGCCAAGCGCAAGTTCCTCTATATATCCTCTAGCCATTCGTCAGCGTAGATTATCCCCTTGGTGCCCTTGAACTCTCGAGGTATTATCCTCTTGAAGTCCACTATAGTACCCGACCTCTGGTGCTGCTGGCCAGGATGCTGCTGGTGTTGTACTACTCTCTCCATGGCCTGGAGAGCCACCTGATGAGCATTCTCTATGCTCTCTCTCATCAGCTCTGTCTGTGCCTGGTACACTTTTGCTTGCACCCTCTGAGCCTCATCTTGAACACGCTGAGCTTTCGCCGTCACTCTCTGGGCATCTAACATTCCCCGAATCAGTGTGAGCATTTGTGCCCCGTCAACGGGCATACCTCCGAATGATGGAGTTGGTGCAGGAGGAAGGTTGTTTGTCACAACTTGGGCAACCCTCGGAACTGGTGGAGGAGAAGGAATCCTAAAAGTTGTAGATACTCCCATATGAATAGGAGATGTAGGAGGAACTCCAGATGTCTGTTTGTCATGTCGAGAGGTGGCAGACCTCTCTGAAGCTGCTGCTCCCAGTCTCAAAGACCTAGTCTTCGGCGGCATCCTGAACACAGACCAAAAAGAATCAATTAATGTAATAGATACGATTTCATCAAGGAAGGACAATAAAATTCTAAAGGAAGCAGTTATTCAGAATAGCATTGTAAGATCAGAATTTCCTAGTTGTGATTGAGCATACTGTCATCCTAATCCTGTCATATATCCCATCACATGCTCTTAGCAATACTCTAAGTGAGCACTACTACGATATCGCTCTAAACACGAATCTAGACTTGCATGGGCTACCACTAAAAATGTGTCATGATCCGCTCCCGAAATTTGTGCGTGAGTCGTGGGTACATCCAGCCTACGCCGCAGCATCGACGGTTGAACGCTGCCTAGGTCTTAATAATAATAAACATAACTCACAACCTGTTAATGATATCAAATCCATAAGGAGGACAATAAAATACATATTGCTCAACAGTTCATAATGTATACTCAATCATAGTAGCTATAAGAAATAAATGGCACAATGAGATAAAAGATAAGAAGTACTAACATAAGTCAAGCATAACGACTCAAAATAGAGATAAACTATAGTCTAGCTGTCCAACATAAATAGTCTCAACAAGTCTTAAAATAAACTCAACATAAATCTCAATATAAGTCTCAACATAAACTCAAATGCATAAAATAATAACTATCTAAATAGCTGCAGGTAGTATCTCCTCTAAGGGAATGGACTCTTCTAAGCTCTCTGGTATATAGTCTCCATCTACACCTGGTCCATAATGTGTAGGACAGAAGTCCTCAAGATCCTCTGGAAAAATATATCCAGTCAGGATTGGGGCGAAGTACAAGCATTAACAACAGTTCCATGTATATTGACAAAAACTATAACACAGTGTAAAAAAATATAAGATGGATAAAAATACTGGAAATAAGAATACTGGAAATAATAAAATACTTGAAATAAGGAAATACTGGAGAACATATCATTATCAATGGTACAACTAGCAATGAACAGAAAAACTAGTGCATGCTAGATCAATGAACTGGAAATACATGAATAGAGTATATAACTAAGTGTGTGAAACATCAGTCTATCATGTGATTGGCTTGGGATAGATCAGGCTTGTTACATATGATTAGCTATGATTTATGGAAGGTCAGGCTAACCATCCAGTTAGCTATGATGCGAGCAATAGTTAGGCTAATCATATATAACAGGCTATGAGTGTAAAACCACTATTTCCAAAAAAAATCGTATTTATTATTTTTTTTAATAATTTAATTATGGTAATTAAGTGCTAAATGGGAGAAATAGATTTTTAATAATTTTTATTTTAGGTATTCGGGCACTTAGATGACTTATGGGACCATCAGAATTTTTTTGGAATTTATTTCATGTAGGAGACCCCTTGAGCAGTTGCTAGCCTAATGTTGTGCATTATTCTAATCCATGAATTTTCTTATGAGTATATATATAATATATATATGTATACACAAATATATATATGTATATATATATATTTAGAAGGGAAAAGAAAAGAAAGTAAAAGAATTAAATAAGAACTTAATAATAATAATAATAATAATAATAACAAGTCAACTTGCTGTAACCATTCCTTAGCAATGCTTATTCCCTTCAGCACTTGCTGCAATACTTAGACCACCCGCCCCCCCTTAAACCTTCAGCCCTTAGTGGCTCACTAAGACCCGACCCCTTCAGCGTTAACTCCCAGAACCGAACCACCCTATTCCCTCTCTCTCCCTATTAAATATAATATATATATATATATATTTATCTCTCAAAAATCCTAACCTAAATCTCCAGACCTCCTCTTCTCATCTAGAGCCGTCACGGCAGCCAGAGAAGCCCCGCCAAGCTATCCAAACCATCCCGACGACTCCGACCTCGCGCACTGCAGATTCCCACACGAGGCACCTTCGCTCCGAAATTGTTTCCCGTCGACTCGCTCAACCAAACACAGTTCCGTCTTCACCGGTATGCTCACCCCTTAACCCTCTTCCATATTTGTATTATAGCTAACCTCGAAAAATGTGTAACCCTAGGCAAAAAACAGCGTCCAAAGTGGGCGCGAGCAGACCCAATTCTGGAATCGCAGAAAACTGCGGTGACCACCCATATTGCCGAGTTCGTATCTCCCACCACAGAGATCCGAATTCGGTGGTTCTTTTTGATACATGTAGAACACTTGACTTAGTTTATTTTTTGTCAAATAACCCTATGCTATTAGTTGCTGTGGACATAATTAAATTTGTCACAAAACTGCGCGCATCCACTTTTTCTAGATTTCCAAAAGTTGGAAAACGGAGTGCGCCCCGCCAAACGGGACCGCCCCGCCGTGTACCAAGTGTACCGAACGGTGCACACAACGTAACCAGACACGTAAAAATTTGTGGAGACTAATTCGGACACGTGTGCGCGCCGGAATCAGGCCGTATCCGCGGACACACTCATTATCGCAACTTTTGTAGAACTCGTGCGTATTTTGTGCACGCTTGTCAGATTGCGACGAAACTTGCGCCACTGGACTCGTGGTAACGCACTGGTCCTGTGACCCAATTTTCACGCAATTCTGAGACGGTTGACCTAATCGCCAATTGGCGGGCCCCACAGTTGACTTTTTGGACAAAATTTTGTTCGGCTCATCGGAATCCACATTTGGACATACCGTTGGGTTCGTATTAACATTTAGAGTTGTTTGACCTATAGTTTGTCCCATTTAGAGACTGTTACCCTTGGCACGCTTTTTGGTGCAAAGTGGGCCACAGGTGGACCCTACTTTTACCCGAAATTACCGTTTTGCCCCTGTATCCAAATTGGACGAAAGGAAAGTGCTTTTTAGCTATTTTGCTTATTTTGGGAAAGTTGGTGATGTTTATTTCAGCATCCGGATACATTTGTTCTGCGGCCATAGCTTTTGATCCTGTGCGTTTGACTTCTGGACAGTACACCTTGCAGCTTTCTTACCAGGCAAGATACCTTGCCAAATTATTACAGTATTTTACATGCTTAGTATATTTCTGTATAATTATTTCATTTTGTTTATTTATTGCATGTGTAGTTTCTTTCAGTCATGACTATATATTAGATATGTTGACACACACTTGACACTTAGTATCATAGAGGACAATCATTAGGCGTATGGGCTTTTAACCACTCTGGTAACACCGTAGTCACTAGCACGCACTATGGTGGGTCGTGTCCGATGGTCGCTACCCCCGCGGTATGTCGATTGATGGAGTCCGAGGGTCGCTACCCCCGCGGTATGTCGGCTGATGATGTCCACTAACGAGCGTGAGGTTGTGAGGATTAGATCGAGTAGCCTACCCTTGCACATACGTCAAAAAGTTGTCCTCATTTGCATTCATATAGATTGTCTTGTACAACGTACTTATTTATTTCCAAATTATATGCATGTTTACTGTATTCAAATTGGCATGTGTTTTGTGTATCTTGTTACGTCCCTCTGAGGACCTGGTCCTCTGCCAGGTGTATCTACTCTTGAGTATTTACAGGAGTACGGGCCTGGACCTGACGCATTCCTTTCTGTCGAGGAGGTCTTACCTTCTGAGCATCGTTGATTATCTGGCGATGGATTCTTTTAGCTGATACACTTCTGTCTTCATATTATTTTATATTGGAGATTTTATACTCCTCTCTCATTTTAGTTTTGGATATAGTCATGGGTAGTGGATTTGTCTCCACCCGACTATTATTTTAGATATTTTAGACTCCTTATTCTAGTTAGTATTTCTTTTTTATGACTTGTTGTGTGGATGAGATTAGCATATCTGTGACTTGTGACATTATATATACCATATGTGAGTTTATATTCATATTACAGCGTACGTATGGGTTATGGTTTCTATATATTGGAGTTGCCATATCCATGCGGCTGGCATGCTTACGTGTTCCTAGTCCTATGTATTTGGGACTGGGGCATGACATATTTTTGTGGTGGCCCATGCAGGTCGAGTTAGCCGTTTCGGTTACGTCACTGTACCGAGCGGGCCTACACCTAGGATTAGAATTTTAGATCTCATCAACACTTGACTATAACTTACCTTCATTCCAACATGTCCTACTTAAGTTCTTGCATCCTGCTTGATTCATGTACTCTTCTTAATCCTTCGTCCATCTCTTGCAGAGAGATGAATTTGAATAACGGGCATGCCACCACCGGGGACAACACGTCTCCAGGGGACGACGACCAACCACTAGGAGTGACCTCAACGACACCTCTTCTTCCCGTACCGGATGGACTGACTAACAATTAAATTCTATCAACTCCTTCCACGATACCTAATGGGACATTTCCAGCTCCACTAGCACCGCAGGATGGCCAGACACAGCTGTTCCAATTCTTCCAGATGATAATACAAGAACAGAGGCAATAAGCAGCTGAGCAGAGACTAGAATTTCTGGCAGTGCTTGAAAGAATGGCTGCACTAGCTCCTGCACCAACCCAGGCACTAGTTTCAGTACCCCAAGCTCGGGTTGGTTCAGTCAAGGACTTTGTGCAGATGGGCCCTAAGCCATATAAGGGTAATGAGAGTCCAGAGGAGACCACGAACTGGATTGCCAATACCAAGAAGTTGTTAGAGGCATCACAATTACCTTCTGACCTATGGATGATAAGCGTGAGGACTCAGTTAGAAGGCAACGCGCATCACTGGTGGGAATCAATGGAGCGCCAGTTGGGTACGCGTCAGACTTGGGAACAGTTCTTGGAATGCTTTGAGAGGAAGTACTTCTCGGATACAGTAAGGGACGCATTGTACGATCATTTCCTCCATCTAGAGCAAGGGGACAAGACGGTTGATGAGTATGACGTAGAATTTAGCCGTCTCAGTAAGTATGGCACAGTCCTAATATCTAATGACTTAGAGAAGGCTAAGAGGTTTCACCGTGGGCTGACTCGGGAGCTCCAGCACTACACTAGCTCACAGTCCCGGATCTCTTATGCCGAGTTATTGACAGAGGCCAGGATCCAGGAGGCCATCAGCAAGGGCAACATTATTCAACAGAGAATTTATCAGGGACCAGTAAGGACACAGCAAGGAGGACCCATTAGATACCCTTTGACACGCCAGCAATCAGATAGTGCTGCACCATATCCAACAAAGGAGCTCCGTACTTGTCACTATTGTGGTAAGATGGGTCATATACTAAGAGACTGTCATCGTCGATTGGGGTTGTGCATGATATGTGGATCAAGTCACCATCAAGCCCGAGAATGTCCTAAACAGAACCAGAGACCTATGGCATTAGAATCAGGAACACCGCATACACCCTCAAGTATAGAAGACCAAAGAGACCCATCACTGCTTCTACAGTCTGCACAAATGGAGGGGACTAGACCCCAGTTGAACAACCAAGGACAAGGCCAAGCACTCATTATGACAAGTATGGGAGAGCAGACACAGGAAGCCGTAGATACAGGTACGACCTTTTAGTTATAATTGTCTTTGCATACTCATAACCCCATTGTGACACAAGATCTTAGATGCACAAATAGATATATAATTATATATATGGTAGTCTAGCAGTTATGAGGATATATTTCTATTCTATCCAGATGGCATACACGCGATGCTAATGGATGACAGGAGTAGCAATAGTAGTATTCTTCCCCTATCCTTATCTCGCCCTCTTGGGTGACTCATTTTCTCCTTTTATATTCATTCCTTATCTCGTGCGTAACACTCCCTATCATAGTCGTATCTTTCGTGCCATTATGAATTGTTTGATATCTATCTCACCCCTATTTTGTTAGTAAAACATAAATGTGTAGTAATACTTGATAGCTAAGGATGAGTTCTTAATATGTATATGCACTATAGCAATATATGTATTCTTTATTAGTTTAACCCTTGAGTAGCACCATGTAGCCTAGTAGAAATTGTTAGATCACTTGAGCCAGATCATGCCCCTAATAGTTAGTCAAGACCTTAAGTGTTTCCCTAAAACTTAGACTATGCCTAGGAAAGAGTTGAAGGCACTTGTTACGAACTGATGACTATGACAAATCGCCGGCGAGGTAGCGACAGTTGCCGCCAGACGATTTTGGTAGAGTAGTCGAATTACTTGCAGCCATAGTGGCCAGGTGGCGTGGTAGTATTAGACTATGATACTTGACGGTTATGGGAAAAAGTCATAGTTATGAGATTCCAGACAAGTATCCCAAGATTCTCGACCCAATAAATGTATTTACCTTACAAACCTAGACAATAGCTTCAAAGAAGGTGACCACTAGTAGAATTTTTATAAGTTGGATAGTTTAGACGAGTTAGAGGATGATATAATAGTGGATGGACAATAGATGAGGAAGTGTTAGAATGACAGACCATGAGTTTTAGGAGTCCTACTAGATACCAATGTAGTGTAATAGTTATAGTTATCATTATGAATATGGGTTAGTGTCAATTTCGAGGACAAAATTTTTGTAAGTTGGGTAGAATGTAAAACCCCTATTTCCAAAAAAAATCATATTTATTATTTTTTTAATAATTTAATTATGGTAATTAAGTGCTAAATGGGAGAAATAGATTTTTAATAATTTTTACTTTAGGTGTTCGGGCACTTAGATGACTTAGGGGACCATCAGGAATTTTTCGGAATTTATTTTATGTAGGAGACCCCTTGAGCAGTTGCTAGCCTAATGTTGTGCATTATTCTAATCCATGAATTTTCTTATGAGTATATATATAATATATATATGTATACACAAATATATATATGTATATATATATATTTAGAAGGGAAAAGAAAACAAAGTAAAAGAATTAAATAAGAACTTAATAATAATAATAATAATAATAACAAGTCAACTTGCTGTAACCATTCCTTAGCAATGCTTATTCCCTTCAGCACTTGCTGCAATACTTAGACCACCCGCCCCCCCTTAAACCTTCAGCCCTTAGTGGCTCACTAAGACCCGACCCCTTCAGCGTTAACTCCCAGAACCGAACCACCCTATTCCCTCTCTCTCCCTATTAAATATATATATATATATATATATTTATCTCTCAAAAACCCTAACCTAAATCTCCAGACCTCCTCTTCTCATCTAGAGCCGTCACCGCAGCCAGAGAAGCCCCGCCAAGCCATCCAAACCATCCCGACGACTCCGACCTCGCGTACTGCAGATTCCTACAAGAGGCACCTTCGCTCCGGAATTGTTTTCCGTCGACTCGCTCAACCAAACGTCGTTCCATCTTCACCAGTATGCTTACCCCTTAACCCTCTTCCATATTTGTATTATAGCCAACCTCGGAAAATGTGTACCCCTAGGCAAAAAATAGCGTCCAAAGTGGGCGCGAGCAGACCCTATTCTGGAATCGCAGAAAACTGCGGTGATCACCCATATTGCCGAGTTCGTATCTCCCACCACAGAGATCCGAATTCGGTGGTTCTTTTTGATACATGTAGAATACTTGACCTAGTTTATTTTTTG
The DNA here is from genome assembly GCA_036927795.1 of Iris macrosiphon. Lineage (NCBI taxonomy): Eukaryota > Viridiplantae > Streptophyta > Magnoliopsida > Asparagales > Iridaceae > Iris > Iris macrosiphon. The sequence continues at coordinate 56,822,511 of JAYESA010000008.1, forward strand.
TTAAATAACCCTATGCTATTAGTTGCTGTGGACATAATTAAATTCGTCACAAAACTGCACGCACCCACTTTTTCCAGATTTCCAAAAGTTAGAAAATGGAGCGCGCCCCGCCAAACGGGACCGCCCCGCCGTGTATCAAGTGTATCGAACAGTGCACACAGCATAACCGGACACGTAAAAATTTGTGGGGACTGATTCGGACGCGTGTGCATGCCGGAATCAGGCCGTATCCGCGGACACACTCCGTGTCGCAACTTTTGTGGAACTCGTGCGTATTTTGTGCACACTTGTCAGATTGCGACAAAACTTGCGCCACTGGACTCGTGGTAACGCGCTGGTCTTGTGCCCCAATTTTCACACAATTCTGAGACGGTTGACCTAATCGCCAATTGGCGGACCCTATAGTTGACTTTTTGGACAAAATTTTGTTCGGCTCATCGGAATCCACATTTGGACATACCGTTGGGTTCTTATTAACATTTAGAGTTGTTTGACCTATAGTTTGTCCCATTTAGAGACTGTTACCCTTGGCACGCTTTTCGGTGCAAAGTGGGCCACAAGTGGACTCTACTTTTATTCGAAATTACCGTTTTGCCCCTGTGTCCAAATTGGACGAAAGGGAAGTGCTTTTTAGCTATTTTGCTTATTTTGGGAACGTTGGTGATATTTATTTCAGCATCCGGATATATTTGTTCTGCGGCCATAGCTTTTGATCCTGTGCGTTTGACTTCTGGACAGTACACCTTGTAGCTTTCTTACTAGGCAAGATACCTTGCCAAATTATTACAGTATTTTACATGCTTAGTATATTTCTGTATAATTATTTCATTCTATTTATTTATTGCATGTGTAGTTCCTTTCAGTTATTACTATATATTAGATATGTTGACACACACTTGACACTTAGTATCATAGAGGACAATCATTAGGCGTATGGGCTTTTAACCACTCTGGTAACACCGTAGTCACTAGCACGCACTATGGTGGGTCGTATCTGATGGTCACTACCCCCGCGGTATGTCGATTGATGGAGTCCGAGGATCGCTACCCCCGCGGTATGTCGGCTGATGATGTCCACTGACGAGCGTGAGGTTGTGAGGATTAGATCGAGTAGCCTACCCTTGCCCATACGTCGAAAAGTTGTCCTCATTTGCATTCATATAGATTGTCTTGTACAGCGTACTTATTTATTTTTAAATTATATACATGTTTACTGTATTCAAATTGGCATGTGTTTTGTGTATCTTATTACGTCCCTCTGAGGACCTGGTCCTCTGCCAGGTGTATCTGCTCTTGAGTATTTGCAGGAGTACGGGCCTGGACCTGACGCATTCCTTTCTGTCGAGGAGGTCTTACCTTCTGAGCATCGTTGATTATCTGGCGATAGATTCTTTTAGCTGATACACTTCTGTCTTCACATTATTTTATATTGGAGATTTTATACTCCTCTCTCATTTTAGTTTTGGATATAGTCATGGGTAGTGGATTTGTCTCCACCCGACTATTATTTTAGATATTTCAGACTCCTTCTTCTAGTTAGTATTTCTTTTCTATGACTTGTTGTGTGGATGAGATTAGCATATCTGTGACTTGTGACATTATATATACCACATGTGAGTTTATATTCATATTACAGCGTACGTATGGGTTATGGTTTCTATATATTGGAGTTGCCATATCCATGCGGCTGGCATGCTTACGTGTTCCTAGTCCTACGTATTTGGGACTGGGGCGTGACAATGAGGCATATAATGGTCAGGTTGCACCCGACATGAGGTATGGGGTAAGCTATAAAGCATGTAGAGTGGGGTATGATCACATAATCTACTATTATTTCTGTCCCCAGCTAGCACGATGGATTCCAATCACGACTCCTCGTGATAGGTCTGGATGATGCCAACCCGTGTATCCATAGTGTCAGAATCATGTACGCTATACAACTAGAATCATAGAGATGATCAACGTAATGAAAACTGTCAGAGAATGTACTCGCCTGTGGCCCTGTGCTGGCAATACCAATATCCTATTTTTGAAGTCTCGTCTGAACAATCCAACAGTCCTATATAAATAATATAATAATATAGCATCAATTGTTACACTAGCACACACATAAACATAATTACACTGAACTCAGAACTGCACTAGGGTGATACTGGTCATCTAGCAGGGTCAAGTGTGCGTCTAAATGCATGGGTGTCATGTCCTCAAATGCTGTGCATAATCAGGAAGTCAACTCACTAACACATGTCTAAGGATCTAAATCCCGTTTAACACCAACACATGTCTAAGCCAGTACGTTGGTGTACACAAGGCAGTCAAATCACTAATTCTCAGGGTCATATAGTCATATGCAAATATACGGGATATCCGCAGTTAATTCCTAGGGTCATACAACAAATATATTACAATCATACCTAGTACTAGCAATCAATTTCCACACATTATATATATATGTATATATATATATATATATACCAATTAGTTATTATACACACACGCACGCACACGCAACTGGTTACTAGGTTCACCAACACAGGGTCTTGAAATCAACCAAGTAAGCCATCATGAACGATATGCTAATCCCTAATACCATTCACACATGCACATAAAATCACAAGAAAAGGCAATTCGAACCTTGGCCTTGGCGTGCATGTATACGAGGGGGTGTAGTCGACGTCGAGGGAGGTCATTGTGGGTTGTCTCCGGCGAGGTTGAAGGGAAGGGAAGTTGCTGTCGGGCTCCGACGAGGTGCGGCGGGATCTGCAGTATCGTCGAGGAGGGGCTCAGGCAATCGGGGCGTGCTGGTGGCGGTGATGGGGGCTGACTGCGGGGTTGCTTGTGGTCATGCGATGCCGCGGTGGTTATCACGATGGGGCGATGAGCAGGACGCGACGATGGATGAGAACGGGGAGAAGATGTAGATGATGATGATGATAATGGAGGTCAACGATGTCGGCGTTAATGGTGGTGGGGATGATAGATAGGGAAGTCGGGAATGGCTGACAGTGGGGTGTCCGCGGTGGAGGATGACGGGGGTGATATGGTGGTATTGGGGGAGATGATGATGATGACGGTGGAAGGAGGCGGTTACGGGTGAGGCATGGTGCATGGTAGTGGTGGCTGTGACGTTATGATGGTGAGGGGGATGGCACGGCGGTGTCAGTCATGGTGGAGGTGATGTAGATGATGATGATGATCGGAGAGGCGTCGATGGTAGTCGGGAACGGTGGATGGGACGGAGAAGTTGAAGGAGGAGGATGGTTATGTGGCGCTGTCAGGGTCTCGGCGCGGATGGCGTTCAGGAGATCGGAGGTCCGGCGGGATGGATGAGGGGATCGACTACTATAGTTGGTTTAGGGTTTTGATGTTGGTTAATGAAAATAATATAAAGTGTTTATATATATGGGAAGAAAATAGGGTTTGATGTTAACCTAGGAAGTTGGGCCGCCCAAGTGCGCCTAGGGATGTGGGATTTCTTTATGTGTTGGGTCCAATGGGATGTAGTCACCTCAATGCACTTTTGCATAAAAGTTCCCAACAATTAAAAAATTGCACAAAGGTGGGAATTTGGATTAAATGAGGGAAAATACCATATTTGGTGTGATGTAGTGGCTAAAAAGGGTGTGTGGTGTTTAGTTTGAGTCTTGAGGGTGTGAATGGGGGTTTGGCTTGGTGTTGGGTCTAGTTTTGGGTTAAGTTGGGTTCTTACACCAATTTAATTAAAATTAATGTAATTGGTGTTCAAAAATTGATTAAAAATATATCGGGTTAAAATTAGGTGGGACACAAGTGTCATGGATATAGAAGACTCAGAATAGAATATTGTCATAATTTGGGTTGCGAAAAAATGGATCAAAAATGTGTCTCCAATTTCTATTGGAACGCACAACGATGCAAAGTTGGATTTATTGGAAATAAAATTAAATATTTGCGATAAATATTGTGCGACTAAAATGAAGCACAATAGAGCATATTGATGAGTTACACAAGGGTCAGAATAGAATGCTGGCACGTCTAGGACAAGGGTGTAAAATATGTTGGAAGACAAAAGCTAGTATAGCGCTCCAAATATCAAAGCAACGGTAAGGTACATCAATCAAATAAAATCACAATAATAAATATAATCACCAATATTAAATACCAAAAATGCTAATAAAGTCCATAGTCCTATATTTTAATCAGAAGTTCAACTAGTGGGTTTCTAGGTCCAGTCCACTAACCCATATGCTAAAAAACACTTTATAATATATATATATATATATATATATATATATATATATATATATATATATATATATATATATATATATATATATCATGCAATATATTAACATATTAAATTAAATAAATAAAGAGACAAAAATATCCATATTCTGGAATTTGGTAGTGACATGAGCAGCTGCTGTCCAGGGGAGACAAATTTTGGGCCAAACTCGGTTCGAGTTCTGTCAGGGTGCTCCAACATTTTGGGCCAAACTCGGTCTGAGTTCGGTCGGCGGGCTGGACGAAAATTCAAATGTATTTTATATATCGTTGGATCGTATCCTACGGTCCATGTTTAGATGCAGGATTAGGGGATATATATTATGTTTTTCTAACCGTAATTCCCATCTAACCGTAACATATCATCTCAAGAAAGAGGAAAAAAAGGAGGCAAGAGTGCCATTACAACTTTGGGAAAGAGAAAGAAGGATTGGAGGCCGTTTCGGATGAGGAGATCAATTTTGGATATTTTTTTATTGTCTTCTATCTTCGTGGTGTGATCTATTTTCTATTCTAAAGTGTTGTGGTGATCCGTGTTGGATCGGAAGGAGCTTATAGAGGGTGTATTCTCTTTATTCCATTAGTAGAGGTTCTTCAGGGTTGGACTCCGATCGTCCCGTGGTTTTTCCCGTAAGGGGCTTCCACGGCAAAATTCTCTGTATCGACGTAAATTATTTTTATGTGGTTTGGTGTTTGGTTTGTGCGTTGTATTGCTCGGTTCTCTCGCAAGTACTCTCTGGTTTGGAGGAAGGTTTCCATGCTTCTTTTCCAACAGTGTGGTATCAGAGCCAGGTTCTAGAATTTCAGAAGGTTGTCAGGAGTTGACAAGCAAACTAGGAATAAGAGATAGACACAAAGCCAGTACGCATGGTAAACCTGAATGGTACCATTTATCATTACTGGATGAGCAAGATGAAGGATCTGTATTTTTCATGAAGCTACATCTACATGTATTTGCTTCCGAGAGGCCTAGTGAAAAATCTGAAGAGGACTAGAATTTCGAGCATATACAAGTATATGGGTACATCAGGCAGTTCGTTGACGAGAACGTGTATAAATACATTGCTAGTATTGAGCATGCGAGGACATTGTGGGATAAGCTAGAATCTTTTTATGCAAAAAAGACCGGGGTAAATAAATTATTCCTGATCCGGATGATAATGGGTCTGCGGTACAAAGATGTGGCATCTATTACAAATCACTTGAGTGAGTTCCAGTGTGTGGTTGACCAGCTATCCTCAATGCGAGTCAAGTTCGACGATAAGGTTCAGGGACTATGGCCACTATGTACATTGTTAGACTCGTAGGAGACCGTACGAGTGTCTATGATCGCTTCTGCTCTGGAAGGCCTGTTTAGTCTGGAGTTTTCCAAGAGCGAGGTACTGAATGAAGAGATGTTGAGACATTCTCGGGGCACTTCATCCATATCCCACTCAGAGGTGCTTGTTTCAGAGAGCCACGGAAGGGGTAAAAGTAGGGGTCCAGGCGGTGGCAGAGACAAAAGTAGGGAAAGGTCCAAGGGTCGGTACAAGGTCTCGGAGTATTACTATTGTGGCAATAAGGGCCACATCAAGCGAAACTATTTCTCTTGAAAGAAAGAGAAGAAGGATAACAAGGGGAAGCAAAGTGAGAACACTACAGCGGCAGCCTCGACCTATGGAGGCGACATGATTATTGTAGGTGATGATGTAGTTATGAACCTCGTTACGATGATAACTCTTAGCTAGTGGATGCAGGTGCTTCAGCACACGTATCTCACAATATGGTACTATTTGCTACTTATACAATATACGACTGTAAAGTGTTGATGATGGGAAATGGAGATGTGTCAAAGGCGGTTGTCATTGGAGATATGTATTTGAGGAAAAAGATGGGTGTAATTCTTTTTCTCAAATATGTCCGTCATGTCCCTGATATCCATTTCAACCTGGTGTGGGTTGGAAGGTTGGATGACGAAGGATTCTTCAATCTCTTTGGGAATGGTTAGTGGAAGCTTTTTAGTGGTTCGATGGTGATTTCCAGAGGAAGCAAGAGGTTCAGACTCTACTATATGGAAGGGAGCGCACATGGGGCACAGGACATTAATGCAATTACTGATGTGTCTACTAAGTTGTGGCACAAGAGGCTCAGCTATATCAGCGAGAAGGGGATGAGCTACTTGGTAAATCGGAAGGTGATTCCACGGATAAAGTCTACAAAGTTAGAGAAGTGCACACACTGTTTGGCAAAAAAGCAAAATAGTGTGTCTTTCCAAAGTCACTCAAGTTCAAGGAAGCCGACGTTGCTCGAGTTGATTCACTCGGATGTCTGCGGTCCTATGAAGGTAAAATTCATTAGTGGTGCTTCTTATTTTGTACCATTTATTGATGACTGTTCTAGTAAGGTTTGGGTTTATGCTATAAAGATCAAGGATCAGGTGCTGCCAACTTTCAAGGCCTCTATTGAAAGGAAGATGGGCAAGAAGCTGCTATATGTTCGATCAGACAATGGCGGCGAGTATATCTATCCCTTTGATACTTATTACAAAGAGCAAGGGATACGACACCAGAAGACTTCACCAAAGACACATCAGCTCAATGGTATAGCAGAGCGGATGAACATAAAACTGATAAAGAGGGTACGGTATTTGCTGTCAGAAGCAAACTTGTCGGACAACTATTGGGGTGAGGTACTTTACATAGCTGCTTATGTTATTAATTTATCTCCTAGTGCTCCTTTGCAGGGTGATGTGCCTGAAAAAGTATGGTACGACAAAGAGCCGTCATACAATCACCTGCGAATATTGTATTGTAAGGCCTTCGTGCATGTACCAAAGGATAAGAGATACAAATTTGAGCCAAAGATGAGGTGGTGCATCTTTTTCGGCTACGGTCGGGATGAGTTTGGCTATAGACTCTAGGATACATTGGGAAGAAAGCTCTACAGAAGCAAGGATGTGGTATTCGTCGAGGTTTAGACCATGACCAACACTCAAGATTCTGAGATGCCTTCTGAGGCTGAGGAATTGCCTGATTTAGAGTCATTTTGCTTCAAGCAATTTCCAGAGGACATCGCAAAGGATCCAGTTATGGGGGATCCAGTACATAGATTTTCTCTCAAACTTTATCATCAGCCTACTGATGATGGTCAGGGTGACCCTCAGAAGGATGAGCATACCTAGGAGGCATTTTCTAGAAGGAAGGAGGCTGTAGATATACAACCAACACTAGTGGTTCTATTGAGGAGGAGCGATAGGGAGTGTCGACCATCTACAAGATACTCACCGGGTGAGTATTTTCTACTGACTGACGGGGGAGAACCCGAAAGTTTTGAAGAGGCTATGGAAGACGAACACAGACAGGAGTAGATAGAGGCCATGCAGGAGGGGATGAGTTCCTTGGAGGCCAATGCTACTTATGATCTGGTGCGGTTGCCAAAAGGTAAGAAGGCTTTGAAGAATCGATGGGTGTTCAGAGTGAAGCAGACATATGATGCTACTCTCCCTCGATATAAAGCAAGGTTGGTAGTTAAAGGCTACGGTCAACGAAAATATGTAGATTATGATGAGATATTTTCGTCAGTCGTCAAGCAGTCGTCTATTCGGGTGGTGCTAGCATTGGCAGCTAGTTTTGACTTGGAGGTCAAGCAAATGGACTTGAATACGACATTCCTCTATGGTGATCTTGAGGAAGGAGTTGTACATGGAGCAGCCAGAGGGATTCTATGAGAAGGGTAAGTCACATTTGGTTTGCCAGTTGAGGTAGAACTTGTATGGTCTGAAGTAGGCTCCGAGGCAGTGGTACAGAAAGTTTGAGTCATTTATGGGGGAGCATGGTTACGCACGGACGATGTCGGACCATTGTGTATTTGTGAGGTACTTTACCGAGGATGATTTCATTATTTTACTCCTCTATATTGATGATATGCTACTGGTGGGTCAGAATACCGCTAGGATAGCGTAGTTGAAGCGCCAACTGGGTGCGGCCTTCTCTATGAAGGATTTGGGCGCAGTAAAGACTATTCTTGGGATGGAGATCAGTCGAGATAGAGATTCCAAGCTGCTACACTTGTCCCAAAAGAAGTATATTCACCGGGTACTTCAGCGTTTTAGGATGGACGGGTCGAAGAAAGTGAGTAACCCCTTTGCGGCTCACTTTAAGTTCACTAAGGAGCAGTGTCCATCTACCGAGGATGTCATAACCCGTACCCGATATAAGGGCACGAGTACGTTGGTACGTCCAGCCTATACCGCAGCATCGACGGTAGAACACTGTCTAGGTCACAATACTAGCTAATAAATCTCACATGACTATCCAACTCCATAAGGAGACACAGATATCACGATATTATCTGAAAATACTTAATCACAGAAACTAAAGCACGATAAGATATCAGAGAAAATAAACAAAATACAACAGAAGTCTAAATAAAAAAAATAGTCTAACCTGCAAACAATAACATCCAAATATCCAAGTATGCCGGGAACAAGTCCTCTAAGTCGTAGTCTGGAAAAATATTTTCAGTCAGGATGGAGCAAAGAACAACCCAATAATAGTTCCAGTTAATTGATAAGGACTATAAAATAATAAATAGATGATGCTATATACTGAGAGAAAATAATAAATAGATGCAATGGCAAATATAAAAGAGAACAGACAATAGACAATATGGCATAGTCAGTGCATATATGAAATGGAGAGAAAGAGCTACAATATCATATACGGGTGATGTAGTAGATGAATTAAAATAGAGAACTGTAACTATTCTAAGTGTTTGAAATATAAGTCTATGATGTGATCAGCTTGGGACAAGATCAGGCTTGTTACATATGATTAGCTATGATTCATGTAAGGTCAGAAAAATTATCTGGTTAGCTATGATGTGAGTAATGGTCAGGCTAATCATATATAACAGGCTATGAGGCATGTAATGGTCAGGCTACACCCGACGTGATGTGTGGGGTGAGCTATGATGCATGTAGAGTTGGATATGATCACATAATCTACTAATATTACCCCCGCCCCCAACTAGTACAGTGGATCCAACAATGATACGTTACGATACACGATCAATGTCCAATATATCATGTACGATGTCTAATATCAATGTCGTGTACAATGTCAATACTATAGCCAATGTATGTAAAACTCCTAATTCTGAGAACCGTATTAATTTTTTTATTAATTAATTATTTTATTTATATTAATTATGAGCTAATTAGAGGAAATAGAATTTATTTAATTTTTATTTGAGGTGTTTGTGCATTTAGAGGATTTATGGAGCCATTATAAATTTTTCCTAATTTATTCCATGTAGGAGACTCTATGGACAGCTGAGTAGGTTTATTGTATGCACTAATATAATTTCTAGAATTTTTTATGTATATATATATATATATATAGTTTTAATTAGAAAAGAAATAGAAAACAAAAGAATTAGGAAAAAAATAGATTTACTAATGAATCTAAACCCATACCCTATATACTACCCAAAACCCGTTGGATATAACCCCCCAACGAATCCTACCCGCATACCCCCACCCGTTAAGCCAAAGAAAGAAACAGCAGCAGCAGCCGCGGTTTCTAAAACCGCGGAATCCCCCCCGCGCGCGGTCTCACTTCCCCACCGCCTCTCCTTCTCTTTATATACACACTTCCCCAAACCCTAACCCTACACTCATCTCCTCTCGACCCAGACCTCGACTCCGCCTCCAGCCACCACCGCCGCCTCCAGCCAGAGCCGCAGGAGCCGCCTCGGGCCACCCGCGTGGCCGCGCAATTCCAGCACACTGCAACTGCAGAAATGGACAGCAAAGTACCTGTGTTCACAATGTGTTTTCTGTCTCCTCGCTCGACCAAACTCGACCCCGTCTTCACCGGTACGTTTACCACCTATCCCTCTCTATATCCTGTATATTAGATTACCTTGTTCAGCGCATAAACCTAGGCAAAAATAGCGCCCAAGTTGACAGAAAATGACAACTTTTGGGTATCGTAAAAAAACTACGGTGACTACCTTTGTTCACGGACTCGTATCTCCCACCACAGAGATCCGAATTTAGATTTTATTTTTGGTATGCGAAGACCACCTAATGTAGTTTAATTTCTTGCATTTATAATATTTTATTTGTTGCTATATGTAAAATTAAATTATATAGAAATACCCGAAAACCTACTTTTCCTAATTTCTAAAAATTTCGATACGGAACGCGCCTTGCCAAACGGGACCACTCCGTCGTGTACCAAGTGTACCAAAAGGTGAGTGCAGAATAACCAGATGTGTGGGCTTTCGCAGAAACTGATTTGGACGCGTGTGCGCGTCGAAATCAGCCTGTATCTGCAAAATTTTCCCCTGTGGCAACTTTTGCAAAAACCCTGCGCATTTAGTGCACGCTCGTCAGAATGCGAAAAAACTTGCGACACTGGACTCATGGTATCGCGCTGGTCCTGTGACCCAATTTTAACGCAATTCAGACACAGTTGACCAAGTCACCTTTTGGTGGGCCCCACAATTGACTTTTTGGGCGAAATTGGGTTCGACTTACCGAAATCCATATTTGGACATACCGTTGAGTTCGTACTAACATTAGAGTTTGTTTGACCTATAATTTATTCGATTTAAAGACCTTTATCTTTGGCACACTTTTCAGTACAAAGTGGACCACTTGTGGACCCCACTTTGACTCAAAATTACCGTTTTGCCCCTGTGTCCAAATTGGACGAAAAGGTAGTGTTTTCTAGCTATTTCGCTTATTCTGGGAACGTTGGTGATGTTTATTTCAGCATCCGAAGACGTTCATTCTGAGACCATAGTTTCTGACTCTTAATGTTTGATATCTGGACGTTACATTTTGCAGCTCTCTTGCTAGACAAGTATACCTTGCCTTGTTGTACTGCTTAAATTCAGTTGTTTTTAGTTGCTGTCATGCCCCAGTCCTAAAATATCGAGGGACTAGACACGTGGCAATGGCCAGCAGTACACACCGATGGACAAATCCAATTTAATGGATCCATCGGGGCATACTTAAGTTGTAATACAACAAGAAGGGTCTACTAATCTCATCCACAGAATGAATACATCAACATCAACAAAAGAAAGTATAAGCATCATCAAGTCATAAGTAAATAAATTGGGGAACAACCCGATAATAAGTTCTGTACAATAGTCAAGATACAAAAATAAAGATAACAATAACTACTGAGTATGGATAAAGCATATAATCAGAAGATAGCCTCGGTGATCACTCGTCTACTTGATCTGGTACTACTCCAGTGCCTGCTCCTGTTCCTGCTTCTGCTAATGCTCCTGTCCTGTATACCTCGGGGTCGATCTCGTCTGCTATACCTGGGGACATAATTCGAATCCAGGTCCTCAGGGGACATAGCATGGTACAAAATAACTCAAGCCATAAATAATGCAGTGTAGCAATAAATGAATAATAGGGTAAACTATATAACCAGCTAAGTGAAATACAATATGAGATCATCACCAAAACTCAGGCTGATACCATTACAAGCTCAGTGTCGGGGAGCCGATAGCGGTAATATCACGTATTGGGTCAAGCTCAATTTTAGAGTCTTGAGCACCGCATTAATAAGGGTTTATATATATAGTCAGCCTGTAGTCTGTGTGTCTCTCCCCACCAAATATAATGACACGTCTCATGTCCATGTCACGCGAGATCATATCTAAGGCAGCAAGTCATAATAAAATCTAAGCATATATATAAAGAACAAGTCATAAAACCTGTAACCTATACAGAATCACCATGAATATCTTAGGAAGATTCTGTCGCATGAATAGTGTCAGGTGTCCTGGGTTATGACGTACTTGATAATGCAAGCACAAAAAGTATAGGGTCTCGGAATCCATGTCTAGGTGATGTTACACAACTCCGCGTACGGTGTTGGCACCCGAATATTAATCGGGCTAAGTAAAGTCACACGGTCCTAGGTTAAGCATATAGATCACAGGAATAAAACAAGAGAATAATATGAATCAATATACTGCAATTATGGCAAGGTACACTTGCCTGGGGTTCTGACTACAACTGAAGCTCTGGTACCAGCAAGATTTGCAGGTACTCCTTCGATTGCTGATATAAACATCATTATCAGATTCAGAAAATATCAAATAGATAGAAACGCCTGTCCTTGAGTCCAATTTGGACACAGGGGCAAAAATGACAGTTTCAGGTCAAAGCGGGGTCCACATGTGGGCCGCTTCGCACCGAAAAATGTGTCAGAAATAATGGTCTCTGAAATCATTAAACTTAGTGTCAACAAGTGTAGATCGATGATACGAACCAAAAGAACTTTCAGATCTGGATTTTGATGAGTCGATCACAAAATCGCTCGTCAAGTAGAGCCGTGGGGCCCACGATACGCGATTTTGTCAACGTTCTCAGAATCGAACCAAACTTGGGTCACAGGACCAGCGTATTGCTACGAGTACGATGGTGCAAGTTTCATTTTGATTCGATGTGTGTACACAAAGTTACAACGTGTTCTGGAATAGGGTCGATACAGGGCGTTGTCGGCGGATACGGGTTGATTCCGGTGTGCACGCACATCCAAATCAACTTTCGTGAAATCCCACACATCCATATCAACGGCTCGCACCTTTCGGTGAAGACCGCACGCGAACAAGTCATCCCGTTTGGCGGGGCGCACTCAGTTCCGGAGGAAAATGGGGCTAGTATTTTCCTATTTTTGGATCGCAGTTCGCGATCACCACAGGACGCGACACACCGAGCGGGTTGCACGGGCATCGAGAGGGTCACGCAGGTTTCGCGTCACAACAGACGGAATGAGAAACGGGACAGCGAGGAGAGAGAAAAGGGTACCTGAACAGGGCTACATAGAACTGGGATTCTCGAGTTCGCGAGGCGATGCGACACGACATGGCACGGTACTGTGTTTAGGGTTAGGGTTTCGATGGCCGGAGACTTCGTCGGGGCTGCTAGGCACGGCTGCGGAGGAAGGCGGAGGCGGCTCGGCTCATCGGAGGTGGCTCGGCTCGTCGAAGGCGGCTCAGGCGGGGGCTAAGACGCTCGGGGACTGCGCCGGTGGTGGGCACGGCGGCTGCTCGGGTGGGGGTCGTCGGCTCTTGTCTCGGCCGAGCTCTGGGGAGATGGCCCTGGCTCGAGGCGTTGCTGGAGCTGCGGCTGGAAGAGTCGGGCACGGCTGGGTGGTGAGGCGGAGACGTCGGTGGCAGCGGAGGGCTCGACGGGGACGACGGTGGCAGGCCTCTGGGCGGAGAGGGGTTTTATAGAGGCAAGTGGGAGGGGGAGCGGCAGCCGTTGCGGAGGCGAGGCGGCGACAGTTGCGGGGGAGCCAGAGCGGCGCTGGGGAGCAGTACTGGTCGTAACCACAGGCGGGGATCACGGCGGCCGGCGGCGGTTACAAAAGTCGAACCGTCGGGGGAAAGAGGGGTTAGGTTACAGTCCAAATAGCCTTTGTATTACAATTTTACCATGTCAAAAGATAATTTATTTTAATTTATTAAATTTTGGAATAATTAATCTAAAATCTTATTTTAATCTTATTATTTTGATTTTTAGGTTAATTCCTAAATTTTGTCTAAATGAACTAAATTTTATCAACTCGATACTCATAGCACGCAAATCGAGGCAATTTATTGACCAAATAATCAACCGACATAAACTCAAATTTCATGCATGATTTCATGTAGATTTCAGCGTCAAAAATATGCTAGAATTTATGGCTCGTCCAAATTCAAATTCGTTTGGAAATTATGGCACATACAAACTTCGTATTATGCAACGACGGTTAATTTCTAACCTAGAAGTTCTACAGAATTAAAAGTATATAAATATTTCGAATTAAATTCTGGAACAAACATATTTCAATGATCTCATCATTAGATTTCCGAAACTTCAAACGGTTCATGATTATGATTCCTGGTTCTGCCAAAATCGCAAAAATACCGAGACGCATCTATTTTCGGACCTGCTGTGCTCTACTAATTTTTCAGAATTTAATACTTATAGTTTCATAAAACAATTTATACATTCAGAAAGCTAACCTCAATAAGGTTTTAACGCAAGAAACTGGGTCTCATTTGGAGTCCGAAGCTATGAGTAATGGCTTCTAGAAAATGAAGGAATCCTATATGACAATTCTCCAAAATTTGGCTTAAAGAAAAACCCTAGAATTCCTAAACTAAATACCCTATATATAGAGGAGAGAGAAAGCAGCCGCGGCTCGGAGTCGCCATGTGGCAGCCATCCGCTGCTGCCCGCTCAGATCGAACGGTCAGGGTTCGAACCAGCTCGGCTCAGCTGAGTCCGACTCGGACTAGGATTCGGCTCGGCTCAAGGTCGGCTCGGCTGCACCCGCACCCACCCTGCGATCGCTGACAGGCGGTCCCCACCCAGTTCACTGCGGGAGGCTGAAAGCTGGGCCCCCAGTTTGCTGACTGGGCAGAATATTTACCTTTATTGGTTTTTTTTCAGAAATTAGTTTTTAATTCAGTTTTTCATAATTAACTCAAATTAAATGCTAAAATAATCAAAAAATTCTCAAAAATTTCTAGAAAATATATTTGACTATTTAGAACCTAAAATAAAATTTTGGAATATTTTTAATTATATTTGACCCTAAAATAAATTCTTGAAAGTCCTAGGAAATTAGGGTTACTAGTTTTTAATTAACTAAAAATTGTGGAAAAATCCCAATAGCCCAAAATTAACCTAATAACAACATTTAAGCACGAATTTCAGGATACGAAGGTTACAAGTCTACCCACCTTTAAAAAATTTCGTCCTCAAAATTTAAAATCCTCAATTATTTTATTTATTTATTTATTACCATCAAAATTAAATTCATCAAATTATATAAACATGAACTAATCCATATTGTTATTTCACAATATTTCTCAAAATTCTATAAATATCTTATTCCTGAAAATCTTAAAATATAAAATTAAATTCCATTCTTATCATAATCTTCTCTAAATTTTTAAGTTAATAATGAAATACAGGAATTTAATATTCAATCCAATCAATGCATATTTATAAAATTTAAAAATCGCATCCCAAAAATTAAATTCAAATACTAATCCATTAATGATCTTACTTCTCTCATTTAAATCCAATCAATGCATATTTATAAAACTTAAATTCGCATCCCAAAAATTTATATTTAAACACTAATCCATTAATGATCTTACTCTTCGATTCTTTTTCCATGTCATACTCAAACAATATAATACTTACAAGATCTTCAAATGCAACATTCAAAATAATTTTTAAATTTATACCTTGCAGTCAAATAAATATAATGATAATCTTCTTAACTTTTTTAAATGTTAATGACAAATTCACTCATATCTTAATCTTCATAAAAATCAATTATTTAACAAAATTGTCAATTCTGTCATATTAAATTCTTAACTCTTTATTTAAATTAATGTTTATCCTCGAAATTTTAAAATTCTTGTCTCCCTCTGTCAAGTCATAACCTCTTCATTAATCTTCACTATGGTAAAACCCCCAACAATAAAGGTCTAAAAAAATCCTACCTACCGTCATACAATATACAATCTAGAGAAAACATACATGGTTATGGTCACTTTTGTCATGGTATAGCAGTCTCTATCAGGGTATACTATTAACTATATTCTAGCAAGAAGATCATTGATACAGTCTATGGTGCTAGGAAATCAATCAATAAAATAGACGAAAAAGAACAGAAAGAAAGAACAGAACATAGCCTTCTAACACAACCATAGTTTAATGATGCATCCAAAGTTTGATACCCTTATCCTTTTAGGTAGCACTGTTTCTACTACAAGCACATCCACTGCTAGCTCTCTTACCTACTACAATTGTTTATACAAGTTGTTTTTATCACTCAAGTGTACACCAAGTGCAATACACCATACTAAGTACTACTCCTTCTAATACAACTCTAGATGGACACCCAAGTCAGTTTGTAGTACCATCTCGAGCATGCTCAAGCCAACAGATCCTTACACATGTACATCATCTACTCATATACTGATATACATTTCTTACCCACCATAAAATTTTATCCTTAAAATAAAATCCTCAATATTTAACTTCTCAACAATTTAAAATAAAATGTATATACTTCCCTTAAAAGTCAAATATTCAAATATTGAAATAAAATTTTAATTATTTCCAAAATTTTTATAGCTTTGACTATGTTTATTAAATTGAATTTGAATCCTCAAAAATTTAATAACATAAAATCTCAACTCCTTAAAATTCTTAAAAATTAAAATTTATTTCCAATCTTCAAATTATAAATTTAAATCCACATCTATCTAAGTATACATATAAATACTCGCAGTCTCTAACACACAAGATACACACAGATACACCAATTGTCTACAACTCTCAACTGTGTACTGAAATTTGTACTGCCCGAATTACTTGCACTATTACTTCCAATAATTTTCTATCCATATTAACTGTTACATCAATCTAATATTATCACACGAGGTACTTACTATTACTAGCACAATTCTCAACTAATCTTTGATATAGAAATACTAGCACTATTGGTATGGTAACACTAGCTTCATCATTAGATCACCTCATCAAACTTATTAGAACTCATGATCATTCGCACTAGTTATTAACTTATATATAACACATGCTCCACTTCACTCTCAAAGGCAGGCCTATGTTCCCATATCTCAATTGATGTATAAGTATCTCCCTTTTTAATCTTTTACAGACTGTTATACTAATCTGTGATATACTTCATACCTTTCATGATCAATCTTGATATTTCTCAACTCATGGCATCTCATTAAAACCCTTTATGCATATACATTTCTTTACTCTTGACACACCCAAGTAATCAATCATCATATTGAATATCATGCTCCATTAATTTTTAATATAATTTCCTCGATACTTAATTGTTTACATAGATCATCCAATTACATAATTTTTATGACTATCCAGGACTGGCATCTGACTCTGATACTTACTCTTGGAACCATCACTGATACTCTTTGCTCCTCCTTCTACCTATAGTACCAATATTAACTATAATGGCACCTATTATAGAACTATTGCTATAAGGCACTACGCTATGGGTTAACTCTAGATTGATTCCTACTGCTCACATGTCCAATTAAGAAATACTTACAAACTCATAAGTCACACTCAGTCAACACTAATACAAGACACAAACATAATTGTAAGTCACCAATTATCACACTAACAAGGATCTTAAATAAATAAAACTCAAAAAGAACTGGACGGAGGAACTGAAGATATCTCTACTTCTAGCAAAAAATAAATGATGGAACAAGGTCTTATAATAACATAAGTGGATAAGTATCGAGATGATACTTTAAGAATAAATTTAAGATACAACCTGATAATCATACACGTCTGTCCGAAATCATGACACTCAGAATTCTCGCTACGCCAGTAAGCATAGCTGCGATAAACGACAGGTTCCATAACTAAGGTATGCAACTCTATAATTATGTCATCTAGAATCCTCGCCACGCCAACCGGTATGGCTGCGAGAAACTCTAAATTTTATAACTAAAATATGTACATCCAAGGTCGGGTTCCTATATTTTTGCCACGACAGCAAATGTGGCTGCGATATACTCTAGGCTCCATAACCAAAGTAGACGTTTTACCTTTCCCATTGTCTCATCAACATGTGTTATCAGATGATACCATAAATTTTAATCCATAAAATTTATCTCGATATGCAATTAAACTCAACAACGACATCAAAAATTAAATTTAACAACTGGTCAACAAGAATCAAACTCAATATCAACAAGTGAGAACGGACGAAAAAAATGGTAAAAGATTTAAATTGAAAATTATAATAAGATTCTCAAGGGTCATCCCAGGAATCTCTAAAATAATTTTTGATTGAGCATCCTCTCTCATCCTAGTATCCTATGTACTATATCCTATCACAGATATGCAGTAGTACAACTAAGATGTCGCACTACCACGACATCGCATAACTTGCGAAGTCTAAACCTGTATGGGCCGCCATTAAAAATGTGTCACGACCCGCACCCGGTATAGGGGCACGAGTGCGTGGGTACGTCAAGCCTATGCCGCAGCATCGGCGGTAAAATTCTATCTAGGTCACAATACTAGCTAATCACTCTCACATGAATATCCAACTCCATAAGGAGACACAGATATCACAAAATAATACAGAATACTCAATCATAGAAACTAGAGCACGATGAGATCTCAAGGAAAATATATAAAATACAAGACAAGCCTAAATAACAAAATAACCTAACCTGCAATCCATAACATCCCAATCTCCAAGTATACTGGAAACATGTCCTCTATGTCACAGTCTGAAAAAAATATCCAGTCAGGATTGGAACGAAGTACACCTCCAATAGTAGTTCTAGATCAATGATATAAACTATGTAGCAGTAAATAGATGTAAATATACATGATGCATATACATGTATAAGAGATACGCAATAAAGGAAATACTGGAAATAAATACGAGAATGAATAATATGTCAATGAACAAGAATACTAATGACTAAGTGTGTGAGTACTAGCTTTAACATGTGATCGACTTGGGAACTTGTACACGAGTACTGTCCTAGCTAGTCATACGTGCGGTGTATGACCAACACTAACATAAGAACAAGACTTGTACTTGTAGGGTATGATCACATATCTACACTAAAATACTCTTCACCCCGACTGGTATAGTAGATCCAACCATGGTACGCTATGGCACAGAATTCCCCAAGAAGATAGCGAATCTTCCCGAGAATCAGTTTCTGTATATGTACAAGATAAACAATGAAACAAGACTTGCACAAGATACACCATGAACAAGGAATAACATCTCATGAAGAGATCCGGATATACCAATCCGTGTAACCATCGTGTCAAAAAATATGGATATTTACACTAGATACAATGAACATAGAGGATATCATAAATAAGAAACTATCAGAGAATGTACTCGCCTGTGGTCCTTAGCTGGTACGAATTAGAGTCCAAGTCACAATCCAAATAGCCTATGTATTACAATTTTACCATGTCAAAAGATAATTTATTTTAATTTATTTAATTCTGGAATAATTAATCTAAAGTCTTATTTTAATCTTATTATTTTGATTTTTAGGTTAATTCCTAAATTTTGTCCAAAGGAACTGAATTTTATCAAGTAGAGACTCTTAGCATGCAAATCGAGACAATCTGTTGACCAAAAAGTTAATCGACACAAACTCAAATTTCATGCATGATTTCATGTAGATTTCAGCGTTAAAAATATGTTGGAATTTACGGCTCATCCGAATTCAAATTCGTTTGGGAATTATGGCACATACAAATTTTGTATTGTGCAACGGCGGTTAATTTCTAACCTAGAAGTTCTACAGAATTAAAGTATAAAAATATTTCGATATAAATTATGGAAAAAAATGTATTTCAATGATCTCATCATTACCTTTCTGAAACTTCAAACAGTTCATGATTCTGATTCCTGGTTCTCCCGAAATCGTGAAAATACCTAGACGGGTCTATTTTTGGACATACTGTGCTCTACGAATTTTCCAGAATTAAATATTCATAATTTCATAAAAAAATTTATATATTCAGAAAGCTAACCTCAATATGGTTCTAATGCAAGAAATTGGGCCTCGTTTGGAGTCCGGAGCTATGAGTAATGGCTTTTAGAAGATGAAGGAATCCTAGATGACAATTCTCCAAAATTCGGCTCAAAGAAAAACCCTAGAATTCCTAAACTAAATACCCTATATATAGAGGAGAGAGAAAGCAGCCACGGCTTGGAGTCTGCCATGTGGATGCCATCTGCTGTTGCACGCTCAGATCGAACGGTCAGGGTTTGACCCGGCTCAGCTGAGTCCGACTCGGACTAGGACTCAGTTCGGCTCGAGGTCGGCTCGGCTGCACCCGCACCCACCCAGTTCACTGCGGTAGGCTGACAGGTAGACCCCTGTTGGTTGACTGGGCAGAATATTTACCTTTATTGGTTTTCTTTTTCAGAAATTAGTTTTTAATTCAGTTTTTCATAATTAACTCAAAATAAATGTTAAAATAATCAGAAAATTTCCAAAAAATTCTAGAAAATATATTTGACTATTTAGAACCTAAAATAAAAGTTTGGGATATTTTTAATTATATTTGACCCTAAAATAAATTCTTGAAATCCTAGAAAATTATGGTTACTAGTTATTAATTAACTAAAACTTGTGGAAAAATTTCAATAGTCCCAAATTAACCTAATAACAATATTTAAGCACGAATTTCAGGATACAGAGGTTAAAGTGGAGGTAACCCGGCGGTGCTCGGGGTTGCTGCTGTGTCGTCGAGGAGAACGGGAACGAGGGGAGTCGGGGTCGTCGAGCTGGCGGCGGTAGAAGTTCAGGCGAGGGGTCGACGCTGGTGGCGGTGCAGTCGACGGTGAGCAGGTCAGGATTGGCCGTGGTGATGGTCGAGGGAAAGTGGAGGAGATATCGAGGGAGGTTGCTCAGGTGGGATCATGCTCAACGGAGGAGGCCGACGTCGTTGCTCGGTGGTTGATCGGGGAAGGAGGTGTAGTCGTGAGGTGAAGTCGGGAAAGGGATATAGTTGGCTGTGCTCGGGTGATGAGGAGGCTGGTGTGGGGTTGCTGTGACGAGGACGGGGACATCGAGGGATCGACGATGGCAAGGGGAGGAGGTCGTGGGGCGGAGCTGTGCTCAGTCGAGGACGAGGAGAACGGGGAAGTCGGGGTCGGGTGGACTGTGGAAGAGGAGAAGATGGAAGAGGGTGGTGCGACGGAGGAGGAGAACAGGGAAGTCACTTCTCTCAGGCGGAGGATATCGGAGAAGAGAGGGAGAGGGTGGTGGTGTAGATGATGTCGGGATCGTGGGTGGTGGAGCTGTGGTCGACGGTGGAGTCGGGGAGGAGAGGAAGTCGATGGAAAGTCGGTGGTTGGCTGACAGGGCGGAGGATCCGGCGAGGCGGTCGAGAAAATGGCCGGAGATGGGAGGTCGCGGTAATGAGGATGATGATGAAGTTTTTAGGGTTAGATTTTGGTTTGGGTTTAATGTAGATGGTAGTGAAAATACAATGAGAAAAGTGTATATATATATAGAGAAATAGGGTGATGTAGACCTAGGAAATTGAGCCACCCAAGTACACCTAAGGATTTGGGGTTTCTTCATGTGTTGGGTCAAAAGGGATGTGGATACCTCAATGCACTTTTGCATAAAAGTTTCCAACAATTAGAAATTGCACAAATATAGGAATTTGGATTAAATGAGGGAAAATATCATGTTTGGTGTGATGTAGTGGCTAAAAAGGGTGTGTGGTGTTTAGTATGAGTCTTGAGGGTGTGAGTGGGGGTTTGGCTTGATGTTGGGTCTAGTTTTGGGTTAAGTTGGGTTCTTATACCAATTTAATTAAAATTAATATAATAGCTGTTCTAAAATTAATTGGAAATATATAAGATTAAAACTAGGTGGGATACAAGTATCATGAATGTAGAAGACTCAGAATAGAATATTGTCATAATTTGGATTGTACAAAATAGGTCAAGGTTGTGTCTCCAATTTTGATTGGAACGCACAACGATGCAAAGTTGAATTTATTGGAAATACAATTAAATGTTTGCGACGAATATTGTGCGGCTAAAATGAAGCACAATAGAGCATATTTATGAGTTACACAAGGGTCAAAATAGAAGATTGGCACGTCTAGGACAAGGGTGTGAAATATGTTGGAAGACAAAAGCTAGTGTAGCACTCCCAATATCAAAGCAATGGTACGGTACATCAATCAAATAAAATCACAATAATAAATATAATCCTCAATATTAAATCTCAAAAATGCTAATTAAAGTCCATAGTCCTATATTTTGGTCAGAGGTTCAACTAATGGATTTTTAGGTCCAGTCCACTAACTCATGCATTAAAGAACACTTTATATATATATATATATATATATATATATATATATATATATATATATATATATATATATATAATGCAATTATTTAAAATAAATACACACAATATTTATAATAAATAAAATGATAAAATTACCGCTATTTTTAGAATGTGGTAGTGACTGAGGACGAGAATGAAGATATGGAGCGCGTTTCATATGCCTCAGCTATAGGAAGTCTTATGTATGCTATGGTTTGTACGAGGCCAGACATTGCTCATGCAGTCGTCATAGTTAGCAAGTACACTTCCAATCCTGAAAGGGTACATTAGAGTGGGGTCTAGTAGATTCTACGATATCTTCAGGGCACTGCCGATTGGAGACCTTCATTTGGTGGTGATGAGCCAAAGCTGGTTGGGTATACCGAGGCTGATATGGCTGAAGATGTAGACACGAGGCGATCGACTTCGGACTATGTGATGATGTTTGATGGTGGAGCAATATTATCGTAGTCACGTTTGCAGAAGTGTGTTGTCTTGTCAACGACAGAGGCAGAGTACATTGCGGAGACGGAGGCTTGCAAGGAGTTGTTGTGGATGAAGAAGCTGTTGCATAAAATTGAGCTAAAGAAGGAGAAGTATCCTTTGCTTTGCGATAGTCAGAGTGTTATTCACCTTGTGAAGAACTAGACATTTCATAGCCGATCCAAGTACATTGAGACCCGGTATCATTGGATACGGGATATTATGGAAAAGAAGAAACCGGCGCTTGAGAAGGCTCATACAGATGACAACAGAGCAGATATGTTTCCAAAGATTCTTCCAAGAAAAAAGTTTGAGTACTGCAGGCAGATCGTCGGGATGACGATCTCCTCCACATAGTTGTGAAGGGGAAGATTAGTTTGAGTGGGTGGGGTTCCCAACCTATGTGGAGAACACCCCGGAGTGCGACTAGCGCCGTCTGTGGTAAGAGAAGCTCGGTGAGGCAACGAGAGACATTCGAGAGGTCAAAGAAGCTCGGGAGGAAGGAGGAGCAGCTGCTTTCCAGGGGAGACAGAGTTCGGGCCGAACACGGTACGAGTTCGGTCAGGGTGCTCCAGAAGCTCCAGAAAGCTGTTGTCTTCGCTTACTCGCAAATCACCGACTCGGACGAATTCTGTTCGAGTTCGGTCGGCGGGCTAGACGAAAATTCAGAGGTGTTTTATACAGCGTTGGATCGTATCCTATGGTCCAGGTTTAGTTGCTGGATTAGGGGGTATATATTAGGTTTTTCTAACCCTAATTCTCATCTAACCGTAACATATCATCTCAAGAAAGAGAAAAAAAATGAAACAATTGTGCCATTGCAACTTTGTGAAGGAGAAAGAAGGATTGGAGGCCGTTTCGGAGGAGGAGATCAATTTTGGGTAATTTTTCATTGTCTTCTATTTTCGTGGTGTGATCAATTTTCTATTCCTAAGTGTTGTGGTGATCCGTGTTGGACCGGGAGGAGCTTGTAGAGGGTATATTCTTTTTATTCCATTAGTGGAGTTTCTTTAGGGTTGGACTCCGATCGTCCCGTGGTTTTTCCCGCAAGAATTTTCCATGTCAAAATTCTCCATGTCTGCGTGGATTATTTTTCTGTGGTTTGGTGTTTGGTTTGTGCATTGTATTGCTCGATTCTCTCGCAAGTACTTTCTAGTTTGGGGGAAGATTTCATCGCTTCTTTCCCAACAAATAGTACTATTTAATATATTATTATATTCCAAAAAAATTAAGAAACGTTGCTCCCGAACTCCCTTATGATTGTGCTTCCAGTGAATTGTAATTTTGGATCTGCTACTGGTAGTCCATGCAAGAATTTTAACAAAGAGAAAATGGTGCGCTCAACAACAAATAGTAAGCACATGAAAGAAGCAAATTAGAACCCCCACTCGTTTCCTGCTCAGGTGAACACATTCATCGGATCCACAAAATTATAAACAACTGGAAACCCATAACGACTATCTCCAGTACATCTGATCAAGTATTTTCCCATTGCCATAATTCATCAATACTTTAGTGTATACTCTTCAACAATAATTTTTTTAAGCCATATTTTTAATTAAATTTGGCTTAAATGCCAATCTAATGAAGTATTGTTCCATTGCAATCGTGTTTACATGCCAATACAAAATAGGTACTAAAAGATATACCAAATAATGAATTTTTTTAAGCCAAATTTTAATTAACTTCTAGACTTGTTGGTTAAAAGTATGTATAATTACGGACAAGACAGCCATTTAGTTATTAATTGGATATAAAATATAAACTATATAATATGATCCTTGTTCATATATATATTCACGGAGTAGGCCTGTCCATTTATTTAGTTGCATACGCTACTTGTTGCAAGAATTGTTCCACTGTAACTGTATTTACATGCCAATGCCAATGCTAATGCCAATACTACGTATAAGGAACCAAATAGGTCCTAAAAGCTATTGCCAAAATTAATGAAGTTTCTTTGGTTAGAAAGTTTACAATGCAGCAGATTAGTAAAATAATCTACTGCTACAAGTTGCAGCAAATACCAGCATTACTCTTGCTAAAAACGCAGTTCAAAAATGGACTCATCATGAAACTTCCAACAAGGAACATGTAAATAAATGAACAAGGATAACATAAAATTAACCATCAAGCAAAAGCATAATTATAGTCATATTGAGTAGAATAAGGGTACACTTAATTTTCCAGAACACGGGGCAGAGTACTGCACCATTTCAAAACCCTCCTCACTCACTCACTCACAGAGAGACTCAGACACATTGACACTGTAGCTTTATTCCATTAAGTAGAATACTAGTAGAAGTGCTCAAAGGGACTCGGACACATCTCCATCACATTCCTCCTACATTTAGAAGACGAAAGAAAAATAGAATTTAGCAGAATTACAGGCACATATCAAACTCACTGCTGCTGCTGTAGAAAACATATATAATTGAGGCAAATGCAAAAATTACTTACAGTAGTAAGGAGCAATCTTCCACCTCTGGTTCTTTCCCTTGAACCACTCATACAGCACAATGGTAGTTCCATCGTGCACACCGCCATGCTCCTCGTCCCCATGGAAAGCATCAAAGTTGAGGCGAATGTTGTTAACCATCCTAATGCAACGGAAGCCATCTCCCAAGTCCTTGCTCTCGCTCCAAAGTATGGACTCGTCAAGGAAATCAGGATTGTATGGAATCACCCTGATCTGAAACATAATAAGAGTGCGTGCAAAGTGAGAAGAAGAAAAAAAAAATTGCAGGGGGAAATCTGATACCTAAAACTGGGCGTCCAATTGGTATCGGAACATATCAGATATGCGTCCGATACATCCAGATATTCATCGTATACGTGTCTTTGAGTCCTGAATTTTAATTTTTTTTTTTAATTTCAGATAGTTATTTGATACGCTTTGGACATGTACTGGGACATGTACTGATACGTATCTTCGATTTAAAATGAAAAAAAGTAATGTTAGTTCCGATATCGATTTACATTCAAAATCTGTTAAATTAAGTTGATTCAAACTGCAAAAGTTACAGAAAAATCGATTTGTGACCAAATCAAAGAACTTGTCTCCCCTTCTTGTCCTTCAAGTAGCTTCGTTGAGAGCCAACAAATTTTACTCCCTTGTGAATGTGCATTTATTGGAGGAATATAATATTACAATGGGTAAACGAAATATGAGCCAGACTTATATTTCAACATGAGCTATACATATTTGGATTAATAGAAATGGAGTGTACTAATACACATGGATGTACATGAGATGTAGGAGTCCATTTATATTTATCCACACTATTACAATTTAAATAGACTAAGGATCATATTATAGATTGGTGATGACAATCATATTATTGTTTGTTACAGTGTTTTAAAAACCGGACCGGACTAGCCGGTTCAACCAGTTGACCCATGAACCGATTACTTTTTCGGTCCGGTTCAATATTGACCTATTGTTTTTTCAAAATTCTATTGTAAATAAATATTTTTGTATCACTTAAGCTAATCTAGTGGTTGAACCACTGGTTGAACCAACTGATTGAACCGGCTTGACCCGACCCACTGCTTTGGTCGGGTTGATCTCCGGTCCGATTTTTTAAAAATATTTTGTTACTTGTAAATGTTCATTTATTGAAGGAATATAGTTAATATTACGACTTACAGGTTTGTGCGGACCAAGCGAGTGCTTGAGAGCCTCGCCAGTGACTTTGTTGATGAGAGCAAAGCTGGGAAACCCCTCCTCATCCTTCACGCTTGTGCTGTGCCTCATGTCCTTGATCCAGTGCTGTAAGAAAACAACCAATCAAGAAGATATCAATATAGACGAATTTTAACATATATATATACCCAAACTGCGACACCAAGAAATACCTGGTACTCATCCCTGGGATTGGCCGGAGCAAGCACGACCTCTCCGTTCCTGACAGTAAGCGAATAGTTCTCCTCCGCCTTTGTATAGATCCTCACTGTCGGTTGACGAGTCAGCCCCGCGTTAACGTACTGCTGGGGAGGATAGCCCTGGCCTGGAGCAGGAGTAGGCTGCTGCTGGTGGTGGTGGTGGTGACCAAAGGGATTCATGATGATCTGATTAATGAATGGGGAGCTTCACTGCCACTCTCTTCTTTATATAGACAAGGAAAGGGTTAGGTTAATCGTGGACTAGTCTAAACCTAATTAATATTTTAATATAGAAAAGGAAAGTGTTAGGTTAATCTTTCGTGGATTTGTCTAACCTAATTAATATTTTATTTGTAACGATTTTCCTACCCCAGAAGGAACCCAAAATTCCCCGAGTCCAGGCAACGTTTTGCTTTGGTTTGGTCGTCTGCATTGGCGCTACTACTTTATGGCAGTAGGACATTTGGCGATAATGCTTTGTTTTCCCAAAAAGCGCTGTGGCTAGAGCTTATGCTAGCCACTGTGCTGGCGTTCGGCGGAGCACGACGGCTCCGCCGAGAAGTCCCCTCCCCCCTTCTTCTTGCCTCTCACCCTACCCTCCTGTTCCCAAGCCGGTCACATGTTAAAGCTAGTACTCACACACTTAGTTATAGTATTCTTCTTCATTGACATATTGTTCCTTCCCGCATTTTTTTACAATATTTCCTTTATTTTATATCTCTCGTACATGTATATGCATCTTGTATATTTCCATCTATTTACTGCTACATAGTTTATATCATTGATGTAGAACTGCTATTAGAGATGTACTTTGCTCCAATCTTGATTGGATATTTTTTCCAGACTTTGACTTAGAGGACTTGTTTCTAGCATACTTGAAGGTTGGATGTTATTGATTGTAGGTTAGACTATTTATTGTTGTTTAGACATGTCTTGTATCTCATATATTTCTTCGATATCTTATCGTGCTTTAGCTATGTGATTGAGTATTATCATATTATATTGTGCTATCTGTGACTCCTTATGGAGTTGGATGCTCGTGTGAGAATGATTAGATAACATTGTGACCTAGACAGCGTTCTACCGCCGATGCTGCGGCGTAGGCTGGACGTACCCACGCACTCGTGCCCCAAAGTCCGGGTGCGGGTCGTGACAGTTATTCTAGTTTCTTTATTGTGAGTTCAGTTTGTTGCTATTATATATTCCTTACTATTTATTGTCTTATAGCTTCTACCTTGTGTTGGAACTATTTTCACTGTAATGTACTCGTTCCTTTCCTGACTGGATAAATATTTTAGGTGACTACAACGAGGATGCAATCCCTACACATTATGGACCGTATGCTAGCGACATAATATAGCCTGATCTTGCCCTTCCGGAGGATTAGGGAGAGTTAATAGCTCAGATACCGTCTGAAATGGAGTAGTTTAGTGGTAGTTGATTTTGTTAGTTATTTTGGACCGAATTGTTCTCCGGTAGTTTAATATTGTAATTTGGATATTTAGTTTTTGAGAAAATTCCTTGAACCCGCATCAAGACTATTATTTTATTATCATTTTGGTGTATTCATTTAAACTAGTATCCATGATTGAGTATAGTGTGGAGATGTATATATGTTGTGAGTTGTAGATTATACTTGTGGCTAATTATACAGCGTTCTACCGCCGACACTTCGACGTAGGCTAGGCGTACTCATGACTCATGCCCAAATCAAGGGTGCGGGTCGTGACAGTTATAAACCTCGCCTACGATGATAACTCTTAGCTGGTGGACTCAGGTGCTTCAGCACACATATCTCACAACTGGGCACTATTTGCTTCTTACACAACAGACGACTGCGGAGTATTGAAGATGAGCAATGTAAATGTATCAAAGGCGATTGCCATTGGAGATATAGATTTGAGGACAAAGATGGGTGTGGTTCTTATTCTCAAATATGTCCGTCATATCCCTGATATCCGTTTTAACCTAGTGTCGGTTGGAAGGTTGGATGATGAGGGATTCTTCAATCTCTTCGAGAACGGTTAGTGAAAGCTTTTCAGAGGTTCGATGGTGATTGATAGAGGAAGCAAGATGTTCGGATTCTACTATATAGAAGGGAGCGCACAGGGGACACATGAGGTTAATGCAGCTACTGATGTGTCTACTAAGGATTGGCACAGGCGGCTCTGCCATATCAGCGAGAAGGGGATGAGCTACTTGATGAACAATAAGGTGATTCCAGGGCTAAAGTCTACAAAGTTGGAGAAGTGCACGCACTGTTTGGCAGAAAAGCAAAATATGGTATCTTTCCAAAGCCACCCAAGTTCAAGGAAGCCAGTGTTGCTCGAGTTGATTCACTCAGATGTCTGTGGTCCTATGAAGGTAAAATTCATTGGTGGTGCTTCTTATTTTATAATATTTATTCATGACTATTCCAGAAAGGTTTTGGTCTATGCTTTAAATAACAAGGATCAGGTGCTGCCCACTTTCAAAGAATTTTATGCCTCTATTGAAAGGGAGACGGGCAAGAAGCTGTTATGTGTTCGGTCGGACAATAACAGCGAGTATATCGGTCCCTTTGATGCTTATTGCAGAGAGCAAGGGATACGACACCAGAAGACTCCACCAAAGCCACCTCATCTCAGTGGTGTAAAAGAGCGAATGAACATGATACTAATGGAGAGGGTACGGTATTTGCTGTCAGAAGAAAACTTGCCGGAAAGCTATTGGGGTGAGGCACTTTACACATTTGCTTATGTCATTAATTTATCTCCTAGTGCTTCTTTGCAGGGTGATGTGCCTGACAAAGTATGGTATGACAAAGAGTCATCATACAATCACCTACGAGTGTTTGGTTGTAAGGCCTTCGTGCATGTACCGAAGGACGAGAGATCCAAACTTAAGCCAAAGATGAGGCGGTGCATCTTTGTCAGCTACGGTCGGGATGAGTTTGGTTATAGACTCTACGATCCATTAGAAAGAAACCTCTATAGAAGCAGGGATGTGGTATTCGTCGAGGATCAGACCATGACCAACACTCAGGATTTCGAGATGCCTTTTGAGGCTAAAAAATTGCCTGAGTTAGAGTCATTTCACTTCGAGCAGTTTCCAGAGGATATCGTAGAGGATCCAGTTATGGGGGAGCCAGTACATGGAGTTGCTCCCAGCCTTTATCATTATTCTGCTAATGGTGGTCTGGGTGACCCTAAAGAGGATGAGCATGCCGAGGAGGCAGTTCCTGGAGGGGAGGAGGCTGTAGATATACAGCCAGCACCAGTGGTTCCGTTGAGGATGAGCGATAGGGAGCATCGACCATCTACGAGATACTCACCGGGTGAGTATGTGCTACCGACTGACGGAGGAGAACCCGAAAGTTTTGTAGAGGAAATGGAAGACGAACACAAGCAGGAGTGGATGGAGGCCATGCAGGAGGAGATGAGTTCCTTGGAGGCCAACTCTACTTATGATCTGGTGCAGTTGCCAAAGGGTAAGAAGGATTTGAAGAATCGATGGGTGTTCAGAGTGAAGCAGACAGATGATGCTACTCGCCCTCGATACAAAGCGAGGCTGGTATTTAAAGGCTATGGTCAGCTAAAATGTATAGATAATGATGAGATATTTTTGTCAGTCATCAAACAGTCGTCTATTCGGGTGGTGCTAGCTTTGGCAGCCAGTTTTTACTTGGAAGTCGAGCAAATGGACATGATGACGATATTCCTCCATGGTGATCTTGAGGAGGAGTTATACATGGAGCAGCCATAGGGATTCTGTAAGAAGGGCAAGTCATATTTGGTTTGCCGGTTGAGGAAGAGCTTGAATGGTCTGAAACAGGCTCCGAGATGGAGGTACGAAAAGTTTGAGTCATTTATGGGGGAGCATGGCTATGAACGGACGACGTTGGATCATTGTATTTTTGTGAGGTACTTCGTCGAGGATAATTTTATCATTTTGTTGCTTTATGTTGATGACATGTTGTTGGTGGGTCGGAATGCCATCAAGATAGCAAAGTTGAAGCGCCAACTGGGTGCGACCTTCTCTATGAAGGATTTGGGTGCAGCGAAGACTATTCTTGGCATAAAGATCAGCCGATAGAGAGAGAAAGAGAGAGATAGAGAGAGAGAGAGTCCAAGATGCTACATTTGTCCCAAAAGAAGTACATTCACCGGGTACTTCAGCGTTTTGGGATGGACGGGTCGAAGAAAGTAAGTAACCCCCTTGCGGCTAACTTTAAGTTCACTAAGGAGTAGTGTCCATCTACCGAGGATGAGAAGGAAGATATGTAGCGGGTTCCATATGCCTCAGTTGTGTGAAGTCTTATGTATGCTATGGTACGTACGAGGCTAGACATTGCTCACACAGTTGGCACAGTTAGCAGGTACACTTCCAATCCTGGAAGGGTACATTGGAGTGGGGTCAAGTAGATTCTACAATATCTTTAGGGCACTGACGATTGGAGACTTTCATTTGGTGGTAACGAGCCGAAGCTGGTTGGGTGTACCGACGATGATATGGTTGGAGATTTAGACATGAGGCGATCGACTTTGGACAATATGATAATGTTTGATGGTGTATCAGTATCGTGACAGTCGAGTTTGCAGAAGTGTGTTGCCTTGTCGACGACAGAGGCAGAGTACATTGCGGCGACGTAGGCTTGCAAGGAGTTGCTGTGGATGAAGAAGTTGTTACAGGAAATTAGGCTAAAGCAGGAGCAGTATCCTTTGGTTTGCGATAGTCAGAATGTTATTCACCTTATGAAGAATAAGACATTTCATAGCCGGTCCAAGTACATTGAGACCCGGTATTATTGGATAAGGGATGTTGTGGAAAAAAAAAGGAAGCGACGCTTAAGAAGGTTCATACAGATGACAACGGAGTAGATATGTTTACAAAGATTCTTCCAAGGAAAAAGTTTGAGTACTGCAGGCAGATCGTCGGGATAACGATCCCCTCCACATAGTTGTGAAGGAAAAGTTTTGTTGGAGTGGGTGGGGTTCCCAACCTATGTGGAGAATACCCCGGAGTGCGACGAGCGCCGTCTGTGGTCAGAGAAGCTCGGGGAGACGACGAGAGCCATTCGAGAGGTCGAAGAATCTCGAAAAGAAGGAGGTGCATCTGCTGTCCAGGGGGAGACAAAGTTCGGGCCAATCTCGGTCTGAGTTCGGTCAGGGTGCTTTAGAAACTCCAGAAAGTTGCTGTCTTCGTTTACCCGCAAATCACCGACTCGGACGAATTCTGTCCGAGTTCGGTCGGTAGGTTGGACAAAAATTCAGAGGTATTTTATACACCGTTGGATCGTATCCTACGGTCCAGGTTTAGTTGCGAAATTATGGGGTATATATTATATTTTTCTAACCCTAATTCTCATTTAACCGTAACATATCATCTCAAGAAAGAGGAAAAAATGAGGCAAGAGTGCCTTTGCAATTTTGGGTAGGAGAAAGAAGGATTGCAGGCCGTTTCGTAGGAGGAGATCAATTTTTGGTAATTTTTTATTGTCTTCCATCTTCGTGGTGTGATCTATTTTCTATGCTAAGTGTTGTGGTGATCCGTGTTGTATCGGGAGGAGTTTGTAGATGGTGTATTCTCTTTATTCTATTAATGGAGGTTCTTCAGGGTTGGACTCCGATCGTCCCGTGGTTTTTCCTGCAAGGGTTTTTCACGTCAAAATTCTTTGTGTCTGCGTGGATTATTTTTCTGTGGTTTGGTGTTTGGTTTGTGTGTTGTATTGCTCGGTTCTCTCGCATGTACTCTCTGCTTTGGGGGAATGTTTCAACGCTTCTTTCCCAACAAATAGTGTTATTTAATATATTATTATATTCCAAAAAAATTGAGGGACATTGCTCCCGAACTCCCTTATGATTTTGCTTCCAGTGAATTGTAATTCTAGATCTACCACCGGTAGTCCATGCAAGAATTTTATCAAAGAGAAATTGGTGTGCTCAACAACAAATAGTAAGCACATGGAAAGAAGGAAATTAGAACCCCCACTCGTTTACTGCTCAGGTGAAAACATTCATCGGATCCACAAAATTATAAACAACTGGAAACCCATAACGAGTATCTCCAGTACATCTGATCAAGTAATTTTCCATTGCCACAATTCATCAATGGCTTTAGCATACATTCTTCAACAACAAATTTTTTAAACCATATTTTTAATTAAATTTGGCTTACATGCCAATCCAATCTAATCAAGTATTGTTCCATTGCATTCGTGTTTACATGCCAATAGAAAATAGGTACTAAAAGATATACCAAATAATGAATTTCTTTAAGCTAAATTTTAATTAACTTCTAGACTTGTTGGTTAAAAGTATGTACAATTACGGACAAGACAGCCATTTAGTTATTAATTGGATATACAATATAAACTATATAATATGATCCTTGTTCCTATATAGGTGGAAACCAAAAACACAGGAGTAGGTCTGCCCTCCTCTCATAAGAGGGCAAGTATTTTCTGGGTTCAAAGAACCTAATCATGTACATTTATTTAGTTGCAAACGCTACTTGTTGCAAGAATTATTCCACTGTAACTGTATTTAGATGCCAATGCCAATGCCAATTGCCTATGCCAATGCCAATACTACGTATAAGGAACCAAATAGGTCCGAAAAGCTATTGCCAAAATTAATGAAGTTTCTTTGGTTAGAAAGTTTACAATGCAGCAGATTAGTAAAATATCTACTGCTACAAGTTGCAGCAAATACCAGCATTAGGCTTGCTAAAAAGGCAGTTCAAAAATGGACTCATCATGAAACTTCCAACAAGGAACTAAATAAACAAGGATAACATAAAATTAACCATCAAGCAAAAGCATAATTATAGTCATATCGAGTAGAATAAGGGTACACTTAATTTTCCAGAACACGGGGCAGAGTACTGCACCATTTCAAAACCCTCCTCACTCACTCACAGAGAGACTCAGACACATTGACACTGTAGCTTTATTCCATTAAGTAGAATACTAGTAGAAGTGCTCAAAGGGAGGGACTCGGACACATCTCCATCACATTCCTCCTACATTTAGAAGACGAAAGTAAAATAGAATTTAGCAGAATTACAGGCACATATCAAACTCACTACTGCTGCTGTAGGAAACATATATAATTGAGGCAATGCAAAAATTACTTACAGTAGTAAGGAGCAATCTTCCACCTCTGGTTCTTTCCCTTGAACCACTCATACAGCACAATGGTAGTTCCATCGTGCACACCACCATGCTCCTCGTCCCCATGGAAAGCATCAAAGTTGAGGCGAATATTGTTAACCATCCTAATGCAACGGAAGCCATCTCCCAAGTCCTTGCTCACGCTCCAAAGTATGGACTCGTCAAGAAAATCAGGATTGTATGGAATCACCCTGATCTGAAACATATTAAGAGTGCGTGCAAAATGAGAAGAAGAAAAAAAAAACTCTGCAAGGGAAAAATCTGATACCTAGGATCAGGGCCGGTCAAGGTCTGGAGCAAAATTCTGTTGTCCTTTGTCCTTGACTACTAAAGAAGAAATCAAAAAATATATGGCGAGCGGAGTTGGCAGTGGCGTCGAAGTTTTCGGTTCTGACGACATCGTGGAGCTCGAATTTCGAGTATCGCTCTTTGAGCTACTCGAGGCCTTCCCATGTGGGAACTCAAAATATAGGCATGGTAGATTGCCAGTTCAGCTGACAGAGAGGAGTTGGGGTGGACCACGAAAACTCTATTAGTGCGGAGGTGGAAATTTACGAGTCTGGAGGGTTGCCTTAACCTGGGGGGTTGTCCAAGTCCGATGGCTTGTCCAGTTTACTCTAGAACAGGCCCTACCTAGGATACACGAAAACTTAAAACCGGACGATAAATCTGTACCAGAACATATTAGATACGTCATATATATGTGTTCGATACATCTAGATATTTATCGTATCGGTGTCTTTGAGTCTTGAATTTTAATTATTTTTCTTAATTTTTGATACTTATTAGATACACTATGGAGATGTATTATCTTTGATTTAAAATGAAAAAAAAAAAAAAAGGAATTGTTAAACCTGCTATAATTTTACAATCAAAATCCGTTAAATTAAATTTACTCAAAATGCAAAAACTATAGAAATCTTTTCTCCTCTTCTTCTCCTTCCAGTCAAAGGTTCACACCCTTGTTACATATTGTAGTATCCTAGCTAGACATACAGTATTAGAGCCAAAGGTACACACATCTTGTTACATATTGTAGTCTCTTTGTAACTTAATATTTATTCATGTGCTTACACATGTTACACTTATCCAATCGTACGTGTGTGGGACTTTATACAACTCATATAATCCGGCCTGAAGGTCTGCATCATCCGACCGAGCAGCCCGTGCCAGCTGGCACAAAGCCTGCTTGCGGCCCACACCATAACTTCCACCAATTTTAGTTAACAGTACTTTCACAGCCCTGAAATGTACCATTTTTGAGGACTGGACATATCATGGCATTATTGGATAAAAGACTCAAAACTCACAACTGCAATATATGATCAACCCATCCACTGAATAATTTATTGGAGGGCCACTATACCTTGCGGATCCACTTATTCAGACTCTCGGAATATAGAATAATCTTATTCTTGTTTGTTACTTGTAAACGTACATTTATTGGTATATCCGGAGGAATATAATATTACAACTTACAGGTTTGTGCGGACCAAGCGAGTGCTTGAGAGCCTCGCCAGTGACTTTGTTGATGAGAGCAAAGCTGGGAAAGCCCTCCTCATCCTTCACTCTCGTGCCGAGCCTCATGTCCTTGATCCAGTGCTATATCAAAATAACCAATCAAGAAGATATCAAAATAATATATATATATATATATATATATATATATATATATATATATATATATATATATCTTCTTCTATAAATGAAAAAGAAGAACAAATTTCTCAAAATTCTGAAAAAAAAAAAAAAAATCAAATATATGAAAATAAAAAATAATATTACAAAACCAGAATATAAAACAGAGTGGGTTGATCCCACAGATACTGTTTATTCTTCTGATGCCAGTTTTGATACTCATTTCTTAAATATTATTACTTTAAAAAGTAATAAAGATGATTATTCTAGTGATCCTAATTATTTTGACTAAAGGATGTAAAAAATCTTGCTTCTAAACAATTTTTTGCTAGATGGCAAGCTGAATTAGCTATATTTGATTTTGATATCGAATTTGTCACAAATAATTCTCTTCCTGATTTTCTTACTCGTGAATTTTTACAGCAAGATGTCCAGCCAAATTAGAGGGAGAGGCAGGTCTAGGGGGACGATACGTCCTCATGACTCTTTTGCTCATCAAAAGATTATTGGCAAAAGAGTCATGAGGACGTATCGTCCCCCTAGACCTGCCTCTCACTCTAGCTTGGCTGGACATCATGCTGTAAAAATTCACGAGTAAGAAAATTAGGAACATAATTATTTTTGCCATTACCAAATTCGATATCAAAATTAAATATAGCTAATTCAGCTTGCCATCTAGCAAAAATTTGTTTAGAAGCAAGATTCTTTACATCCTTTTATAAAATAGATTTAGCAGAACTGCAATCTATTCGAAGTAAGAATTTTTTATTTAATAGATCATCTTGAAATTTATGAATACATTTGATAATAGAAAGAAGTTCTTTCTTAATCGTAGAATAATTTATTTGAGTATCATCTCATTTACCAGAATGGTATCCAAAAAGAATAGCATGATTGTTGCTATTGGGATCAATTTGTTTGAGGATACCCCCATAGCCAATATTACTGGCATCTGTCTCAACAACCTTAAACCAGTCAGGATTAGCGAGATGTAAGCAATGTAGGCATTTAACCTTTTGCTTAATAAGCTGAACAGCTTTAGTATGATTAATACTTCAAGGAGTAGAATTTTTCTTTAATCATTGATATAGGATTTTTTGTGTCGATAGCAATATTTTTGTAAAATTCTGCCACATAATTAAGGGCACCAAAAAATCTCTGTAGTTGTTTGATATCAGTTATTTCATCAGAAAAATTTGAAGCAAATTCGATACTCCTTTCAATGGGTATTATAGTATTATTAACAAAGTTATGTCCTAAAAATCTAATTTTGATTTGAAATAATTTTATTTTAGGATCCGAAATAACAAGACCATTTTTTATAGCTAAATGTTTAAAAATATTTAAATGCTTAAAACGTTCTTCTATGGTATTAGAGAATATTAATATGCCATCGATGTATGAGAGAATAAAAGAAGAATACTGAATAAATATTTCATTCATAAATTTTTGAAACTCAAAAGGAGCATTTTTAAGACGAATGACATAACATTCCATTCATAGTGTCCGAATGGGACCGTGAATGTTGTTTTATATTTATCTTTTTCTTCAATTTGAATTTGCCAGTAACTTGACTTTAAATAAAATTTAGAAAAGATTTTTGCTTCAATTCTATTAAGCAAATCCCTTTTGTTGGGAATTGGATATCTTATCCATTTTAAAACTTTATTTAGAGGTTTGTAGTTAATAACTAACCTTGGAACACATCTTTCTTTCTCAATATTATTATTAACATAAAATACTGTGCAACTCCATGGAGAGTAAGATTTTCGAATAAGTTTTTTATTTAGTAGATCATTGATCTCATTTTTACATAATTCAAGATAATTATTATTCATTTGACAAGGTCGAGCCTTTGTCTGAACATCTATTTCATTGAAGGATTCTTCATATGGAAGGAAAACAATATATTGTTTTCTATTCCAAAAGGCATTTGGGATATTGCTACAAGTTTGACGTATAAACTCGTCTTCAACTTGTTTTTTTTTTTCAAAATTTTCAAGCTAGTTTGAATTAGATAACTGAAAATTTTCTTCTTTTATAAAGTTTATTTGATTATTCTTCAGATCAAATTCTTTTATTTTATTCAAAAAAATTACCACAAGATTTGTGATAAATTCAAAAGTAATATTTTTACCCTTATAACAAGTGAAAATTTCTTGTTTATTTATTTCTTTTATGGGCATAAGTTTTTCTAGAAAATGAGTTCATAGAATAACATGTTGTGATATTTCTTTTACAACTATGAAGTGTATGGGAATACAAGCTTTATTTTTACAGATATGAACATTTGTAACCTTGAAAGGTGTTGTAAGAGCTTTGTTATTAGCAGCACTTAAAGTCTGAGTAGTGCGCTCACAATATTTTAAGAGAATAATTCCTTCTTTTACGCAGTTCAAATCAGCTCCGCTGTCAACCAAGGCAATAAGATTATAAATTAATGATTCATTATTTATAATTATATCAATTTTTATATACCATTTATGGGAAATAA
The DNA here is from genome assembly GCA_036927795.1 of Iris macrosiphon. NCBI lineage: Eukaryota > Viridiplantae > Streptophyta > Magnoliopsida > Asparagales > Iridaceae > Iris > Iris macrosiphon. The sequence goes on from JAYESA010000008.1 coordinate 56,860,358, forward strand.
AAAGATCTATTTTCGATAAAAAGGAATTATCAATGAGTTTTCCTTTGTTTTTCATAGAAACAGATTGAATCTGTTGATTGAAAGCCTCATCTTCATTCTCGTTATCACTATTGATAATTCGAGAATGTTCATTCATTTCTTTACTAAGAATAATTTTATTGTAGGATTTATCATCCTATTCAATGAGAGCAAGTCTCTGCTGAGTTATTTCATCTTTAGAGTTTAACTCTTTGATTTCATTCTTTAAAGTTTTTAACTCTCTTTAAAGATCATTAATAGAGGCCGTCTTAGGATTTTTCTCTTTTCTTAAGATTTCTGTCATGGTATGAGTGAAACTAGAGGAAGTTTTTCTATTATCATCATGCAAAATTTTAATAATTTTTGCTTTCACATTTTGGCTAAGTTCATTAGTCAAAAGTGACTCGAGAATTTCTTTTTTATCTTCACTGGTCAATACATTGATAGAAAGACCATTCATCTCAATAATATACTTAAAATAGTCAGCTTTACTGTTAATAGTACATGCTTTGCAATCACAGTCAGTACCATAATCAGTAGTATAATTAAAAGATTCATCACTAGATGAATCGGATTCATAATCAGAATTGACCATGATCTTTAACACTACAAAAAAATGTCCAAATAGCGACGGTTTTAGCGACGTCCAAATAAAACGTCGCTGAATTATAGGAATTTAGCGACGTCCATATAAAATGTCGCAATACGTCGGTGATAGCGACGTGGAGCGACGTTTAGCGACTATAATTATTATAAAAAAATAAAATGTAGCTAGGTAGTCGCTAAACGTTGCTAACTTTTTAATTTTAGCGATGTTTACAGACGTTTATTTAAATCGCAGTATATTATTATATTAGCGACGGTTAGCGACGTCTAGACCAACGTCGCTAATTTATTTCATATAGGGTTTGACGAATTTCTCTTCCCCCATTTCCTTTGATATCTCCAAAATTTTAAACCCCCCATCCCGGCACCCCACCCTGGCGACCCCCCTCCAGCCGCGTCCTCCCCACTCCGGGGTGCTCCTCCCTCCGTCAGCTCCACCTTCCTCCGGCTCCCCTCCTCCCTCCGGCGGCTCCTCCTCCTTTTGGCGTTCTCCTCTCTCCAACTCCCCTCCTCCTCACTCGGTGAGCTCCTCTCTCTATCTCCTTTCTCTGTCTCTCTCTCTCTAACACGACACAACACAACATGACACGACATGACAAACACTAACCCTAACTCAGACACACACACACGCATGTGGACACACTAACACATGCGGACACTAACCCTAATACTGATACGGACACACACAAACATAGACAAAACATAACATGCCACGGACACACGGACATAAACAAGACACAGATATAGACATGACATGGGATACGATACAGACACATACACTGGCATGACACAAAATATGACACAGACACAGACCCTAACCATATCTCTCTTCTAGTTAGCTGTCTGAGTTTAGACTCAACATTGAGTATCTGCAGCGTATATAATACGATATAGATCTCGACTCAAGGAGAGTCGTACACACGGACACGTGAATGACTCTTTAAAGCTGAGACATGATATATGGTATTGGCTTTTCTAGAACTCGTATCCAACTTGGGCTGATGCTTCTTGCTGCACTAGCTGTTGCATTGGCTACTGTACACTTCTAAACCTGCTGTTAAATGCTCTGCAGTGTACTGGCTCTGCTGCTACTTGCTGAGTTTACTTGTTGCTGTGCATCCTTTCTGCTGTGCACTACACACTGTTGCTGCCCACTGATTCCTCATTGCTGCACTGTGCAGTACAGCTAGCTGCTACTGCTATAAACTGTTTTATGCTTCTCCTAGTACTGTGGTAGCAGAGAGCTGCACACTGCTTAGTTGTGCTCCCCCTTGCTGTGCTAGCACAGAGCTGCACACTACTCTCCCTTCAGTTGATCACTGCCAAATGATGCACACTGAAAACTGTGAACTGCTCTCCCTTGTGACCCGATCTCACTCAATCACTCAAACAACCATGCTTGAAGGTAGTAGTGAGTATCAGTGCATGTACTATATTTAACGATGAGTATATATGCTAGGACTAGGAGTATCAGTGCATGTACTGTATTTAACGATGAGTATATACTTGAAGGTAATTATATATTCATTTTTGCTGCAGAAGTATCTAAAAATGGATATGAATTACTATATGCGTCATCGTTCGTGGATGTACAACCGTCAACCTGATGACATGTGTGGTGGGATGAATTCATTGAGGGTGTACAGCAGTTCCTACAGTTCGCCAAGGCGTTCCCTCAGTACATGGACGGTACCAAAATTAAGTGTCCGTGTGTGAGATATCACAACTTGAAATATCATCCAGAAGTGGAAGTTACATATCATTTGTACTCAAAGGGTTTCACACCGAATTACTATCAGTGGACCGCGCACGGAGAACTTGTATCTTTAGCATCGGAGTCGGAGCCTTATGTGGAGACCACGTTGCTTACGATGATGGGTGGGTGAACATGGTTTTTGATGCAGGGTGACCTAGTTTTTATCCGGACAATCATGATGCAGCTGAGGAGGCACCGAATACCGATGTTGCGAAGTTCATGGAGTTGCTGGAGAATGCAAGAACTCCATTATATCCTGGTTGTGAGGATCATTCACCGTTGGAGGTTGTTACAAGATTATTGAGCATCAAGTCCGATTTTAACATATCGCAAGAATGCTATAACCGACTGATGGATTTGATTATAGACATATTACCAGAGGATGCAAAGTTGCCTAAAGACTTCTACCGATATAAGAGAATGGTGAGATCGCTCTGGATGGGATACGAAAAAATCGATGCATGTCACAACAGGTACATGTTGAACTACAAAGACGATAAGGATGAAGATGCGTACAGATTCTGTGGTGCTTATCGCTACAAGAGAAAAGTTTGTCGGCACAAAAAAGCCTACCGATTCGATGCACTACTTGCCTTTGACGCCGCAGTTGTAGAGGTTGTTTATGGTGAAAGAGACTGCAGAAAACATGTGTTGACACAGGCAGAAACAAATCGAAGGAGTATTGGATCATCCATCCGATGGAGAAGCATGGAAGCACTTTGATCGAGAGTATCCAAATTTTGCTTCGGATCCGCATAATATCAGATTGGGGCTCTCCTCTGACGGTTTTACCCCATTCGGACTTTCGGGCTCTCAGTATTCGTGTTGGCCTGTGATCGTCACTCCGTACAATCTACCGCCTTGGATGTATATAAAGACTCCGTATATGTTCCTAACCGTTATTATCCTGGGTCCGAACAATCCAAAAAGAAATATCGATGTATATTTACAGCCTTTGATAGATGAGTTGAATCAGCTGTGGGAAGTAGGTACCAACATGTACGATGTTTCCAGAAAGCAGAATTTTTAGATGAGGGCAGCACTTATGTGGATCATCAACGACTTTCTGACGTATAGAATTTATCGGGATGGAGCACTCATGGTCGTCTCTCATGTTCGTATTGCATGGACCGTACTAAGGCTTTCCGTTTGAATCACGGAGGCAAACCGTGCTTCTTCGATTGTCATCGACAATTTGTGCCGAAGGATCATCCGTACCGGAGGAACAGGAATGCTTTTCGTGCGGACATTATGGAGAAGGCCAATCCACTGCTAAGGTGGCCCGGATACACGATATGAGAAGAGGTAAAAGATTTACCAAGTGCTATCGAAGAGCCTGCTAAGGGGTACAAGTGTGACGGATTTGGTCGCACCCATAACTGGACGAAGAGGAGTATATTCTAGGATCTGCTATATTGGAGCACCAATCTGATCAGACATAACCTTGATGTTATGCATATCGAGAAGAATGTGTTTGATAACATAATTAATACTGTAATAGAGGTAAAGGGGAAGACGAAAGACAATCTGAAGGCCAGGTTGGACTTAGAAGAAATATGTAGACGTCCTGCGTTACATTTGATAGAGGAAGGGAATGGAAAGTTAAAGCAGCCTAAGTCAATTTTCTCACTGGAGAAGGAGAATAAAGGGAGACTTTATAGGTGGATTCAGGATCTAAAATTTTCAGACGGGTACGTGTCAAACTTGAGAAGATGTGTCGACCTCAAGGAGAACAAACTGGCGGGTATGAAGAGCAACGATTGTCACTTATTCATGGAGAGGTTAATTTCGATTGTATTTCAGAAATTCTTATCGCAGGTCGTTTGGGATCCATTGACAGAGCTAAGCATATTCTTCAGAGATCTTTATTCTACTAAGTTGATCGTCGATCGTCTAGAAAAGTAAGAGAAGGACATTGCCGTAATACTATGTAAGCTCAAGAAGGTATTTCCTCCTGGATTCTTTGACTCTATGGAGCATTTGCCAATTTATCTTTCCTATGAGGCACGTGTTGGTGGTCCTGTCTGTTATCGGTAGATGTACCCCTTTGAGCGGCATCTGAATCACCTAAAGAGAAAGGTAAAAAATAAGGCACGGGTTAAGGGCTTATTTGTGATGCTTATATTCTCGAGGAGATTACAAACTTTTGCACGACGTATTTCAAACCTCATATTGCTACTAATAGAACGAGAGCTCCGAGAAATAACGACGGATATCAGGAATCTAATGATACAATACTCAAAGTATTCAATGCGTCTGGAAAGCCATCGAGGAAAATGAAGAAGAGATATTTGAATGACGACGAGCTAAGGGCTGCTCAGTTGTATATATTACTCAATTGCGATGAGGATGAAGTGGAGAATCTAGAGGGGTAAGTAATTAATACGTCCACGTTTACATCATCTCAATATAATAGTATAAGCTACTATTATGCTACTAATCAGCGGTTGCTTCATTGTTTTTCAGCACATATAATGATGAGTTGAGGTCGGTTAGATCCTACATAACAGACGAAGAAGTAGAACAAGAAATGAGACGCCATTTTCCTTCTTGGTTGAGCACATATGTAAGAAGCTTGGTAATTACTTTTTCTTTCTGCACTTGCACAATAAATAACTTACTATCGCTACTTCGGTATTTAGGTCGATCGTCTAATAACATCCGAGACTGAATCTATTAGAACTCTAGCAAATGCACCAATTACTACTGTCAAAATATGGCCAAGTTTCTGTGTGAATGGATTTAGGTTCAAGTCAACAAATGCTCCGATCAGAGACAGCTTTATGTATCTTGATTCCATGAAAAATAGTTGTTTGTGTATCAAATCTTCGAACTACAAAGACGTCGATCCAGGCAATGATTTCTTTGGCATCTTACGAGATATTATATAGTTGACATATAATTATGGCACATAACTTGATAAGATCGTGCTATTCAAGTGTGAATGGTTCGATCCAATTCAAGATCAAGGTTGGAAAATTGACCAGCATGCCTTGTGGATATAAACTACAAGCGTAGATATCAAGGCTACGAACCATTTGTCCTATCAAGTCAGGCTCAGCTCGTGTACTTCACAACTTATCCTAGACGGGGGACAGCGAGGTCGGATTGGTGGGCAGTATGTAAGACTGAAGCTAGAAATACCTTTGACATTGACGAAATAGCTTATCAGGAGGACGAGCTACCTCTTGTAACAAATATTGTAGATGTGGACTCAACGAAAGTTACTCATTATACGAGTAATAATGTAGAAGATGTAGAATTATCGGAAGAGGAAGACGAAGACGAAGTAGATGAAAGTGAATATGAGAAGGAAGAGGAAGAGGAGGACGAGGAAGGCGAATAAGATAAATTTTCTGAAGATGGTTGAAAATAAAATATTTTGCTTGTAGAATATACTATTTTTTGACTGTAGAATGTACTATTTTGATGAAGATATGTATTATATTTGACTGTAGAATGTACTATCCATTTAGACTTGTGACACCACTAGTTATTTACTGTACAATTCTATGAATGCTGTGAGATATGCATAACATTTTGACTGTAGAATATACTACATATTTGTGTATTTCTTTATTCATCATATGTTGTTATCAGGTATGACGCGGAGGGTTCTGCAGGTCCGAGGTAGACGGAGTACTCCTCCGGTACTGCCTACTGTTGGTTCTGGATCCTCGTCGCCTAGTACTCCAGTATATCGACCAGTCACATCTTCGACTGAGACGACGTTACGTGGCATCACTCTTGGGATGAGTAGTTCCAGGCCTGATAGTACTCCCTCGTCCAGCGTTCCTCCTGTTGACGGAACAATGAAGACAGATAAGCATATGGAGGGGGTCAACCCGACGTCGTCCCAGCATCAGCTAGACCCTCCGTGCGCACCTCCGGAGGAGACGAGGACAGAGATTTGGGCCGACGGTACAAAGTAAGTCAATTAGATGGTTTAGTATCATATATATCATGTATTTCTTTATTCATCATATATTGACTTTTTTGATAAAAATAATTATCTCTATATAGATATCGTCCCTCGTCGGTACAGAGACGCCTGGGCCTCTTTCTGAGGAACAACTATGGTGGCCCTTGGATCAACTACTCTGAAGCTCCGGAGGAGAGAAAGGCGTTATAGTTTGCGCACTTCAAGGTAAAAGTATATTATATCAATTATCTATTTTATGTATATTATATAACTTACTAAATTACTTATTGTAGCAAACGTATTTCTATTCTCCGCACCGGGCCGAGTTGATCGAGCAGATGTTTCCTGCCGTTGCCGCCAAGCTTATCCGTGATGCTCTGGATGACCAGAAGGCTCGTGATCGTGTTGGAAAACTGATCCAAGGTTGGATCACGCCTGAGCAGTAGACTGCGATGAGGGCTAGATTCAACGATCCAAGGTACAAAAAAAGGTCTGAGAAGGCCAAGGCGGCTAGGCGGAAGACAGCAAAGTGGTGTGGTGGCTCGATACCGATGACGGAATATTTCATCATTTGGTATATTTTTTATTTCAGATATATTATTTTAATACAAGTACGATAAAATGGTAGTAGAAAAAATATTTAATTTTAGTACTAAATAATATATTTTTAACAGGTACAGAAGGGTGAGGATGCAAACATGGTGACCGTCTTCCTGGCTACCCATCGAAAGGGCGAGAATTTCATTGATGAGAGGGCCTCGCTGTAAGCCCTTGATTTTTCAAAAAATATTAAAATTAGAATTTTTTACAATTTTCTGGAATTTTTTGGGAATTTTCTGTAATTAAAATCAAGGTTTTAATTATTAAATAATTTTTAATTATTAATAAATAATATTAAAATATCATGAAAATAATATTTTTGGGTGTAAAATGAAAAACTGGACTTAGGGTAATTTTTCTGGGCCTCAGACCTACTTTAAATGCCTAAAAACCTTTTTTTTTAATTAATTAATTAATTAATTAACTGTTTTATTATTTATTATTATTATTATTTATATTTTTTATTTTTCTGGCCCATTGGGCCTGATCCGGCCCAGCCCAGCAGCCCAACCCACTTTCCTTACCGGGTCGGGTCGGGTCTGCCCGAACCCGACCCGTCCGCCCGCCGACCCGGTCTCCCCAGCACCCCCGCACGACCGCCTGACCCGCTCCCCGCTCCGCTCCCGCCGGCCGCGCCGCCCGCCGCTCCTCCCGGCTCGCCCCACCCTCTGCGGCCACGTCCCCCCCGTCCTCCGCCTTATACGGCTGACCCAGCGCCCCCTCCGCCCTATAAAGCCCTCTCGAGTTCCCCTCCGGCCAGATCCGCCGCCCCCTCTCCTCTCCTTCTCCGGCCGAGCCGCCTAGCCCTCAGCCCTCCGCCTCCCGCAGCCCGGAGCCGCTCCGCCCGACGCCGGCAGCCCGCCTCTGCCGTCCCAGCGGCCCCCTCAGCCGCAGCTCCTCCTCCTTCTTCCCTCTTCTCCCCTTCCGATCTCCCCGACCCAGCCGCAGCAGCAGCGGCAGAGCCGGCCAGCCTCGGCCCGCCGCCTCCGGCGCCGTCTCCCAGCTCCCCCGGCGAGCCGCCCTCGACCTCCCCGCCGCCGTGCCGTCCACCGGAGCCCCGCCGCAGCTCCAAAACCCTAAAACCTAGCCCTAATTCTTCTCCCTGTGTCGGACACGGGACACAGGACACTGTGTCTTGTGTCGTGTTGGACACAATTTGACCCTGATTTTTGCGTCCCCTTCAGGTGCGTGTAACTTTTTGTTCGTAGCTCTGTTTTCAATTCCGCAAATTGCGTTGCGAAGCCTGTAGGACCCTCTCGGTGCCCGGACAAACCGCTCGGGGCATCGCGTCCTGTGGTGATCGCACACCGCGATCCAAAAACAGAAAAAACCAGACCATGTTTCACCCCGGAACTGAGTACGCCCCGCCAAACGGGACGACTTGGTCACGTGCGGTCTTCACAAATAAGTGAGCACCGTCGATACGGACGTGTGGGATTTCGCGGAAGCTGATTCGGGTGTGCTTGCACACCGGAATCAACGCGTATCCGCGGACATCGCCCCGTATCCGATTTTTCTGTAATTTGCCCTAACTTCTTGTACACTCGTCGGATCGAGACAAAACTTGCGCCATCGGACTCGTAGCGATACGCTGATCCTGTGGGTCAAGTTTGGTTCGATTCTGAGAACGTTGACAAAATCGCGTGTCGTGGGCCCCATAGGCCCCGCTCGACGGGCGATTTTGTGATCGGCTCATCGGAATCCAAATCTGGAAGTTCCGTTGGTTTCGTATCATCGTTCCTGACCTGTTGACACTAAGTTTGGTGAATTTGGAGACCGTTGACCCGGACACGTTTTTCGGTGCAAAGCGGGCCCACTGGCGGACCCTGTTTTGACCCGAAACTGCCGTTTTTGCTCTTGTCTTCAAATTGGACCCAAGGACAGGCGTTTCTAGCTATTTGATATCTTCTGAGCATGATGGTAATGTCTATTTCAGCTTTTGGACTCACCTCTGGAATATTTTCCCCCGAGTACAATTATTTGGATCCAAACAACAGGCAAGTACCTGCACTTCAAGTTTAAATCTTTATATTATGATAATTAATTCTCTGCTCTACTAGTACCCTTGATGATTACACGTAGTATTAGAACACTAGATTTCATGTCTTGAATACTGGTTTTTCATGTCTTGCTTTCGTGTCGGGTGGGAGAATACTAGAAGGCATGTAGTTTACCATTTCCCCCTACCGTGTTTAATAGCTGTTGGTGCACGACTGTACCCTCAGCCGGATCTCGATTATTCATGTTTAATGGCCGTCTATGACGGCCGGATTAGTCTTATAAACCCCTACATGCCAACTATGTATTCTAAAACAAACACAAGTTCACACAGATAGTTTCTGGTCTTGTTATAGTTCTTGCTGACTGTTGTAGTTTCATTCCCTGTCTCATATTACTCCTGCTTTCTCATATTCCCGTTTATAGCATTAACACTGAGATATTGATGTTTCTTTTATGCAAATTTTCTCAAAATGATACTCAAGTTAATTGTCATAAATATTTAGTTTAATCTTGTTGTGCATTGTGTACTTTGATCCTTTCCTGACTGGATCCGTTGTTTTAGGCGATGATGAGGACCTTGCCCCTACCTATTATGGCCACTATGAGTTAGCAGGTGACCCATATGAGGAGCCAGTTCCCACCTAGGAGGATACTTCTGCAGAGTAGTTAGCAGTAGCTACTTATTTATTTCCTTTCAGCATATACTCGGGTTTGTCCCCGATCTATCTTCTGGCTTTGTATTAACTATGGATCTGTTGTCACAACTTGTTTTATAAAAGTTAGCATTCCTATTCCCTGTTATTTTCCTTGTCTATTTATTTACTGTGGATGAGATAGATTTTAATTACCTGTGAACATGACCTAGACAACGTACTACCGCCGACACTGCGGCGTAGGCTGGACGTGCCCACGTACTCGTGCCCGAATATCCGGGTGCGGATCGTGACACATTTTTGTGGTGGCCCATGCAGGTCAATGACTAAATTGTTCGATTTTAACTCAGGGACCGAACAGGCCTGCAATAAAGCTAGAATAAAATTATAGGATCTCATCCACTTGCTTGAATCATTTTTGATATCTGTATCGTATTCGAACTAATTTGAACTTGCATCTTGCCTTGATTCCTGTGCGCCTCTTATTGGTTATTTTGGATACAGGGAAATGGACCCCACAAGCCAGCAACGAGGCTCATGCAGAAATACCACAAACCATTGTGGTTACCCAAGAAGACGATGTAATACCAGTCGGTGAAGGCCAATCATCACAAGGCAGTCAAGCAAGTCAGCCTGTCTCAATAATCCATCAAGATGGCATTCCACCCTCGACGCAGCCTATTCCACCGATGCCTTCCTTTCCACCGGGACCGCCTATGGACAAACAGCAGATGTTCCGCATGTTCTACATAATGATGCAAGCCTATCAGAAGGTTCAACAAGAAACTCAGCAAAACCAAGCGGAGAACTTCATCGACAGAATTAGCTCGGAGTCACGGAAGCTAAGCAGTTCAAATGCAATTACCTTCGACGAGGACGTTCTTACTACAGCACGACCTGTGGAGTGCACCACAAGGATCGAGTCCAGCCGAAAGCGGCCGTATGCGTCAGCACCAGACCAAGCACAACAAGAAAAAGCTGCAAAGCGACCACAGATGAATCCAACTCAAGGACAGAACCAACAAGCTCCCACTTGTGGCTATTGTCGAAAACAAGGTCACATTTGGCAGGATTATAGAAAGAGGCTAGGTGCCTGTCTATATTGTGGATCAGCAGCACATCAAATGAAGGACTGTCCTGCTGCTCAAAGACGCACAACTGCACAAAAAGTTCCAGTTCAGGCCAGGCCCCAGCAGCGCAGCATAGGGCACCACATCAAGAACACGGACAAGCTTACGCGATGACCGTGGAGAACGTGCAGACTCTTAGAGTAACTAATGCGCGTAAGTGATTCGTAGATACCATTTTCTAGTATTGTTTTAGCTTGTGCCTACTGGTTCGTGACCTCAGCCCCAACCTAGTAACTTTAAAACTTGCTAATAACCTGGTATGCTTTTATATTTAATAACTGTAGAGATTGTAGAGTCTTCTGTTATTTTGCTTATTGTGTGAACTTCAATAATTTGTACTTCCTTTCATCATCATCTAGCGCACTAAATTTTGTCGTACTTGATTTATGCTGCTAGTCTATAGCCTAGTTTTGCAAGCTTACTCTTTATCGAGCTTGTTCATTACAAGTGTATTATTGGGGAGGCCCACAATGATACATTTCAGAATCAGTGTATTACGGTCTGATCAACCATAGTGCGCTTGATTCGCCCTTCGAATTAATACTTTACGTGGAGTGAGATATAGTTGACTAGTATACTTGCCCTAGACATTTCTGAACATATCGTATCAATCACATAACTGTATTAATACGAGCATGTGAATAGAAATTTCCAAGATAGGATTCAATCCACAATCGCTTGACAATTCCCACCTGACTACTTTAAAATGCCTTGACCCCGATATTTCTTTTCTATCACCCCACCCTTGAACTCTTTATTATTGATCTTCGTCTTCCCTTATTTCGGAAAGACAAAATCTCGTGCCTGGTATAAGTTAGTACATAGATAGTACTAGATATGCCACATAGGCCGATCACATACTTGAGGATTAAACTTTCGTAATTGAGGACATATCATATGTGATATGATCTTCGAGGATTGAATGACATAGGTAAACATATTAAGGAATATTTTCTTAAGGTATATAGTCTTTTGTGATGAATGGGTAAACTCTAAGTTGGGTAGCAATGCATTTGTCAACTCGAGAGGAATGTCCTTTGGATTGTGACCGAGTAAGGTTAGATTGGAAGAAGCAAGCCATTATAATTTTGAAAATTTAGAGGAGTGACTAAAATGATTAATGAATTGATATCGTGGACCCAATAAGTTGTATCTTGGATACATGATTTAAATTTTGAATAATGAAACTAAAATCATCAATTTAAATTTAGAGGATAGAATTATAGAATTTCAGACTTGAAAATCGGTGAACTACATTTAAATTATTTTTCAATTTGATGTTTTGATTTAAGAATTAAAATTTGAGAGTTGGACTACCTAGTTAGAATATTGAGAATGTGAATGGAATTTAAAGAGTTGAAGCATACAATTGTGAATAGAAATACTGTTGGACTCGAACCACTTCTAGAGGAATTTATGATAATTAGAGACAAAGTCATGTGCAAATCTTGAAAATGCTATATGGACTTAGTCTAAAATCTGCCTGTGGGTAATTTGAGGAAGTAAGAAGTAATAACCATAGGTTGAATTCTTGATTGGAACAAGTAGTCGTCTTAAACTTTGAAGTGATTGTAGTGGATATGATTAGGCTTTTAATTATCGCAAAGAGATGGCGATCGACTAGCCCTATGTACATGAAGGATTAACAGATTATGGCTTAATTTTAAATTTCGAGGACGAAATTTTTATAAGTTGGGTAGATTGTAAGCCCTTGATTTTTTAAAAAATATTAAAATTAGAATTTTTCACAATTTTCTGGAATTTTTTGGGAATTTTCTGTAATTAAAATCAAGGTTTTAATTATTAAATAATTTTTAATTGTTAATAAATAATATTAAAATATCATGGAAATAATATTTTTGGGTGTAAAATAAAAAACTGGACTTAGGATAATTTTTCTGAATTTTTCTGGGCCTCAGACCTACTTTAAATGCCTAAAAACCATTTTTTTAATTAATTAATTAATTAATTAACTGTTTTATTATTTATTATTATTATTATTTATATTTTTTATTTTTCTGGCCCATTGGGCCTGATCCGGCCCAGCCCAGCAGCCCAACCCACTTCCCTTACCGGGTCGGGTCGGGTCTGCCCGAACCCGACCCGTCCGCCCGCCGACCCGGTCTCCCCAGCACCCCCCCCCCCACGAACGCCTGACCCGCTCCCCGCTCCGCTCCCGCCGGCCGCACCGCCCGCCGCTCCACCCGGCTCGCCCCGCCCTCTGCGGCCACGTCCCCCCCGTTCTCCGCCTTATACGGCTGACCCAGCGCCCCCTCCGCCCTATAAAGCCCTCCCGAGTTCCCCTCCGGCCAGATCCGCCGCCCCCTCTCCTCTCCTTCTCCGGCCGAGCCGCCTAGCCCTCAACCCTCCGCAGCCCAGAGCCGCTCCGCCTGACGCCAGCAGCCCGCCTCCGCCGTCCCAGCGGCCCCTTCAGCCGCAGCTCCTCCTCCTTCTTCCCTCTCCTCCCCTTCCGATCTCCCCGACCCAGCCGCAGCAGCAGCGGCAGAGCCGGCCAACCTCGGCCCGCCGCCTCCGGTGCCGCCTCCCAGCTCCCCCGGCGAGCCGCTCTCGACCTCCCCGCCGCCGTGCCGTCCACCGGAGCCCCGCAGCAGCTCCAAAACCTTAAACCCTAGCCCTAATTCTTCTCCCTGTGTCGGACACGGGACACAGGACACTGTGTCCTGTGTCGTGTCGGACACAATTTGACCCTGATTTTTGGGTCCCCTTCAGGTGCGTGTAACTTTTTGTTCGTAGCTCTGTTTTTGATTCCGCAAATTGCGTTGCGAAGCCTGTATGACCCTCTCGGTGCCCGGACAAACCGCTCGGGGCATCGCGTCCTGTGGTGATCGCACACCGCGATCCAAAAACAGGAAAAACCAGACCGTATTTTACCCCGGAACTGAGTATGCCCCGCCAAACGGGACAACTTGGTCGCGTGCGGTCTTCACAGATACGTGAGCACTGTCGATACGGACGTGTAGGATTTCGCGGAAGCTGATTCGGGTGTGCATGCACACCGGAATCAACGCGTATCCGCGGACATCGCCCCATATCCAATTTTTTTGCAATTTGCCCTAACTTCTTGTACACTCGTCGGATCAAGACAAAACTTGCGCCATCGGACTCGTAGCGATACGCTGGTCCTGTGGGTCAAGTTTGGTTCGATTCTGAGAACGTTGACGAAATCGTGTGTCGTGGGCCCCACAGGCCCCGCTCGACGGGCGATTTTGTGATCGGCTCATCGGAATCCAAATCTGGAAGTTCCGTTGGGTTCGTATCATCGTTCCTGACCTGTTGACACTAAGTTTGGTGAATTTGGAGACCGTTGACCCGGACACGTTTTTTGGTGCAAAGCGGGCCCACCGGCGGACCCCGTTTTGACCCGAAACTGTCGTTTTTGCCCTCGTCTTCAAATTGGACCCAAGGACAGGCGTTTCTAGCTATTTGATATCTTCTGAGCATGATGGTAATGTCTATTTCACCTTTTGGACTCACCTCTGGAATATTTTCCCCCGAGTACAATTATTTGGATCCAAACAACAGGCAAGTACCTGCACTTCAAGTTTAAATCTTTATATTATGATAATTAATTCCCTGCTCTACTAGTACCCTTGATGATTACATGTAGTATTAGAATACTGGATTTCATGTCTTGAATACTGGTTTTTCATGTCTTGCTTTCGTGTCGGGTGGGAGAATACTAGAAGGCATGTAGTTTACCCTTTCCCCCTACCGTGTTTAATAGCTGTTGGTGCGCGACTGTACCCTCAGCTGAATCTCGATTATTCATGTTTAATAGCCGTCTATGACGGCCGGATTAGCCTTATAAACCCCTACATGCCAACTATGTATTCTAAAACAAACACAAGTTCACACAGATAGTTTCTGGTCTTGTTATAGTTCTTGCTGACTGTTGTAGTTTCATTCCCTGTCTCATATTACTCCTGCTTTCTCATATTCCCGTTTATAGCATTAACACTGAGATATTGATGTTTCTTTTATGCAAATTTTCTCAAAATGATACTCAAGTTAATTGTCATAAATATTTAGTTTAATCTTGTTGTGCATTGTGTAGTTTGCTCCTTTTCTGACTGGATCCGTTATTTTAGGCGATGATGAGGACATTGCCCCTACCTATTATGGCCACTATGAGTTAGCAGGTGACCCATATGAGGAGCCAGTTCCCACCCAGGAGGATACTTCTGCAGAGTAGTTAGCAGTAGCTACTTATTTATTTCCTTTCAGCATATACTCGGGTTTGTCCCCGATCTATCTTCTGGCTTTGTATTAACTATGGATCTGTTGTCACAACTTGTTTTATAAAAGTTAGCATTCCTATTCCCTATTATTTTTCTTGTCTATTTATTTACTGTGGATGAGATAGATTTTAATTACCTGTGAACATGACCTAGACAGCGTACTACCGCCGACACTGCGGCGTAGGCTGGACGTGCCCACGTACTCGTGGCCGAATATCCGGGTGCAGGTCGTGACACTTGCAGACCTATGTAAGTATTACTTTACTTTGTGTTAATTTTAATATAACTGTAATTATCGAGTATCCAAACTTTTCTGGGCCAAGTATCTTAGGTTGGGTAAGCGGGCGAATACTAGTGCACCTACAGCGGGAGAGGCTGGTACTTCCTTCCAGCCCTCTCCAGCTCTGTCAGCGGACGAGCTGTGGGTGACCGGTGCTGGTAGTCTCCAGAGGGGTACGTACTACGGTACGGGATCCTATGGTGCCCTTGTTATGACGCAGTCATCTAGGGCCTCCCCGGTAAGTGCGCATTCCCCACAGCCCTCGCAGTCGTCGGCCCGAGTCCAGAAGGCCGTTGACCGTCAGATTGTGTCTCTCCGTGACGAGTTGCTGCAAAGGATGGAGGAGCAGCCCCTGTCCCAGCCGCAGGCGGACGATATGATATTCATCACACGATTTGATATGCTCGAACGCAACATCATGGAGCTCCGGAATTTGACAAATGATCTTAGAGCGTCGACAGAGCGTAGCGTGACGGAGCTGCATGCATAACAGTTGTCCATGGGCGAAAGGCTGACGATGATGCAGGATTCAATGGTTCATAGCAGTATGAGATTGTTATCTACCATGGATTCATACAACCAGCACTAGAGAGTTTGAGTAGATACGTCCTCCTGGTGTGCCTACATCGAGACAGACTCCACCGACGTCACTACTTTCTCCATCGACATCGGTGTCGATTTCACGGGAGCAGTATGATCTGTTCTTATCCCTCATGCGCGCCGGTGGTCATCCTCCTGCAGATCTGCAGTAGTCGTAGTTAGGACCGTTTATTGATTGTTTGTGTTTCAGACCTATGATATTTGGTCATTTATGAATATTTTTTATTTTTGAGGCATTCAGACATTATTTTTTGTATTCTTTAGGACGAGGCTTTCAGACTCAGTTGTGTGGATATTTGTTGTATTCTTTACGATGATATTTCCTCCTGATTCGATTTGTAATCTCAATATTTTGTTTTCTTCAAATTTTATTATATTATTCATATTAAATATATGTTAATTTATCGGTGTTGAATGTTCAACTAAAGGGGGTCGGCGAACCCAGCAAATTCAACGGAGGGTTGCTCCGGGTAAATTTGTACAAATTGTGAATTAATAAACTGCAGAAGAATGGTTTGGAAACAATTCAATATTTATTTTTTTATTTTTTCAGTATCTTTAGCGATATTTTTTGCGACATTTTGCGACGTTTAGCGATGTTTACTCACGTCGTTATATACGTCGCTGAATACGTCGCTATATACGTCGCTATACCCGTCGCTAAACAAGTCGCTGTCCGTTGTAAATTGCTGACATGGCAGTATTGCCAGGTCAAAATAACATCGCTAAATGAGTCACACAACGTCGCTAAATGAGTCGCACATACGTCGCTCACAACGTCGCTATATACGTCTCTATAAACGTCGCTATCTACGTCGCTAATTTAGTGACATATAGCGACAAAAATATACGTCGCTAATTTAGCAATGTTGTGTCGCTAAACGTCGCTAATATAGCGACGCATTTACGTCGCTAGAAAATGTCGGAATAGCGACGTTTGGCGACCATTTTTTGTCAACGACTAGTTTAAAGGCGACTTCAACAAAACGTCGCTAATCACGTCGCTAAAATTATTTAGTGACATTTTTTTGTCATTTAGCGACGTTTCTTTATGTCGCTAATTTGACTTATTCTGGTAGTGTAATAAGGTATTTTTCAATCCTTCATCCTGGATCATATCGATCTTTTGCTTGGTAAAGCATTTATTCGAATAGTGGCCTAATTTATCATATTTAAAACATTTAACTTTTTTATTAGAACTAGTATTCTTTGAGAATTGATTTTTTCTCGTAGGAAATCTACTTCCTTATTTATAAAAATCTTTATGATTTTTTCTTTTAGAAGAATAACTCTTCTTTCTGTAGGATTTTTCTTTAGAGAAATTTTTACTAGTATCAGGAGGTTTAATAGACTCCATAGAGAATTGACTACAGAATTCTCTCAATTGTTTTCTCTCAAATAACCTTTTAGATTTCAATTGATTCTTTAATTTTAAATCATTACAAAGGGATAAACTCTTTAATTCAAGTATTAACCAAGTTGCCATAAGTGAAATCATTGTATGGTATAATTTCATCATTATTATTACGCATCTTTTGTCTAACCTTTTCTGCAAACAGATTAGGAAGACCATCAATAAACTTTGATTTTTAGTGTGCAGAATTTGCATCACTTAATTGTATTACTCTATTTAGAAAAGTATCTTTATACCATCTAAAATGAGTCAGAGTAGGACAACGAAAATTTTATAGTAAAGTCCTGATACGTTCACCATTATCAGAGACTAAACCAGTAAAATGATCACAAATAGTGCTAAACAAAGTCATGACACTATCTTGTGTTTCGTTATTATTCTTAATTTTGACAACATTAGCAATATCTGCCTTTTGCTCAAGAGATAGACAATGATCCCACCAGTCTTTTAAAGTGCCGATAAAATCGCATGTAATAAAGCTAGCAATAGCTCGATCAGTGTTATTGTTTGAACGACAAAACGTAGCAAACATTAACATTCGATGCATTTGGTCACATATCTGTTTATCAGAACAACCATCTATGTTACATTCATAGATATTACCACCGCCGTAGTTATTCTGAATAATATTATCGTTTTCTTCATATAAAACATCCATAGGAGTAGGACGTTTATAATAATATTTTTGGAGATTAGGCTTCTTATGTTGCTGCTGCATGGGCAGAATCATATTAGAAGTTTGATGATCAACGGTTGTATGATCATTCTCAAAAGATTTTTGAATGACATGTATCTGATTTGGATTTAAACGATCTTCAGATAACTGACAATAATTTTCATTGTTAGATTTAATATCTGAATTATCAGCTATGGAAGAATTTTTATCAAGTACTGCAAGAATAATTTTATCTTTATTTCCTCCTAAAGAAGTAGCTTGAAGCTTTTCAGTTAAACTTTTTATTTCTTTCACAGTGACTTCAGGAGAAGATAGCTTAAAACCACTAGTATCGCTAGCGGGCTTTATTGGTATGTTATTAGTCCTTACTTCCTTGGAAGTAGAGGTCTTAGGAATAGTATTAGGAGTTTTAAGGATAGAGTTAACCTTGTGAAGAACTTCATCAAGGGCAATCTACATTCTTACCAATTGGGAACCAATGGTCAGAATATTGGCATTAGTATAATTGTTTTGCTTCACAATCTTTTGAAGCTCTTTTATTTGTTCTTCCTTATGATCGATAATTCGAATAAAGGAAATAGCATCCATTTTTTTGGAATTAATAATAATCTTTAAAGATTCATTAGGCGGGTATAAAGCACGAATACGTTTATCCGTGTCAGTTATCCAATTTTTATAACCTTCTTCTAGCACGTTAATGCTAGTAAGTTCATGGTTGATATAGTTCTCAATAAACTATTTATCAAACCATTTGAGTTTATTTATCTCCTTGAGATGAGCATAATATTCATCATTGAACTTATACCGTTGATCAATGGTATAATTCTTTTCAAACCAGGGCTTCAATTCAACTTCATCTTCATAAGCCTGAGCAATAATTCTTCGCACACCCTTATTCTGAGTAAAGTCAAAATAATTAGGGTCACTAGAATGATCATCTTTATTACTTGTTAAAGTAATAACATTTAAGGAATGAGTACCAAAATTGGCATGAGAAGGATAAACAGTATCTGTGGGATCAACCCACTCTATTTTATATGATGGTTTTGCAATATTATTTTTTGTTTTAATATATTTGATCTCTTTTTTTTTCAGAATTCTGATAAAAATTCTTCTTTTTCATTTATAGAAGAAGATCTGAAGCTAGAAGTCAAAATTTTGGCTTTTATTTATGGAGTAAATCTAACTTCTACATCTCCATCTGGTGTCAGAATTATTTAATCTAATTCAGTATCCATACTGGGTCTAGGCGGAATCGCCTGATTAAGAACCCATTTATCAGGGAATTGAATTTTTTTCCATCTGATAATTTTATTGGCAGCGACATTTGATGTTAACATATTTGTTTTAATCAAAGTCGCCTTACCAGGCTTGGTAAGATGTCTAGCTTTAGGAGCTAAAGTAGATAATACTTAAGTAAAAACGATAAAAAACTGCAATGGTTGCAGAACCTTGCTTAAAGTTATAACCATATGTCTTAAGATTAAATATTACTGCATCCAGTAAATTAGTATCTGTAAGAGATATGCTAAGATTGGGATAAACATTAAAGTAGACTGGTACATGACAAAGACTAGTCTGTATAACTCCCATAAGAGACGATTGCCAATCTAAGCATCTGGCATCTCGTAATGAGGATATAAAGGAAGCATTTAACCGTTGAAGAGTAAGAGGTTTTAATGCAACCTGTATTAATCCAATATGGATAAAATTATAAGTATCATTCCCTATATAGGGTTCAAGGTCTCGTCCCCCTAGACCTGCCTCTCCCTCTAGCTTCGCTAGACATCTTGTTGTAAAAATTCACGAGTAAGAAAATTAGGAAGAGAATTATTTTTGCTATTAACAAATTCGATATCAAAATCAAATATAGCTAATTCAGCTTCCAATTTAGCAAAAAATTGTTTAGAAGCAAGATTCTTTACATCCTTTTATAAAATAGATTTAGCATAACTACAATCTATTCGAAGTAAGAATTTTTTATTTAATAGATCATCTTGAAATTTATGAATACATTTGATAATAGAAAGAAGTTCTTTCTTAATAGTAGAACACATTTAAAATATTTAACTTTTTTATTAGAACTAGTATTCATTGAGAATTGATTTTTTTTTCTCGTAGTAAATCTCCTTCATTCTTTAGAAAAATCTTTATGATTTTTTCTTTTAGTAGAATAACTCTTATTTCTGTAGGATTATTCTTTAGAGAAATTTGTACTAGTATTATGAGGTTTAATATACTCCATAGCGAATTGGCTCCATAGCGAATTGGCTACATAATTCTGCAAATTATATTTTCTCAGATAACCTTTGAGATTTTAATTAATTCTTTAAATTTAAATTATTACAAAGGGATAACCTCTCTTGAATGCAAGCATTAACCAAGTTGCGATAAGTGAAATCACTGTATGGTATGATTCCATCATTATTACTACGCATCTGTTGTCTAACCTTTTCTGCAAACAGATTATATATATATATATATATATATATATAGAAAAAAAAGGGATATGAACATATTTCTACATGAGCCAATGTATATATATATATATATATATATATATATATATATATATATATATATATATATATATATATATATATATATATATATATATATATATATATATATATATATATATATATATTATTGGTCTACATGTACATTGGCTCATGTAGAAATATGTTCATATCCCTTTTTTTTCTATATATATATATATATATATATATATATATATATATATATATATATATATATATATATATATATTTTATTGGTCCACATGTACATTGGCTCATGTAGAAATATGAGCCTATAATTCATATCCCTTTTTATCCTATATATCAAGAATATATATATATATATATATATATATATATATATATATATATATATATATAGAGAGAGAGAGAGAGAGAGAGAGAGGGGGGGGGGGGGGGAGGGAGATCAACGACAAATGAGAGCTAGCTGAATTGGTGTGGGTTGAGAAAAATGCTCGAAAGTTCCAGCTATGTCTTTACCGCCTATTGCTAGGGAGGCTGCTGACAATGGACCGACTACTACGGTTTGGGGTCCACGTAGGAGGACATATCTGCGTGCTTTGTGGCCTAGAAAATGAAAGCATGGAGCACTTATTCTTCCGATGCGCGACATTTGGTATTATTTGGTAGGCACATAATGCAAAGATTCAGGTTCCTATGGGAGAATACTGAGGTATCAATTGGTGATCTGGCACAAGCTATAGTTGGTATGAAGAATAGGAGTACTCTGTGCTTTCGTGAAGCTCGTATCTGAGTAGCTACGGCAGTCTGACATGTTAGGAGGGAGAGAAATCAATGCATTTTTGAAGGAATACAGACATCTCCGGTGAGGGTTATGCACAACATTGAGAATCATATAGGTCGCTTGGGACTACCAGTGGTGGCGGAGTCTAATGTATTGATTGTACTATGTTTACAAGGAATAAGAATTACCATTTCCAATATATGCACCAATAGAAATGGATTTATACATCCCATGTGCACCCATATACACTAGTACACTACATTCTTATTGGTCCATATGTGCGTTGGCTCATGTAGAAATATTAACCTACGACTCATATCCCTTTATATATATATATATATATATAAAAGAAAGTAATTACTTATAGATGAAGTCACTTGCATTAAATATCTAAACTTCCGTGAAACACAGTTCTCACAAGGTTAGAGATGACTTAAAAATTAAAATCGAATCTTCTAAGCTATTTATAAATCCTTTCATATTTATTAAAAAAAAAATCTCGTTTTACTTAAGCGACCAATATGAATTTAAAAGCTAAATTTAAAAATTAATTTAAAAAAATATTAAAAATATTTAGATTGTTTAACAAATCTTAATTCAATATATTTAAATATTTAAACTATTTTTAAAATATTATAAAAATATTTATTTTACATGTAACGTTTACGAATACCAATAATATTCACAGCCCACATATATATATCCAAACTACAACACCCAAAAACAAATACCTGGTACTCATCCCTGGGATTGGCCGGAGCAAGCACGACCTCCCCGTTCCTGACAGTAAGCGAGTAGTTCTCCTCCGCCTTTGTATAGATCCTCACTGTCGGCTGGCGAGTCAGCTCCTCGTTAACGTACCGCTGGGGAGGATAGCCCTGGCCTGCAGCAGGAGCAGGCTGCTGGTGGTGCTGGTGGTGGTGACCATAGGGATTCATGATGATCTGGTGAATGAAAGGGGAAGCTTCACTGCCACTCTTCTTTATATAGACAAGGAAAGGGTTTGGTTAATCGTGGATTAGTTTAACCTACTAAATATTTTATTTTTAACGCTCTCCTATTCCATAAGGAGTCCAAAGTTCCCAGAGTCGGTCCAAGCAACGTTTCGCTTTGGTTTGGTCGTCTGCATTGGCGCTACTACTTTGTGGCAGTAGGACATTTGGCGATAAAGCTGTGCTTTCCTGCAGAAAGTTGGCGCTGTCCCTTTGTCTTGAATCCTTCTAGAGTAGTGTGTAACGCAAGGACACTTTGAAGATAAGGCTATGTATCTACTTCTCCGACCAAAACGTTTCTCCTTTTTTCGAATTCGAATTTGAATTTCAACTAAAGTAGGATGGAACAAGGTTCTTGGACAAGAGAAATTATTCTATGGAGCGGACGCACTCTACCATTTTTCTCTTCAATCGTTAGATTATATAGGGATGTGTGTATGCACACATTTCCATGGTAATCTAGCGGTTGACAAGTGAATGGTGCACTGATAACTTCATTCAAGAATGATACTGGACTACCAAAATTTTAGCAATCCTAAAATATCAAAAAAATTAGGTTTTTGCAGTCCTAAACATTACAATGAATCTAATTTTCTAGGACGGTCAAAAAATTTGCAGTCCTAGCAATAATAGTCAGGACTGTCAAGGACTGCCAAAATTTTGACAGTCCTTAACTATTATTAGTAATGTCAAAATTTTGACAGTCCTGCTTATATGATCATGATTTTGGTTCTGTGTTATTTATTTCTAAATATTATTTTTTGTTGTAGTTGCCAAAGTGACAAAGGAAAAAACTCGCGAAGGGATAAGTCCAAGCCATGAAAATGAAGCCCCCACAATGTTGGAGCGGAAATCAATATCGAAGACTTTCCTTTATTTGAAAGTGTGGAGATACGCTAAAAGAGACGCCATGAAAGGGAATAGGGATGCAGTTCGTTAGTTGAAAGTGTTTGACGACAATATATATTCTTGATATTTAACTTTAATGTATTCTTTATATTATCGGACTGTATCGAAGCCGCATCAAAAGTGTTAATATTTGTATCGGGTAATTCATTTCTTCAAAAATATATTGTACAAATGGTCTTTCATTAATTTTGTGAAAAAGAAACAAAATTGTACATTTGTTGGTCTCTATGTTGATTATTTTTTCCAAAATAAAACAAAACTCGAAACGTCTCTTTCACAATTTGGATCTATATGTTGTACATAAATCAATAGCAAAATCATAAAAGTCCTTAGGCATGCTCAGGGTTCCTCCATCTTCATTATCATCTTGTAGGCAGAAATGACATCCGTGTATGGTATCATCCATGCGATCGCTTCATCAGGCGTATATTTATACCAACTCGTAGAAGGTGGAGGAATCAGAGAATGAATGACCAACCTCGATATAGGAAAGTGATTATCAATATGTCCTATAACACATGGAGTCGTTTGTTTGTGGTCAGATGATTGAGTACACATAGGAAAAAACGTATGATTCATTTTCTTTGAAAGAACTATAATTGGCATCTTGTACCTATTGGCGAATAAAAATGCAGGCACTGATGACCGTATATATTCCTTCAGTTTTGATTGTTCTCCTTCAGCCTGTTTGGAAGTTGTTGTGCCATAATACTTCACCATCTTCGTCCATACCATGACAAATTGTTCTTTATGGTGGTCTATCCAGGTATCTTTGATGTAAGAAATGCATACCGGCTGGTTGCTTGTCTTCCACTTTTCTTTGAATATGTACCATATTGTTTCATATTTGTCTTTGGTATTTGCTTGCCAAACAAGTTCTTAATCATGGTAGAATTCATCAAAACAGTATTTGTCAATTTTATCATCAACCTTCTCAAACTTTCTCTTGTACTGTACTTGGATATTCCAATTTATGTGCCAAGTGCATAAAAGTCTATTTGCGTGAGGAAACTCAGCATCTATAGCATTAATTAGGGCATATTCTTGGTCGATCATAAAACTAAAGGGCTCTTTGTGTCCAGTGTAAAGTGACTTAAATTGTCTCAATGCCCATGTGTAATTATTAATCGTTTCAGTCTTCATGAAACAAAAGGCCACTGAAAATAACATTCTCGTAGATGTAAAGGCAACAAATTGGAATATTTGCATTTTGAATTTGTCTGTCTTTTAAGTACAATCAAGCATCAATATGTCAGAGAATGATTACGCCAAATGAGTGCAATCAGGATAAGCCAAAAATATTGAAAGAACCTCATTGTTCTATACATTTCTTCTATGAAACTCGATATAGTGAATGCTCAAAAAGCAACTTTATCATTTTCTGCATTGCCATTCTTCCTCCATACTGTTTGCTTTTAATAACATTCAAGCATTATAAATTGACCCCAGTGTTGACTTGTTAATCTCTTTTTTTATACACGATAGATAGAATTAGTCTTGGTACAAACTCAGAGTTGGAAAATTGCTCAACAAGCTCCCTCTCATCCAGTGTCAAACGATTAGTATATGCATGACCCACAAGTGTGTCGGTAATAAGATAATTGTGCATTCCATTCTTGACTTTAATAATCCACTTGTCACCGACGATAATGACAATCTGCACCTTAAATGGACATCTACATGTCTTCATCCTAATGGTTTTCTTTTGTATGTTTTACTTCTTACGTGACTATCTTTTTTCTACGATGAGACCTGAACACACCAAATATCTCACATCCAAATTTTCTTGCAATGACGTTGACTATGTTATATTGTGTTCCAACATATGGTCACTATTTTTGCACTTATTCACGAGATTCAAACATTATCTGTAGTGAATAAATGATCAAAATTGACACAAATATGAGTATATACAACAATCTCTCTAAACGACATGTTATGCATCTTCAAATGGAAGAAAATATATGAGTACAAACTAGTTTAAAATAGAATTTGAAGACTTAAAATACAAGTCTTAGGACTGCCAATATTGCAGTCCTCACTACAATGCATATTGCCAAAATTTTGGCAGTCCTAAGACTGACAGTTTCTGTCTTTAGGACTACCAAAATTTTGGTTATCCTAAGACTGACAGTTTCGATTGGTTATAAAATTTCAACGATTCAATGGAGAAATAAATTACCAAAGCTTCTTTCGGAGGTAAAAAAAAAATGCAAGATAATGTATTTGATGAGCCGATAACTTCATCGAATTGATTATTTACCTTCTACATTATCAGGAGTATTTGTATTAGAGAACGACGAAACGATTAAGAAGCTTCATCAGAAAACTTTGGACAATACATGGTCGAAGATTCCTCGAAGGTTCTTCAAAGATTCACCATGTGTGATCGAAATGCTAGAGATTTGTTAGAGTTTACGGGACCACACGGATATTATTAGTTTAGGGTCTCGAGATTTGGAAAAAGAATATGAAGACAAATAAAAAGAGACAAAATTTTATTTTATTTTATACTTTAGTTTCTTTTGCCACTTACAATTTTTCAGGGGCATTTTGTTGGAACATTTACTCTGATGATTTTGATTATTAACAAAAATTGTATATATTGTGCTTTTTAGACTAACTCTTTAATGCAAATATCTTTTAATTCTAAGCACTCATATTAAAAGCTTTTTGGAAAGCAAATATCGCACTGAAAGATACAATACCAAGACACAAAATAATCGCGCACAAAGATCCAATATAACGACTGATCATTATATTGTATGCTTAGCTTATAAAATGTCATAGAAAAACTTGTAACACAAGAAGTCGCTGTCAAAAAGAAAGTTAGTATACCAAATTACCCACTATGAAACTTGGGCATTTTATCGTTGTACCGGCATACCGCCATTATAACGATAAAATGCAAGTTTCAAACAACAAGACGAGGACCACAAAAATCATATCCACTGGCATACCGACAGTGTCACTCCTAGTATACCGACAATATACCGAATATTTGACAGTTCATCATTGAACCTTTCCAACAAACAATTTTCTACCATACCAGTATACCAACGGTATACTGCAATACCAGTTAGCCACTTTGGCACAATTAACACAATATAACAATTAGAAAACTAGCAATTTCTAGTCGTTACTTTGTAGAGTGGTATACCACCTGCACAGCAGTACTTCCTATTAAATGCATTGCTTTAGTCCCTTTATATTTAAGCCTTGGGCCCATCCTTCATTTAATTTATCATCTTTCTAGCGTTAAATTTTCCAATTAGCAAAGTCTAGAAGCTATTTTGCTGTCCCAAGATTTTAATTAACGACCATAATTGCGATAGAGTATTCAAGAATTGTATTTGAGATCTTGAAAGTATTTGAAGATTAAATCCTTTCCTTCAAAGAAATTATTGAGTCTTAGTATCAAAACTCAAGCTATAAGAAGTCGACAAGTCTTCTGATCAAAGCTCATATTGTAAGCTATTGTTCAAATAGTGGATCAAAGTTGGAGTGAGTTCCGGGATTGGATTGCCTTCGAGGAGGATACCCGGATTCATCGAGCGTTTGATTTTTTACACTTATCTTTAAATTACTCTTTGTTCTTGTTAATTATTTTGCTTAGATTAAAAAGCCCAATTCACCCCTAGAGTTCGTACAATTGGTATCGGAGCAAGGGATCTTTTTTCTGGATTTACCTCCTCAGTATAGTATTTTCGTGCCCAAGAGACATGTGCAGACTGGAAACAAATTTTATTTGAACTTGTTGACAGACTGGATTACAAGTATTATAAAATACAACATCTTTAGAATAAGCTCAAGATTCTGACAAAGTAGGACAGTGGAGATCGGATCAGAGTGGACCCTTTACTCCATTGACTATCGAATACATCAAAAGATGGAAAATCTAGGGGAGGAGCAGGAGCTTAATGTCGAGGCTACTGTTTGTTGTCGCGTCGGTCGTCTTTTGAAAAATTATAAAATGCCGAGTATTTATAGAAGGACGACCAGTCATAGCCGTTGAGTGGGTCACTTCCATATGTGATCGTGGTCTGTAATGAATGAGACATGGCCTACGTTCCAACGTGATCGGTAGGGATTTTGTCCTTATAAAAGTGCGCTTCCTTCTGGAGATGCTAGGTGCCTTGCAGTTTGATTAGTTATGTCCCAAGACAGGATCGTGGGGGAAGGATGGTGGCCGACTCTTAGCGAACGGTTATCTACGTACATGTTTAATTAGGAGTGCATGGCAGAAATGTTGCGGTCATGGGTGAGTGGATAGAGCATATCCCCACGTAATCATCTATTAGTAGAATTCGTAGAGCGGGGGGTTCGTTAAGAAAATAGAAGGCGTTGGGTCCCTTTTCGTGGGTAGAAGACCCATAAAAGTATGTTGTCCCCGTAGGAAGAAATAAAATCCCGCTATATGCGGGATGGGCTGACGTGGCTGATGGTTGACAATGCACTTGAAGGATGGTCCATCTGCAGTGCATGATGATTTGATGGCATGTCATGTGTGTAGAAGCCAAAAAAGTCTCTACGCCACCATGACCCTGCGCCAACTAGTTGGCGAGCCTGCCTATGCTACATGTTTGAGCCTACCTATGCCACAAGTTGCCGACACCCCTCCAGGGCCTACACTAAAGACCGTATAGCTCTAGTGCTCTACGCCACTTAAATCCATGAGAGAGCGCCACTATCCTACATGGACATGAAGTTAAAAAGTTAAAAAGCAATTACTGTTGAGTATTAAATGCAGAGGACTGATGGCTGTTCGTAGTTTGTGCTCTTTTATACACAGCGGTCACATGGAACAAGGAATTGACAGCGCTGACATCAGTGCATTAATGATTTATTTTTAAGGAAGGCAATGGCGATGTGGAAGTGACGCAAGTTGTCATATGTCCCCTTTCTTGGCGGGATTCAGGACAAAAATGTACCGCAGGCTGCCAACTATCCAAATACACAACTGTCTGTCAAAGCATTAAATAACAAAATTGTCAGACTTCTCATAATTTATGCCTGATGGTTACAATTTTCAGAGAGTAGCGTGA
The DNA here is from genome assembly GCA_036927795.1 of Iris macrosiphon. Lineage (NCBI taxonomy): Eukaryota > Viridiplantae > Streptophyta > Magnoliopsida > Asparagales > Iridaceae > Iris > Iris macrosiphon. Next base: position 56,888,504 of record JAYESA010000008.1, read on the forward strand.
TGTGGCCGCGACATAGGCTGCCACGTGTCCTCTGTTTGGCTAAGGTGCAGTTTTTAGATATGTGGCACAAGCTGTCAACTATAAAATGCACAGTTGACCGGCAGAGAGCTAAAAGACAAAAGCTGACAACTGTTCATTGCTTGCACTCACTAACACGACGGTTACATTTTCTAGTAGTGTGTAGAGAGCAACGTGTTAGTAAGCATAGGCCACGATCAGTTAAATAGGCTGCCACGGGTCCTCTCTTTGGCGTGAGGCTGTCACGTCCTAGTACTATAATACGAAGACAGACATGACCAGCTCCCCAGTACAAGGTATAGAATATCGTACGGCGATCACGGCTGTAACTAGACAAGGGGGTGCATACTACAATCAAGTCACCTAGGGTCATGAATATCTATGTCTCAATCATCAACCAAGAACCAATAAGAATGAATATATAAGATAAGCAGTTAGGCATCCTTGACGCTCTATCAGAATGATCATGAAACTAGTTATCTAGAATGATAAAATAGTACTATGTCAAAAGTATATAATTGTAAGTCTGCCGCGGTATGTGTAATATACAATCATGTAAAGGAACTAATATCCAGATAAACCGGCTAACAAGTCTCGCCGGCTAAATGCCAAAAGATAATACAAAATTATACTTATAGTAGGGGAGAAGAAACCCACTCAAGTTCCTCGGTGGACATCCTCCTGGTGTGTGCCATCAGTCAGATACAGGACTGGATCCTCAGGCTCTGCTACTAAACCTGGCCAAACAAAACCAGCGAGGTCAGGCCCCGATAGCAAGTACCACAAAGGAGCACAAGTGAATGAAGCAAAACTAATAAGTACATAAAATAGGAATCTGTGCTACAACTGCAAGCGTATGACCTTTCATCAGAGTAGTTGGACACATCTACAACCAAACAAGAACAAAAGGTATCGCACTACACCGAGACCGGGTATGACTCATCAATTATGAACACGACATCAATATAATCTAGAACACATATGCCATAATACAAGCTAAGATATATGTATAATATGCAGCTTCGGTACATGACCTATTGTGATATATTGGCGCAACCCTACAACAAAACAAGGATAAGGGTTGAACCGTCGCACCATAATAGTTTATGTCCCTAGGCTACCAACACCTACTCTTTTAAATCGGCTAATCAATCATACGACTTATTATTGTGGAGTCTGAGTTATCTCAGATTGGATGCATAAGAGAAATCCTCAGATCGTGGGCTGTTTAGCAGGGCTAACCGAGCCATAATATCATATAGCACATTGTATATTATGCACCGGTCCCTCGTAAGACCACCATGCTAAGATCACATAGAATACATTGAACAATATAAGTATTCGAATATTGTCATCCACTAGTACGGACCTGACCAATATCCATGGGGGTCAGCCTTGTATGTCATGACAGTTGTCTGAGGTGACTAATGTGCACGATCTCAGGATTTTAGCCCTCCTAAATGCTCTACCAATTTTAGTTGCCTAAATTAACCCTATGGTTATGTTTGGAATCCCATGGCGTGATCACATAGTCAATCCTCCTATATGTCGTATCGTAGTATGGTCCATGCTAGATACGAATCAACTTTGTTACTCTGGATTCACCCGAGCATGATGCAACAATCAATCAAGTCCTAGCCATGCTTTGGTAGTTGACCCACATACCATGTACGTGCTAGATAATTAATATAATAATATCACCTATCACGTAGTACATAAGGCATTCTTGATGCACAACCCGAAACATGTAATCTCATAGCACGTAGCAAGTTATATTGTACCTAAGTATATATTATAATATGGTCACACCTCAGTACACCTTATAATATATATACATGTAGCACGTAGTAACTGTATCAACACGGATTTAAAAAATTGGGTCAAATTACCTAAACAGTTGGTCGTATGAGCCTTATCACATTGGGACACATATCTCATATTATGCACATAGCAGGTTAGTCACTTATGACATAGTCAATTCTAGCACATGGTCATGTCTTGCACAAGGTTGGGTTACTAGGTCCATTCTTCCTTAGGATCAACCATAAGCAATTGTCAAGACCAACCACATAGAATAAAGAAATATTCTAAATAAAAAAGCTAAGCCGCATGCACAACTTGGCGCATGAGACGGGTGCCGCATGGACTGTCGGCCGCATGCTACCTCAGGCCGCATATGATCCCAGGCTGCATATGATCCCAAGCCGCATGCTCCGAACAAAAGTCCACTCTTTGGGACAAGTACCAACGTGATGTATCAGAGAAGTGACTAAAGTGATGGATGTGACAAGCCATAAAGTGTCAGAAAGAAAAGACAAAATTATAGAAAGATGTGCCAACGGTTAAGAGTAATATGTCTAAGGAAAAGTGGTCGTCAACTCTGCTTGCCGCATACATCACTCGTCCACATAAGGTCGGTGCCGCATGGAGGTCGATGCAGCAAACGAAACACAAGAAGTTCTTTCACTTAGCATAAGAACACTTTGTGTAATCGTCAGTCATGCTTCCAAAAAAATAGACGCATGCTGGTTGGCTATGGGGCAAACAGTCCAGCCGCATAAGGATCATGCCGCATGGAAGTCTCGGCCACATATTGCGCTGACCGCATAAGAACTTCATCTTCTCCAGACAACAAGTTCAGCCATGGCGGAAAAGCTCCAAAAACTCAAAAATTATTTTCTTCATAAAAATTTCATTTTAACTCCGAATCAAGTGAACCAAAAGCCAAAATGCTCAAAATAAAGTGCTCCATCAACCACAAAAACTATTTTTTAAAAATACCATATTTTAATATATCAAAACTAAGAAAAACTTTTGGAACCCATGAAAACATAAACTTTAAAACTCACAAAACCGTTCATCAAAACCAAAAACTCCAACAACTAAAACTAATAAGAACATCAAGGAGAACATTTTCCTTCAAACACATTTTATTACTACATATATACAAAAATACGAAAATACATGGCTTCACCACTTTGAGCAAGATGTACTTGCCTTGGTGGACTAACAAACCTCTTCCTAGAACCAAGTCTAGGGCTAGGGCTTCGGTTGGGCGATCTTGAGGAAAGGAGGAAGATGAAAGAAAAAGTAAAGGAAATAAATAAAAAATGAAAGAGAGAAGAGAGAAAGATGAGTATATACATAAGTGGGGAACAGGGTATTCTAGTCATGACTAATCCTAACAATCCAAAATAAGTCTAGTGGTTCCAAAAGTGAACCGGGTCAGATATCAATCCTACATACGGGCCCTAGCACTAGTTTATGGCAATTGCCAATGTGTGCACTACTGGTCTCGGGTAGTCTCCCTCAACAAACAAAAATACAATAAAATACAACATAATTAACATGAACCAACATATAAAATACAACATGAATACATCTACATAAAAATTTTTAAATATCACAAATTCAAGAATACCACATTTCGAAACGAGTGTCATAGAGGCATAGTTGTCAAAAATGGTGGGGAAGTGGCGTAGGCTGCCAACTATCCGGTACACCGTTGTTAGGGCAAATCATGATGACAACTTTAAGGAATTGATTCTATTTCTCATACTAGGTGACATGTGTCACGTATCCCGAAGTTGGTGCAGGCAATGATTCTGTGCACAGATACACAGTGGCACATGAAGAAAAAATAGTAGGTTTTTCCATTTTTTTGTAGGAGTCCAACGTTGGCAGTTTTGCCTATAAATACCTCAGGACTTATGTCATTTCAGGGATCAGCGAGGAGAGAGCACAAAAGGTCGCAGAGCTAAAGATTAAAAGCTAGTATACTATTGAGAGCTTGAATCTTCTTGCTACCAAACTCTTCTCCATAATGCTTGTGAGCTAAAGTTTGTAGAATTTCTTTCATCTTCGTATCGGATCGTCAACGGAGTAAAGAAGTCGACCGCAGACTTGATCTCAACCGCTACTACTCCCAAAAATCCTTCTTCTTGCTTGTATTTAGAATTCCATTGTAACTAGGATACTTTGTAAGCGAAACAAAAGTTTGTACTTATAAAAAGTAGCACCCTTTGTAAATCCTGAAACAAAATGGCGACTCTATTGGGGACTATGCATTGTTTCGAAAGCTTGTTGGTCAAATTGCACCACCAACGCCTTTTGTGTTGTACCCATCTTCGTAACGTCGGATTATGATAGATCAAGCCCTTCACCATGGACTGCAAAACCTAAGAAGTCTCGAAGGACTTGGCTTCCCAAAGCTCGTGATGCCTACCCAAATGTCGTTGATGATGAAGGAAAGTCTCTGTCATTGCAGGGTCCAGTAAAGAATCTGCATGTGTAGACTCTGCCCGCACATAAGTCCGTTAAGTTTAATGTTTGCGTATGGGGCAAAGGGCCGAGCCACCGTTGTCTCCTATGTCCAAGCCGTTGTAGATGCAACTGTTGGCTCTGCTAGTGCACGTGCCAACATGTTGCATTCGACACTTAGATTCCAACAAAGGAAAACATGACGATATTGGGAATCCAAGTGCCAAATGCTTCTCCAAATCCATCCACGCTCAGTATAGTGTGTAGAAGAAGAACAAGGCTGGGATAGAATCGAATATATAGATATGCCTATATGAGGCCAAATCCTTGAGGAAGAAGTCAAGATGGCGGTCTCCGGCGAAAGAGACCAACACGCCTGGGACGGTATTCGGAAGCTCCTCGCCCATATATCTGTGGGTGACATTCTTGGACACACCAGGATGCCCCCAAAGGTAAGGAGGTTGCGATGCCCTCCCAACAATATTCGCACAATCCAGGAAGACCGAGGCAGAGGAAAGCAACACGACGCCAAAGAGTACTAACAAGTGCTCATCTAACTCCCTATGCATAGATCCAGGCATTCAACCCTGTTTGTATAAGGAATCCTCTCTGCATGCAAATCCAAGCGTTCAACCCTGTCTGCGCAACAGACCCTATCTGTGCATAGACAGAATAACAGATTCTATCTATGTAGAGTATGGCGCAGAGGCCCATACCCTACGGAGAGACTTTGGAGTTGGATACCCATGTAACTACCACATTTCTAGATGAGAATATTTTTATCATTTTTAATATTTACTTATTTTTATTTTGTTTAATATTTATATTTATATTGTGCTAATAATTATTATTGTGTCTTGTGCTATTTATTTATAGTTAGTGGACTAGCCTATTGTTTAGACTTGACACTAGTGGACCTAAATTAGATTAGTCATGACAAATTGAGCCAACATTGGACTAGGCCTATTAGACTCAACCCTTTAGTTAATTAAGGAGATTAGAATTAGTTTCAGTTAGAATTAAGTGCTTCCTAATATAGCCCTCCTAGTTAAACACCTAATAACTAATTAGTGGGGGATATATTAGAATTTTATTGTTGCTTGGAGGGGGAGGGGGCAAGGGGCCGGCCTCTTATAAGGGGTTTTCTCTCTCTCCTCTTTATTTGTTCATTCATTCTAGATCCCCAATTTGGTTCATCCCCAAGTTATTTCACCCCTCCATCAAATGTATCCCAATTCACTCTCATTTTCTTCTATTTCCATCAATTAAGGAGCATTGGAGCTTGAATTGCAAGGAGCACTTAGCTAAAGAGCTTGTGGTAAGGAGTTTGTGTCCGGATCATATCCAAATTGGGCAATTTATTGGGAATCCATCTCCCAATTGGTATAATTCTGAATTCTCCTCTAATTTAGGTTCTAAATTATGTATTTGACCATTAGGAACCCTTCCATGGCATAGGGCTACCTATAGAAAGAAAAACTAGGTCCAATTGACCTTTATTGTGACTTCTATATAGATTTTTGTGTCAAATTTAGGGAAATTACGAGATTGATACACCAAGTGTGTGTCATGAGACTATTTTAGTCTAATTAGACTTAGATTGGGGTTGTGGGATTAGCTATGTTTCCATAATTGAATACGGTGTGATAATTTGTGATACATGGCTCATTTTGGTTGATTTGTGCAATTTCTCTTCAATTCATATTGTAGCTAATTACATTAGTTATTATTATATGTAAGTAAAGTATATTATTGATTATTGTGGGAAATTAAGAGTTTTAGTATCTCAATTGGTGCGTATCATAGTGTATCGCATTAGTACATGCCAAGTGTTTGTTTAAATGCTTCTAGTGTGTATGAGTGTATCTTTAGGAATATGATATGATATATATAATTAGGAATATGATATGATATGATATATATATATATATATATATATATATATATATTTAGGAATATGATATGATATATATATTGATATATACAATTGGGTGTGTGTCATATTTAGGAATATGATATGATATGATATATATATATATATATATATATATATATATATATATATATATATATATATATATATATATATATATATATATTTATTTATTTATTTATTTATTTGTGTGTATCTTTATATTATATATTGATATATATATATATATATATATATATATATATATATATATATATATATATATATATATATATATATATACTAGATGTGTGTTCATAAAGAGAGAAGAAAACACACTGTGACCGAATTTAGATATGCACTGTGTTCAGGTGTGTGTGTGTGTGTGTGTGTGTGTGTGTGTACTGATGACACACGTGTATCAGTGTGTGTGCTTGTGTGTATCTTATTCTTTGAGTGTGAGTGTGGTGACTGATATTATACATCTGTGTGGTGTTGATGAATGGGGTGTATTAGAGGTGAGTGTTGATCACACTGTGGTGCAGGAATGAGTATCAGTTGGGTGGATGGGCTTGAGCATACTGGGCTATGATATTGTTTTGATGGTAGTATTAACTAAATATATCAAAGACTTCACAGTGAGTGATCAGTGAGGTAACTGATATTGGGATGTATTCGTGGGTCTAGAAGGATTGCAAATAATGGATTGATACTTGAAAGTGAGTTAGGTGAGAGGGTGTCAGTGAAGCAAGAAGTATTAGGAGTAGCCGTGTATGATACACTCTTGTGTATCTGGTATTATGATCGGGTGTGGCAAGTTGGTGAGAAGTTGAGCTCAAGGCAGTGGGGAATAGACAACAACATCACCTGCAATTGGAGAAACACAGCTGAATATAATTAAACAGAGCAACAACAGCAGCAAGTGAAGGGGGCATTGGCTCGGGCAAGCAGCAGTATCATGGGTCAGGTATTTGGTGCCAACTATAGTGCACAAATACACTACAGTGCATTGCAACAGGCAATGCTTGGGTTTATTTAGCAGCGAGAGGTGATATGGGGGTTGTTGTAAGGTGTTGGGTGATGAGAGGTACAGAAAATTGTAGCAGTTCTATGTGTACTTGCACATACGCTCGAGCATTGCAACTAAGTGGAGTATCATTGAAAGTGTGTATGTGTATAAAAGGAGAAGTTATAGCACACAGCAATAGTAGATGTATGGTGACTGACATCAAAGGTAGTTGGTGTATGATTATCTCTGATACTCTAAGAGTATCAGAGAAGTAAGAATATTGATGGCAAGGAGGGAAGTATTCTCAGGTCTTATAAACCTTTGAATATGGTTATGTGCTTTATTATTCTCTGAAAATAGAGAAGTACAACAACAATACAAGTAGGAGTGAGTTCATGTGATATGTGAGATATCAAGGTTAAGTATTAGTTATCAGTTAAATATATTTTAGCTAGTATAAGTTAGTGTATGTCTAGATATCAGTTAATCTTTATATGATAAGTTACATATTAGTATATTTAGAGATTAGTTAGTGTAGGTGTCAACTAGTATATAACAGTAATAAGTTAGTATATTAATGTATGTTAGTATCAATCCTAAGTTAGGTAGTTAGTTATACTAGATAGTATATGTATTTGCTAAGGTATTACTATTAGGTAAGGTAATGACCTAGAATAGCTAATATAGGCTAGTGTTAGCTATTTAGTGGCCAATATGAACTAACTAGTTAATATTGAACCTAGAAGTACCTAGTTTGACTAAAGTTGACCAAATTTAGCCTAGTTTAGCTAGAGTAACTTAAATTGACCTAGAAATCATATTAGTGCATTCTTTAATTCATTTCTCATCTATTACACCAATTAACATTATATTTTCTAACTAAGATTGTCTGACACCAGCTCGAACACTGAGTTACACTCCTTGCTTAGGATTCGAGGCGAGTACATCTCTCTATTAGAATTTATTTTATGATAGTGTATATATGACATATTCTAGAACTGTATACTTGATTCCGATATAGTGGTTACATTGACTAATACTATATGGATCCTGTCAGGAGATGTTATCCCCTTACCCTGTTTAGCAGGTACTCCTTCACATGTATTTTATCGTATGCATTGGGTATTGATTATCATGTACTTCGTGTTCACACACTGTCTCATGTACAATGTGCCTATATTACTCGTGTTTGTGACGTGTCGTGATTGGATCCATGAGTATCAGTTGGGGACGGGAGATCATGAGTTGGTTATGTCATTAAAGCCCTAATGTATTCGTGTATATGTCGATTACACCTCACACGTGTAATCTAGTTACCTTATTGCATTCGTGTTCAACCTAAACCGATCACATATGAACTTTTACTCTAAGGCACATTGGCTAGTATTATCTATTTCCATTACTTGCAGTTATTTTATATTGCTTGTACTTCTTTGTCCATTACTTTGCATGCCTATTCTAGTATATTTTTATTTCCTAGTTATTTGTACATCTTGTATTATTTTTTATTACTTGTCGTTTATGCCCTACCATGTATTTGGAACTGCTTTCAGAGTTTTGTACTTCGCTCCAATCCTGATTGGATATATATTTTCATATGACTGGTTAGAGGAGATGTGTCCCATATATTATGTGGCACAAGATAGCGAATAGGCAGCAGGGATAACACCTCTAGATTAGGAGGACGTAGCACTAGTTATCGAGGAGACCTAGTTACTCATTATGACTTTATATTTGTCTCTTTATTGGACTAGGACTTGAGATTATATCGTGACTCTATATTTTCTTCTTCTATTCCATATCATGCCTTTATCTTCCTTTAAGTTTATATTATGATTAAGTATTGTTTACCTTTATCATATATCATATGGTTCCTCTATTTGGAGTTGAGATGACATAATAGGTACCTTATATATACTGTGTGTGATATTTAGATAGTATTGCTGACCTAGACAACGTTCTACCGTCGATGTTGCGGCATAGGCTAGGCATTGTTCACGTACTCGTACCCTCATTCTGGGTGCAGATCGTGACATCTTTTTAGTGGTGGTCCATGCAGGTCAGGCTTTGCAACTAGTGCGATATCGTAGTAGTACAATGACTTAGTTGTACTACTGCAAGCCTACGATAGGATCTAGGATTGCTAGGATGAGAGAATACTCAATCACACCTAGAAAAGTTTTACTCATTTGATTCTTGAATATTTGTTCTTCCTTGTAATATTTGAATTCTTATTCCCTTGAAACTCATTATCTGCTCATCTATATCCCTGACAACTTTGAACATGGAGGAGAGGATGCAAGTGAGAAGGTTGCTTGGTAGGAGACTCAGAGGATACGGTGTCCCTAACTCTGGATAGAGAAAAGTAATTAATTTAGAATTTTGATATATTTTTGGATAATAGCTTAGTCATAATGATGAATGATAGTGATGACATTATGATACTCTTGAGAGTGAATTGGCGATGATAGTATGATGCTCATACTATATAGTAAATGGAGAATGATAGCAAACATAACATATAAAATCAAAAAAATATATAGGGGATGTATAAATCAGGATTATAATAATGATCAATGAGGACAAGAGAATGAATTGGAAGGATTGATGATTGAGTTTTGGATTTTTAATACTTTAAGGTTAAAACTTATAAGGACAAATCGATAAATACTGAACATGAGATTTTAGGAAAGACAGTGAAATAACGATTTAAAATTCTAAGTGGTTATGTGTAAAATGGTTTAAATATTTATAATATGATGTTGAGGATCAATAAAACAAACTGAGAAGGATTTTAAAATTGGTGGTGTTACGTAAATTGAGACGGATATCAAAAATCAAGAAGAATATAAGAAAATGAAGTTAAGTTGAGGATGATCAGTCTTTTTACATAAAGGCATTTTTAGAGTATGAATATCGAGAAGTGCATAGAGGATACGCTTAAAAAAATATATTGGGGTTAAATCTATATTTTTAAGGATTGAGAAAGTATTCAGGATGATAGCGAATATATATTTTATGGATTGGAATTATCAAAAAGTGATATAAAGATGAATAATAAAACCATGGATTATTAAATAAAGGGGTACATGAGATCATTAATTTTTAAACATAAATTTAAATTGGGAATGATAATCGACAATAAGGTTATGAATTAAGAAGATTTTTATCATAAGGTTAAATTGGTAGAAGAAGATTGAAAGATTATAAATATTTCGGGGTCAAGGTTTAATCTAGGGACACATGTTATTAAGGAAGGATATGATAATTTGACAAAATATTAATATTAAGAATTTAGTGAATTTGAGGAATACAAGAAATAATTTGAGATTAAATGAAAGAATTAAACTTCGATAGAAGCGATGAATATGACTTAAGGGTTATGGATTTAGTTAAAAATACAAGTTGAGGAATAAAATATATTTTATTATTTCAGAATTGATGATGGATTTTGGAATCTGATAATGGACCACAAGACTAAATGAGATAATACGAATGTGCCTTGAGGAATAGTTACTTCTGAGAAAGAATAAGAAAATTCTCTAAAACGATGTTCTCTACCATCTATCATATCTTTCTATAACACCATTCTTGTATTGAATTGTACCGGTTCATTATAATATTTTGTCATACCAGTTTGACTTTGTTATTGTCTATCCTAGTAGTGCTATTTTATTAGGATATTGAGGAGTAGTTCCTAGGTGGAGCTTTTGGTAGAGGCCGCAAGGTCTATGACAAGTGAAGAGCGCGAATGCGTATAAAGGATAGTAAAGAAGGACTTGATGATAGAACTATATAGGTCATTAGTATGGAGAGTTGAAACTCTGAAGAGAACTGGACAAGATCACTAGAGTGATTCTATCAGAAGAAACAATATTTTTGAGAAATCGAAACATCAATGTTAAAATTGAAGATTGATAGCGTGAAGTTAAGAGGATATAACCTTTGAAGAAAGGAGGTATTATTTATTAGTAAATAGTGCAAATCGAGGTGGTATTATGGAAAAACACAGTATATAAGAGTGATACTGATCTTGAGAATCCTATTTTAGTAAATCTAGTGACGAATAATAATGAATACAATAGAGGATTCAAATTTTATGGTGCTAAAATCATGGTGAATATTGAGTATCAGTGGCTTACATGTTGAGGATAAACCGAAGGATAACTAAGATAAGCTTTGGATAAAATGGAAACTAGTAAAACCTTGATGGATTTTAATACATGCATATTCAAGTGAGAGAGAAATTATGTTGGAGACAAACTAGATGAGAATGCGAACAATGAGAGTGTTCGAGGGTGATTAAGGAAACAATATTATGATCAAATACATAATTAAGATTTCAAAACATGTTGGATAAAACAAAATAAAATTTTGAAGTGGTAAGGATTATAATGAGATAAATCAATTTACAGATACGAATTGAATTGAGCTGGAGGTTAAACTATAAGAGGAGAACATTAGTGGTCAAATAGTTAAATCAGAATGACAATACCACATAATGGAGGATAGTAGATGAAAGGCAAATAAAACGATGTAAGAGATATTTTGATGGAAAGAACATGCAAAGTAGATAAATTTTGAAATTGATACGATGAATTTGAAAACTTGAAGAGGAACCAAATTTCAAAGGATGGACTCTTCTACGGACGAGATTAAAATTTGGGATAACTATATCTTACAAGAATTGCAATTGATGACAGCGAATCGTAAGAGTAACTAGGAATAAAAAAGAGAAAATATTGATGGATAAGGTAAGGCAATTTTCACAGGGTTCATAAAAATTTTAAATATTAAGGATGATAGATTAGAAAGATATGACAAGAGTGAATGAATCAAGGACAATGTAGAGACTTGAATAGGGAGCTTCAAGAACATTCTAAAAAGGAATCAAGGTTTCGTGGAACATAATGATTGAGTGATATTTCGAGGAGAGATGTGTAAGCATTACCTTATATTAGAGCCATGAGTTACTCCTTATTTCTTGATCGTGCATGTGATATCCTAGTGCTAGTTATTCATTATATTTCGAGGACAAAATTTTCTAAGGACGGTAGACTTGTCACTACCATATTTCTAGATGAGAATATTTTTGTCATTTTGTCATTTTGTATTTTTGTATTTTGTATTTTTTTATTAATATTAATATTTATATTGTGTTAATTATTATTTTTGTGCCTTGTGCTATTTATTTATAGTTAGTGGGCTAACCTATTGTTTAGACTTGACACTAGTGGAACCAAATTAGATTAGTCATGACACATTGAGCCAACATTGGACTAGGCTATTAGACTCATCCCTTTAGTTAATTAAGGAGATTAGAATTAGTTTTCATTAGAATTAAGTGCTTTCTAATATAGCCCTCCTAGTTACACACCTAATAAATAATTAGTGGGGGGTATATTGGAGTTTTATCGTTGCTTGGAGGGGGAGCAAAAGGCCGGCCTCTTATAAAAGGATTTTCTCTCTCTCCTATTCATTAGTTCATTCATTCTAGATCCCCAATTTGGTTCATCTCCAAGTTATTTCACCCGTCCATCAAATTCATCCCAATTTACTCTTATTCCCTTCCATTTCCATCAATAAAGGAGCATTGGATCTTGTATTGCAAGAAGCACTTAGAGAAGGAGCTTGTGACAAGAAGTTTGTGTCTAGATCGTGTCCAAATTGAGCAATTCATTGGGAATCCATATCCCAATAGGTATAATTCTGAATTCTCCTCTAATATAGGTTCTAAATTATGCATTTGACCATTAAGAACTCTTCCATGGCATAGGACTACCTATAAGAAGAAGAACTAGGTCTAATTGACCTTTATTGTGACTTATACATAAATTTTTGTGTCAAATTTAGGAAAATTATGAGATTGATGCTCCAAGTGTGTGTCATGAGACTATTTTAGTCTAATTAGACTTAGATCGGGGATGTGGGACTAGCTACGTATCCACAATTGGATACGGTGTGAAACTTTACGATACGGGGCTCATTTTGGTTGATTTGTGCATTTTCTCTTCAATTCATATTGCAGCTAATTACATTAGTTATTATTTTATGTATGTAAGGTGTATTATTGATTATTGTAGGAAATTGAGAGTTTTAGTATCTCAATTGGGTGTGTATCATAGTGTATCGCATTAGTACATGCCAAGTGTTTGTTTAAATGCTTCTAGTGTGTGTGAGTGTCATATATATATATATATATATATATATATATATATATATATATATATATATATATATATATATGTGTGTGTATCTTTATATTATATATTGATATATAATTATATATGGATATATATACTAGATGTGTGTTCATGAAGAGGGGGTAAAATATATTGTGACCGAATATGGATGTGGATGTGTACTGTGTTCAGGTGTGTGTGTATATGTGTGTGTGTGTGTGTGTGTGTGTGCTGATGACACATGTGTATCGATGTGTGTGCTTTTGTATGTCTTATTCTTTGAATGTGAGTGTGGTGACTGAGATTATATATCTGTGTGGTGTTGATGAATAGGGTGTATCAGAGGTGAGTGTTAGTCATACTGTGGTGCAGGGATGAGTATCAGTCAGGTGGATGGGCTTGAGCATGCTGGGTTGTGATATTGTTTTGATGGTGGTGTTAACTAAATGTATCAGAGACCTCACAGTAAGTGATCAGTGAGGTAACTGATACTGGGATGTATCAGTGGGTCTAGAAGGATTGCAAATGATGGACTGATACTTGGAAGTGAGTTAGGTGAGACGGTGTCAGTGCATGTCACGACCCGCACCCGGATATTCGGGCACGAGTACGTGGGCACGTCCAGCCTACGCCGCAGTATCGGCGGTAGTACGCTGTCTAGGTCATTTATGGGGTCAATAAGTATCTATCTCATCCACAATAATGAACATGTAAGAATAATCACAGGAAATAGGAATGCTAAGATTTCATAATTTTTAATCTGTGACAACCAATCCACAGTTAATACAAGCCAGAAGATAAATCGGGGACAAACCCGAGTATATGCTGAAAGGAAATAAATAAGCAGCTACTGCTAACTACTCTGCAGAAGTAGTCTCCTGGGTGGGAACTGGCTCCTCATATGGGTCACCTGCTAACTCATAGTGGGCATAATAGGTAGGGGCAAGGTCCTCATCATCGCCTAAAACAACGGATCCAGTCAGGAAAGGAGCAAAGTACACAATGCACAACAAGATTAAACTAAATATTTATGACAATTAACTTGAGTATCATATTAAGAAAGTTGCATAGAAGAACATTAATATCTCAGAGTTAATGCTATAAACAGGAATATGAGAAAGCAGGAATAAATGAGACAGGAAAAGAAACTACAATAGTCAACAAGAACTATAACAAGATCCAGAAACTATCTGTGTGAATTTGTGTTTGTTTTAGAATACATAGTTGGCATGTAGGGGTTTATAAGGCTAATCCGGCCGTCATAGATGGCTATTAAACATGAATAATCGAGATCCGGCTGAGGGTACAGTCGCGCACCAACAACTATTAAACACGATAGGGGGGAAGGGTAAACTACATGCCTTCTAGTATTCTCCCACCCGACATGAAAAGCAAGACATGAAATACAGTATCCAAGACATGAAATCCAGTATTCTAAAACTATGTGTAATCATCAAGGGTACTAGTAGAGCAGGGAATTAATTATCACAATATAAAGATTAAACTTGAAGTGCAGGTACTTGCCTGTTGTTTGGATCCAGTTATGATTGTACTTCGGGGAAATATTCCAGAGATGAGTCCAAATGCTGAAATAGACATTACCATCATGCTCAGAAGATGTCAAATAGCTAGAAACGCCTGTCCTTGGGTCCAATTTGGAGACAAGGACAAAAACGACAGTTTCGGGTCAAAACGGGGTCCGCCGGTGGGCCCACTTTGCACCGAAAAACGTGTCCGGGTCAACGATCTCCAAATTCACCAAACTTAGTGTCAACAGGTCAGGAACGCTGATACGAACCCAATGGAACTTTCAGAATTGGATTCTGATGAGCCGATCACAAAATCGCCCGTCGAGCGGGGCCTGTGGGGCCCACGACACGCGATTTCGTCAACGTTCTCAGAATTGAACCAAACTTGACCAACAGGACCAGCGTATCGGTACGAGTCCGATGGCGCAAGTTTTGTCTCGATCTGACGAGTGTACAAGAAGTTAGGGCGAATTACAGAAAAATCGGATACGGGGCGATGTCCGCGGATACGCGTTGATTCCGGTGTGCACGCACACCCGAATCAGCTTTCGCGAAATCTCACACGTCCGTATCGACGGTGCGCACGTATCTGTGAAGACCACACACGACCAAGTCGTCCCGTTTGGTGGGGCGTACTCAGTTCTGGGGTAAAATAGGGTCTGGTTTTTCCTGTTTTTGAATCGTGGTGTGCGATCACCACAGGACGCGATTTCCCGAGCGGTTTGTCCGGGCACCGAGAGGGTCATACAGGCTTCGTAACGCAATTTGCAGAATCGAAAACAGAGCTACGAGCAAGAAGATACACGCACCTGAACGGGACCCGAAAACCGGGGTCGAAATATGTCCGACACGACACAGGACTCGTGTCCTGTGTCGGACACGGGGGAGAGAATTAGGGCTAGGGTTTTGGTCGCTTCAAGCGGCGGTCCGGCCGGAGGAGGGCGGCGTTGCTGCGGCGGAGGCCGGCCCTGGGCTGGGCGGCGCCGGCGAGGGCGGCACGGCGCGGTGGCAGGCGCCGGAGGCGGTGGATGAGCGCTGGCTGCGGGGTCGGGGAGAAGAAGGAGGAGGAGAAGGAGAGGGGGCGGCTCGGTCGTCGTCGAGGGCGGTGGAGGAAGGAGGCCGGCGATGGTGAGGCGAGCCGGGCGGTGGTGGCGAGGTGGCACGGGGCGGCGGGGAGCCGGAGGGGGAGATTAGGGCAGTGGCCGGAGGGGGAGAAGCTTTAAAGGGAAGGGGGAGGTCGGGGAGGCCGGCCAAGGCGGAGGTGAGGGCCGAGGGAGGCGGCTGCGTGGCCAGGCGGGGCGCCGCGTGGCCGGGCAGGGCGGCGCAGGCGGCGGGAAACGCGGGGTCGTGGGGCTGGGGACGAACGGGTCTTCGGGCGGGTAGGCGGCGGGTCGGGTCTGGGCAGACCCGACCCCACCCGGTAAGGGGTGGGCTGGGCCGGATCAGGCCCAGCGGGCCGGATCAAAGGAATGGGCCGAAAAATAATAAGGATAATAATAATAATAATAATAAATAAATAATTAATAAATAGGTAAATAGTTTTTAGGTAATTAAAAATAGGTCCAAGGTCCAATAAATTCCAGAAAAATTACCCTAAGTCCAGTTTTCCATTTTACACCCAAAAATATTATTTTCATAATATTTTAATATTGTTTATTATCAATTAAAAATTATGTAATAATTTAAAACCCTGATTTTAATTACAGAAAATTCCCAGAAAATTCCAGAAAATTAAGAAAAATCCCAATTTTAATAATTCTTGCAAAATCTGGGGGTTTACAATCTCCCCAACTTATAAAAATTTCGTCCTCGAAATTTAAAATTAAGCCATACTCTATTAATCCTTCATGTACATCAATCGCAATTTCCTTGCGATAATTAGAATCCCTATCATATCCACTGCAATCATTTCATAGTTAAGATGACTATTGTTCCAATCAAGATTCAACCTAGAGTTATTACTTCTTACTTCCTTAAATTTCCCACAGGCAAATTTTAGAGTAAGTCCTTATAACATCTTCAAGGATTGCACATGCTTATGACCTTGCCTCACTATTCTAACTATCATAATTCCTCTAGAAGTGATTCGAGTCCAACAGTATTCCCATTTGTATGCTCCAAACTTTTAAATTCCATTCACATCCTCAATATTCTAACTAGGTAGTCCAACCTTCAAATTTTAATTCTTAGATCAAATCATCAAATTAAAAAAATAATTTAAGTGTAGTCCACCAATGTTCAAGTCTGAATCATATATCCCCTAAATTCAAATTGGCGATTTTACTTTCATTATTTAAGATTTAAATCATGTATCCAAGATACAACTTATTGGGTCCTCGATATCAATTCATTAATCATTTTAGTCACTCCTCTAAATTTTCAAAATTATAATGGCTTGCTTCTTCCAATCTAACCTTACTTGGTCACGATCCAAAGGACATTCCTCTCGAGTTGACAAATGCATTGCTACCCAACTTAGAGTTTACCCATTCATCACAAAAGACTATATACCTTAAGAAAATATTCCTTAATATGTTTACTCACGTTATTCAATCATCGAAACTTCAACGTCGATCATATCACCTATGATATGTCCTCAATTACGAAAGTTTAATCCTCAAGTATGTGATCGGCCTATGTGGCATATCTAGTACTATCTATGTACTAACTTATACCAGGCACGAGGTTTCGTCTTTCCGAAATAAGGGAAGACGAAGATCAATAATAAAGAGTTCAAGGGTGGGGTGATAGAAAAGAAATATCGGGGTCAAGGCATTTTAAAGTAGTCAGGTGGGAATTGTCAAGCGATTGTGGATTGAATCCTATCTTGAAAATTTCTATTCACATGCTCGTATTAATACAGTTATGTAATCGATACGATATATTCAGAAATATCTAGGGCAAGTATACTAGTCAACTATATCTCAATCCACGTAAAATATTATCTCAATCCACGTAAAGTATTAATTCGAAGGGCGAATCAAGCGCACTATGGTTGATCAGACCGTAATACACTGATTCTGAAATATATCATTGTGGGCTTCCCCAATAATACACTTGTCATGAACAAGCTCGATAAAGAGTAAGCTTGCAAAACTAGGCTATAGACTAGCAGCATAAATCAAGTACGGCAAAATTTAGTGCGCTAGATGATGATGAAAGGAAGTACAAATCATTGAAGTTCACACAATAAGCAAAATAACAGAAGACTCTACAATCTCTACAGTTATTAAATATAAAAGCATACCAGGTTATTAGCAAGTTTAAAGTTACTAGGTTGGGGCTGAGGTCACGAACCAGTAGGCACAAGCTAAAAAATACTAGAAAATGGTATCTACGAATCACTTACGCGCATTAGCTGCTCTAAGAGTCTGCACGTTCTCCACGGTCATCGCGTAAGCCTGCCCGTGTTCTTGAGGTGGTGCCCTCTGCTGCGCTGCTGGGGCCTGGCCTGAACTGGAACTTTTGTGCAGTTGTGCGTCTTTGAGCAGCAGGACAGTCCTTCATTTGATGTGCTGCTGATCCACAATATAGACAGGCACCTAGTCTCTTTCTATAATTTTGCCAAATGTGACCTTGTTTTCGACAATAGCCACAAGTGGGAGCTTGTTGGTTCTGTCCTTGAGTTGGATTCATCTGTGGTCGCTTTGCAGCTTTTTCCTGTTGTGCTTGGTCTGGTGCTGACGCATGCGGCCGCTCGGCTGGACTCGATCCTTGTGGTGCACTCCACAGGTCGCGCTGCAGTAAGAACGTCCTCGTCGAAGGTAATTGCATTTGAACTGCTCAGCTTCCGTGACTCCGAGCTAATTCTGTCGATGAAGTTCTCCGCATGGTTTTGCTGAGTTTCTTGTTGAACCTTCTGATAGGCTTGCATCATTATGTAGAACATGTGGAACATCTGCTGTTCGTCCATAGGCGGTCCCAGTGGGAAGGAAGGCATCGGTGGAATAGGCTGCGTCGAGGGTGGAACGCCATCTTGATGGATTATTGAGGCAGGCTGACTTGCTTGACTGCCTTGTGATGATTGGCCTTCACCGACTGGTATCACATCGTCTTCTTGGGTAACCACAACGGTTTGTGGTATTTCTGCATGAGCCTCGTTGCTGGCTTGTGGGTCCATTTCCCTGTATCCAAAATAACCAATAAGAGGTACACAGGAATCAAGGCAAGATGCAAGTTCATATTAGTTCGAATACGATACAGATATCAAAAATGATTCAAGCAAGTGGATGAGATCCTATAAACTTATCCTAGCTTTATTGCAGGCCTGTTCGGTCCCTGAGTTGAAATCGAACAATTTAGTCGTTGGACCTGCATGGGCCACCACAAAAACGTGTCACAACCCGTACCCGGATATTCGGGCACGAGTACGTGGGCACGTCCAGCCTACGCCGCAGTGTCGGCGGTAGTACGCTGTCTAGGTCATTTCTGGGGTCAATAAGTATCTATCTCATCCACAATAATGAACATGTAAGAATAATCACAGGAAATAGGAATGCTAAGATTTCATAATTTTTAATCTGTGACAACCAATCCACAGTAAATACAAGCCAGAAGATAAATCGGGGACAAACCCGAGTATATGCTGAAAGGAAATAAATAAGCAGCTACTGCTAACTACTCTGCAGAAGTAGTCTCCTGGGTGGGAACTGGCTCCTCATATGGGTCACCTGCTAACTCATAGTGGGCATAATAGGTAGGGGCAAGGTCCTCATCATCGCCTAAAATAATGGATCCAGTCAGGAAAGGAGCAAAGTACACAATGCACAACAAGATTAAACTAAATATTTATGACAATTAACTTGAGTATCATATTGAGAAAGTTGCATAGAAGAACATCAATATCTCAGAGTTAATGCTATAAACAGGAATATGAGAAAACAGGAATAAATGAGACAGGAAAAGAAACTACAACAGTCCGCAAGAACTATAACAAGATCCAGAAACTATCTGTGTGAATTTGTGTTTGTTTTAGAATACATAGTTGGCATGTAGGGGTTTATAAGGCTAATCCGGCCGTCATAGACGGCTATTAAACATGAATAATCGAGATCCGGCTCAGGGTACAGTCGCGCACCAACAGCTATTAAACACGATAGGGGGAAGGGTAAACTACATGCCTTCTAGTATTCTCCCACCCGACATGAAAAGCAAGACATGAAATACAGTATCCAAGACATGAAATCCAGTATTCTAACACTACGTGTAATCATCAAGGGTACTAGTAGAGCAGGGAATTAATTATCACAATATAAAGATTAAACTTGAAGTGCAGGTACTTGCCTGTTGTTTGGATCCAGTTATGATTGTACTTCGGGGAAATATTCCAGAGATGAGTCCAAATGCTGAAATAGACATTACCATCATGCTCAAAAGATGTCAAATAGCTAGAAACGCCTGTCCTTGGGTCCAATTTGGAGATAAGGACAAAAACGGCAGTTTCGGGTCAAAACAGGGTCCGCTGGTGGGCCCGCTTTGCACCGAAAAACGTGTTCGGGTCAACGGTCTCCAAATTCACCAAACTTCGTGTCAACAGGTCAGGAACGCTGATACGAACCCAACGGAACTTCCAGAATTAGATTCCGATGAGCCGATCACAAAATCGCCCGTCGAGCGGGGCCTGTGGGGCCCACGACATGCGATTTTGTCAACGTTCTCAGAATTGAACCAAACTTGACCCACAGGACCAGCGTATCGCTACGAGTCCGATGGCGCAAGTTTTGTCTCGATCCGACGAGTGTACAAGAAGTTAGGGCGAATTGCAAAAAAGTCGGATACGGGGCGATGTCCGCGGATATGCGTTGATTTCGGTGTGCACGCACACCCGAATCAGCTTTCGCAAAATCTCACACGTCCGTATCGACGGTGCGCACGTATCTGTGAAGACCACACGCGACCAAGTCGTCCCGTTTGGCGGGGCGTACTCAGTTCCGGGGTGAAACAGGGTCTAGTTTTTCCTGTTTTTGGATCGCGGTGTGCGATCACCACAGAACGCGATGCCCCGAGCGGTTTGTCCGGGCACCGAGAGGATCATACAGGCTTCGCAACGCAATTTGCGGAATCGAAAACAGAGCTACGAGCAAGAAGATACACGCACCTGAACGGGATCCGAAAACCGGGGTCGAAATATGTCCGACACGACACAGGACTCGTGTCCTGTGTCGGACACGGGGGAGAGAATTAGGGCTAGGGTTTTGGTCGCTGCAAGCGGTGGTCCGGCCGGAGGAGGGCGACGTTGCTGCGGGGGAGGCCGCCGGGGGCTGGGCGGCGCCGGCGAGGGCGGCACGACGCGGTGGCAGGCGCCGGAGGCGGTGGATGAGCGCTGACTGTGGGGTCGGGGAGAAGAAGGAGGAGAAGAAGGAGAGGGGGCGGCTCGGTCATCGTCGAGGGCGGTGGAGGAAGGAGGCCGGCGATGGCGAGGCGAGCCGGGCGGTGGTGGCGAGGTGGCACGGGGCGGCGGGGAGCCGGAGGGGGAGGTTAGTGCAGTGGCCGGAGGGGGAGAAGCTTTAAAGGGAAGGGGGAGGTCGGGGAGGCCGGCCAAGGCGGAGGTGAGGGCCGAGGGAGGCGGCTGCGTGGCCTGGCGGGGCGCCGCGTGGCCGGGCAGGGCGGCGCAGGCGGCGGAGGCGGCGGGAAACGCGGGGGCGTGGGGCTGGGGACGAACGGGTCTCCGGGCGGGTAGGCGGCGGGTCGGGTCTGGGCAGACCCGACCCGACCCGGTAAGGGGTGGGCTGGGCCGGATCGAAGGAATGGGCCGAAAAATAATAAGTACAATAATAATAATAATAATAAATAAATAATTAATAAATAGGTAAATAGTTTTTAGGTAATTAAAAATAGGTCCAAGGTCCAATAAATTCCAAAAAAATTACCCTAAGTCCAGTTTTCCATTTTACACCCAAAAATATTATTTTTATAATATTTTAATATTGTTTATTATCAATTAAAAATCATGTAATAATTCAAAACCCTAATTTTAATTACAGAAAATTCCCAGAAAATTCCAGAAAATTGTGAAAAATCCCAATTTTAATAATTCTTGCAAAATCTGGGAGTTTACAGTGCATCAAGAAGTATTAGGAGTAGCAGTGTATGATACACTCTTGTGTATCAGATATTAGGATCGGATGTGGCAAGTTGGTGAGAAGTTGAGCTCAAGGAAGTGGGGATTGGGCAACAACATCACCTGCAATTGGAGAAACACAGCTGATTGTAATTAAACACAGCAACAACAGCAGTAAGTGAAGATGGGTATTGGCTCAGGCAAGCAGCAGTATCATGGGTCAGATATTAGGTACCAACTGCAGTGCACAAATATACTGCAGTGTTTTGCAACAGGCAATGCTTGGGTTTATTTAGCAGCAAGATGTGATATGGGAGTTGTTGTAAGGTGTAGGGTGATGAATGGTACAGGAAATTATAGCAGTTCTGTGTGTACTTACACATACGGTCGAGCATTGCAACTAAGTGGAGTATCATTGAAAGTATACATGTGTATAAGAGGAGAAGTTATAGCACACAACAATAGTAGATATCTAGATGATGGTGAATGACAGCAAGGGTAGTTGGTGTATGATTATCTCTGATACTCTAAGAGTATCAGAGAAGTAATAGTACTGATGGCTAGGAGGGAAGCATTCTCAGGTCTTGTAAACCTTTGAATAAGGTTATGTGCTGTATTATTCTCTGAAAATAGAGAAGTACAACAACAATAACAAGTAGGAGTCAGTTCATGTGATATGTGAGATATCAAGGTTAAGTATAAGTTATCAGTTAAATATATCTTAGTTAGTATAAGTTAATTATATCTAGATATCAGTTAATCTATATAAGATAAGTTACATATTAGTATATTTAGAGATCAATTAGTGTAGGTGTCAGCTAGTGTATAACAGTAATAAGTTAGAATATTACTGTCTGTTAGTATTAATCCTAAATTAGTTAGTTAGTTAGTTATACTAGATAGTGTAGGTATTAGCTAAGGTATTACTATTAGGTAAGGTAATGACCTAGAATAGCTAATATAGGCTAGTGGTAGCTAGTTAGTGGCCAATATGAACTAACTAATTAGTATTGAACCTAGAAGTAGCTAGTTTGACTAAAGTTGATCAAATTTGGCCTAATTTAGCTAGGGTAACTTAGAATTGACCTAGAAATCATATTAGTGCATTCTTTAATTAATTTCACATCCATTACACCTTTTAACATGATATTTTCTATCTAGGATTATGTGACACCAGCTTGGACACCGAGTTACACCCTTTACTCATGATCAGAGGCGAGTATATCTCTCTGTTAGTTTTTATTTTATGATAGTATATATATCACATGTTCTAGAACTGTATACTTGATTCCGACACAGTGGTGTCACAACCATATTTTCTAGGATAGGGTTTTTTGGTCATTTCATAATTAAATAAATATTGTGCATGTTGAATAATTATTTATTGTATTATTTAATTATTGTTAGATATTAGTTTATTATTTTTGACTTGTGTTAGTGGACCTAACTAGTTTAGATTAGGTCTATGGACTAACATTTATATTAGTTAGAATTTAGCCTATTTAGAAGCTCATTTACTAGGAGGATGATTAATTTAATTAAACCCATTAGACTAGAACCTTCCCTCCTTAATTATTTCTTCATGAGAGGCCCCAAGGGATTTATTGGTCATTGCATAGTAGCTTCAAGGAGGGGTCAAAGTGGCTGGCCTATTAAAAGAGAGGGGAAAAATTTCTCTCTCCTCTTTTTATTTCAAATCTAGATTTAGAATTTTTCTCAACAAAATTTCTTCATTCCCACATCAATTTCCTACCAAATTTCTTCCCAAATCACCATTGGAGGCTAGTAGAGCAAGAATCTAGAAGGAGGAAGCAATGATCTACAAAGAGGAGCAAGGATTCACAAGTTGAAGGCCAATTTAATCAAATTTGGAGGTTGTATTGGGAATTTATCTTCCAATAGGTATAATTCAGTTTTTTTTACCTTTAATTAGGTTCTAAATCTAAGTTTTAATCATTAGGAACCACCCTATATGATGAGGCTACCCATAGAAATTAGAATTAGGTTTATAGGAGGCCTATGGAGAAAGTTATGGTGTATTTTGTGTCAATTTTGAGAGAATTCCGAGATTGACAGATGTTGTATTGGTCAATTAGAACAAATTGATATATGTTGATTGTTTGTGGCTAGTGTCGTATTTACAATTGGATACGTGTAGGTCGTATCCTAATAATTTGGTAATACGTGTTGATTTGGGGGTTTCCTCCGATACGTGGCTTTATGCATGTCACATTTTGACATGGACAAGTAGATGTGTGTTCGACTCTTCATTTTATTCATATTTAGTATTTTAGACTTGTTCGTGTCCTTCGGGGTACGTTTAGTTGTGTGGTGGACTCGTGTCGCAAACGTATCATAGATCTTGTATGATACGTGTGCGATGCACTCCACGTATTTGATTGATTTTATTTCTAGATCCAATTTCCATTATTCGTAGCTATTGGTAAATATATGTATTCATATGTATATGATATATCTATGTATAAGTATATATATCTACATTATATTGAATGGTGTTATATATATATATATATATATATATATATATATATATATATATATATATACAACACACACACAATATATATATATGGTTATGTTGTGTATATATATATATCTATATATGTATAGATGAGGGGAGTGTTTATATATATAGATTGATACATATAGGAGAGTGTATATATGTATGTGTGTGTGTTGTGTGTTGGTGAGTTGTGTGTGAGTGTGTCACAGTGAGTGAGAGGGCTCGAGCAGGAATAGCCCGCAGTTCAGTATTGCAGAGCAGCTAGGAGTTTCAGTTCAACCGAGCAAGAGCAGTATGCCTGTGCAGGCATTTTCCACACTGCAGTTCAGTAACAACAAGGAGGAGGGAAGCTCAGACAGTGGATCACTGCATCAGTGAGAGCAACAACAGCTAACTGTGGGTTTAGCAGCTTCCACCTCAAGGCAGTTCAGTAACTCGAGCCACTTGCAGTTGTTTCAGCAACTGCTGCAGCAGCAGCAGGCAGAAAGCCTCCCTCAGTGAGCAGTTCATCAACAACAGCTTCCACACCGACATGTATAGTTTCAGTCAGTGAGGATAGTTATGTGGTTAGTAGTTAAGTTAGTTAGTCAAGTATTAAGGTTAGTAGTTAGCTAAATAGTTAGTTAGTTAGTTAGTTATACACTGGATTAGTTTAATAGTTAGAATGATTAGTATATAGTTTAGCTATATATATATATATATATATATATATATATATATATATATTGTCATGCCCCAATCCCAAAATACGTAGGACTAGGAACACGTAAGCATGCCAGCCGTATGTATATGGCAACTCCAATATATGGATACCATAATACACATGTACGCTGTAATATGAATATAAACTCACATATGGTATATATAATGTCATAAGTCACAGATATGCTAATCTCATCCACACAACAAGTCATAGAAAAGAAATACTAAACTAGAATAAGGAGTATGAAATATCCAAAATAATAGTCGGGTGGAGATAAATCCACTACCAAAGACTATATCCAAAACTAAAATGAGAGAGGAGTATAAATTCTCCAATATAAAATAATGTGAAGACAGAAGTGCATCAGCTAAAAGAATCCATCGCTAGCTAATCAACGATGCTCAGAAGGTGAGACCTCCTTGACAGAAAGGAATGTGTCAGGTCCAGGCCCGTACTCCCGCGGATACTCCTGATCGTCTATACCTCGCAAGGGACCAGGTCCTCAGAGGGACATAACAAGATACATAGAAGCAAGCCAATTTGAATACAGTGAACATACATAATGTTTAAAAATAAATAAGTACGCTGTACAAGACAATCTATATGAATGCAAATGAGGATAACTTTTCGACGTATGGGCAAGGGTATGCTACTCGATCTAATCCTCACAACTCATACGCTCGTCAGTGGACATCATCAGCCGACATACCTCTGGGATAGCGACCCTCGGACTCCATCAATCGACATACCTCGGGGGTAGCGACCATCGGACACGACCACCATAGTGCGTGCTAGTGACTACGGTTTACCAGAGTGGTTAAAGCCCATACGCCTACTGATTGCCCTCTTATGATACTAGGTGTCAAGTGTGTGTCAACATACCTACTATATAGTAATGACTGAAAGAAACTACACGTGCAATAAATAAACAAAAATACAATAAATATACAGAAATATACTAAGCATGCAAAATACTGTAAACAATTTGGCAAGGTATCTTGCCTGGCAAGAAAGCTGCAAAATGTAGTATCCCGATGTCAACACCAAGAGTCAGAAGCTACGGCCTCAGAATGAACGTCTCCGGATACTGAAATAAATATCAACAACGTTCCCAGAATAAGCAAAATAGCTAAAAAACACTTCCCTTTCGTCAAATTTGGACACAGGGGCAAAACGGTAATTTCGGGTAAAAGTGGGGCCACGTGTGGCCCACTTTGCACCGAAAAGCGTGCCAAGGGTAACAGTCTCTAAATGGAACAAATTATAGGTCAAAGAACTCTAAATGTTAATACGAACCCACCGGTATGTCCAGATGTGGATTCCGATGGGCCGAACAAAATTTCGTCCAAAAAGTCAACTATGAGGCCCGCCAATTGGCGACTTGGTCAACTGTCTCAGAATTACGTGAAAATTGGATCACAGTAGCAACGCGTTACCACGAGTCCAGTGGCGCAAATTTTGTCGCAATCTGCGAGCGTGCAGAAAATGCGCAAGACTTCCACAAAAGTTGCGACACGGGATGTGTCCGCGGATATGGGCTGATTCCGGCGCTCACACGCGTCCGAATCAGTTTCCGTGAATTTTTACATGTCCGGTTATGCTGCATGCACCGTTCGGTACACTTGGTACATGGCAGGATGGTCCCGTTTGGCGGGGCGCGCTCCGTTTCACAACTTTTAAAAATCTGGAAAAGTGGGTTCGCAGATTTTGTGACGAATTTAATTCTGTCTACAGCAGTTAATAATCTAGGGTTATTTAACAGAAATTAAAATAGGTCAAGTGGTCTACGCATACCAAAAATAATCATCGAATTCGAATCTTTGTGGTAGGAGATACGAACTCGGCAACATGGGTGGTCACCGCAGTTTTCTGCGATCCCAGAATTTGGTCTGCTTCTGCCAACTTTGACGCTGTTTCCGCCTAGGATTTCGTGTTGTTCGAGGTCTATAGCACACAGATATGGAAGAGGGTTAAGGGGTGAGCATATCGGTGAAGACCGGGTGGCGTTTGGTTGAGCGAGTCGACGGAAAGCAACCCCGGAACAAATGTGCCTCGTGTGGGAATCTGCAGTGCGCGGGGTCGCGGTCGTCGGGATTGGTTTGGACAGCCTTGCGGGGTTCTCCGGCTGCGGTGGCGGCGCTCTTTAGGTGTAGATGAGAAGAGGAGGGTCTGGAGGTTTAGGGTTTAGAGAGATAAGAAATATATATATATATATATATATATATATATTTATGAAAGGGAGAGAGAGAGAGAGTGGATTGGGTTTGAAGCCGCGTGGGGGTTCTACTTGCTGTGGTTGAGTTCTATTGGTTTTGCTAATGGGCTCACAAAAGAAAAAGAAAAAGCAGCGGGTGGCTGTAGCTAGGTGGGTTGGAGATGGAATGGTTTGCTGCTTATGAATGGTAATGGTTGTAATAGTTAAGATTAGTTATTAGTATTATATTAGTTTATTTATTTTCTTTTCCTTTTCTTTTCTTTAATACTTTCAATTAAATACATATAGTGCATATATATATTTGTGTATATATATATATATATATATATATATATATATATATATATATATATATATATATATATATACTCATAAGAAAAAATCTAGATTATAATAATGCACACTATTAAGCTAGCAACTGCTCAAGGGGTCTCCTACATAAAATAAATTCCAAAAAATTTCTACTGGTCCCATAAATCCTCTAAGTGCCCCAACACCAAAAATAAAAATTAATAAAAATCTATTTCTCCTAATTAATACATAATTTATATAATTAAATTAATAATTAATAATAATAAAAATACAATTTTTAGAAATAGGGGTTTTACATTCTACCCAACTTACAAAAATTGTCCTCAAAATTGACACTAACCCATATTCATAATGATAGCTATAGCTATTATACTACATTGGTATCTAACAAGACACCTAGAACTCATGGTCTGCTATTCTAACACTTCCTCATCTATTGTCCATACACTATTCGATCATCCTCTAACTCGTCTACACTCCCCAACTTACAAAAATTCTACTAGTAGTCATATTCCTTGAAGCTATTGTCTAGGTTGTAAGGCAAATACATTTATTGGGTCGAGAATCTTGGGATACCTGTCTAGAATCTCATAACTATGACCTTTCTCCGTAACCGTTAAGTATCATAGTCTAATACTGCCACGCCACCTGGCCAGTATGGCTGCAAGTAATTCGACTACTCTACCAAAATCGTCTGGCTGCAACTGTCGTTACCTCGCCAGCGATCTGTCATAGTTATCAGTTCGTAACAAGTGCCTTTAACTCTTTCCTAGGCATAGTCTAGGTTGTTAGGGAAACACTTATGGTCTTGACTAACTATTAGGGGTATGATCTATCTCAAATGATCTAACAAATTTTTATTAGGCTACATGGTGCTACTTAAGGGTTAAACTAATAAAGAATACAGATATTTCTATAGTGCATATACATATTAAGAACTCATCCTTAGTTATCAAGCATTACTACATATTTATGTTTTAACTAACAAAATAAGGATAAGGTTGATATAAATCAACAATTCATAATGGCACGAAAGATACGACTATGATAGAAAGAGTTAAGCACGAGATAAGGAATGAATATAAAAGGAGAAGATGAGTCACCCAAGAGGGCGAGATAAGAATAGGGGAAGAATACTACTACTGCTACTCACGTCATCCATTAGCATCGCGTATATGCCATCTGGGTAGAATAGAAATATATCCTCATAACTGCTAGACTACCATATATATAATTCTATATCTATTTGTGCATCTAAGATCTTGTGTCACAATACGGTTATGAGTATGCAAACACAATTATAACTAAAAGATCGTACCTGTATCTATGGCTTCCTATGTCTGCTCTCCCATACTTGTCATAATGAGTGCTTGGCCTTGTCCTTGGTTGTTCAACTGGGGTCTAGTACCCTCTATTTGTGTAGACTGTAGAAGCAGTGGTGGGTCCCTTTGGTATTCTATACTTGAGGGTGTATGCGGTGTTCCTGATTTAAATGCCATAGACCCCTGGTTCTGCTGAGGACATTCTCGGGCTTGATGGTGACTTGATCCACATACCATGCACAGTCCCAATCGACGATGACAGTCTCTTAGAATATGACCTATCCTACCACAATAGTGACAATTACGGAGCTCCTTGGTTGGATATGGTGCAGCACTATCTGGTTGCTGGTGTGTCAAAGGGTGTCTAATGGGTCCTCCTTGCTGTGTCCTTACTGGTCCCTGATAAATTCTCTGTTGAATTCTGGTTCCCTTGCTGATGGCCTCCTAGATCCTGGCGTCTGTCAATAACTCGGTATAAGAGATCTGGGACTGTGAGCTAGTATAGTGCTGGAGCTCCCGAGTCTGCCCACGGTGAAACCTCTTAGCCTTCTCCAAGTCATTAGGTATTAGGATTGTGCCATACTTACTGAGACGGCTAAACTCTGCGTCATACTCATCAACCGTCTTGTCCCCTTGCTCTAGATGGAGGAAATGATCGTACAATGCGTCCCTTACAGCATCCAGGAAGTACTTTCTCTCAAAGCATTCCAAGAATTGTTCCCAAGTCTGACGCGTACCCAACTGGCGCTCTATTGATTCCCACCAGTGATGCGCGTTGCCTTCTAACGGAGTCCTTACTCCTATCAGCCATAGGTCAGAAGGTAATTGTGATGCCTCTAACAACTTCTTGGTATTGGCAATCCAGTTCGTTGGCTCCTCTGGACTCTCATTGCCCTTATATGGCTTAGGGCCCATCTGCACAAAGTCCTTGACTGAACCAACCCGAGCTTGTGGTACTGAAGCTAGTGCCTGGGTTGGTATAGGGGCTAGTGCAGCCATTCTTTCATGTGTTGCTATAAATTCTAGCCTCTGCTCTGCTGCCTCTGTTCCTGTATTATCATCTGGAAGAATTAGAACAGCTGCGCTTGGCCAACCTGCGGTGCTGATAATGCTGGAAGGGTCCCATCGGGTATCGTGGAAGGAGTTGATGGAATTTGATTGTTAGTCAGTCCATCCGGTCCGGGAAGAAGAGGTGTCGTTGAGGTCACTCCGGGTGATTGGTCGTCGTCCCCTGGAGACTTGTTGTCCCCGGTGGCGGCATGCCCGTTATGCAAATTCATCTCTCTGCAAGAGATGGACGAAGGATTAAGAAGAGTACATGAATCAAGCAGGATACAAGCACTTAAGTAGGACATGTTGGAAGGAAGGTAAGTTATAGTCAAGTGTGGATGAGATCTAAAATTCTAATCCTAGGTGCAGGCTCGCTCGGTACAGTTACGTAACCGAAACGGCTAACTCGACCTGCATGGGCCACCACAAAAAATGTCATGCCCCAGTCCCAAAATACGTAGGACTAGGAACACGTAAGCATGCCAGCCGTATGTATATGGCAACTCCAATATATGGATACCATAATATACACGTACGCTGTAATATGAATATAAATTCACATGTGGTATATATAATGTCACAAGTCACAGATATGCTAATCTCATCCACACAACAAGTCATAGAAAAGAAATATTAAACTAGAATAAGGAGTCTGAAATATCCAAAATAATAGTCGGGTGGAGACAAATCCACTACCAAAGACTATATCCAAAACTAAAATAAGAGAGGAGTATAAATTCTCCAATATAAAATAATGTGAAGACAGAAGTGCATCAGCTAAAAGAATCCATCGCTAGCTAATCAACGATGCTCAGAAGGTGAGACCTCATCGACAGAAAGGAATGCGTCAGGTCCAGGCCCTTACTCCTGCGGATACTCCTGATCGTCTATACCTGGCAAGGGACCAGTTCCTCAGAGGGACATAACAAGAAACATAGAAGCAAGCCAATTTGAATATAGTGAACATGCATAATGTTTAAAAATAAATAAGTATGCTGTACAAGACAATCTATATGAATGCAAATGAGGACAATTTTTTGACGTATGGACAAGGGTAGGCTACTCGATCTAATCCTCACAACTCATACGCTCGTCAGTGGACATCATCAGCCGACATACCTATGGGGTAGCGACCCTCGGACTCCATCAATCGACATACCTCGGGGGTAGCGACCATCGGACATGACCACCACAGTGAGTGCTAGTGACTACGGTTTACCAGAGTGGTTAAAGCCCATACGCCTACTGATTGCGCTCTCATGATACTAGGTGTCAAGTGTGTGTCAACATACCTACTATATAGTAATGACTGAAAGAAACTACACATGCAATAAATAAACAAAAATGCAATAAATATACAGAAATATACTAAGCATGCAAAATACTGTAAATAATTTGGTAAGGTATCTTGCCTGGCAAGAAAGCTGCAAAATGTAGTATCCCGATGTCAACACCAAGAGTCAGAAGCTACGGCCTCAGAATAAATATCTCCGAATGCTGAAATAAATATCACTAATATTCCCAGAATAAGCAAAATAGCTAAAAAGCACTTCCCTTTCGTCCAATATGGACACAGGGGCAAAACGGTAACTTCGGGTAAAAGCGGGGTCCACGTGTGGCACACTTTGTACCAAAAAGTGTGCCAAGGGTAACAGTCTCTAAATGGGACAAATTATAGATCAAATAACTCTAAATGTTAATACGAACCCAACGGTATGTCCAGATGTGGATTCCGATGGGCCGAACACAATTCGTCCAAAAAGTCAACTGTGGGGCCCGCCAATTGGCGACTTGGTTAACTGTCTCAGAATTGCGTAAAAATTAGGTCACAGGACCAGCGCGTTACCACGAGTCCAGTGGCATAAGTTTCGTCGCAATCTGACGAGCGTGCAGCAAATGCGTGCGACTTCTACAAAAGTTACGATATAGGGTGTGTCCGCGGATACGGGCTGATTTTGGCGTGCACACGCATCCGAATCAGTTTTAGTAAATTTTTATATGTCCGATTATGCTGCGTGCACCGTTCGGTATACTTGGTACACGGTGGGGCGGTCCCGTTTGGCGGAGCGCGCTTCATTTCACAACCTTTAGAAATCTTGAAAAGTGGGTTCGCGGGTTTTTTGACAAATTTAATTCTGTCTACAACAGTTAATAATCTAGGATTATTTAACAAAAATTAAACTAGGTCAAGTGGTCTACGCATACCAAAAAGAATCATCGAATTCGGATCTCTGTGGTGGGAGATACGAACTCGGCAACATGGGTGGTCACCGCAGTTTTCTGCAATCCCAGAATTCGGTCTGCTTCTGCCAACTTTGGCGCTGTTTCCGCCTAGGGTTTCATGTTGTTCGAGGTCTACTAGCACACAGATATGGAAGAGGGTTAAGGGATGAGCATACCGGTGATGATGGGGTGGCGTTTGGTTGAGCAAATCGACGGAAAGCAACTCCGGAACAAAGGTACCTCGTGTGAGAATCTGCAGTGCGCGGGGTCGCGGTCGTCGGGATTGGTTTGGACGGCCTGGCGGGGTTCTCCGGCTGCGGTGGCGGCGCTCTTTAGGTCTAGATGAGAAAAGGAGGGTATGGAGGTTTAGGGTTTAGAGAGATAATATATATATATATATATATATATATATATATATTTACGAAAGGGAGAGAGAGAGAGTGGATTGGGTTTGAAGCCGCGTGGGGGTTCTACTTGCTGTGGTTGAGTTCTATTGGTTTTGCTAATGGGCTCACAAAAGAAAGAAAAAAGCAGTGGGTGGCTGTAGCTAGATGGGTTGGAGATGGAATGGTTTGCTGCTTATGAATGGTAATGGTTTGTAATATTTAAGATTAGTTATTAGTATTATATTAGTTTATTTTCTTTTCCTTTTCTTTTCTTTTCTTTAATACTTTCAATTAAATACATATAGTGCATATATATATATTGTGTATATATATATATATATATATATATATATATATATATATATATATATGTATATATATATATATATATATATATATATATATATATATGTATATATATATACTCGTAAGAAAAAATCTAGATTATAATAATGCACACTATTAAGCTAGCAACTGCTCAAGGGGTCTCCTACATGAAATAAATTTTGAAAAATTCCTACTGGTCCCATAAATCCTCTAATTGCCCCAACACCAAAAATAAAAATTAATAAAAATCTATTTCTCCTAATTAACACATAATTGCTATAATTAAATTAATAATTAATAAAAATAATAAATACGATTTTTAGAAATAGGGGTTTTACATATATATATATATCTATGTATGTAAATTATTGGCTAAGTAACCATATGTAGTATTACATAAGTATTATATTGTTAAGATAGTATATATGTATTAATATATAATATATGTTAGTAGTTAGTGGTATTTAATAGCTATGTGTTAGCATATAGTTAGTTTATGAGGGTTATCTATATATTAGCTAAATGAGGTTTTGAATTACCTTGGGATACAAAGGTAATGTCAAGGTAATGGGCCGATACCCAAGGTATTGGGTTTGAGTATCGAGATAGGTGTGTGGTAGCGTGACATGCTTTGGTTCAAAGCAAAGGTATCATATTCGCATTAGTTAACTAAGGTATTATATATACTGCCTTGTATATATATATAAATTACTATTTTCATATATTAAAACTTGCTTATCCTGTGATACGGCCTTTTGTGTGTATCTTAGTATCTTAGATTATCTAATGTGACCTAGTTTCTTAGTGTATGAACCCAATATCCAAGAGATAGACTCATACAACCTAGAAATAGGTAGTTTGACCAAGTTTGACCAATTTGACTTAGAGTTGACCTAGTTTGACTGTTTTGACTTAGAAATAGCTTTTTGACCTAGATGTTGACTAGTTTAACTTATTTTTATTTTGAAACCTTGTATTGATGTTATATTCTATATCTAGGTCTTTGAGGTACCGGACATCTGTGATACTGTACACTGGGTTTTAGACGAGTACATTCTCTGATAGTTTCTTATTTATGATATTCTCTATGTCTCTTGTATCTAATGTAGATATCCTTGATTTTTTGACACGATGGTTACACGGATTGGTATATCCGAATCTCGTCATGAGATATTATTCCTTGGTATATTTGGTCTATCTTGTGCAAGCCTTGTTTCCTTGTTCTTCGTGTACATCTACAGACACTGATTCTCGGGGAGACTTGCTACCTTCCTAGAGAATCCCATGCCATGATGTACCATGGTTGGATCCAATATACCAAGTCAGGGGCGAGGAGTATGTAGTGTAGATATGTGATCATACCCTCCTTGTATCAAGTCTTGTTCATTGAATAGTGTTAATCATACACCGCACGTATGATTAGCCAGGCCATAAATCTTGTATCAAGTTCCCAAGTCGATCACATGTTAAAGCTGGTACTCACTCACTTAGTCATTAGTATTCTTGTTCATTGCCATATTATTCATTCTTGTATTTATTTCCAGTATTTATTTTATTGTATATCTCTTGTATCTATTGTTGCATCTTGTTTATTCACATCTACTTACTGTTACCTAGTTTATATCATTTATTAGAACTGTTGTTAGAGATGTACTCTGCTCCTTTCCTGACTGGATATATTTTTTCCAGATGACACTGATGAGTGGTACTGTCAAGCCCCAGTCCCAAAATTCATGGGACTAGGCCACGTGGCAATAGCCAGCTGTCACATCTCCAAGGATATCCCAATTTAATAGATCCTTACGAAGAGTGCTACACTGTCCTAAAATACTAACATGTCCAATATCAGTCAATCATCGGGTAAACTATCGCATCCACAATATAAACAACAAGAAGTACTAAATAAACTGCTGGAAGATAAACACAGTCTCAAGATATCATAGTACAACCAATAATGTTAGATGGGAACAAACCCACTAGTATGACAAAATAAAATACCGAAATGATAGATGAAGATAATGACTAGGGCATCGGCTGACTAGATAATGATGCACCCAATCCTAGGCAGAAGGCCTACCAAGTGCTCACGGAAACTCTGACGGCTGCACCTCTAACTCCTCAGTTATAGCGAACCTTGTCTCCTGTCCTGGTCCGTCTACTGTGGGGTAATATGCCTCATCTAAATATGGAAAGGTACCAGGTCCTTAGAGGAACGTAACAAGATACATAGAAACATGCCATATATAAATACTGAATAAAGTAAATGCAATAAAGGGGGTGCTAACCATCTAAGTCAATGCAATATGAGGACAACTTTGGTACGTATGAGTAGGTATAGGCATAACGTCTATACCGCTCCGAAGAATAGCGAATCTGCAAGTATATATCGGTCCATACCGCTCCGAAGAACGGGGAATCTGAATAGTATAACATCCATACCGCTACGAA
The DNA here is from genome assembly GCA_036927795.1 of Iris macrosiphon. NCBI lineage: Eukaryota > Viridiplantae > Streptophyta > Magnoliopsida > Asparagales > Iridaceae > Iris > Iris macrosiphon. The sequence goes on from JAYESA010000008.1 coordinate 56,923,984, forward strand.
GAACGAGGAAACTGCAAGTATATATACGTCCATATCGCTACGAAGAACGGGGAATCTGAATAAAGGGAGTCATTGGATCCGTGTCTCCTCCGGATACTACGGATTCTAATGGGTGTATCCCATACGCCTACTAGTGATCCTCCCCTCCCAATGTAAATACGCAAATTGAATACTCGACGTGCATACCACGTATCTATGTGCCAGTCTCTACTAACATAAAATATAAACCTGAATTATGTACTAACCGTGATGCATGTCACACGCACCGATAGCTAGTCGAATATGCGGACCCACATCCCAATATGAATGTCACTGTGAGTAAGAGTGTCAGGTCTCGGAAGATATCAGAGTATCCTCCAATGGGGTGAGTCTGCTAGTGACTAGGTCAAGTATACAAAATCATCGACGCATCCGTCGATGGCACCCAAATCAATCTCGTACGCGCACAATCATAAGAAATAAAGTAACAAGAAACATACAACATGTGCAGCATTTGACGTAAGCAATAAAATATGGCAAGGTATCTTGCCTGAGTCCTCAAGCTGCGAATGCCCAAAGCCAGTTTCTGCAGTGTCTTCTGGCTGATTCAATGATCCTAAACACAATATAATATAGCAATCCAGCATCAGACACTAAATAATACATATATGACTACGACGTTGCTCTTAGGTATTGACGCATGTCTACGGTGGATCGACTACAGGGTCACGTGTGTACGTAGATAAGATGCATGCGTGTCCTGTCCTCTGTCACTATGTACCTTACGTCAATAAAATACTCATTTATGGTTTACGAGACTATACTACGTCTTGTTAGATTATACTACATTATTCCCCATGCATAAATGTACTAAGTCTATGACTACGCTTTTAGGTGGGATATAAGTTCCCTATACAGGTCATATGGTCGGAATAATTATTAACTATAAATTCTATTTAATCTAATTAAACATTTATACTTATACATATGGTTTACTGTGACTTAGTCGTGTCGTCATCCGACACGACGACACGGTTGTTACGATTTATCAATCATACAACGAAGGAGGGGGGTGTTTACCAATCGTAGTCGAGGGGGTGCTATCCAGTCGACGTCAGCCTCCGGCCCGGCGGCTCCGGCGTCGTACTACGCTCCGACAGCAGCGGCAGCGGCAGCAACAATAACTGCAGTAGTCAGCTAAAGCAGTTTGGTCGGCAGGGGGGCAGCGCCTGGATGGATGTCAGGCCGTGGGGGGTCGGGGTTGGTCTGTCGCGGGTGTGGGGCGGTGCTGATGGCGGTTGGGGCGGTCGGGATTGGTCTACCGCGGTTGTGGCGGTCGGGATTGATCTGCCGCGGATGTGGGGCGGTCGGGATTGGTCTGCCATGGATGTGGGGCGGTGCTGATGGCGGTTGGGGCGGTCGAGATCGGTCTTGCGGTGGTGGTGAGGGCGTTGGTGTAGTCGGAGGCGGTGGTGTCCAGTCGGGAAGGAGGGGCTCGGGTTTGGTGTTCGGCTAGGGTTTGGGGAAGAGCAATGAATAGTATTTTTCTTAGGGTTTTATGGTTGGATATGTGTATATATATGTGGGGGAAGTTTATGGGCTGGCCTCGAGGCTTGGGCCGGCCAAGACTCATGGAAGTGGGGGCTGGTCCACATGAAGGGGCACGTAGGCTGGGTTAGGTCCTGATTGAGGTAGAATTGGCCTTTAATTTAATTAATTTAAACAATTGCACATGGTGATTCCTACTACATTGAAGTCATATAAAACTAGATTTGGGGTGGTACACAAGAGTCGTGGGCGTAGCAGGCTTGGTGTAGGCTAATACCCTAATTTGTACTTGGGAATTTGGTTGTGGTTGCTCCTCAATTAAATAAATCCTACATTTGACGAGGGGGTTTACAATCTACCCTCCTTAGTGTATTTCGTCCTCGAAATTAAAACATACTTATGGTAAGAACTAAAGACTGAATTTAAATTGCTACCAAGTACCTAGTCCTTCGAAGAGATGAGGGCATCGTTGTCTAATATCCTCCTCGCGTTCCCATGTTGACTCGCTTAGTGCATGATGCCTCCATGCAACACGTACTAGGGGAATAGTCTGACCTCGTATTACCTTCTCACTCCTGTCCAGAATCTCAACGGGCTCCTCCGGGTATGATAAGCTCGGGCCGACTGTAATCTCTGAATGGTCAAGTACATGACTCAGATCCGGTATGTACCTCCTCAACTGAGATACATGGAAGACGTCATGGACTCCTTCCAAAGTCTGCGGTAAGGCTAATCTGTAAGCAACCTCTCCGACGCATTCTAATACGTCGAATGGTTTGATGTACCTCGAACTCAGCATTCCTCGGCCTCCAAATCTGATAGTCCCTCGAGTAGGCGAGATCTTTAGAAATACGTGATCTCCAACCTGAAACTCCAAGGGTCGTCGATGCACATTCGCCCAATGCTTATGTCGGTCCTGTGCTGCTCGTAGGTGTCCTTTGATCTTATTCACCTTCTCCACTGTATGAACAACCAACTATGGTCCGAGAATTTGTCGCTCGCCTAAATCACTCCAGCATACTGGGGAACGACACTTCCTTCCATACAACGCTTTATAGGGAGCCATTTGGATGCTAGCATGATAGCTGTTATTGTAGAAAAACTCGACCAAATGCAAATGGTCCTCCCATGATCCTCCGAAATCTAGCATGCACGCTCTTAACATGTCTTCCAATGTCTGAATGGTGTGCTCTGACTGGCCATCCATCTGTGGGTGATATGATGTGCTAAACTTCAGGCGGGTACCGAGACTCTCTTGCATACTCCGCCAAAAGTAAGATGTAAACCTCGTATCCCTGTCAAACACGATACTAACTGGCACTCCATGTAGGCGCACAATCTCCCTCATGTACATGTCTGCTAAGACATCTGTGAATTTCCCAACTCTGAAAGGTAAAAAGTGTGCAGACTTGGTGAGTCTATCCGATTACCCATACTGTGTTGCGACCACTAGGACTCCTCGAAAAGCCCATAATAAAGTCCATAGTGATGTGCTCCCATTTTTACTCCGGTATAGGTAGTGGTTGAAGCCATCCTGCAGACTCTGATGCTCAGCCTTGACTTACTGACACACCAGGCACTTGGCCACAAAGCATGCTATTTCTCTCTTCATTATATGCCACCAGTAGTACTGCCTCAGGTTTCTGTACATCTTCGTGCCTCCCGGATGAATAGAATAGGTTGAACTATGTGCCTCTGTCATCAACTCCTGCCGAAGTTCTCCATTTGGAACATAGAGACGATCTCCGCATCTCAAAGTTCCGTCTTCATGTATCCGCAGTCCTGTCTGTAATCCAACCTCTGTCTTTTGTCTGAGCCTCTAAAATCTGGCATCTATCGGTAAAGCAGCCTTGATTCTCTCTACCAATATCGATTGAAAATGGAAACTCGACAACTGTCCATCTACTCCGGGCATAATGTCCTCTATATCCATCTGCTCTAGATCCCTTAACAGATATTGTTGGGTAGTCAGGAAGAATGCCATAGGTCTTCTGCTCGACGCGTCAGCTACTACGTTGGCCTTTCCCGGATGGTACTGTAGCTCAATTTTAAAGTCTATCATCTCCTCGAGCCAACGTCTTTATCTCTGGTTAAGGTCCTTCTGGGTGTAGACATACTTTAGGCTCTTATGATCAGTAAATATCTCTACTCTTTCTCCATAAAAATAGTGCCTCCAAAGCTCTAAGGCAAAGATTACTGCTGCAAGCTCTAAGTCGTGAGTGGGGTAGTTCTTCTCATGTGTCCTCAACTGTCTAGAAGCATAAGCTACCACCTTCCCATGCTGCATCATGACACATCCTAATCCTTTCCCGGATGCATCACTGTAGATCATGAACCCTCCGGGTCAAGAAGGTACGGTCAAGACGTGTGCTGTAGTCAAGCGCTTCTTCAGCTCATCGAATGCCTTTTGACACTCCTTTGTCCAATTGAACTCCTGTTCCTTGCGGGTCAAGCGGGTCATCGGCTCTGCAATCTTTGCGAAGTTCTCTACGAACCTTCGATAATATTTGGCAAGTCCTAGGAAACTTCTTACCTCTGAGACATTGGTAGGGGTTGGCCATGTCTCTACTGATAAAATCTTCGCCAAGTCTACGGAAATGCCATCTCCTGATATAACGTGTCCAAGGAAAGCGACATGGTCCAGAAGGAACTCATACTTGCTCAGCTTGGCATAAAGTCTCTCTTTCCTCAGGGTTTCTAGCACTAGTCTCAAGTGTTCTTCATGCTCCTCGTGGCTCTTCGAATACACCAAGATGTCGTCGATGAAGACTACCACGAACTGGTCTAAGTATTGGTGGAATACCCTGTTCATCAAGTTCATAAATACAGCAGGTGCATTCGTTAGTCCAAAAGGCAACACTAAGAACTCATAGTGACCATAACGAGTCCTGAATGTTGTCTTTTGAATGTCTTCTTTTTGCATCTTTACTTGATGATAACCCTATCTCAAGTCGATCTTTGTGAACACCACTGTTCCTATCAACTGGTCGAATAAATCGTCAATCCATGGTAGGGGTACTTGTTCTTGATAGTCAAAGCATTAGGGCTCTGTAATCAATGCACATGCGTACTGTTCCTTCCTTCTTAGGTACAAACAATACTGGTGCTCCCCATGGTGATGCACTAGGATGGATAAATCCTTCACTCTACAACTCCTCTAATTATAGCTTTAGCTTATCTAACTCCTTCTTCGCCAATCGGTACATATTAAAAGATACCGGTGCTGCTCTGGGTACTAGCTCAATGGTGAACTCCGCGTCTCTATCTGGCGGTAGGCCTGGCAATTCTTCGGGGAAAACATCCTCAAATTCTGCAACTATTGGTGGGGGTGCAATCTCCATAGCCATGTAAGTTCCAGCTGTCTGTCCTACTCCTTGCTCGACGGTCCCTCGCATGTACTCGAACTCCTGTTGATCTGGCGGTCTAAAAGTGACGCTACCCTTTCGGCAGTTCAGTACAGCATTATACTGGCTTAACCAGTCCATGCCTAGCACAACATCAAAGTACGGCATAGGTAATACCATGAATCGTGCTCTCATCTCTCTGCCACATACGACTACCGAACACGTTCTAATAGTACTGGTAACCGGCACGATACCTCCTCCAGTAAGAATCTTCCAACTTTTAGGTAAGGGGGAAGTAGCTACTCTATGCATTGCTACAAATCTACTAGATATAAACGATAATGTAGCTCCCGAATCAAATAATGTAGTTCCAGGTAATGATGCAACTAAAATGGTACCTGTGATTGCTTCTCCTTCTGTTTCCTCTTCAGTAGCTGCTAATGCAAAGGCTTGTCCCTGTCTCTGTCCTCCGGTCTGCTGTCGAGCTCGCTCAAACTGTGCCTGCTATGGGGCCAAGGGTGGTCCCCTCTGAAATCCTTCGGGGGCTGGTGGACGCTGTCCTCCTGGTGGGGTAGTATCCTCGGAACCGGTGCTGCTGGCCTCTGTCCTGTCTGCGGTGCTATGTCTCTACGCTGTGGGCAGTCCCGGGCGTAGTGCTGGCTCGCTCCATAAATCATTCATATTCCTAATCTCTTTCGGTAGTCCTTCTGGTAATATCCCCTTTTACCATAGTAGTTGCAAGACGGAAGCTCATTTTGCTGGTATGGTAATATCCTCTGCTGTGTCTGTACTCCGGGACGACAGATCGGTCCTCCTGCTCCGGGCTGGGCTCTGACTGGTGTGGTCGTGCTGGGACGTCTAGTCCCCTGGAAATGGCCTCCTGGATCCTTGTTTCTGTAAGAACCTCCTCGTACGAAATCCTCGCCTATGTGGTGGTATACCTCTGTAGCTCAAACTTGAGGCCATGATGGAATCTCTGAGCTTTCTCTTGATCATTGGGTATCAGGACGACACCAAATCTGCTAAGATGGCTGAACTCTGCGTCATATGCGTCTACAGTCATACTCCCTTATTCTAGATGTAGAAACTGGGAGTATATGGCATTCCTAACTGTGGCTGGAAAATACTTCGCATTGAAGTATTCTAAGAACTGTTCCCAAGTCTGGTTCTTGCCTATACTGCGCTCAATGGAATCCCACCAGTAATGGGCGTTGCCTTTTAGTTGGGCCTTCACTGCAGTCATCCAAAGGTCTGGGTGTAGTTGTGACGCCTCTAGTAGCATTTCCGTATTGGCGATCCAATCGAAGATCTGTTCTGCAGTCTCATTGCCTGAGAAGGTATCTAGTCCCATCTGTCAGAACCATCTAACAGTGCCACCTGTCTGGGCTGGTGGAGGTGCTGGTACGGGTGCTGGGACAAGTGTCCTCTCTATTACTGCCATCAAGCTCTGCCTCAATATCTTTGTCTGATGCCACTGTGCTTGCATCATAGTCTGAAGGAACTGTATCATCTGTGGTTGTCCGTCTAGTTGTGGCATTTGGGGTGGATAAGGAGGAGATAGTGGTAGTGGGACCTCTAGCTGTATTATAGGTGTCTCCTCAGATGTCGGCCTCTCAGTCTGCGGCATCGGTGTAGCTCCTGAAGTCTGGCCCTCACAATGTTGCGTGGGTATCGTATGGGAAGTCTGTCCCTCGTGCTGTAGTGTAGGATCACCTTATGAAGCCTCGTGCCAATGTATCAGAGGGGGCTGTAGCGGGGGTTGCCCTTGGGGTACCTCATCTCTTTGGGTAGTGTTGTCTTGCACCGTGGCACTGGGTGCTCCTCGTCCACTACACAAATTCATCTTGCTGCAAAAGATAGGATTTCATCAAAAGAGGACGGAGTTAAACAAACAAGATGCAAATATTTAGAAGTAACACGAAGGAAGCTCAAAAACGTAATCAGAGTGGATGAGACCTAGTAATTTCTATCCTACTGCAGGCTCCCTGGGCACGTTAACATACCACAAGCGAATAAGTCGACCTGCATGGGCCACCAATAAAACTATGTCATGCCCCAGTCCCAAAATACACGGGACTAGGCCACGTGACAATAGCCAGCTGTCACATCTCCAAGGATATCCTAATTTAATGGATCCTTACGAAGAGTGCTACGTTGTCCTAAAATACTAACATGTCCAATATCAGTCAATCAAAGGGTAAACTATCTCATCCATAATATAAACAACAAGAAGTACTAAATAAACTGCTGGAAGATAAACACCAGTCTCAAGATATCATAGTACAACCAATAATGTCAGATGGGAACAAACCCACTAATATGACAAAATAAAATACTAAAATGATAGATGAAGATAATGACTAGGGCATCGGCTGACTAGATAATGATACACCCAATCCTAGGCAGAAGGCCTACCAAGTGCTCACGAAAACTCTGACAGCTGCACCTCTAACTCCTCAGCTGTAACGAACCTCGTCTCCTGTCCTGGTCCATATACTATGGGATAATATGCTTCGTCGAAATCTGGAAAGGTACCAGGTCCTCAGAGGGACGTAACAAGATACATAAAAATATGCCATATATAAATACTGAATAAAGTAAATACAATAAAGGGTGTGCTAACCATCTAAGTTAATGCAATATGGGGACAACTTTGGTACGTATGAGTAGGTATATGCTTAACGTCCATACCGCCCCAAAGAACGGGGAATCTGCAAGTATATATACGTCCATATCGCTCTGAAGAACGGGAAATTTGAATAGTATAACGTCCATACTGCTACGAAGAATGGGGAAACTGCAAGTATATATACGTCCATACCGTTCTGAAGAACGGGGAATCTGAATAAAGGGAGCCATTGGATCCGTGGCTCCTCTGGATAATACGGATTCCAATGGGTGTATCCCATACGCCTACAAGTGGTCCTCCCCTCCCAATATAAATACGCAAATCGAATACTCGACATGCATACCACGTATCTATGTGCCAGTCTCTACTAACATAAAATATAAACCTGAATTACGTACTAACCGTGATGCATGTCATACGCACTGATAGCTAGTCGAATATGTAGACCCGTATCCCAATATGAATGTCACTGTAAAAAGTGTAAGAGTGTCAGGTCTCGGAAGATATCAGATATCCTCCAATGGGGTGAGTCTGCTAGTGACTAGGTCAAGTATACAAAATCATCGACGCATCCGTCGATGGCACTCGAATCAATCTCTGATGCGCACAGTCATAAGAAATAAAGCAACAAGAAATATACAACATGTGCAACATTTAATGTAAACAGTAAAATATGGCAAGGTATCTTGCCTGAGTCCTCAAGCTGCGAATGCCAAAAAGTCAATTTCTGCAGTATCTTCTGGCTAATCCAATGATCCTAAACACAATATAATATAGCAATCCAGCATCAGACACTAAACAATACATACATGACTATGAAGTTGCTCTTAGGTATTGACGCAAGTCTACTGTGGATCGACTACATGGTCGCGTGTGCACGTAGCTAAGATGCATGCGTGCCCTGTCCTCTGTCACTGTGTACCTTACGTCAATAAAATACTCATTTGTGGTTTACGAGACTACACTACGTCTTGTTAGATTACACTATATTATTTCCCATGCATAAATGTACTAAGTCTATGACTACGCTTTTAGGTGGGATACAAGTTCCCTGTACAGGTCATATGGTTGGAATAATTATTAACTATAAATTCTATTTAATCTAATTAAACATTCATACTTATACATATGGTTTACTGTGACTTAGTTATGTCATCATCCGACACGATGACACAGTTGTTACAATTTATCAATCATACAACAAAGGGGGGGTGTTTACCAATCGTAGTCGAGGGGGTGCTGTCCAGTCGACGTCAGCCTCCGGCGCGGTGGCTCCGTCGTCGTGCGGCGCTCCGGTAGCAGCGGCAGCGGCAACAACAGCAACTGCAGCAGTCGGCTAAAGCAGTTTGGTCAGCGGGGGGGGGGAGGGGCAGCACCTGGATGGAGGTCAGGTCATGGGGGGGTCGGGGTTGGTCTGCCGAGGGTGTGGGGCCGTGTTGATGGCGGTTGGGGCGGTCGAGATTGGTCTGCCGAGGTTGTGGCGGTCGGGATTGATCTGTAGCGGATGTGGGGCGGTCGGGATTGGTCTGTCGTGGATGTGGGGCGGTGCTGATGGCGGTTGGGGCGGTCGGGATCGGTTTTGCGGTGGTGGTGAGGGCGTTGGTGTAGTCTGAGTCGGTGGTGTCCGGTCGGGAAGAAGGGGCTCGGGTTTGGTGTTCGGCTAGGGTTTGGGGAAGAGCAATGAATAGTATTTTTCTTAGGGTTTTATGGTTGGATATGTGTATATATATGTGGGGGAAGTTTGTTGGCTGGCCTCGAGGCTTGGGCCGGCCAGGACTCATGGAAGTGGGGGCTGGTCCACATGAAGGGGCACGTGGGCTGGGTTAGGTCCTGATTGAGGTGGAATTGGCCTTTAATTTAATGAATTTAAACAATTGCACATGGTGATTCCTACTGCATTGAAGACATATAGAACTAGATTTGGGGTGGTACACAAGAGTCGTGGGCATAGCAGGCTTGGTGTAGGCTAATACCCTAATTTGGGTACTTGGAAATTGGGTTGTGGTTGCTCCTCAATTAAATAAATCCTATATTTGACGAGGGGGTTTACAGGTACCCCACCCATTATGGACCTCAAGATGTTGTGGGCTTAGAGTTAGAGACACTGGCTCAGGAGGGACTCATCCCGACTGAGACAGACGACCCGGGACTTGTAGTATCTTAGTTGTTCTTTTGTACTGGATTTGTCTCTAGCATTATTGTTTAGTACTTTCTCTGACTCATTGATGTTATCATTGGACTCAAGAGTTATATTGTGACTATTATATTATTTTATCATATTTGTGAGTATTTCTATCTTAGATCTGTGATTGAGTATATTTATATTGATGGTGGCATTGTTATGTCTTGATTATAGATAGAAAGTTTGTCCAAACATCGTTCTACCGCCGATGCTGCGGCGTAGGCTGGGCGTTGTTCCCGACTTGCATCCCTGTACCGGGTACGAGTCATGACAAGTGGTTACACGAACTGGTACTATATGGATCCTGTCAGAAGATGTTATCTCCTTACCGTATTCAGTGGGTACTCCTTCACATATATTTTATCTTGTACATCATGTATTGATTATCATGTACTTCGCATTCACACACTGTCTCGTGTACTGTGTGCCTATATTACTCATGTTCATGACGTGTCGTGATCGGATCCATGAGTATTGGTTGGGGATGTGAGAGTAGGAGTTGGTTATGTGATCCATGAGTATTAGTCGTGTTCTACGGTTTTGAACTTTAGTTTTTTGGATTCGGACTTGAAATAAGGATTTTATGGAGGAAATAACTTTTCAGACTTGGAGCTTTTCCATGGCTAAAACTTGCTTTTCTGGGACGAAGGAATTCCATGCAGCCTTCTTGCCATACGACCTGGATTTCTCGCTCCAAAGTCAGCATGCGGCCATTTTCTTGGACGCGTGACTGAATCTGCACATGCGCTCCTTGACCAAATGCATGGAACTTGAATGAATAAAAGTTCTCTAAGTTCAAAATATTTCATGTGGCCTAGTATGTATACGGCCAAAAGGAGCATGTGGTTGAGTCGTTCATGCGACCCGGAGCTATGAGTTCATCTTTCCTTTTTACTTCAAACGCATGACTCAGCACCGCCTGTCACGTCCCAGTCCTAAAATACTGAGGGACTAGCCACGTGGCAATGGCCAGCAGCATAACTCTAATAGGCAAACCCAATTTAATGGACCCATTAGAGTGCACTTAAGCTGTAATAAATATAAATGCACTCAACCCCAACTAGTCCAACAGAATAATTCTAATCTCATCCATAGAAAGAAACATAACTAAATATGATAGACTAATCAGGATAAAAGATAAAGGAAATAGTCCATCATTAAGTCAACATATGTAGTATCTCGGAGAACAATCCGGTAAAATAAGAAAATCGAATAAGTCAATACATAAGTCCATGAGTCAAGATATGAAATAACTTGAAGAATAAATAGCTGAGTATGAAACTAAAATACACAGGAGAAATCTTCTAGCACAACCTCGTCTTATGGTGCCAGTACTGCTCCAACGTCAGCTCATATCCTGTAAACCTCGGGGTAATCCTCCTTTATTGTACCTGGGGTCATAATCTGGATCCAAGTCCCCAGGGGACATAGCAAAGTACAAGAATAACTCAAGCAAAAATAAAATATAGTAAATAAAAATAGATCCTCAGGGCAGGCTATGTAACCAGCTATATGAAATACAAATTGAGAGCATCACTACTACTCAGGCTGAAACTACTACAAGCTCTGTTTCGGGGAGTCGGTAGCAGTAATATCACGTAATGGGCCAAGCTCTAGAACAAAGACTAAATATCATGCCCCAGTCCCAAAATACGTAGGACTAGGAATACGTAAGCATGCCAGCCGCATGGATATGGCAACTCCAATATATGGAAACCAAAATCCACACATACGCTGTAATATAAAAATTAATCCACAAGTGGTATAAACATATGTCATAAGTCATAGGGTACAATCTAAATCTCATCCACAGAAAATCAATATAAATAAATAACCAGCATCTATATAACTAGATCTCAATATAAGTAGTATCTAAAGATGATAGTTGGATGGAAACAAATCCACTACCAACTCGAATGTAAGAGCAAATACAAAATAAGTACAACACAACAAACACAATATAAGATACCAGCTATCAATCACGACTTGAGGCGAAGACATCCTCAAATCCCATGTAACCATCCGAATCTGCGCTCCTGCGAATACTCAAGAACAGGTACACCTGGTAGCGGACCAGGTCCTCAGAGGGACATAATAAGATACTTAAACACATGCCAATAAAGTACTGAAATAAATAACCAATGGGGTCGCCTAACCATCTTAGTGAATGCAGTTAAGAACAACTTTCCCCATAAGTGAGCTATCTGGCTGAAAACTGGGACTTGGCATGGTTCTCTATTGGAGATACAGGGGCCTACAAAGGCACGACGACTTTCGAACACCGGAGGCCCGCTTGATAATAATATAATATATAGTGGTCATCACCGTCCGTATCTCCAGCGGAGAATCCGGCCGCACAATAGAAAAAGTACAAAGGAGCTCAAATACGGTACTTGTTGTTCTCTCCACCCCATGCTCTAAGCATGTCACATCCATGACACAATAACACCTCTAATAACTGCCAAGTCTACTAGCATGCAAAGTTTCTAACGGCAGTTATTCCCAACGCACGGCCCATACGTACAGGAGGCCAGACCTGTCATGCAGTCCATGATCTACATGAGACTCGTACTCGTGTAACAACTGTGTCACGGCCAATGAACCTAATGATGCTATATGATAATGGGGTAGTCTCATAAACAAGGTCAATGTAAACACATAAATAAAAATATATCGCGACGACACCGTCACTGCATTTTATATAACCATTAAAATATACGAACTAAAGCCAGATAATAAAGATGCATGCAATATATGGAATATGAATAACAGTACAATGGCAAGGTATACTTGCCTGGCAAGGAAGCTGTAATGTACCAATAACCTGCTCCAGAAATTGCGCAGAACAAATCCAATATCCTATGTACACATAATATAATGCAATAAAATCATTAGTCATTACACTAGCACAAACACAACCATATTTATACTGGACTCAGGGGTTATACTAGGGGTAACACTAGTCATCTAACACGGTCAATTACGCGTTGAATTACGCGGGTGTCGCGTCTTCAAGTACTATATGAAATCAGTCAGTCAACTGACAGGTGTCTATGCCAGTACGTTAATGTACGCAAGACAGACAAATTCATAAGTTCTTAGGGTCAACATGGTCAAGGTAAGTATGGGATAGTCCACGGTGTCCTAGGGTCGTACAGTCTGAATATTTAGTCATAATTATTAATTAGCATTTACTTACATATATATATTCATATAACTATATAATAATATAACCATCAATTTATTTTCAGAACTATTGGAATACATATAGTAATTACGTACATAAATATATATGCCAAACTGAATAATATTTGCGTACATGTAAATATACGAACGCGCGTTGGGTTCTCCGACTCAGGGTCTGATGTAAACTAACCGTGGTGGCTAAATACTAATGTCCTACTGGAACACTGTCAGAGAATGTACTCGTCTGGGGTCCTGCTGCTCGTATGAATCAGAGTCCAAGTCACAGTCCAAATAGCCTATGTATTACAAATTTATCACGTCAAAAGATAATTTATTTTAATTTATTTAATTCTGGAATAATTACTCTAAAATCCTATTTTAATCTTATTATTCTGATTTTTATGTTAATTCCTAAATTTTGTCAAAAAAACTGAATTTTATCAACTCGAGACTCATGGCACGCAAATCGAGGCGATCTGTTGACCGAAAAGTCAACCGACACAAACTCAAATTTTATGCATAATTTCCTGTATATTTCAGCATCAAAAATATACTGGAATTTATGGCTCGTCCGAATTCAAATTCGTTTGAGAATTATGGCACATACAAATTTTGTATTGTGCACCGATGGTTGAATTCTAACCAAGAAGTTCTACAGAATTTACAGTATGTAAATACTTCGAATTAAATTCTGGGAAAAATTTATGTCGATGATCTCGACATTATCTTTCCGAAACTTTAAACAGTTCGTGATTCTGATTCCGGGTTCTCCCAAAATTGCAAAAACATCGAAACATGTCTATTTTCGGACATGCTGTGCTATACGAATTTTACAGAATTTAATACTAATAATTTCGGAAAAAAATTTATTTAATCAGAAATCTAACCTCAATATCGTTCTAACAAAAAAAAACTAGGCCTTGTTTGGAGTCCGGAGATATGCGCAATGGCTTTTGGAAGATGAAGGAACCCTAGATGGCAATTCTCCAAAAATTGGCTCAAGAAAAAATCCTAGAAAATAACTTAAACTATTATATATATATAGAGGAGAGAGAGTACAGCCGCGGCTAGGAAAGCGCCATGTGGCAGCCATCCGTGGCTCTTCGCTCAGATCGAACGGTCAGATACTGACGCGGCTCGGCTCAGCTGAGTCCGAGTCGAACTCTGACTCGGCTCGGCTCGAGGTCGGCTCGGCTCCACCCCGCGGTCACTGACAGGCGGGCCCGGCACTGTTTGCTGCGGGAGGCTGACAGGTGGGCCCCCTGTTTGTTGACTGGGCAGAATTAATTATTTTTCGGTTTTCTTTTTCAGAAATTAGTTTTTAATTCAGTTTTTCATAATTAACTCAAAATAAATGCTAAAAATAATCAGAAAATTCCCAAAAAATTCTAGAAAATATATTTTATTATTTAGAACATAAAATAAAAGTTTGGGATATTTTAATTAAGTTTGAACATAAAATAAATTCTTCAAAGTCCTAGAAAATTAGTGTTACTAGTTTTTAATTAACTAAAAATTATGGAAAATTCTCAATAATCTAAAATAGCCTAAAAATAATTTCTAAATAAATATTTATATAAGTAAATATACTAAAAAAATTATTTTCTAATTAACTAAGAGAATACTCTAAATAAATTCAACATCTATAATAAATATATAATAATATAAAATATACACAAAATACCTATTTTTGGTGAGGAAGTTTATAATCTACCCAACTTAAAACAATTTCGTCCTCGAAATTAAAATAAGGCATAATTTGTTAAATCCATCACATTCGTACATAAGGTACGTCAATCGCAATCTCTTCCACAAATTTAAATAATAAAATATATTCAAATCTATCGCGATCACTTCAAAATTAAGATAACCACTGTTTAAATCAAAATTCAACCTGTCGTAATCTCTTCTCGATTTTTAAATAATCAACATCCAAATCTAACTCAAGTCTATATGACATCCCACATCAAAATTTATATCACAATTTCCATCTATCATAATCTCCTCTAGACTTTGAACAATAAACAATTCTAATCAAATCTTATTCCTATTCTCAACTTAAGAATTTTGTACTCTTCAAATATTTAAACTCAATTTACATCCTCAATATTTCAAATAGGTGACCCAACAATCAAAATTGAACTTTTTAATTCAAATCATCAAATTATAAAATTTAAATCTAATTCACCAATTATTCAAGTCAATATTATATATTTATCCTCAAAATTTAAATCGATGATTCATCCTTCAATATTCAAAATTTAAATCGATGATTCATCCTTCAATATTTAAGGAATTCAAATAGGAATTGCCAAAGCAGTTGTGGATTGAAATCCTATTTTGGTAATTCTTTGTTCGCATGCTCGTATTAGTACAGTTATGTAACCGATCCGATCCGCTCAGACATATCTAGGGGCAAGTACAGGTGTTTACAAGTCACTATATATCTCAATCCACGTAAAATAGTTATGTGAACGGCGAATCGAGTGCACTATGGTTGATCAGACCGTAGTACACTGATTCTGAAATGTATTAGTGTGCACGCCCAATAATACAGATGTAGTGAACAAGCTTGATAAAGAATAAGCTTGCAAAAACTAGGCTATAATAGCAGCATGAGTCAAGATAGTACAACAAATATAACTACGCTGGATTATGATGAAAGAAGGTGCAAATTAATTCAAGTTCAAAAAATAAAACAACATAAGCAACAATAATAAAAAGACTCTACAATCTCTACAGTTATCATACAACCTTCTTGTCTAAGTCGCTAGTCGACCAAATAGGGGCATGGACCTTTAAATTTTATCGCTTGAATAAATACTGTCGTCCTATGCTATCATACAATTAATGTCATTCAGTTACACTACCTCGATGGGTCAAGTGGACTATGTGATACTAGGTTGTGAGGCATACTACCCAACTTAAAAGAATTAAACTAATACTGTGACAGTCTTAAGAGGATCCTACAAAATAATCTTGCACATGTAAATAAAATAGAAACTCTCATTAGGGTATATGAGGAAAGATCTTGGTACTTATTAGGGTCTCCTATTGCGTTATATAGGTAAGGGTCACCTTAAGTCTTAATTATAGTGCTCATAGAACATGTGTCCATAGCGAGAATAGAAGAGTTACTAGCCGTTAAGGGGAAAGGGATATAACTTGTATCGAGGTGGGGTATATGCTACGCAATTTAAAACTAAGGGATAACCATAAAATTATAATCTAGATGAATACTCAACTATCAAGTTCTAACTACAAGGTACGTCATTCAAAATTCAAGATTGCAACTATCACTTTAGCAAACCATTTGTCCTATCATAGAATACAATCACTTGGTCTATAATCAGAAGCGTCAGATTGGCATGAATTGAAAGATGAAGAAATGAAGGGGATAATTTATTCGTCGCATAATTAGCGAACGTTAAGGTTGCAGAGGAATAACATATAAAATTAAAATAGGGAGCTCTAGATAGCATCATGGTTTTCTAAAGGGGAGTGGGGTGCTAGTTGCTATGTTCGAGGCATGATTAAGAAAAGGGTTAATTACATTCCTCTAGGCTTCCTAGGGTGCTGTCTACTAATAGTAAGGCAATGATCTAAGTTTGTAGTTCTCCAATACTTATCTAACTGTGTAGGTTCAGTTCAGTCCTAATGTTCAATATTGGTTCTCCATTGGTCCCTCAATACTACGGTCAAACATTATGGTAAGACTTCTAACTATCTCTAGTAGTGTCTATACTACTCTCAAGTCTTTTTAATACATCAAGGGGGTAATGGTATACCAATCTAAAGATAAGGAATTCTAGGGTTCATTAGATATTCTAAACTTAATGGCGTGTCTATATTCTCGTTGTATTCTTAATAGGTGAGCTACCCTAATTATCATCCTAATAACACGGGTTCCTATATTCTAGCAGAAGTCTATACTCAAAGAACTATTAGGGAAGTACAGGAACCAAGCAGGATACAATTGTTCAAATAGAACAAATAGGAGGAAGATGAATCATAGTCAATTGTGGATGAGATCCTATACTCTAGTCCTAGGTACAGGCTTGTCCGGTACAGTAACGTAACCGAGACAATATGCTCTCGACCTGCATGGGCTACCACAAAAATATGTCACGCCCCAATCCCAAAATACGTAGGACTAGGAATACGTAGGCATGCCAGCCGCATGGATATGACAACTCCAATATATGGAAACCAAAATCCACACGTACGCTATAATATAAAAATCAATCCACAAGTGGTATAAACATATGTCACAAGTCATAGGGTACAATCTAAATCTCATCCACAGAAAATTAATATAAATGAATAACCAGCATCTATATAACTAGATCTCAATATAAGTAGTATCTAAAGATGATTGTTGGATGGAAACAAATCCACTACCAACTCGAATGTAAGAGCAAATACAAAATAAGTACAACACAACAAACAAAATATAAGATACCAGCTATCAATCACGACTTGAGGCAAAGATATCCTTGAATCCCATGTAACCATCCGAATCTGCGCTCGTACGAATACTCAAGAACAGGTACACCTGGCAGCAGACCAGGTCCTCAGAGGGACATAACAAGATACTTAAACACATGCCAATAAAGTACTTAAATAAATATCCAATGGGGTCGCCTAACCATCTAAGTGAATGCAGTTAAGAACAACTTTCCCCACAAGTCAGCTATCTGGCTAAAAACTTGGATTTGGCATGGTTCTCTATTGGAGATCCAGGGGCCTACAAAGGCACGACGACTTTCGAACGCCGGAGGCCCGCCTGATAATAATATAATATATAGTGGTCATCACCGCCCGTATCTCTAGCGAAGAATCCGGCCGCACAATAAAAAAAGTGCAAAGGAGCTCAAATGAGGTACTTGTTGTTCTCCCCACCCCATGCTCTAAGCATGTCACATCCATAACACAATAACACCTCTAATAACTGCCAAGTCTACTAGCATGCAAAGTTTCTAACGGCAGTTATTCCTAACGCACGGCCCATACGTACAGGAGGCCAGACCTGTCACGCAGTCCATGATCTACATGAGACTCACACTCGTGTAACAACTGTGTTAGGCCAATGAACCTAATGATGCTACATGATAATGTGGTAGTCTCATAAACAAGGTCAATGCAAATACATAAATAAAAATATATCGCGACGACACCGTCACTGCATTTTATATAACAGTTAAAATATATGAACTAAAGACAGAAAATAAAAATGCATGCAATATATGGAATATGAATAATAGTACAATGGCAAGGTATACTTGCCTGGCAAGGAAGCTGCAATATACCAATAACCTGCTCCAGAAATCGCGCAGAACAAATCCAATATCCTATGTACACATAATATAATGCAATAAAATTATTAGTCATTACACTAGCATATACACAACCATATTTACACTGGACTCAGGGGTTATACTAGGGAAAACACTAGTCATCTAACACGGTCAATTACGCGTTGAATTACACGGGTGTCGCGTCTTCAAGTACTATACGAAATCAGTCAGTCAACTGACAGGTGTCTATGCCAGTATGTTAATGTACGCAAGATAGACAAATTCATAAGTTTTTAGGGTCAACATGGTCAAGGTAAGTATGGGATAGTCCACGGTGTCCTAGGGTCATACAGTCTGAATATTTAGTCATAATTATCAATTAGCGTTTACTTACATATATATTCATATAACTATATAATAATATAACCATCAATTTATTTTCATAACTATTGGAATACATATAGTAATTACGTACATAAATATATATGCCAGACTGAATAATATTTGCGTACATGTAAATGTACGAACGCGCGTTGGGTTCTCCGACTCAGGGTCTGATATAAACTAACCGTAGTGGCTAAATACTAATGTCCTACTGGAACACTGTCAGAGAATGTACTCGTCTGCGGTACTGCTGCTGGTATGAATCAGAGTCCAAGTCACAGTCCAAATAGCCTATGTATTACAAATTTATCACGTCAAAAGATAATTTATTTTAATTTATTTAATTCTGGAATAATTACTCTAAAATCCTATTTTAATCTTATTATTCTGATTTTTATGTTAATTCCTAAATTTTGTCCAAAGAAACTAAATTTTATCAACTCGAGACTCATGGCACGCAAATCGAGGCGATTTGTTGACCGAAAAGTCAACCGACACAAACTCAAATTTCATGCATGATTTCCTGTAGATTTCAGCATTAAAAACATACTAGAATTTATGGCTCATCCGAATTCAAATTCGTTTGGGAATTATGGCACATACAAATTTTGTATTGTGCACCGATGGTTAAATTCTAACCTAGAAGTTCTACAGAATTAACAGTATATAAATAATTCGAAATAAATTCAGAAAAAAATATATGTCGATGATCTCGACATTATCTTCCCAAAACTTTAAGGGGTTCATGATTCTGATTCCGGGTTCTCCCGAAATTATGAAAATATTGAAACACGTCTATTTTTTGATATGCTGTGCTCTACGAATTTTCCAAAATTTAATCCTATTAATTTCGAATTTTTTTTTATATATTCAGAAAGATAACCTCAATATCGTTCTAACAAAAAAAACTAGGCCTCGTTTGGAGTCCGGAGCTATGCGCAATGGCTTCTGGAAAATGTAGGAACCCTAGATGACAATTCTCCAAAAATCGGCTCAAGAAAAAACCCTAGAAAATAACTTAAACTATTATATATATATAGAGGAGAGAGAGTGCAGCCGCGGCTCGGAAAGCACCACGTGGCAGCCATCCGTGGCTCCCCGCTCAGATCGAACGGTCAGATACTGACGCGGCTCGGCTCAACTGAGTCCGAGTCAAACTCTGACTCGGCTCGGCTCGAGGTCGGCTCGGCTCCACCCCGCGGTCACTGACAGGCGGACCCGGCACTGTTCGTTGTGGGAGGCTGACAGGTGGGCCCCCTGTTTGCTGACTGGGCAGAATTAATTACTTTTAGGGTTTTCTTTTTCAGAAATTAGTTTTTAATTCAGTTTTTCATAATTAACTCAAAATAAATGCTAAAAATAATCAAAAAATTCCCAAAAAATTCTAGAAAATATATTTTATTATTTAGAACCTAAAATAAAAGTTTGAGATATTTTTAATTAAGTTTGAATATAAAATAAATTCTTCAAAGTCCTAGAAAATTAGTGTTACTAGTTTTTAATTAACTAAAAATTATGGAAAAATCCCAATAATCTAAAATAGCCTACAAATAATTTCTAAATAAATATTTATATAAGTAATATACTAAAAAAATTATTTTCTAATTAACTAAGAGAATACTCTAAATAAATTCAACATATATAATAAATATATAATAATATAAAATATACACAAAAATACCTATTTTGGGTGAGGGAGTTTACACTAAAGCACCGTAATAATAAAATATATATGTATGCAATCAGCCTGTAGCTTGTGTGTCTCTCCCCACCCAATGTAATCACGACATCTAATGTCCACGACATCTCATGTCCATAACACTCAAGATCATGACCTCTAACTAGTACAGCGAGTCATAATGATATCTAAGTATATGCAAGTCTTATGTCACGAATCTTTTAAGCCTATATAGAATCACCATGAAAAACTAAGGAAAGATTCAGTAACATGAATAGTGTCAAGTGTCCTATGGTATGACGAAATTGGTAAAGCAAGCACATAAATATATATAGGATCGTAGTATCAACTCTCTAAGTAACGTTACATGACTCCGCGTACGACGTCGCCACCCAAATTTTGTACGAACGTTAAGCAATGTCTCATGGTCCTAGGTTGAACATGTACATCAAAAAATTTTATGGAAAGAATATAAGCAAATAATAGCACAAGATCTTCTGCAAGTTGGCAAGGTACACTTGCCTGTGTTCTGAGCTCCATCAGTTATTCCGATGTAAATAGAATCTTCAGGCATGCCTCCGGATGCTAAAATAAACATCACCATCACTCTCAAAATATATAAAATTGCTAGGATTGACTACCCATAAGTCCAATTTGGACACAGAGACAAAATTGACAGTTTCTGGTTAAAGTGGGATCCATATGTGGCCTAATTCGCACCGAGAAATGTGCTAGAGATAAAGTTCTACAAATTCATCAAACTTAGTGTCTACGAGTCCAGAACGATGATACGAACCCAATAGAACATCCAAAACTAGATTCCGATGAGCCGGTCACGAAACTACCCGTCAAGTGGAATCGTAGGGCCCACGAAATGAGATTTCGACAACGTTCTCAGAATAGAACCAAAATTGGGTTACAGGACCAACGTAACAATACAAATCCGATGGCGAAAGTTCCGTTACGAAATAACAAGCACACATAAAATTATGACGAGTGTCAGAACAGGCCGATACGGAATTTTTTTACGGATACACGTTAATTCCGGTGTGCGCACACATCCAAATCAACTTTCACAAAATCTCACACGTCCGCATTGACGATATGCGCCTTTTGATGTAATTTACATATAACAAAGTTGCCTCGTTTAGCGAGACGTACCCCATTTTGAAAAAATTTGGGTTTAAAAAACCAAATTTTTGGTCAAATTCAACAACAAATAAAATACTTCATGCATCAAAATAAAATAAACTAATTAAAGAGATTAAAACTCGGTTATGTTATCAAAATTACTGTTAAAGTAGAATTTAAAATATTAACTAGGTGGGAAGAAAATCAGACATAAACATGGGTGATTGGGAGAGTTTATGAACCACAAATTGGTCATTTTTTTCCTGTTTTGTGTCACAAATTACGACCGACACAGGACACGATAGGCCAAACTAATTATACAGGGTTCAAGAGGGTCATATGGTCTTCGGATAGGATTCGACGGGTCAATATTTAGTTAACTGTGAAGGGAGATACAAGGGCTAGAAGATAGGTACCTTGCTGTGTGCTGTGCTTGGGATGTCGGAGCGGCTACTTTGCGGCAGCGTGCGACAGCGGTCTGGCGGTCGTCGGCGGCTGTGGTTGGTCGGGGTAGAAAAGGAGTTGATGGTGGTGGTGGTCGTCTAGGCTAGGTATTTTATAGGGTAACAGAGAGATAGAGTTACGGGGAGACGAAGATGAGGGGTTGGCGATTTCGGGAGAGAAAGTGAGGGGGACGCGGGGTGTTACAGGGAGTTACTGTAGATGAAGGGGGTTAGGGTTTCGGGTCGGGTCATGGGTTGGTGGGTTGTGGGTATGGGTCTGGGATCCGGGTTCGGTTAGTTGGGTTAGTTTGATTCGGTTTGGTTCAGTTTGGTTTGGTTTAGGTTGGTTTAATATAAATTATTGCAATTAGCTATCTAAAAATTTGTTTTAGAACCCAATAAATTCTAGAAAAATTACAAAATATTCTATTATTAATTATACACCCAAAAATATTTTTTTTTGTACTATTTTAATAATTAATTTAATACACAAAAATATAAATTCATGAAGAACATTTATTATAATTAGCTAAAAATTACAGAAAAATCTACTAAAATCTCAAGAATTCATAATTCCAATAATTAAAATTCTAAAATTAAATTCTAAAAAACTGGGTGTTTATAATCTACCCACCTTAAAAGAATTGCATCCTTGCAATTAATAAAATGAAATGTAACCGGTCTAAAAAAAGTTTGCTCCAGAAGAGATGACGCGGTTGCAAGACATGTTTATTGAAGCATGACACAAAGGATAAGGAACCATGAACAAGAAAAAAGTCAAAAAGAAGGGTAAGGGTTTTGTTCAAGCAGAACACGTAGGGAAGAAATGAAAACTTTTTACTAGTCAATGAGTAACTCAAGATTAAATGAGCCTTGTTAGAACGAAGATCAACTACTGCTTATGAAACTTGGGTACCACTGACATATTACTAATCTAGACTAAAAAGTTTATGCTAACATAATACTAGGTTTAGGCTAGGAAATGGAACTAACAGGCACATACTAAAGTATTACTAGGAATATTCGCTATTATAGCTAGCTATGATAAAACTAAATCTTACTCATATTCGCTACTCCTTGAGTCTGTGCCTTCTCCACTGTAATCGCAAAAGCCTGTTCACATCCCCGTGGTAGTGCCCTCTGTTGTTGCTGGACCTGCTGGAAGAGTGCTGCCTATGGTGTCAAGGGTGGCCTCGGCTGATATCTCCACCCGGTGCTGGTAAAACTTGTCGGTTAACCATCGGTGCTCGTCGGTGAACCATCGGTATTTTTCCTTGATGCTCCGTGCAATTTATGGCTGAATGTTGGTTGGATCCATAAACCAAAGACAATCCCAATCTGTATAGGCATTCCTTGGCGAGATGGCCTACTTTGCCATAATAATGACAAGTAGGGAGTTTTGGTGCTGGTGCTAGTAGGGCTGGTCGATGAATCATCAGTGCTCTCACTCTCGACGCTCACGATAATCCCTGGCTGAATGCTGGCTGGATCCGCAAGCTAAACATAATCCCCATTTGTGTTTGTATTCCCTCTCAACATGGCCTACCTTATCACAGTAGTGACAAGTAGGAAAGACTAGTGCTAGTGGTGTAAATACTCTCTGTGGTGGATTCATCTGTGGTCGCATTACAGCTCCTTCCTGCTGCGCTCGGTCTGGTGCTAGTGCATGTAGCCACTTCTGGCTGGACTTTCTCCTAATGATGTGCTCCATGCGTCGGACTGCAGCAAGGACGTCCGTATAAGGAGTAGTTACAACGAAGCTGATTAATCTCTGTAGCTCAAAGCTAAGTCCGTCAGAGAACTTCTCTGTCCTGCATTGCTGGGCCTCTTGATAAACCTGCTGTTGTGCTTGCATCATTGCGTAGAACATTTGGAACATCTGTTGTCCGTCCAAAGGCTGTCCTGGTGGAAAAATGACATTGGTTGAGTAAACTGCAACGGTGGTGGAATATCCTCTCGCCGAAACCTTGAGGCGTGCTGATCTACTTAATTGCTTTATTGAGTGGATGGATCTCCACCCATTGGTGTCACTCTATCGTTGTTAGTGACCATGATACCTTGTGGTATACCCGCAGGAGTCTCCTCGCTGGCTCGTGGATCCATTACTCTGAATCCAAAGTAAACTATGAGAGTCGCACAGAGGAATCAAGGCAGGATGCAAGTAAGAAATTATTTTGAAGATGATATAGAGGTCAAGAATAGATCAACAACTGGATGAGATCCTATAATTCATCCTATCCTAATTGTAGGCTTGTTCGTTCCTTAGTTAAAACAGAAGCAATATAGTCATAGACCTGCATGGGGCACCACAAAAATTATGTCACGTCCCAGTCCCAAAATACCGAGGGACTAGCCTTGTGGCAATGGCCAGCAGCACAACTCCAATGGGCAAACCCAATTTAATGGACCCGTTAGAGCGCACTTAAGCTGTAATAAATATAAATGCAGTTTACACCAACTGGTCCAACAGAATAATTCTAATATCATCTACAGAAAGAAATATAACTAAATATGATAGACTAATCAAGATAACAGATAAAAAAAATAGTCCATTATTAAGTCAACAATGTAGTATCTCGGAGAACAACCCGATAAAATAAGAAAAGAGAATAACTTAATACATAAGTCCATGAGTCAAGATATGAAATAACTTGAAGAATAAATAGCTAAGTATGAAACTGAAATACTCAGGAGAAATCCTCTAGCACAATCTCGTCTTTTGGTGCCAGTACTGCTCCAACATCAGCTCCTGTCTCGTAAACCTCGGGGTAATTCTCCTCTACTATACCTGGGGACATAATCCGGATCCAGGTCCTCGGGGGACATAGCAAGGTACAAGAATAACTCAAGCCAAAATAAAATACAGTAAATAAAAATAGATCCTCAGGATAGGCTATGTAACCAGCTATGTGAAATACAAATTCAGAGCCTCACTAGTACCCAGGCTCAAACCACTACAAGCTCTGTGTAGGGGAGCCGATAGCAGTAATATCACGTAATGGGCCAAGCTCTGGAACAGAGACTAAACCACGCGATAATAAAATATATATGTATATAATCAGCCTATAGCCTATGTGTCTCTCCCCAACCAATGTAATCATATGTCTCATGTCCACGATGTCTCATGTCCATAACACGCAAGATCATGACCTCTAACTAGTATAGCGAGCCATAATGATATCTATGTATATGCAAGTCTTATGTCACGAATCCTGTAAGCCTATACAGAATCGTCATGAATAACTCAAGAAAGATTCTATCACATGAATAGTTTTAAGTATCCTATGGTATGACGTACTTGGTAAAGCAAGCTCGTAAAAATATATAGGATCGTGGTATCAACTCTCTAAGTAACGTTACACGACTCCGCGTACGACGTCGACACCTGAATTTTGCTCAGACGTTAAACAATGTCTCACGGTCCTAGGTTGAATAGGTACATCACAAAAGTATGTGGAAAGAATATAAGCAAATAATAGCATAGGATCTTTTGTAAGTTGGCAAGGTACACTTGCTTGTGTTCTTAGCTCCGTTAGTTATTCCGATGTAAGTAAAATCTCCAGGTATGCCTCCGAATGCTGAAACAAACATAACTATCACTCTTAGAATATATGAAATAGCTAGGAATGACTATCCATAAGTCCAATTTGGACACAGGGGCAGAATTGACAGTTTTTGGTCAAAGCGGGATCCACATATGGCCCAATTCGTACCAAAAAATGTGCTAGAGACAAAGTTCTCCAAATTCGTCAAACTTAGTGTCTACGAGCCCAGAACGATGATACGAACCCAATGAAATGTCCAAAACTAGATTCTGACGAGCCAGTCACGAAATCACCCGTCAAGTGGAACCGTGGGCCCCGCAAAATGAGGTTTCGTCAACGTTCTCAGAATCGAACCAAACTTGGGTCACAGGACCAACGTAACACTACGAATCCGATGGTGTAAGTTTTGTTGCGAAACAACAAACACACACAAAATTATGACGAGTGTCAGAACAGGCCAATATAAATTTTTTTGACTGATACGCGTTCATTTCGGTGTGTACGCACATCCAAATCAACTTTCGTAAAATCTCACACGTCTATGTTAGCGATACACGCCTTTCGGTGCAATTTGCATACGACGAATTTGTCTCGTTTAGCGGAACGCACCCCATTTCAAAAAATTTAGGTTTAAAAAATTAATTTTTTTGTCAAATTCAACATTAAATAAAATACATCATACATCGACTTAAAATAAACTAATTAAAGAGATAAAACTTGGTTATGTTGTCTAAATTACTGTTAAAGTAGAATTTAAAAATATTAACTAGGTGGGATAAAATTAGACATGAACATGGATGATTGGGATAGTTTCTAAACTAAAAAATTGGTCATTTTTTCCTATTTTGTGTCGTAAATTACGACCGACACAGGACACGATAGGCCAAACTAATGATACAGGATTCAAGAGGGTCATGTGGTCTTCGCATAAGATTCAACGGGTCGACATTTAGTTAACTATGCAGGGAGATACAAGGGCTAGACGATGGGTACCTTGCTGTGTACTGTACTCGGGATGTCGGAGCGGCTACTTTGCGGCGGAGTACGACGGCGGTTCGACGGTCGTCGGCGGCTGTAGTTGATCGGGGTGGAAGAAGAGTTGATGGTGGTGGTGGTTGGTTAGGCTAGGGATTTTATAGGGTAACAAAGAGGGAGTTATGGGAAGACGAAGATGAGGGATTGGCGGTTTCAGGAGAGGAAGTGAGGGGGACGCGGGGTGTTACAGGGAGTTACTGTAGATGAAGGAGGTTGGGGTTTCGGGTCGGGTTGTGGGTTGGTGGGTTGCGGGTATGGGTTTGGGATCCGAGTTCGGTTAGTTGTGTTGGTTTGATTCAGTTTGGTTTGGTTTGGTTCAGTTTTGTTTGGTTTGGGTTGGTTTGGGTAGGTTTAATATAAATCAATGCAATTAGCTATCTAAAAAATAGTTTTAGACCCCAATAAATTCCAAAAAATTATACAATATTTTATTATTAATTATACACCCAGAAATATATTTTTGCACTATTTTAGTAATTATTTAATACACAAAAATATAAATCCATAAAGAACATTTATTATAATTAGCTAAAAATTATAAAAAAATCTCCCAAAATCTCAAGAATTTATTATTCCAATAATTTAAATTCTAAAATTAAATTCTAAAAATCTGGGTGTTTACACCGCCTTAGGACGACTTTCCATGATTTTGTCTATTCCTTATGACTCCCTTTCTTGGAAAGTCACATCGGTTATTTCTTTGACACGACTAGTCATATTAGTCACTTCTCTGACTTTATATTTATTGTCTGTCACTCACCTTGTCCCGAGGAGTGGACATTGCATCTTTCATGCGGCCAGTGTGTTGTATATGGCCAGCTTACCCAATGCGCCTATGATAGATGTAGTAGCTTAACATCTGATGATATGTTCTCTTATGGTTTAACTAATTCCATTGTTTAGCCTATTCTGTTTAATTGTTATGAATGCTAGCTTTCTCTAAATTGCTTATAACCCGATTGTGACAACCTAACATAACCTAGAATTTCCTGAACATGAATTGTATTGACACTATTAATCTTGAATTCTCGATACCTGATTTGTACTAATATTCCCGATAGTGGCTCGACGAAGTGCATTCCTGACATTCTAGAATTGAACATGGATTGTATTGACACTATTAATCTTGAATTTCCGACACCAGACTTGCACTGATATTTCTGATAATAGCTCGTTGTATCAAGTTAACCTGACCTGTACCGATATTCCTGATAGTGGCTCGACGAAGCGCACTACTGATATGCTAGAATTTCCTGAACTGAAATGCTTGAACTGATAAGATAAATTCTCGTAGTTGATTTGCGTGTTCCTGTCCTGAATGTACTTGTCAAGCTACTATTCTGTCCTGCATCATGTCTAAGGAAAATTTTTGAGCATCACGGTCAGGAATTCTTGATAACTTACACAGGATAATAACTAGAATAAAGAATGAGAAGCATCTAGAGAGATTTTCTGGCTACATGCAATCCCGGATAATAACTAGAATAATTAATGCACTTATTTTATTACCTGTCTGATCTCTAGAGATACCATGATAGACACGGTGCCTTATTGAAATTTTGAGGACAAAATATTCCTAAGGAGGTGAGAGTTGTGAGACCCGTCTCACTATTTTAGTATTATTGTATTTATCTGTTATATGTATGTTACAGCTGTATATTGCTTTTCGTTTAATTTATGGATTTTTCTAGCTGCTTTCATATAATTTCTAGAATTGTGAATAATGCTAATATATAGCCTTATCTTTCTCTTTCCTCCTCATTCTTCTTCATTTATTTATCTTTCTTCATTTTCTTGTCCTCTCCTCTCCTTGGCCGAATTCTAGCCCCAGCCGTGAGCTTGCCTTGGGTAGTAGTGGTAGTAGTTTAGAACTGGGTTTAGGCAAGTACATCTTACCAATAAGGAAGAACTTGCTATATTACATTTATTTAGTTTCCTTGCATTTTATTTCTCTAATTATTCTCTATGAGTTTCTCTATATGTTTAGTTCTTGGTATTTTCTGATTTGAGGACTTGGTAGGAGTAGATCTGAATTCTAAATTTTTTTTTGGTGTTCTTGACATTACTTGGTTTGGATCTAGTAAAAACTTTATGTTTTCAAAAACTAGTAGTTCCATGTTGAGGAGCACTTGATTTTTTGCGGTTTTGAACTTTACTTTTCTGGATTCGGACTTGAATTAGGATTTCATGGAGGAAACATTTCAGAATTGGAGCTTTTTTATGGCTGAAACTTGTTGTTCTAGAACGAAGGAGTACTATGCGGCCTGCTTGGCATGCATCATGTACTTCTCGCTCCAAAGTTAGCATGCAGCCGTTTTGTTGGATGCATGACTAAATCTGCACATGCGCTCCTTGACCAAAAGTATGAAACTTGAACGAATGAAAGTTCTCTAAGTTCAAAAGATTTCACGCGACCTAGTATGTATGCGGCCAAAAGGAGCATGCGGCTGAGTCGTCTATGCGTCCCGGAGTTATGCGTTGCTCTTTCCTTTTTTCTTCGAATGCATGACTCAGCAATGCCTTGGCATAACTTTCCATAATTTTGTCTATTCCTTCTGACTCTCTTTCTTGGCCAGTCACATCGATCATTTTTCTTACACGGCTAGTCACATCAGTCACTTTTCTGACTTTGCATTTATTGCCTATCACTCACCTTGTCCTAAGGAGTAGACTTTGCATCTTCCATGCGGCTAGTGTGGTGTATGTAGCCAGCCTGTCATGCCTCAGTCCCAAAATACGTAGGACTAGGAATACGTAAGCATGCCAGCCGTATATATATGGAGACTCTAATATATGGAAACCATAACACATACATACGCTGTATTATGAACAATAATTCACTAGTGGTATAAATTTTATCACAAGTCACAGGGCATAACTAAATTTCATCCACATAATCAAATAGAAATAAGTAACCAATCTAATATATAACTGAATCTCAATATGAAGTATCAAAGAATGATAGTCGGGTGGAAACAAATTCACTACCAAACTAGAATATAAGAGAAATCACATAAGAACATCTAATGAACAATGAGGCTCGAAGAGAAAACCTCCTCGAAAGAGGGATAAGTGACTAGTCTTGATCCGTGCTCCTGCGAATAGTCATGATCGTCTACACCTGGAAAGGGACCATATCCTTAGAGGGACGTAACAAGATATATAGAAGCATGCCAATTGAATACAGTAAAACAAGCATATAGACAGAAAATATATAAGTATGCTGTACAAGAGAATCTATATGAATATGCATAATGAGGACAACTTTTTGACGTATGAGCATGGGTAGGCTACTCTATCTAATCTCACAACTCACACACAAGTCAGGAATATCAGAAATTGACATACCTCAAGGGTAGCGACCAGAGCGGCACCAGACATCAGGCACAATGGATCAGAAACTATGACATCAGAATGAACGTCTCCGGATACTGAAATAAATATCACCAACGTTCCCAGAATAAGCAAGATAGCTAGATAGAGTAGAAGTGGGTCCACATGTAGGCCATTATGCACCAAAAAGCGTGCCAGGGGTAAAGGTCTCTAAATGGGACAAATTATAGGTCAAACAAATTCTAAACGTCAATACGAACTCAACGGTATGTCCAATTTTGGATTTCGTTGAGCGGAACAAAAGTTTGCCCTAAAAGTCAACTGTGGGGCCCACAAATATGTGACTTGGTCAACTGTCTCAGAATCGCGTGAAACTTGGGTCACAGGACCAGCATGATACCACGAATCCAATGGCGTAAGCTTTGTCACATTCCGACGAGCATATACAAAATGGTGTGGTGTTTTGCAAAGGTTGTGATACGGGAACTTTTCACGGATATATGTTGATTTCGACGTGCACACATGTCCAAATCAGTTTCCGTGAAAGCCCACACATCCAGATATACCATACGCGTCTTTCGGTACAATTAGTACACGACGAGGCGGTCTAGTTTGGCGGGGCGCACTCCGTATCATAATTTTTCAATTTTTTAAAAATAAATTTTTGGTCAATTTGGAGGTTGAATAATTTTACACATAGACCAAATTAACAAAAACTAAAATAATAGAAAAATTCTCGATTATTTGGAGAAGAAAACCCTTTAATTTGTTTTCGAAAATAATAAACAGGTTGATGGCAAGTTGGGAGTGAACATGGGATTTTGGATTCGAAATTCTGAACCATTTGGTCAGTTTTTGGGTCATTTTCTGGTCGTTTTTTCGACCAATCCGGAAAACAAAAACTTGTCCCGCTTGAATGAAAATCTTAGAGGGTTAGGGTGTGAACGTACACAAATAAACTGCTCGAAAAAAGGACGAGAGATAAAGGAGATACGGTACCTTGAAGATGAGGCAAAATTGTACGTACACGCGTGTGCGTACGCGATTGGGGGCGGACAACGCTGCTGCGGCGGCGGCGCGGGCGGCGGTATCAGGAGGTCGGCGCTGCGGGTTAGCCGGCGGTCGGCCGGGGTTGTCGCCGGCGGTGGAGGCACAGGTTAGGGTTTGGATTGAAAGAGTATACGTAATAGGTTTATATATATACATGTATATGTATGTATATATATATATATATATATATATATATATATAAGGGAGAGGGAGAGTGGGAAAGGGTCTGTGGGAGGGGGGGTTAGGTTGGTTAGCTGCTGTGGGGGGTTGGGTCGTTTAGGATGGGTTTGCATAGGAATAGTATTATGAGAGTTTGCTAGGAATTATGTTTTGTTTTATCTTTTCTTTTCTTTTCTTTGTCTTTTTTTCTATTATTAATATTATTCTTATTATTAGCAATAATACGAATAATATAATAATTATTATTATCTTTTCTTCTTCTTATTATTAATATTATTATCATTATTATTATTATTATTACTATTACAATGATTATTATTATTATTATTATTACTAACATTATTATTATTATTATATTTATTATTATTATTGTTAGTATTATTAGTATTATTATTACTATCACTATTAACATATATATTTATATATATATATGTGAGGTTAAAATCCAAAATTACTATTTGCACACAAAATAAATTCTAAAAATTTATTTTGTAAGGCTTTAATAAGACTACACAAAAGTATTTTATAAAATATTTTATAATTAATAATTAGACATTTATTTAGTTATAATAAATCAAGTAATTATATTATCTAATTAACTAAGTAAATAATTAAATGGTTATCCATAAAATATAAAATTATAAATAATATGCACATCTTACAAAAAAGAGAATAATTGTCAAACTTGGCACAGAGAATTATGGGATGCTAATTGTAGGAAGTTGGGGTTAAAAAATAACCATAAATAAATTATATATATATATCTAAATATTTAACACAGAATCTATGGTCGTTACACTAAGATTATACTAATGCCAAGGGGTCAAATTTCTGTGCCACAAAAAGATTCTACGTGTCTCTTGTGTAGGCTACTTCCTATGAAGGAAGATACAGACTTTGGGGCCATCCTATATTATTAATGTCCAAACCACGGTGAAGTATCCTAAGAAAATTATTGGGTTTTAATTGATTTGAAAATAATCTAAAACAATTACAAGAAATACAAAAAAATACACAAGATTCCTATTTTTGGGTGAGGGGTTTACAATCTACCTAACTTAAAAGAATTTTGTCCTCGAAATTAAAAATAAGGAATGATTTGTTAAATCTTTCACATTCGTATCTAAGGCAAGTCAGCCGCAATCTTCTTAAAAATTTAAATGACAAAATCTATTCAAATCCTTCATAATCTTTTCAAAATTAAAATAACCAATGTTTAAATCAAAATTTAACCAATCATAATCTCATTTCGAATTTTTTTTCAAGATTTAAATTGTTAATTCAATCTCCAATATTTAAAATTTAAATTATGTGCTCAAATTATAAATGTTTGGTCTGCAATTTCAAATTTCAAAATTTATTAGATTCTTCTAAAAATTTTCAAAATTTAAAATGACTTAAGTCTCTCAATCTACTCTTACTTGATCATAATCTGACAGAAATTTATCTCAAGTTGACAATGCTACTTCTACCCAACTTAGAATTTACCCATCTATCACAAAGGCTATACATTTAAGAAAAACTTCCTTAAATTATTTAATCATTTTATTCAATCCTCTAAAGTTTTAACACCAAATATATCACATGTGGTATGCCCTTAATTAAAAAAGATAGTCACAAGGTAATGTGATTGGCCTATGGGGTATATCTAGTACTATCCGTATATCAAACTTATACCAAGCATGAGCGTTCGTCTCTCCAAAATAGGGGTAGACGGAAAAACAACGATAAAGAATTCAAGGAGGAGGTGATAGAATACAAGTACGGGGTTTAAGGCGATTAAATAATTCGAAAGAGATTTGTCAAGACAGTTGTGGATTGAAATCTTATTTTGATAAATTCTTATTCGCTTGTTCACATCAGAACAGTTATGTACCTGACATGATATGCTCTAAATAGTCTAGAGGGCAAGTATATTCGTCTAACAAGTTGAATCAACTAAATCTCAATCCACGTAAAGTAGTAATATGAAGAGCAAACCAAGCACACTAAGGTTGATCAGACCATAATACACTGATTCTGATTTAGACAATGTATTAGTGTGGGCCCCCAATAATACATATGTCATGAACAAGCTTGATAAAGAATAAGCTTGCAAAACTAGGCTATAATAGTCAAGGTAGTACAAAAAATATAAGTACGCGATGGAGGAAGGTACAAAATAATTTAAGTTCACCAAGAAGACCGGTGTTGTGCCTTTACAGTTGTCATACTAACTTCTTTTCTAAGTCTCTAGTCGACCAAATGGGGTATGGGCCTCTAAGTTCTACAGTCTGGTAAACACTATCTTCTTATGCAAGCCTATAGTTGGTGTCATTCAATTATACTTCATTAATGGGTCAAAAGGACTATGTGATACTAGGTTATAAGACATACTACCCCCTTACAAGAATTGAACTAATAGTATTTTTGAACAATAGAGTGTATATACCTAGTACAAGTCATCTTCCTAACCCCTATCAAGCACGAAAGAAAAGATAAGATTGACGCTGTGAAAGGATCAAGCAAGATGTAAGGCAAGCAATCAAATAAGAATGCAAAATAAAATCAAGGGAGGTGATTAAATCAGTGGATGAGATCCTATATTCTAATCCTATGTGCAGGCTTGCTCGGTATAGTAACGTAATCGAGACAATATGCTCTAGACTTGCATGGGCTACCACAAAAATATGTCACTCCCCAGTCCCAAAATACGTAGGACTAGAAATACGTAAGCATGATAGCCGTATGTATATGGGGTCTCCAATATATGGAAAATATAATACATACGTACGTTGTATTATGAACAATAATTCACAAGTGGTATATATATTATCATAAGTCACAGGGCATAACTAAATCTCATCCACAGAATAAAATAGAAATAAGTAACCAATCTACTATATAACTGCATCTTAATATAAAGTATCAAAGAATGATAGTCGGGTGAAAACAAATCCACTGCTAAACTAGAATATAAGAGAAACCACATAAGAACATCTAATGAACAATGAGGCTCGAAGAGAACACCTCCTCGAAAGAGAGATAAGTGACTAGTCCTGATCCGTGCTCCTGCGAATAGTTATGATCGTCTACACCTGGAAAGGGACCAGGTCCTCAAAGGGACATAACAAGATACATAGAAGCATGCAAATTGAATACAGTAAAATATGCATATAGACAAAAAATATATAAGTAAGCTGTACAAGACAATCTATATGAATATGTATAATGAGGATAACTTTTCGACGTATGGGCTTGGGTAGGCTACTCTATCTAATCTCACAACTCACACATATGTCAGGAACATCAGAAATTGATATACCTCAAGGGTAGTGACCAGCACGATACCAGAAATCGACATACCTCGAGGGTAGTGTCATGACCCGCACCCGGAAATTCGGGCACGAGTGCGTGGGTACGTCCAGCCTACGCCGCAGTGTCGGCGGTAGTACGCTGTCTAGGGCATCTCCACAGTTAAATTAACACTAGCTCATTCACAGTAATTAAACAGACAAGGAAATGAAAGGAAATGCTAAGACTTTATAACCAGAAAGTGACAATCAGATCCAGAGTTATTACAAAACCAGAAGTTAAATCGGGGACAAACCCGATTATTAAGATGAAAGAAAAACAAATAACTAAAGCTAACTACTCTGCAGGAGTAGTCTCCTGTGTGGGAACCGGCTCTGCAACTGTATCACCTGCTGCCTCATAGGGACCATAATAGGTGGGGACAAGGTTCTCATCATCGCCTAAAGCAACGGATCCAGTCAGGAAAGGAGCAAAGTACACAGTGCACAACAAGATTTAAACTAAATATTTATGACAATTAGATTGAGTATCATATTGGGAATATATATAAAAGAAACACAATATCTCAGAGTTAATGCTATAAACAGGAATATGAGAAAGCAGAAATAAATGAGACAGAAAATGAAACTACTACAGACAGCAAGAACTATAACAAGATCCAGAAACTATCTGTGTGAACTTGTGTTTGTTTTAGAATACATAGTTAGCATATAGGGGTTTATAAGGCTAATCCGGCCATCATAGACGGCTATTAAACATGAAACATCGAGATTTGGCTGAGGGTACAGTCGCGCACCAACAGCTATTAAACACGGTAGGGGGAAGGGTAAACTACATGCCTTCTAGTATTCTCCCACCCGACACGAAAAGCAAGACATGAACTCCAGTATTCAAGGCATGAAATCCAGTGTTCTAACACTACGTGTAATCATCAATGGTACTAGTAAAGCAGGGAATTAATTATCACAATATAAAGGTTAAACTTGAAGTGCAGGTACTTGCCTGTTGTTTGGATCCAATTAATTGTACTTCAGGAAAATAATCCAGAGATGAGTCCAAAAGCTAAAATAGACATTACCATCATGCTCAGAAGATGTCAAATAGCTAGAAACGCTTGTCCTTGGGTCCAATTTGGAGACAAGGGCAAAAACGGCAGTTTCGGGTCAAAACGGGGTCCGCCGGTGGGCCCGCTTTGCACCGAAAAACGTGTCCGGGTCAACGATCTCCAAATTCACCAAACTTAGTGTCAACAGGTCAGGAACGCTAATACAAATCCAAAGAAACTTCCAAATTTAGATTCTGATGAGCCGATCACAAAATCGTCCGTCGAGCGGGGTTTATGGGGCCCACGACACGCGATTTCGTCAACGTTCTCAGAATTGAACCAAACTTGACCCACAGGACCAGCGTATCGCTACGAGTCCGATGGTTCAATTTTCGTCTCGATCCGACGAGTGTACAAGAAGTTAGGACGAATTACAGAAAAGTCGGATACGGGGCGATGTCCGCGGATACGCGTTGATTTCGGTGTGCACGCACACCCGAATCAGCTTCTGCGAAATCTCACACGTCCGTATCGACGATGCGCACGTATCTGTGAAGATCGCACGCGACCAAGTCGTCCCGTTTGGCGGGGCGTACTCAGTTCCGGGGTGAATCAGGTCAATGTTTTTTCCTGTTTTTGGATCGCGGTGTGCGATCACCACAGGACGCGATGCCCCGAGCAGTTTATCCGGGCACCGAGAGGGTCATACAGGCTTCGCAACGCAATTTACGAAATCAAAAGCGGAGCTACGAGTAAAAAGTTACAAGTACTTGAAGGGGACCCGAAAACCGGGGTCGAACCGTGTCGGACACAGGGAATCTAGGGTTAGGGTTAGACTTTCAGGTGCTCCGGTGGCCGGAGGGGGCGGCGCCGCTGCGGGGGAGGCCGGGGACGGCTCGCCGGGGCGAGGCGGAGGTGCTGGCGGCGGAGGCGGCGTCGGAGTCCGGGCGGAGGCGGCTGCTCGCGTGCGGTGCTTTGGGCTGCTGCTGCTTCGTTGGGCGCCGGAGCCGTCGGGAAGGGCGGAGGAAGGAGATGAAGGAGGAGGAGGAGGCTGGTCAGGGCGGAGCTGGGGGCTCAGGCGGCGGCACGGTGGTTGGGGAGCTGGGCGAGTGAGTCGAGGGGGACGGCCGGCGTGGGTATTTAAAGGGGAGAGGAGGTGGTGGTGCGGGCCGAGGGAGGCGGCGGCCAGCGCGGAGGCGAGGGCGCGTGGCCGCGGGCAGCGCGGAGGCGAGGGCTGTATGGCGCGGCGGCGGCGCCGGA
The DNA here is from genome assembly GCA_036927795.1 of Iris macrosiphon. Lineage (NCBI taxonomy): Eukaryota > Viridiplantae > Streptophyta > Magnoliopsida > Asparagales > Iridaceae > Iris > Iris macrosiphon. The sequence goes on from JAYESA010000008.1 coordinate 56,960,527, forward strand.
CGCGGAGTGGAGCGGGTCAGGCGGAGAGAGGGGCTGGGGAGCGGGTCCGGACGGGTGCGGGTCGGGTTCGGGTGGACCCGACCCGACCCGGTAGGGATTTGGGTCTGGGCCGGAGAAGTGGGCTCGGCCGGAATAAAGAAAATAATAATAATAATAGTAATAATAATAATAATAATAATAATAATAATAATAATAATTAAATAACTAAATAAATAGTTTTTAGGTAATTAAAAATAGGTCCGGGCCCAATAAATTCCAGAAAAATTACCCTAAGTCTAGTTTCCCATTTTACACCCAAAAATATTATTTTCATAATATTTTAATATTTTTATTATCAATTAAAAATCATGTAATAATTCAAAACCCTGATTTTAATTTCAGAAAATTCCCAGAAAATTCCAGAAAATTGTGAAAAATCCCAATTTTAATATTTTTTGAAAAATCAGGGGCTTACAATCTACCCAACTTATAAAATTTTGTCCTCGAAATTTAAATTATGGTAGGGTTCTCTCTGTCCAAACTCACTTGATTATAGTCTAACGGGTTTCTCTTAGGTGGACATTGCGGTCGCTACCCAACTTAGAATTTTACCCATCTATCCTCTAAGGCTGTACAACTATAAGGCTAGGTCTCAACTTAATAAATCATGGTATTGAATCTTTAAGTCTTTAACACAAACACACCATCTATGGTATTCCCTTAGTCATAGAGGTTATCATCAATTCGACTGGTCTGAGGGGTATATCTAGCACTACAAATCAAACTTATACCAAACACAGGATTTTGTCTTTCCGAAATAAGGGAAGACGAGGATCAAATAATAAAGAGTTTAAGGGATAGGTGGTAGAACAGAGGTATAGGGATCAAGACGTTTAAGGAATTCTAATAGGAATTGTCAGGCGGTTATGGATTGAGATTCTATTATGGTAATCATTTATTCGCATGCTCGTATTAGTACAGTTATGTAACTGATACGATATGCTCGGACGTATTTAGGGCAAGTATACTAGTCAACTATATATCTCAATCCACGTAAAGTAGTCGTGCGAAGTGCGAATCAAAATGCACTAAGGTTGATCAGACCGTAGTACACTGATTCTGAATAGACGCTTGTATTAGTGGGGTTGATCAGGCCTCAATAATACATGTGTCATGAACAAGCCCGAAAAAGGTAAGCTCGCAAAACTAGGCTATAAAATAGCAGCATAAGTCAAGTTCAGCAAAATTAAGTGCGCTAGATGATGATGAAAAAGGAGGTACAAAATTATTGAAGTTCACAAAACACACATAATAAGTACAACACCAAAAGAATCTACAACCTCTATAGTTATCAAATTTAAAAGCATACCAGGTTTAAAGTTCAAAATTACTAGGTTGGGGCTGAGGTCACGAACCAATAGGCACGAAAACAATACTAGAAAAGGTATCTACGAATCACTTACGCGCATTAGCTGCTTCCAGAGTCTGCGCGTTCTCCACGGTCATCACGTAAGCTTGTCCACATCCTGGAGCAGTGGGGCAGTCCCTCACTTGATGTTCTGTTGATCAACAATATAGACATGCACCCAGTCTCTTCCTACAAACTTGGCAGGTGTGACCTTGTTTTTGGCAAAAGTTACAAGCAGCAGCTTGTTGGTTCTGTCCTTGAGCCTGGCGTTGGGGTGCTGGAGCTCGAGGGAGAGGATGTTGAGTTTGCTGCGGGGCCCTCTGCTGTTGTTGTTATTGAAATGGGCGTTTGTTGGGTCCCACATTTTCGGTATCTCTCTCTCGCTTTAGTTTATGCCCCATGTCTCTCTCAACGCCTTGTGCCACGCTCAAGATTTCCTCATAGGTGCGAGCTCGGCTGGTGGTGACAGCAAAGTGAATATCTGGAGATATCCCCTTCTTGAATCTACGGGCTCTGTCCTCCGGGGTACGAACCATGTACTCCGCAAAGTGGCTTAACCTGCTAAATTCAGCGGTGTACTCATCAACAAATAGGTTACCTTGTTCCAGTCTCTCGAATTGGCTTTCGAGAGCTTCCCGAGCCACTTCGGGGTAGAATTTCTCCTTGAATAGCCTCTTGAAGTCCTCCCAGGTGAGGTCAGGAGCAGATAGTTGAGGTTCGTCCCTAAACCAGGTCCGAGCTATGTCGAACAGTTGCAGGCTTGCGGACTCCACTTTGAGATCATCAGGGACCCGAGCAGTCTTCAGGAGTCGCTCTACGTTCTCTATCCATTCATCGGCATAGAGAATGCCTTCAGTTCCATAGAATTCCAGGGGTCTAAGGTTCTTGAAGTCTTTGGCACTCCCTGGCCTCTTGAGTGGCGACTCCTGGGACTTAAGAGCTTCTGAGAGGCTGGTCCGCAGAAGTGCAGTCTGTTCTTTCTGGGATTCCACTAGTCCCTGGAATGCTCCAAGTAGCTGTGCCCCATCCAGAGTAACTGCCGGAATAGATGGAGGTGGAGGGAGGGCAAGAGTTTCGGGCACAGTCTGCTCAGCTGGTTCTGATGTGCCTCCTACTGTGTTCCTCGTCTGAACCATTCTGAAAGATTTAGGGGTAGGAAGATTAGAATAGATTACCTGGAAGTCAAGGGCGATAGGAAAAATTGACTAGAACCGATATCAAGATTGGAAATAAAAGATCCTATTCTGTGAATGAGCTTTATCCTAAAATCCTCAATCTTGTTGCAGGCCTGTTCGGTCCCTAAGTTGAAACCGAACAATTTAGTCGTTTGACCTGCATGGGCCACCACAAAAATGTGTCACAACCCGCACCCGAAAATTCGGGCACGAGTGCGTGGGTACGTCCAGCCTACGCCGCAGTGTCAGCGGTAGTACGCTGTCTAGGGCATCTCCACAGTTAAATTAACACTAGCTCATTCACTGTAATTATAAAGACAAGGAAATGAAAGAAAATGTTGAGATTTTATAACCAGAAAGTGACAATCAGATCCAGAGTTATTACAAAACCAGAAGTTAAATCGGGGACAAACCCGATTATTAAGATGAAAGGAAAACAAATAACTAAAGCTAACTACTCTGCAGGAGTAGCCTCCTTGTGGGAACCGGCTCTGCAACTGTATCACCTGCTGCCTCATAGGGGCCATAATAGGTGGGGGCAAGGTTCTTATCATCGCCTAAAGCAACGGATCCAGTCAGGAAAGGAGCAAAGTACACAGTGCACAACAAGATTTAAACTAAATATTTATGACAATTAGATTGAGTATCATATTGGGAATATGTATAAAAGAAACACAATATCTCAGAGTTAATGCTATAAACAGGAATATGAGAACGCAGAAATAAATAAGACAGAAAATAAAACTACTACAGACAGCAAGAACTATAACAAGATCCAGAAACTATCTGTGTGAACTTATGTTTATTTTAGAATACATAGTTGGCATGTAGGGGTTTATAAGGCTATCCGGCCATCATAGACTGCTATTAAACATGAAACATTGAGATCCGGCTGAGGGTACAGTCGCGCACCAACAACTATTAAACACGGTAGGGGGAAGGGTAAACTACATGCCTTCTAGTATTCTCCCACCCGACACGAAAAGCAAGACATGAACTCCAGTATTCAAGGCATGAAATCCAGTGTTCTAACATTACGTGTAATCATCAATGGTACTAGTAAAGCAGGGAATTAATTATCATAATATAAAGGTTAAACTTAAAGTGCAGGTACTTGCTTGTTGTTTGGATCCAATTAATTGTACTTGGGGAAAATTATCCAGAGATGAGTCCAAAAGCTGAAATAGACATTACCATCATGCTCAAAAGATGTCAAATAGCTAGAAACGCCTATCCTTGGGTCCAATTTGGAGATAAGGGCAAAAACGGCAGTTTTGGGTCAAAACGGGGTCCGCCGGTGGGCCCACTTTGCACCGAAAAACGTGTCCGTGTCAACGGTCTCCAAATTTAACAAACTTAGTGTCAACAGGTCAGGAACGCTGATACGAACCCAACGGAACTTCCAAATTTGGATTCCGATGAGCCGATCACAAAATTGCCCGTCGAGCGGGGTTTGTGGGACCCACGACACGCGATTTCGTCAACGTTCTCAGAATCGAACCAAACTTGACCCACAGGACCAGCGTATCACTACGAGTCCGATGGCGCAAGTTTCGTCTCGATCCGACGTGTGTACAAGAAGTTAGGGCGAATTGTAAAAAAGTCGGATACGGGACGATGTTCGCGGATACGCGTTGATTCCGGTGTGCACGCACACCCGAATCAGCTTCCGCGAAATCTCGCACGTCCCTATCGATGACGCGCACGTATCTGTGAAGACCGCACGCGACCAAGTCGTCCAGTTTGGCGGAGCGTACTCAGTTCCGGGGTGAATCGGGTCAATATTTTTTCCTATTTTTGGATCGCGGTGTGCGATCAACACAGGACGCAATGCCCCGAGCGGTTTGTCCGGACACCAAGAGGGTCATACAGGCTTCGCAACGCAATTTGCGGAATAAAAAATGGAGCTACGAGCAAAAAGTTACAAGTACCTGAAGGGGACCCAAAAACCGGGGTCGAACCGTGTCTGACACGAGTCCGACTCGTGTCGGACACAGGGAATCTAGGGTTAGGGTTAGGGTTAGGCTTCCAGGTGCTGGCGGCGGAGGCGGCGCCGGAGTCCGGGTGGAGGCGGCTGCTCGCGTGCGGTACTGGGGCTGCTGCTGCTTCGTTGGGCGCCGGAGCCGTCGGGAAGGGCGGAGGAAGGAGATGAAGGAGGAGGAGGAGGCTGGTCAGGGCGGAGCTGGGGGCTCAGGCGGCGGCGCGGCGGTTGGGGAGCTGGGCGAGTGAGTCGAGGGGGACGGCCGGCGTGGGTATTTAAAGGGGAGAGGAGGTGGTGGTGCGGGCCGAGGGAGGCGGCGGGCAGCGCGGAGGCGAGGGCGCGTGGCCGCGGGCAGCGCGGAGGCGAGGGCTGCGTGGCGCGGCGGCGGCGCCGGACGCGGAGGGGAGCGGGTCAGGCGGAGAGAGGGGCTGGGGAGCGGGTCCGGACGGGTGCGGGTCGGGTTCGGGTGGACCCGACCCGACCCGACCCGGTAGGGATTTGGGTCTGGGCCGGAGAAGTGGGCTGGGCCGGAATAAATAAAATAATAATAATAATAGTAATAATAATAATAATAATAATAATAATAATAATAATAATAATAATAATAATTAAATAACTAAATAAATAGTTTTTAGGTAATTAAAAATAGGTCCGGGCCCAATAAATTCCAGAAAAATTACCCTAAGTCCAGTTTCCCATTTTACACCAAAAAATATTATTTTCATAATATTTTAATATTGTTTATTATCAATTAAAAATCATGTAATAATTCAAAACCCTGATTTTAATTTTAGAAAATTCCCAGAAAATTCCAGAAAATTGTAAAAAATCCCAATTTTAATATTTTTTTGAAAAATCAGGGGCTTACAGGTAGCGACCAATGCGACACAACTACCATAGTGCGTGCTAGTTACTACAGTTTACCAGAGTGGTTATAGCCCATACGCCTACTAATTGTCCTTCCCTCCCATGATAAATGTGTCAAGTGTGTGTCAACATATATATAGTATACAATTATGACTGAAAGAAAATACACATGCAATAAATATATAAAAATATAATAAGCATGCAAAGTACTATAAGCAATTTGGCAAGGTATATTGCCTGGCAAGAAGCTGCAAAGTGTAAGCGTCCAGACGTCAGGCACAATGGATCAGAAACTATGGCATCAGAATGAAAGTATCTGAATACTAAAATAAACATCACCAACGTTTCCAGAATAAGCGAGATAGCTAGAAAATACTACCCTTTCGTCCAATTTGGACACAGGGGCAAAACGATAATTTCGGGTCAAAGCGGGTCCACATATGGGCCACTTTGCACCAAAAACTGTGCCAGGGGTAAAGGTCTCTAAATGGGACAAATTATAGGTTAAACAAATTTTAAACGTCAATACGAACTCAACGGTATGTCCAATTTTGGATTCTGGTATACCGAACAGAAATTTGCCCTAAAAGTCAATCGTAGGGCCCGCAAATAGGTGGCTTGGTCAACTGTCTCAGAATCGCATGAAACATGGGTCACAGGACCAGCGTTATACCATAAATCCAATGGCATAAGTTTTATCGTATACCGACGAGCATATACTAAATGGTGCGGTATTTTACAAAAGTTACGATATGGGGACTTTTTACAGATACATGTTGATTCCGACATGCACACACGTCCAAATTAGTTTCTGCAAAATTCCACACATCCAGATATACCATACACGCCTTTCGGTATAATTGGTACGCGACGAGACGGTCCGGTTTGGCGGGGCGTGCTCCGTATCACAATTTTCTTATTTTTCTAAAACAAGTTTTTGGTCAATTTGGAGGTTGAATAATTTTACACATTGAACAAATTAACAAAAACTAAAAGATTTTTTTTTTTGGTTATATGGAGAAGAAAAACTCTTTAATTTATTTTTGAAAATAATAAACAGGTTGATAGCAAATTGGGTGTGAACATGGGGTTTTATATTCGAAAGTTTGAACCATTTTGGTCAGTTTTTCGGTCAATTTTTTGACCTATCTGGGACACGAAAACTTGTTCCGCTTGAATGAAAATCCTAGAGGGTTAGGTTGTGAACGTACACAAATAAACTGCTCGAGAAAATGATGAGAGATGAAGGAGATACGGTACCTTGAAGATGAGGCAAAACTGCACGTATACGCGCGTGCGTACACGGGCGGGGGCGGACGGCGCTGTTGCGGCAGCATCTACGGCGGCGGCGCGGGCGGCGGCGTCGGGAGGTCGGCGGCGCGGGTTCACCGCCTGTCGGCCCGAGTGGTCGCCGACGGTGGATGCGCGGGTTAGGGTTAGGGTTTGGATTAAAATAGTATATGTAATAGGTTTATATATATACATGTATATGTATATATATATAAGGGAGAGGGAGAGTGAGAAAGGGTCTGCGGGGGGCTGGAGGGGTTGGTTAGCTGCTGTGTGGGGTTGGGTAGTTTAGGATAGGTTTGCATAGGAATAGTATTAGAACAATTTGCTAGGAATTAGGTTTTGTTTTATCTTTTCTTTTTCTTTTCTTTTTTCTATTTTTTTTCTATTATTAATATTATTTTTATTATTAGCAATATTTTTATTATTATTATTATTATCTTTTCTTATTATTATTATTATTATCATTATCATTATTATTATTATTATTATTATTCCTATGATTATTATTATTATTATTACTATCACTATTAACATATATATATTTATATATATAGGTGAGGTTAAAATCCAAAAATACTATTTGCACACAAAATAAATTTTAAAAATTTATTTTGTAAGGCTTTAATAAGACTACACTCAAAATATTTTATAAAATATTTTATAATAATAATTAGACATTTATTTAGTTATAATAAATCAAGTAATTATATTATCTAATTAACTAAGTAAAATATTAAATGGTTATCCACAAAAAATGAAATTGTAAATAATATGCACATCTTACAAAAAAGAGAATAATTGTCTAACGTGGCACGGAGAATTATGGGATGCTAATTGTAGGAAAATGGGGTTAGAAAATAACCAAAAATAAATTATATATATAAATCTAAATATTTAACACATAATCTATGGTCGTTACACTAAGATCATACTAATGCCAAGGGGTCGAATTTCTATGCCACAAAAAGATTCTACAAGTAGTGTCTCTTGTGTAGGCTACTTCCTATGAAGGGAGATACAGACTTTAGGGCCATCCTAAATTATTAATGTCCAAACCACGGTGAAGTATCCTAATAAAATTATTGGTTTTTAATTGATTTGAAAATAATCTAAAACAATTACAAGAAATACAAAAAAACACAAAAGATACCTATTTTTGGGTGAGGGGGTTTACACAGCCCCTTCATGCGGTAAGCTTACCCTATGCGCCTATGATACTTGTAGTAGCTTAACTTCTTATGATATGTTCTCTTATGGTTTAACTGATTTTATTGTTTAGCCTATTCTATTTAATTGTTATGAATGCAAACTTTCTCTAAATTGCTTATAATCCGATTGTGACAACCTGTCATAACCTGGAATTTCCTGAACATGAATTATATTAACACTATTAATCTTGAATTCATGATACCTGACATGTACTAATATTCCCGATAGTAGCTCGATGAAGCGCACTCCTGACATGCTAGAATTAAACTTGGATTGTATTGACACTATTAATCTTAAATTTTTGACACCAGACTTACATTGATATTCCTGATAATATCTCGTCGTATCGAGTTAACCTGACCTATACCGATATTCCTGATAGTTTCTCGATGAAGTACACTATTGACATGCTAGAAATTACTAAACTGAAATGCTTGAACTAATAAGATAAATTTTCGTAGTTGATTTGCTTGTTCCTGTCCTGAATGTACTTGTCAAGATACTGTCCTTTCATATCATGTATCATGTCTAAGATAAATTCTTCAGCACCACGGTCAGTAATTCTTGATAACTTGCCTAGGATAACAACTAGAATAATGAATTAGAAGCATCTAGAGAGATTTCCTGGCTAAATGAAATCCCAGTATCCCAGTGACACTTGATGGATTTGGAGCTCTCCGTCGTGAGGGGCACACTTCTAGCACGCCGTCGAGTATTAAATTTACCTGTAAATTACTATACCTGATATAATCTATTCTATGCATCCTTATGCCTGGAGAACCCAGATAGTCTGCAGGGCATATGGCTATATGGAATATCAAACTGCATGTGTTAGTAACTAGGACTGTGACAACCTTAGTTAGCTAATGATAGCAAGCCGTAGGGCATGATTGGCCGTGATTGCTTGATTTCCAGTCTACTCTAGTCCTGTCCTGATTTATTTAACAACCGATCATGAAACTGCAACCTGAGTATTAATTTCAGGTATCCTTGTTTAAATACTCCAGAACTATTTAACTATTATTTTACCTGATGTACTTATTTAACTGTTTATGGTGCTATTTCTTACTGATTTGTCTGTATGCTGGTTTTAGTTTCTAAGTTGGCTACCTTGTGGTACTTGCTATTTTGGGGTCTAACCCCACTAGTTTTTTATAGCTAAATTTTGGAGCAGGACAACAGGATCTCCCGTACTTCTCATCTCAAGATGGTGAACACTAGGAGCACCCGAGGATATGAGTGTGTTTCTTCTTCATTACCCACTTGATCTTGTACTTATACTTTTGAGGCATTTAGCCATCGAGCACGTGTTTAGCTCATATTTTGGAACTTGACATTCTAGTCTGCGGGCCTACTTGTAAAGCATATTCTAGACTATAGCTAGAGCTGATCATGTAATATTGCACTCTTGTTAGATCTTTATTTTGTAACTAGCTTCATGATCATCTGTGTATGTATAGTTTTGATGCCTTACTATTATATATTTAGTGATCATACATCTTGTAACTTGTTGTTTGCTTGAGATTGAAATACCTAGGACTCTTGACCCAGGAATGACTGTTGGATTGTAGAGTAAACCCTCACATGTCTACACAACCGTGACCGTATCTCAGAGTATTGAGTACTCTGGTGTACGTAGCTGACTTTGCCCCTCCTCCGCTCTCTAGTATTTTAGTTCTGGGGCGTGATAGCCTCCCTGTGACATTCCCTATTTTAGGAGAGGAGCAATTAATCCTCATGAGTCTTCAAGCAAACGTCGAGGAGCTCCAACTACTTTCTGAGGTAGATGGACTTCTACAAATTTAAACTCCCTCACCCAAAATAGGTATTTTGTGTATATTTTATATTATTATATTTATTATAGATGTTGAATTTATTTAGAGTATTCTCTTAGTTAATTAGAAAATAATTTTTTTAGTATATTTACTTATATAAATATTTATTTAGAATTATTTTTAGGCTATTTTAGATTATTGGGATTTTTCCATAATTTTTAGTTAATTAAAAACTAGTAACACTAATTTTTTAGGACTTTGAAGAATTTATTTTATGTTCAAACTTAGCTAAAAATATCCTAAAATTTTATTTTAGATTCTAAATAGTCATATATATTTTCTAGAATTGTTTGGGAATTTTCTGAGTATTTTAGTATTTATTAGGAGTAATTAGGCTAATAACTAATTTTTAGGACTTATAGAATTTATTGTGCAATCTCAAGAATATAGAATGGACCCACGTTATTTTTTAGGATTTATAATATTATTATATATTTTCTGGAATTATTTCAGAATTTTTGGAATAATTTAGTATTTATTTTTAGTTATATGGGTAAAACTAATATTTAGAGCTTCTCCTAATTATAGTAGAAAATCTATGAACATAAAATTATCCAAAGTATTTTTCTAGGATTTCTGGATACAAAATATATTTTCTATAATTTTTTCATATTTTTATGATTATTTTAATATTTATTTGGAGTTATTTAGATTTAAAACAACTTAAATAATGTTTTGATAAAGGCAAATCAAAAATAAATAATATAAATAAAACCATCCAATCAGATTCTGACACCTGTCAGCCTATAGATATTTATTCAGCCGTAGGTATATCTCTATATATATATAATATGATAACCCTAATTATCCCATTATTTTAGAGAGAGAGATTTTGGAGAATTGCCATCTAGGGTTCCTTCATCTTCCAGAAGCCATTGCGCATAGCTCCGGACTCCAAACGAGGCCTACTTTCTTGCATTAGAAAGATATTGAGGTTAGCTTTCTGATTATATAAATTATTTTTCGAAATTATTAGTATTAAATTATAGAAAATTCGTAGAGCACAGCATATCCGAAAATAGACGTGTTTCGATGTTTTCGTAATTTCGCGAGAACCCGAAATCAGAATCACGAACCGTTTAAAGTTTCGGAAATTTAATGTCGAGATCATCGATATATATTTTTCCAAGAATTTAATTCAAAGTATTTACATACTGTTAATTCTGTAGAACTTCTAGGTTAGAATTTAACCATCGGTGCACAATACAAAATTTGTATGTGCCATAATTCCCAAACGAATTTGAATTCGGACGAGCCATAAATTTTAGCATATTTTTGACGCTGAAATCTACAGGAAATAATGCATGAAAGTTGAGTTTGTGTCGGTTGACTTTTCGGTCAACAGATCGCCTCGATTTTCGTGCCATGAGTCTCGAGTTGATAAAATTTAGTTCTTTGGACAAAATTAGGGTTTAACAATAAAAATAGATTATAATAAGATTAAAATACTATTTTAGGTTATTTTATTCAAAATTAAAATAGATTAAATGGAGGAACCTATTTACCCACTTTTTGTAACCTAACTTGTTTAATTTATGTGACGGGTAGATCGGACGACGCCTTGAGTTGGGACTTCATCCTTTTCAGACCAGGCAAGATATCTTGCCAAGTTGTTTACAGTATTTTGCATGCTTAGTATATTTCTGTATATTTATTTTATTTCTGTTTATTCATTGCATGTGTAGTTCTTTCAGTCATTACTATATATTAGATATGTTGACACACACTTGACACTTAGTATCATCGAGGACAATCATTAGGCGTATGGGCTTTAACCACTCTGGTAACACCGTAGTCACTAGCACGCACTATGGTGGTCGTGTCCGATGGTCACTACCCCCGCGGTATGTCGATTGATGGAGTCACGTGGGTCGCTACCCCTGCGGTATGTCGGCTGATGATGTTCTAGACGGGTGTGTGAGTTATGAGGATTAGATCGAGTAGCCTACCCTTTCCCATACGTTAAAAAGTTGTCCTCATTTGCATTCATATAGATGTCTTGTACAGCGTACTTATTTATTTTCAAATAATATGCATGTTTACTGTATTCAAGTTGGCTCGCTTTTCTGTATCTTGTTACGTCCCTCTGAGGACCAGGTCCTCTGCCAGGTGTATCTGTTCTTGAGTATTTGCAGAAGCGCATATTTGGATGATTATATATGTTTCGTGGATGTCCTCTCTTCGAGCCCGTGATTGCGAGCTGGTATTCTTATATGGTGTTGTTGTCTTGTACTTATTTTGTATTTGCTCTTACATTCGAGTTGGTAGTAGATTTGTTTCCATCCAACTATCATCCTTAGATACTTATGTTGAGATATAGTTATATAGATGCTGGTTGTTCATTTATATTGATTTTCTGTGGATGAGATTTAGATTGTACCCTGTGACTTGCGATATATGTTTATACCACTTTTGAATTTTATATTCATATTACAACGTACGTATGGGTTTGGTTTCCATATATTGGAGTTGTCATATCCATGCAGCTGGCATGCTTATGTGTTCCTAGTCCTACGTATTTTGGGACTGGGACATGACTTGTTTTTGTGGTGGCCCATGCAGGTCGAAAGCATATTGTCTCGGTTACGTTATTGTACCGAACAAGCCTGCACCTAGGAATAGAGTATAGGATCTCATCCACAATTGACTATTATTCATCTTCCTCCTATCTGTTCTATCTGAATAATTACATCCTGCTTAATTCCTGTACTTCCCTAATAGTTCTTTGTGTATAGCCTTCTGCTAGAATATAGGAACCCATGTTATTAGGATAATAATTATGGTAGCACACCTATTAAGAATACAACGAGAATATAGACACACCACTAAGTTTAGAATATCTAGTGAACCCTAGAATTCCTTATCTCTAGAATTGGTTTACCATTACCCCTTGATGTAATATGAAGACTTGAGAGTAGTATAGACACTACTAGAGTTAGTTAGAAGTTTGACCATAGTGTTTGACCCTAGTATTGAGGAACCAATAGAAATCCAGGGTTAAATATTAGGGCTGGACCTAACACTTATGATGAGATAATATTAGAGCTATAAACTTAGATCATTGTCTTATTAGTAGCAGACAGTACCTTAGGAAGCCAAGAGCAATGAATATAACGTTTCTCTTGATCATACCTCGAACATAGCAACTAGCATACCACTTTTTCTTAGAAAACCACGATGATATATAGAGCCCCCTATTTTAATTTCATATATTATTCCTCTGCGACCTTAGCGTTCGCTAATTGTGTGACGACCAAATTTTGTTCCTCTATTCTTCATCTTTCAACTCGTGCCATCTGACACTGTTGATTATAGACCAAGTGAATTTATTCTATGTTAGGATATATATAGCTTGCTAGGATTTTGGTGGTTACTCTTGAATTTTGAAATTGTGTGCTTAGTAGTTAGAACTTGATGGTTTAAGCTATTCTTGTAGATTGAGACCTGGCGCTTATCCCTTAGTTTTAAATTACGTAACATGTACCCCCACCTCGATACGAGTTAGATCCTTTCCTCTTGACGGCCAGTAACTCTTCTATCCTTACTATTGACACTTGCTCCATGAGCGCTATGATTAAGACTTAGGACGACCATGACCTATGTAATAAAAGAGGATACCCTAATAAATACCAAGACCCCTTTCCGTAGACCTTAACAGGAGTTCTACGGTATCCTTAAGGCAATTACAGTATTAGTTAATTGTTATAAGTTGGGTAGCATACCTCACAACCTAGTATCACATAGTCTTTTGCCCTATTATTGAAGTGTAGCTGAATGACATTAATTGTATGCTAGCATAAGACGACAGTGTTTATTCAGACAATAGAATTTAGAGGTCCTTGCCCCCATTTGGTCGACTAGCGACATAGACAAGGAGGTTGTATGATAACTATAGAGATTTGCAGAGTCTTTATTATTATTGCTTAGTCTATTTTTTTGTTTTATTTTTGTGAACTTGAATTGACTTGTACCTCCTTTCATCATCATCTAGCGTACCTATAATTATTGTACCACCTTGACTTATGCCGCTATTATAGCCTAGTTTTGTAAGCTTATTCTTTCATCAAGCTTGTTCACTATATATGTATTAGTGGATGCATACATTAATATATTTCAGAATCAGTGTACTACGATCTGATCAACCATAGTGTGCGTGTTCGCACTTCGTATAACTACTTTACGTGGATTGAGATATCTAGTGATTAGTAGATGAATGAACTTGCCCTCTAGATATGTCTAAGCATATCGTATCCGTTACATAACTGTACCGATGCGAGCATGTGGATAGGCATTACCAAAATAGGACTTCAATCCACAACTGCTTTGACAATTCCTATTTGAATTCTTTAAACGCCAGTTCCCGATACTTCTATTCTATTACCTCGCCCTTGAACTCTTTATTATTGATCTCCGTCTTCCCTTATTTCGGAAAGACGAAACCTCGTGCTTGGTATAAGTTTGATACATAAAGAGTACTAGATATACCCCATAGGTCGATCACATACTTGAGGATTATTCTTTTGTAATTAAGGACATATCATATATGATATAATCGACGTTGAAGTTTTAAGGATTGAATGACATGAGTAAATAAATTAATGAATATTTTTCTTAAAGTATATAGCCTTCTGTGATAGATGGGTAAATTCTAAGTTGGGTAGCAGTGCATTGGCAACTCGAGAGAATTTTTTTTTAGATTATGATCGAGTAAGATTAGATTGGGAGAGGTTCAAGCCATTTAATTTTAAGAATTTTAGAAGAATGACTAAGATGATGAGGATTAATGAATTTTAAAAATCTTGATATTGAGGACCCAATATTTATACCTTAAGTACATAATTTAAATTTTTGAGTATTGAAGGTAAAATCATCAATTTGTCAGACTTGAACATTGTTGGACTGCATTTAAATTATTTTTCAATTTGATGATTTAAATTAAGGATTAAAATTTGATGTTTGGACTACCTATTTAAAATATTGAGGATGTGAATGGAATTTAAAAAGTTGAAGAATACAAAAAAAATTATAAGTGAAAATATGAATAATATTGGTCTCGAATTACTTTTGGAGAAGATTATGATAGTTGAAGATCGTGAGGTAAAATTTGATATAAGTTATTTAAATCTTGAAGATATTATATGGATTCAATTTAAATTTGGATATTGATGATTTGGAAAAGTGAGAAGAGATTACAATAGGTTGAATTTTGATTTGAACAATGATTATCTTAATTTTAAAATGATCGCGATAGATTTGAATATATTTTGTTATTTAAATTTTTGAAAGAGATTGCGATTGACGTACCTTATGTACGAATGTGAAGGATTTAACAAATTATGCCTTATTTTAATTTTGAGGACGAAATTGTTTTAAGTTGGGTAGATTGTAAACTCCCTCACCCAAAATAGGTATTTTGTGTATATTTTATATTATTATATTTATTATAGATGTTGAATTTATTTAGAGTATTCTCTTAGTTAATTAGAAAATAATTTTTTTAGTATATTTACTTATATAAATATTTATTTAGAATTATTTTTAGGCTATTTTAGATTATTGGGATTTTTCCATAATTTTTAGTTAATTAAAAACTAGTAACACTAATTTTTTAGAACTTTGAAGAATTTATTTTATATTCAAACTTAACTAAAAATATCCCAAAATTTTATTTTAGATTCTAAATAGTCACATATATTTTCTAGAATTGTTTGGGAATTTTCTGAGTATTTTAGTATTTATTGGGAGTAATTAGGCTAATAACTAATTTTTAGGACTTGTAAAATTTATTGTGCAATCTCAAGAATATAGAATGAACCCACGTTATTTTTTAGGGTTTATAATATTATTATATATTTTCTGGAATTATTTTAGAATTTTTGGAATAATTTTAGTATTTATTTTTAGTTATATGGGTAAAACTAATATTTAGAGCTTCTCCTAATTATAGTAGAAAACCTATGAACATAAAATTATCTCAAGTATTTTTCTACGGTTTTTGGATTCAAAATATATTTTCTATAATTTTTCCAGATTTGTATGATTATTTTTAATATTTATTTGGAGTTATTTAGATTTAAAACGACTTAAATAATGTTTTGATAAAGGCAAATAAAAAATAAATAATATAAATAAAACCATCCAATCAGATTCTGACACGTGTCAGCCTATAGATATCCATTCAGCCGCAGGTACATCTCTCTATATATATAATATGATAACCCTAATTATCCCATTATTTTAGAGAGAGAGATTTTGGAGAATTGCCATCTAGGGTTCCTTCATCTTCCAGAAGCCATTGCGCATAGCTCCGGACTCCAAACGAGGTCTAGTTTCTTGCATTAGAAAGATATTGAGATTAGCTTTCTGATTATATAAATTATTTTTCGAAATTATTAGTATTAAATTCTAGAAAATTCGTAGAGCACAGCATGTACGAAAATAGACGTGTTTCGATGTTTTCGCAATTCCGGGAGAACCCGGAATCAGAATCACGAACCGTTTAAAGTTTCGAAAATCTAATATCGAGATCATCGACATATATTTTTCCCAAAATTTAATTCAAAGTATTTACATACTATTAATTCTGTAGAACTTTTAGGTTAGAATTTAACCATCGGTGCACAATACAAAATTTGTATGTGCCATAATTCCCAAACGAATTTGAATTCGGATGAGCCATAAATTTTAGCATATTTTTGACGCTGAAATCTACAGAAAATAATGCATGAAAGTTGAGTTTGTGTCGGTTGACTTTTCTGAATGAAATTTAGTTATTTGGACAAAATTAGGGTTTAACAATAAAATTAGATTATAATAAGATTAAAATACTATTTTAGGTTATTTTATTCAGAATTAAAATAGATTAAATGGAGGAACCTATTTACCCACTTTTGTAACCTAACTTGTTTAATTTATGTGACGGGTAGATCGGACGACGCCTTGAGTTGGGACTTCATCCTTTTCAGACCAGGCAAGATACCTTGCCAAGTTGTTTACAGTATTTTGCATGCTTAGTATATTTCTGTATATTTATTTCATTTTTGTTTATTCATTGCATGTGTAGTTCTTTAAGTCATTACTATATATTAGATATGTTGACACACACTTGACACTTAGTATCATCGAGGACAATCATTAGGCGTATGGGCTTTAACCACTCTGGTAACACCGTAGTCACTAGCACGCACTATGGTGGTCGTGTCCGATGGTCGCTACCCCCGCGGTATGTCGATTGATGGAGTCACGAGGGTCGCTACCCCTGCGGTATGTCGGCTGATAATGTTCTAGACGGGTGTGTGAGTTGTGAGGATTAGATCGAGTAGCCTACCCTTGCCTATACGTTGAAAAGTTGTTCTCATTTGCATTCATATAGATGTCTTGTACAGCGTACTTATTTATTTTCAAATAATATGCATGTTTACTGTATTCAAGTTGGCTCGCTTTTCTGTATCTTGTTACATCCCTCTGAGGACCTGGTCCTCTGCCAGGTGTATCTGTTCTTGAGTATTTGCAGAAGCGCAGATTTGGATGGTTATATATGTTTCGTGGATGTCCTCTCTTCGAGCCTGTGATTGCGAGCTGGTATTCTTATATGGTGTTGTTGTCTTGTACTTATTTTGTATTTGCTCTTACATTCGATTTGGTAGTGGATTTGTTTCCATCCAACTATCATCCTTAGATACTTATGTTGAGATCTAGTTATATAGATGCTGGTTATTCATTTATATTGATTTTCTGTGGATGAGATTTAGATTATACCCTGTGACTTATGATATATGATTATACCACTTTTGGATTTTATATTCATATTACAGCGTACGTATGGGTTTGGTTTCCATATATTGGAGTTGTCATATCCATGCAGTTGGCATGCTTACGTGTTCCTAGTCCTACGTATTTTGGAACTGGAGCGTGACAACAAATAGTAAGCGAGCTATTCTTACAAAGGGAGTATTTCAAAATACTCGCTCCAGATCAAGCTTACGATCTAAGGACGAAGCATCACAGTCTGGGGGTAGCATCCCCTCAGAACCGGAATAAGATATGCCGTCAACTGAAGCTGTTAGTACGGTGCCACAGACAGGGGGTAGTAATTCTTCTGTGTTCTATCCCAATTTGATCTTCCTCGAGGACAACTAGTCTCAAGGATCTGAAGACAATTTTGAAAGGCCCATACCTAAGGAAGTGCACCTCAGGAGTCAGAAGCCGACATCATAGACTCCAACTACACAATGATGTCTACCAATCCATGCATGGCTTCCGTGTATGTGACTGGTGATGAGACTGAGAGTAGTAACCAAATCAACCAATCGTTGGATGCTCTCGAGAACACAATTGGCAGTATCAATGATACGCTAAGATTTCTCTTAGCATTACAGACACCTGGTGCGATAGCTCAACCATCCCCCATACTTCAACACTATGACAATCAGAACCAGGCAGACAACAAGGAGTCTGCTCCTTACATCCAAGTGTTGGAAGTAGTCTTATGCCTGATACGCACTTATGACTCCACAGTCGACTTCTCCTCCATAAACAAATGACATACAAGAGGCCATCCGTTCTCTTAATGCTCGCTTGGATTTCATGGACAACCGAGAAAAGCTCCAGAAGCTCGGGATAAGACAACTTTACCCTCCTGAGTGGAACAATATTGTTTGCCCACTCAAGTACAGGCTGCAGTCGTTAATCCCTTTCGACGAAAGAAAGTTGCAACGCCAGTTCTTAAATTATATTGCACCCCAGACGGTGCATCTGTCAAGGGATAATGCGTTGCTAACTAAGTTATTCGTTGGTGCTCTAGCTGACGTCGCTTTCGAGTGGTTCTGTAGCCTTCCAAATGACTGCATCAAAATGTTCAACGATCTAGAGCGATTATTTCTCTCTATATTCTATGAAAGCGGGATGTACGTGAATATGTCAAACCTTATCTCCACAGCTCAGGGAAGGAGTCCGCACGCAACTACATTGAGCACTTCAGACAACTAGCCTTGAAGCTGTCTCACGGTATCCTAGACATTATGCACATGGATACTTGCTGGTATAACCTATTGCCAGTAGTAAAATTTTGTATGGGTACGACATAGTGTGATCTTTGGTCAATATTTATTTTAAATGCAGATATCGCTGAGAAGAATGCACGCAACATCCCGCTGCTTGGGCTCAGGATACCTGACTTCGATGACAGGGGGAAGCGGTAACAGCAAAGGGAAGGAGTCCCTTACTGTTAACATATCCAAAGGGGTATCTTAGTCCTGGCAAGGACTCCGGACAATCCAAAACCCAAGAAAACATTCTCCTTCGACGATGATGACGTTGTTGATATATTCAACATGCTGATAAAAAGCAACAAGCTCCAGCTGTCCGACATCAGAAGGCCGGAAGAAGCAGATCGAAAAAATGATCCAAAGTACTGCTTTTTTCATTGATATGTGCATTATTCTACTAAGGATTGTTACATATTTAGTTTAAAGCTACCACCCTCCACTCCAACGAGAAGAAAGTCGCTACCAACATGGTGTCTCTATAATTTGGTAACTTTCCAACAATGGAGGTCCAGTATCTACAAAAAATATGGGTGTCTTACAACGGTCGAAAACCATTGCAAAAATAACATAACCCATTGCGAAATCAATCTGCAACGATTATTGGAACCATTGGAAATTCGATCATTGCATATTCCCCTTGCAACAGTTAGTAGAGATTTTTGCAACATTTCTATAAATAGTTGCAAATAGCATATATGCAACGGGTCTCACATTAATATGTAATAGGTACACGACGTTATTAATAATATATTTTGCAATGATTAACAAATCAATGCAGCTATTTCGTAATGCACGTTGGTTAATAATCATTGCCTAAAATTTTCATGCAATGGTTAAAAACCATTACGAATAATAGGCAACAGTAAATATTTATTGCAGATAAATCTTTAAGACAACGGGTAAGTAATGGTTGTGAAAAGAAGAAGCAATGATGTGCAAAACGATTGCCAAAATAATAAATGTACAACGGTTTCGAACAATCATTTGCAACGGATTCAATTTATATGGCAACAATTATATTAAAGTAATCTGCAACAATTTTAGTACCCGTTGAGAATATAATACATTGATAACGGTTATAGAATTTATAGAATAATATTGCTATAGTTTGTAAATATTACCAAACACTATCGTGGAGCATTCAAAACAGTTTTTATTTTTTTCGCAACACATGGAAACCCCTTGCAATGAATTTTTATTTTCTAAAAATTATATTTGATCAATATTACCCTCTATATACATTAGACACATCAACCTACAAAAATAAATAGAAATGATATTACTATTATTTAAACTATCATTGATCCAAATGGATTAAATTCATCATTATCATAATATAAGTTGTTCATCACTTAATAAAGAATTATCAATCAAACATCCAACAATATTTAAGACAAATTATATAGCTTCATTTAATTCAAAGTGCTTACAAAAAAAACTTAATCCAAAATCCAGCAATATTTAAGACTTTAATTATCTGACTTCATTTAATTCAAAGTGCTTACAAAAGAAACTTAATCCAAAATATTATACGGACATATATATCAACTAAATAACTCTACAGACTAATAATTTTTTAAAATTTCTTCGTGTCCATCCCCATCATCCTCAGCTCCTTGAACTTGGGATGTCAAACTTTCAAGTTCAACCTACATAAGTAATTAAGAATAAAATCAGTAAACATATTATTATAATTGTTAGAGTGAATCCTTTTAAGGAGGTTGAAGTGGTTGTTATTTGGATTTCAATAAATCCCTAGTCTTTAGGAATTTTGTTATTTGTTCTATGTCGTTGATTTGTTTTGATTTGTTATCACTTAGTTAGAATATGGTTAGAGGGTGCTACTTTTATGCATTCTGTTAGAGTTGTAAATGTCTATTTAAAGGCCAAGTTGAGGTTGAACATAATACAAATTATTCATTCCAAGAATCAAATACTCCTCTCATTTTACATTTGGTATTAGAGCCAGGTTAACCAACGACGAGCAAAGCCCCACGACGCCGACATTTATGAAGGAGACCTCATTCACCTTCAAGTACCCCATGCTGACACGGACCAACTATGCAGATTGGCCTCTCTTAATAAGAGTCAACATGCAGGCACAAGGCCTGTAGGAGGCGATCAAACCCGAGAAAGCCAACTACCGCGACGACATGATGGCCCTGTCCGTCATACTTTGTGTCGTACCGCCAAAGATGCTGCAGACTTTGGCAGTGAAAGATACTTCCAAGGAAGCATGGGACGCTGTGAAGATGATGCGGATGGGGGTCGAGCGCGTGCGCGGGGCTAAGGCACAGAAATTGCGCACCGACTTCGAATCAATGAAGTTCAAGGATGGCGAGTCCATCGAGGACTTTGCGATGTGGCTCACGGGACTCGTCAGCGACCTGCAACTACTCGACAATGAAATGGATGACGAAAAGGTAGTTAAAATTTTTTTTCGAGTCATTCCATTCAAGTACACGCAATTCACCATCGCCATTAAGACTTTAGTGGATCTTAAGAGGCTATCAATTGAAGAGCTTACCAGTCGTCTTCTAGCCGTCGAGGAGCGGTACGATCTTGGCAGCAACTCCGGCAACACAAGTAGCCGCTTTCTCCTCTCCAAAGAGGAGTGAATCGCTCGTACGAAGCAGATGAAGGAAGGCGAGGCCTACTCCGATGGTGGCAAAAGTTGTGGTCGCGGGCGAGGCAAGTCAAGAGGTCATGGCCGCGACAACATGAACTACGGAAACAATAACGCGTCCGATGGCATGCCCGATAAGAAGGGTAAGTGCCATAATTATGGCATCTACGGCCACTGGGCGAAGGACTGCCGCAAGCCGAAGCGCAAAGAGTGCGCCAATCTGACGCAAGTTAACGACGATAAGCCCGTACTGCTGATGGCGCAGGAGTACACGCACGCCGAGACCACCGTGGGCACGACCAACAATGTCGTACTCGACGAGGTGCACATTCAGGTGTATTTGGGCCATGAGGACGACCACCACGGTGAAGCATGGTACCTCAACACCGGCACCAGCAACCATATGACGGGCTTGCAAGGAGGTCTTCACCGAGCTGGACACTGGAGTCACGGGCTCCATCAAGTTTGGGGACGGATCCGTCGTCGGCAACCGAGGGAGTGGCACGATGATATTTAGGTGCCAGAACGGCGAGCACCACGCCCTCACCGACGTCTACTTCATCCCGAAGCTACGAAGCAATATCATCAGCCTTAGGCAGCTCGATGAGAACGACTGCCAAGTCTTGATCAAAGACAGCGTGCTCTCGATTCGAGATCGTCAACAATGTCTCCTCGCCAAGGTAAAACATGTCCGAAACCAACTTTACATTCTATCTCTTGATATTGTACAACCAGTGTGTTTAGCAGCATGACTCAATGACGATGCATGGCGATGGCATGCACGGTTCGGCCATCTCAACTTCGAAGCACTCAGGAAGTTAGCTTACCGCAATATGGTGCACGGGCTGCCACAGATCGAACACGTCAATCAAATTTGCGATAGTTGCCTTGCCAAGAAGCAGTGCCATATGCTATTTCTGCAGGAGACCAAGTACCGTGCCGACGACCTGCTAGATCTTATTCACGGTGATATCTATGGGCCGATCACACCGGTGACACCCAGTGGTAAGCGCTACTTCTTCTTTTTTTGTCGACGATTTCAGCCGCTACATGTGGTTGACGTTACTGGGTTCGAAGGATGAAGCACCGACAGCCATCAAACACTTTCAAGCCCACATCAAGGTGGACACAGGACGCAAACTGCGTATGCTCTGTACTGATCATGGGGGCGAGTTCACATCCATCGCATTTGGCGAGTATTGTGCGGGCCTTGACATCAAACGACAACTCACAACGCCATACTCACTACAGCAGAACGACATCATCGAGCGTCGGAACCAGATGGTC
This sequence comes from Iris macrosiphon, assembly GCA_036927795.1. Taxonomy (NCBI): domain Eukaryota; kingdom Viridiplantae; phylum Streptophyta; class Magnoliopsida; order Asparagales; family Iridaceae; genus Iris; species Iris macrosiphon. Next base: position 56,983,234 of record JAYESA010000008.1, read on the forward strand.
ATCGCAATGGCGCGTAGTCTTTTGAAGGCAAAGGATATGCCCAGGAAGTTCTCGGGCGAGACGGTCACGGCGACTGTTTACATCCTCAATCGCTCTCCGACACGGAGCATCGACGACATAATGCCGTATGAGGCATAACACGGACACAAGCCAAGTATGCACTTCCTTCGCACCTTCGGCTGTGTCGTACACATCAAGGTGGTCAAGACGAACTTACAGAAGCTAGAAGATCGCAGCAATCATATGGTCTTTATCGGCTACGAGCCCGACACCAAGGCGTACCGGGTATACGACCCCGCCGGCAAGTGCGTGCATGTCACACGTGACGTTGTCTTCGACTGGGGCATGCAAGACAACGTAGGTGAGACATTTACTGTTGAGTATACTATACCAAATATTAAATATGCAGGCACACCGGTGCACGGGGGTGGCGATCCTTCAACACCAGTGGCACCCAATCCAAGGCCGTTAATGTCGACATTCGGGGCAGAATCATCCGACTCGGTGGTACAACGTGGAGTAGAATTTGTCTCGCCACCCACCAATGCTTCAATCATGCTCGACGCCAATGACGATGGGCCATGCAGGTACAGGACCTTGGCGAGCTTGCTTGACATGACCACCGTCCACGAGCTCGATGTCGAGGAGATGCTCCTCATAGTTAACGAGGAACCTATCACTTTCATTGAGGCCAAGAAACACCAATGTTTGTGCCAAGCGATGCTCGAGGAGATGAGCTCTATTGAGAAGAACTGTACATGGTACCTCGTAGACCTTCCACCCGGCCACCGTCCGATCGGTTTAAGGTGGGTCTACAAGCTCAAGAAGGATGAGCACGGCGCCGTCCTCAAGCACAAGGCGCGGCTCGTGGCAAAAGGCTATGTACAAAGGCAAGGAGTGGACTTCGAGGAAGTATTCGCGCCGGTTGCTCGCCTCAAGTTCGTCCATTTGTTGATTGCACTCGTCGCGCATGAGGGGTGGACGGTGCACCACATGGACGTGAAGACGACGTTCCTCAACGGCGACCTCAAGAAGGAGATGTACGTCGCCCAAACTCCCAGCTTTGTTATCGAAGGACACTGTACGGGCTGCGGCAAGCACCGAGGGCTTGGAACACCAAGCTTGACAGTTGCTTACTGTCATTTAGTTTCTACCGGAGTGCACAGGAGCACACTGTGTATACATGCGGCAAAGGACCAGCTCGCCTACTTGTGGGTGTGTACGTCGACTATCTCATCATCACCAAAATGTACCCACAAGATATTGCCAAGTTCAAGGAGGAGATGAAGGCCTTGGTCAAAATGAGTGACATGGGATTGCTCACTTTCAACCTCGGCATCAAGGTATAGCAGTCCAATGGCTTCATCACCCTCAGTCAGGAGGCATATGCGCTCATGTAAACCCCCTCATCCAAAATTATGCCTACTTGGCTTAGATAGAGAGACTAGGGCTAGTTTGAATCCAATTATCAATAGAAACGATATTTTTATTAATTTTATAATATTTATATCACTTAGCGTACCTTATCGTTGCTTCGATAATTGGAGCACTATACTAGCCATTGCGTTCCAACAAATTTCACATTCTTGTCCTAGACATGCCCACTTTCTATCCTGACCATTGTGTAACTTGTAGTTATGCTCTTTTGTGCTACATTTTAGTCGCACAATATTCATCGCAGATATTTATATTTAATTTTAAGTAAATTTAACTTTATATCCTTGTGCGTTCTAATCAAAATTGGAGACACAATCTTGACCCGTTTCGTGCAACCCAAATTATGACAACATTCTATTCTGAGTCCTCTATGTACATGACACTTGTGTCCCACCTAATTCTAGCCCAATGTACTTCTAATTAATTCAAGAACACCCTGTGCATTAATTATAATTAATTTAATCTAATTTCTATCTTTGTGCAAAATTTTCCAATTATTGGGCACTTTTATGCAGAAGTGCATTAAGGTGTCCACACCATTGGACACAACCCATGAAGAAACCTATTTTTCCTTCATATAATTTTTTTCCATGATTTTTGGAATGTGCAACACACAACATCGCCCTCTCATTTAACCCTAGCCTTGTATTTTAAATAATGCAAATTATAGCCCTCCAATACCTACATGACAAGCCAAGGCCCAATCCCAAAAATATTGACCAAGCCCAATCCCTTAGGTCAACCCCCAACCCTATTCCCCACATGTACTTATACAACTTTTTCCTTTTTTTTTCCTTATTCATTCACAAAACCAAACTCCTATTCCTAGCCGACCCATCCCCTTTCCCTGTTCATCTCTCTCCTCCCCTTCCCTGCGCAGATCCGACCGGATCCCTCTTCCGGCCAGTCCTTCACCGGAGCACCGCCTGCACTCGCCTTTCTTCTTCTCTTCTTCTTCCACTCGTTGCCGTCTCCTTCGAGCAGTCCCGTCGAAGCCCGAAATCCTGACCTCCCCGTTCACGTCGACTGATACCCGACTCCCCGGCCAGTCCTCCATCACCACCCTTGACACGACTCGCCGCCACCACCATTGTCCTTCGTCCTCCTCCTCAGCCTGACCTCCCGTCTCTGTACACCCCGGCCAACACCACCATTACCACCACACCACCTGCACACCACCGCCATCCCGACCTTCTGCACCACACCACCAGCCTCGCCACACCCGAGCCTCCTCTACTCTGTCCTCCTTCTCCTCCTACTCGTCGGAGTCGACACAGCAGCCATGACCCGCTGCTGAACCGCCTTGCCACTACCACCTTTCACCTCTTTCCCGCCAAGCCACCCAGGCCAACACCACCACACCACCAGCACGACCACCACCTTCTCCTTGCTCCCTGTCCTCCTCCTTCCTGAGCTCCTCCTCCTCGACCACAGCCTCCTCCTACTCGACCATAACGTCCTCCTTCTTGGCCGGACCTCCCACTGGCCGGAGCACCATCATCATCTCCAATCATAATCATCATCATCTCCGATCATTATTATCATCATCATCACCATTACCCCATAATCATCATCATCATCTCACCATCATCATCTCATCATCATCATTATCTCATCATTATCTCATTATCTCACCATCATCTTCTCATCATCATCATCATCTCATCATCTCACCATTATTATCTCATTATCTCACCATCATCATCTCATTATCTTATCATAACCTTAATCATCATCACCCTCGTCGTCATCGTCATCAACCTTATTATCGTCATCCTTGTCCCCGTGCATGCACCCCGAGGTTCGAACATATTTCTCTTCCTTCATTTTATGTGTGCTAGTGTAAATAGCATAGGGTTTAACATATTGCTTCGAGACAGGTTCAGTTAGTTGACATCAGTCCCGTGTCGGGAACCCAATAACTTGTGTGCGTATAAGCAAGCGTATTATAATCAAAATTAATATATATACATATATAAATGTATGGATGTATCTCTATAAGTAATTTAATGCAATACCAGTTATGACTATATATGTAATTATATTGTACGACCCTAGGACACAGTAGATTTTGCCCGCATATTTATCTTGACTTTGTGACCTGAATATTAGGGAATTGTCTGCCTTGTGTACACCGACGTACTGGCTAGACAAGTATTAGTTGACTGTCTGATTATGTAAAGTATTTGAAGATGTGACACCCGCGTAATTAGACGCACAATTGACCGTGTTAGTTGACCCTTGTCACCCCTAGTATACCCTCTGAGTCCAGTGTAAATATGGTTGTGTATGTGCTGGTGTAATGACTGATGTTATATTGTATTATATTATATGTATATAGGATATCGGATTATTCTGCGTGACTTCAGGAGCAGGTTATTGGTATTACGCAGCTTTCTGTCCAAGCTAGTATACCTTGTCATTGTACTGTTATTCATATTCCATATGTTGCATGCGTCTTTATTGCTGTCATTTAGTTCATATATTTTAAACTATTATATAAACTGCGCATCCAAGGAAACTTGGGTACAAACAACGGTGTAGCCGTGATCTATTTTTATTATGTATATGCATTGACCTTGTTTATGAGACCGCCCCATTATCATAAAACATCATTAGGTTTCATTGGCCGTGACACAGTTGTTACACGAGTATGAGTCTCATATAGATCATGGACTTGCATGCAGGGTTTGGCCTCCTGTACGTTTGGGACGTACGTTAGGGATAACTACTGTTAGAAACTTTCCATGCTAGAAGACTTGGCAGTTATTAGAGGTATTATCGTGTCATGGATATGACATGCTTAGAGCATGGGGTGGGAAGAACAACAAGTAAAGTGTGTGGGCTCCGTTGTACTTTCCTTGTGTAACCCGTACGCTCTGCTGGAGATGCGCGATCATGATGACCACTATATATTATATATTATCAGGCGGCCTCTGCCGTTCTAAAGACGACATGCTTTTTAGCCCCCTGAATCTTCGAGAGAATCATACCAATCCCATTTTAGCCAGATAGCCCACGCGTTGGGAAATTTGTTCTTAAACTGCATCCACTTAGACGGTTAGACGACCCATTGGATATTTATTTCAGTACTTTATTGGCATGCTTCTATGTATCTTGTTATGTCCCTCTGAGGACCTGGTCTCTTTCCAGGTGTAGATGTTCATGAGTATTAAAAGGAGCGCAGATCCGGACTGGTTACTTATATTTTGAGGAGGACTTCTCGTTGAGTCTCCGTGATTGTTAGTTGTTTTACTTATTGTGTTTTCTTTTATATTCTAGTTCGGCAGTGGATTTGTTTTCATCTGACTATCCTCTTTTGATACTTCACATTGAGATTAGTTACATAGTTATTGGTTATTTATTTATATTTATTTCTGTGGATGAGATTTAGTTATACCCTGTGACTTGTGATAGTTTATACCATTTGTGAATTATTGTTCATAATACAACGTACACATGTGTTATGGTTTCCATATATTGGAGTTGCCATATACATGCGGCTGGCATGCTTACATATTCCAAGTCCTACGTAATTTGGGACTGGGGCATGACCTATTTTTATTGGTGGCCCAAGCAGGTCGAGAGCATATTGTCTTGGTTATGTTACTGTACCGAGCAAGCCTGCAATTAGGATTAGAGTATAGGATCTCATCCACAATTGACTATGACTCACATTTCTTCCAATCTGTTCTATTTAAATAACTGTATTCTGCTTGATTAATGTCCTTCCCTAGTAGTTCCTTGAGTATAGCCTCCTCATAGAATATAGGAATCCTTGTTGTTAGGATGATAATTAGGATAATATTCCTATTAAGAATACAACTAGGGCATTGACACATCACTAAGTTTAGACTACCTAATGAACCCTAGCATCCCTTACTAGCTAGTGAACCCTAGCATCCCTTATCTATAGATTGGTTTACCATTATCCCTTGATACAATTATGAAAGACTTGAGAGTAGTATAGACACTACTAGGGTTAGTTATAAATTTTACCATATTGTTTGACCTTAGTATTATGGAACCAATAGAAATCCAAGATTGAACATTAGGACTAAACCTAACTTTCATAGTGAGATAACATTAGAACTATAAATTTAGATCATTGTTTTGATATTAGCAGAACAGTACCTTAGGAAGCCAAGAGGAAAGAATATAATACTTTCCTTGATCATACCTCGAACACAGATATTAGCATACCATATTTTCTTAGTGAACCATGATCTTATCAAGAGTATCCCTATTTAATTTCACACCTTGTTCCTCTGAAACCTTAGCGCTCGCTATTTGTGCGACGACTAATTATGTTTTTTTCTTTATCTTTTAATTCTTGCCACCTAACCCTCCTGATTGTAGGCCAGATGAATTCTTTATGCTAGGATATATAGTTTGCTAGGATTATAGTTGTTAATCTTGTATTTTAAAATTATGTGCTTAGTAGTTAGAACTTGATAGTTTGAGTTTTTCATTTAGATTATGAATTTATGATTATCCTTTAGTTTCAAATTATATAATTTGTATCCATAACTCCATACATGTTATATCCCCCTTTCTCTTGAAGGCCAGTAACTTCTCCATTCTTAATATTAACACTTTGTTCTATAAGCACTATGACTAAGAATTAAGATGACCATTACCTATATAATGCAATAAGATACCTTAATAGGTACCAAGATCTTTTCCTCGTGTACCCCAATAAGATTTTCTACTTTATTTACAAGTGCAAGGTTATTTTGTAGAATCCCCTTAAGACTGTCACAGTATTAGTTAATTCTTTTAAGATGGGTAGTATGCCTCATAACCTAGTATCACATAATCCTTTTGACCCATTAATGAAGTGTAACTGATTGACACCAACTATAGACTTGCATAAGAAGATAGTATTTATTCAGACTGTGAAACTTAGAGGCCTATGCCCCTATTTGGTGGACTAGCGACTTAGACAAGGAGTTAGTATGACAACTGTACAAACTGTAGAATCTTATCTTCTGGATAAACTTGAATTATTTTTGTACCTTCTTCTATCATAATCTAGCGTACTTTTATTTTCTGAACTACCTTGACTTATGTCGCTATTATAGCCTAGTTTTGCAAGCTTACTCTTTTATCGAGCTTGATTATGATATATGTATTATTGGGTATACACACTAATATATTTCAGATTCAGTGTATTATGGTCTGATCAATCATAGTGCGCTTGGTTTGCTCTTCGTATGATTACTTATGTGGATTGAGATAAACAAATTGACTTAGCTTCTTAGACGAATGTACTTGCCCTCTAGACATGTCTGAGCATATCGTATCGGTTACATAACTGTACTTATACGAGCATGTAAATAAGAATTTACCAAAATAGGATTTCAACCCACAACTGCCTTGACAATTTCTATTTGAATTCTTTAAACGCCTTGATCCCCATACTTCTATTCTATTACCCACCCCTTGAACTCTTTATTATTGTTTTCCATCTTCCCTTATTTCGTAAAGATGAACCTCGTGCTTGGTATAAGTTTGATATACAAATAGTACTAGATATACCCCATAGGCCAATCATATTACTTGATGATTATTTTTCGAAATTAAGGGCATATCATATATGATATATTTTGTGTGTTAAAAACTTTGAGGATTGAATAACATAATTAAAGAAATTGAGAAATATTTTTCTTAAGTGTATAGCCTTATATGATAGATGGGTAAATTCTAAGTTGGGTAGAAATCACATTGTTAACTTGAGGAGAATTTTTTTTAGATTGTGACCAAGTAAGATTAGATAGAGAAAACTATGCCTTATTTTAATTTGGAGGACAAAATTATTTAAAGTTAGGTAGATTGTAAACCCCCTCACCCAAAATTAGACCTACTTGGCTTAGATAGAGAGACTAGGGCTAGTTTGAATTCAATTATCAATAGAACACGATATTTTATTTAATTTTACAATATTAATATCATTAAATGCACCTTACCATTGCTTCAATAATTGGAGCACTACACTAGCCATTGCCTTCCTACAAATTTTACATCCTTGTCCTAGACATGACCTCCTTCTATCCTGACCATTGTGTAACTTATAATTATGCTCTCTTGTGCTATATTTTAGTCGTACAATATTTGTCGTAAACGTTTATATTTAATTCTAAATAAATTTAACTTTGTATCCTTGTGCGTTCCAATCGAAATTGGAGACACAATCTTGACCCGTTTCGTGCAACCCAAATTATGACAACATTCTATTCTGAGTCCTCTATGTCTATGATACTTTTGTCCCACCTAATTCTAGGCCCATGTACTTCTAAATAATTCAAGAACACCCTGTGCATTAATTTTAATTAATTTAATCCAATTTCTATCTTTGTCATCAGAGAAAATATAAGTCTGATACAACTGTCAGATACAAGAAATAAGATAACCACAGAAAATACTGAGTATAGAAATAATATATGCTCAGAAGATACCGTAGATGTCACTCGACTACTGGATCTGGTACTGCTCCAGTGCCTGCTACTGTTCCTGCTTCTGCTAATGCTCCTGTCCTGTATATCTCTGGGTCGAACTCGTCTGCTAGTCCTGGGGACATAATCCGGATCCAGGTCCTCAGGGGACATAGCAAGGTACAAGAAAGCTCAAGCCGTAATAATGCAGTACAGGAAATAAATGAAACAATAAGGTAGACTATATAACCATCTAAGTGATATGCAAAATAAGAGTAGCACTAGAACTCAGGCTGAAACCACTACAAGCTCTGTGTCGGGGAGCCGGTAGCAGCGATATCATGTGGTTGTCTAGCTCGTAGTGAGACTAAGACGTCGGCATAATATAAAATTAACCTGTAGTTGTGTGACTCTCCCCACCCAATGTAATCATGCATCTCATGTCCACGACGTCTCATGTCCTTGCCACGCAAGATCATAACTAATGCATCCAGTCATATAATATCTAAGCAAAGGAATAAGTCATGAAAACGGTATCCTATACAGAATCACCATGAATATCTCAGGACAATTCTGTATCATGAATAGTGTCAGGTGTCCTGGGTAAAACGTACTTGATAAAGCAAGTACGAGAATGCAAAGGGTCACGATATCCATGTCTATGTGACTTTACACAACTCCGCGTATGGGGTTGGCACCCGACTATAATCGAACGCTAAGTAAGTCACATGGTCCTAGGTTGAAACATGTACAACAAGTATATATGTCAAGGAAATAAATAGCAAAAGCTGCAAGATTTGGCAAGGTACACTTGTCTGGGGTTCCGGCTCCAATTGTAGCTCTGACTTCAGTGGGGATTGCAGGAAGTACTCCGGTTGCTGAAACAAACATCACCATCAGATCCATAAAATATCAATCAGCTAGAAACGCCTGTTCTTGAGTCCAATTTGTAGACAAGGGCAAAAATAATATTTTTGGGTCAAGGCGGGGTCCACATGTGGGCCGCTTTGCACCGAAAAACGCATCAGGGTCAAAGGTCTCCAAATTTGTCCAACTTAGTGTTAACAAGTCAGGAACGATGATACGAACCCAACGGAACTTCCAAAATTGGATTCCGATGAGCCAATCACAAAATCGCCCGTCAAGTGGAGCTTGTGGGGCCCACGACACGCAATTTTGTCAACGTTCTCAGAATCGAACCAAACTTGTCTCACAGGACCAGCGTATTGCTACGAGTCCGATGGTGTAAGTTTCGTCTCGATCCGACGTGTGTACACTAAGTTACAACGAGATTCAGAAAGGTCGGATACGGGGCGGTGTCCGCGGATACGCATTGATTCCGGTGTGCACGCACATCCGAATCAGCTTCTGCGAAATCCTGCACATCCGTATCAACGACGCGCACGTATCTGTGAAGACCGCACGCGACCAAGTCATCCAGTTTGGCAGAACGTACTCGGTTCAGGGATAAAATAGGGCATTATTTTTCCTGTTTTTGGATCACGGTTCGCGATCGCCACAGTACGCGATGCACCGAGCGGGTTACACGGGCACCGAGGGGGTCACACAGTCTACGCGACACAATAAACAGAATCAAAAATAGAGCTACGAGGAGAAAGATATGAGTACCTGAATAGGGCTCCGGAAACTAGGGTTTTTTCGTGTCCGACACGACCCAAGGACACTGTGCCCTGTGTCAGGGCCGTGTCCGCCCTACGGTTTAGGTTCTGACGGCCGAAGACTTGCCGGAGGGGCTCCCCGGAACTGGGGCACGACAGAGGGCTCGCCGGAGAAGCTCGCTAGCGAAGGCGACTCGGCGGAGGTGGCTCGGGCTGCTGCCGCAGTTGCTGTTGCTTTTGCTGGACGGAGGAGGCGCAGCGAGGGCGGCGGAGGCAGGGCCGGGTTCAGGTGGAGTAGGCAGCTGCGAGGGCGGTGGCTGGGCCAGGAGAGGGTGGTTGCTCTGGGAGAAAAGAGGACAGTGAGGGGCGGCCGGCGAGGGCTCTACGAGTGTCCGGGCGGTGAGAGGAGCTGCTGTTCGAGAGTTTGCCGGAAGGGATGAAGGCGACGGCGAGGCGGCAAGCTCGGGGAGAAGTCGACCGGGGAAGGGAAGTACGGAGGAGTCGGAGGGGCTGACTTGGAGTAGCGGGCTCTGGGACGGAGGGGTTCGGGACTTGCCGGAGAAGAAAGAGTTTGAAGGGGGTTTCCGGCGGAGCTGGTCGTGCGAGGCGGGGACGGCGGCGTGGCAGCTTACAGAAACTGTAGGCGGAGGTGCGGGCTCGACGAGGTCGGCACGGCGCTGCGGGGTCCAAAGGTAGGTGGCCGGTGAGGTCTAGGGTTTAAATAGGGTCAGGGGGAAGGAGGATGGCCGGGCGTTACGCGGAGGCGAAGGGGAAGCGGTGGCAGAGGTTACGCGAGCGGGGAGGCCGAGGGGGGCGGGCTGCCGGAGCGGCGGCTAATGGCAGCGGCGGGTGCGGGTGAACGGCTGGGGGAGATGAGAGGTTGCGGGCCGGGTTTGGGTGCTAACTGGTCGGGTTGGCAGCGGATCCGGCCCGATCCGCAAACAGGGAAGCAGGTCGGGTCGACGGGTCGAGTCGGGTTGGACTGACGTCCCGGATCTGACCCGATAACCTTGAACCCGGTTCATCTAGACCGGGTTCGGTCTAATTATTGGTTTAGTTAAACCGGGTTCAGATTATTTCGATTTATTTAATCAATAGTTTTTAAGGCTTTAAAAATCCATCCGGGGTCCAATAAATTCCCAGAAAATTACCCTATGTCTAGTTTTTTATTTTCCACCATAAAATATTATTTTTATAATATTTTAATATTATATTACCAATTAAAAAATCATTTAATATTTAAAACACCTTAGTTTAATTAGAGAAAAAATCTCAGAAAATTCCAGAAAATTATAAAAAATACTAAATTAAAATTTCTTGAAAATCAGGGGGTTTACACAAATCCTTTTAAGTATAGAGGTATTTAAGGCTTTTATGGTCAGTGAAGATTTTATACGCGATGCCATAGAGGTAATTCAGTCATAACTTCAATGCGAACACCACCACTGCAAGTTCTAAGTCGTGCGTTGGAAGTACCTTTCGTGAGGATTTAACTGCCTCGACGCAAAGGCTATCACCTTGTCCCTCTATATAAGGAAACATCCGAAACCCTTTCCTGAAGCGTCGCTATAGATCTTAAAATCTTCGGGTCCGTCCAGAAGGATAAAAATTGGTGCTAAGACAAGTTGTTGATTTAACTCTACAAATGAAGCTTCGCAATCGTCCGTCCATGCGAACATTACTCCTTTTCGAGTGAGATGAGTCAGAGGCGAAGCAATCTTTAAAAATCTTTTTTGAATCTCCTGTAGTAGTCTGCTAGACCAAGGAAGCTCTGAATGTTGCTGGCTGACTCAGGTCTCTTCTACTTCACGATGGATTCAACTTTCTTCGTGTCAACTGAGATGCCCTCAAAAAAATGATATGTCGAGGAAAGATATGCTGTCCAACCAGAACTCGCATTTGCTCATCTTTGCGAATAACTTATTGTCTCGAAGTGTTTGAAGCACCATCCACAGGTGTCATGCGTGTTCATCCTTATTCTTCGAGTGCACCAAGATGTCATATATGAATACTACCACAAACTTATCGAGAAAGGGTCAGAACACATGGTTCATCAAATCCATGAATACGGCAGGGGCATTCATCTGTCCGAATGACATGACAAAAAACTCATAATGGCCATAGAGGGTCCAAAATGCTGACTTCACATGTCCTCTGGCATGATCTTTAATTGATGGTAGCCAGAGAGAAGGTCTATCTTCGAAAATACTGACCCTCCTAGCAGCTGATCAAAGAGGTCGTCAATCCTGGACAGGGGATACTTGTTTCAGATAGTGACCTTATTTTGCTCCCGATAGTCTATGCAGAGTGATATTTTTCTATCATTCTTCTTTACAAAGAGTACCAGCGCATCCCAAGGAGACACGCTCGGATGAATGTACCCAACGTCAAGCAATTCTTATAGTTGGCACTTAACTTCTTTAGTTCAGCAGGGGCCATTTGGTACGAGAATTTAGAAATCGGTTGGGTATTTGGGAAGGTATCAATGGTGAACTCAATTTCTCAGTCGGGTGGCATGCCAGGTAGTTCGCTCAGGAACACATCAGGCAACTCTGCCACAACGGAAGAAGACTCAACGTTTGTGCAATCTAACTACATGTCCCAAACCGACGCTAAGTATCCCTCGCATCCAGAGTGTAGCATCTGCCGAGCTAATATCGTAGAAACTACCATGCAGGACGTTGATACTTCTGTTGTTGGACCACTTGTGTAGCAAAATTTGGCCTCTCCAGGTACACGAAAGATGACTCATTTCTTTGCATATTCAATAGTTGTCGAGCAAGCGCCAAGCCATTCCATCTCCAAAATAATATCGTAATCCTGAACATTTAGGACTAACACATCGAGCGAGAGTTTCCTTTCCCAAATACAGATATGACCGCTCTAACATACTGAACGAACAGGTATCTTCGTGTCCGATGGGGTGCTAACACTAAGGTCTAGATATAATGGTATAAATTTTATCATATTTTCTACAGCAAAATTTATGGATATAAATCTATGCGTTGCACTAGAATCAAATAGCACGCGAGCAGGTATGTAATTGAAAAGTAATATACCTGACACAATGGTGTCCGATGCTAGGGCCTCTTCCCTTGTCAACGTATATACTAAGCCTTGAGCTTGAAGATGCTCTTGCTGTGGTACAACTCGGTTGGCTTGAGGTGCTGTGGCATAATTTGGATGTTGAGGGCGGCGAACAGAGTAGCGTGGACAGTCACGAATTCCATGATTTAGATCACCACAAATGAGGCATAACCCGTGCTTCAAACGATAGTAGTCGGCCATATGCCTTAGCTTCTTACAGAAGAAATATGTTTGCCCCAATGCACCTTTTTGTTGATCGCCGTTATTTGGACACTTTTGAGTGATATTTTCTTCCGTGTTGCTATGGCGCTTATGATTGGAAGTATGCACAGCGCCAACAGCAACTGAAGGATACTGCGGTTCGAGAGAAAGGGCATGGTTGAGAACTTCCCGTATAGTCAGGTATTGGAAATGACCATGTGCGCATGGATGGCAGGTCGAAGGGCACCTTCAAATTATCTTGCACGACTCGCCGTATCAGGTAAATATGAGCTGGCAAATTTGGTGAGCCAGTTGAATTCGGTTGAGTACTGCTTCACAGTCATATTGCCTTAGCGGAGCTGCATGAACTCGTTCTCCTTTTATCGACGACCGGGAGGGGGTATGAACTCCTCTTCGAACCCACTATGGAAGGTAGCCTACGGGATTGTCTCGCCTTTATTGCTTGCGGTGAGAGAACTTTGATGCACGTCCCACCAATCGTGCACGTTCAAATAGAGCTGTAGTTGGGTACATACAATATGCTTCTCTTCAGGTGCCTCTAGCAATTTGAAGTGATCCTCAAGCTCTGTCAGCCAATCTAGAGCCACGAACGGATCTCCAGTCCCTTTAAAAGACTTATTACAGACCTTTTTGAAGTCGACAAAGTTGAAGGTAGTCACAACCTTCTTCTTTGGAGTTTGTGGCATCTCGACTTCAGACATGGGTCACTCCACCGGTGTCGATATTGTCATTACGGAATGGTTGGAGGCCAAGGTCTGAACGATTTATTGCAGGGCATCTACATGCTTCTGTTGGACTGTAAATTGGGTTTCTAGATTGCCTTCAAACTTGCTCTGTCGCTCTTCTTCTCGCTTCTCAGCTCGCTCATAATGAGCCTCATCCCTCTATTGGCTTGCTTTAAGCATCCGCATCATTTGCTGAATCACGTCGACATGGAGCATAGCTCGCTAGCTTCTTGAACTTCCTGAGGTGCCAAAACTACTTTTCTGGGCTTGTACCTCACCCTATGCAAGTGCTGATGCTTGCGCTTGAGTTATTCCTTCAAAAGAAGGTAACTTATATCAGGCTCATAATGTATTATGGGCTCACTGTATGGAACATATCTCATTTTGGCCAAACGAGTTTAAGAGTTCACATAGAAAATTGATCGTCGAAGGAACTTTTTTGACAAGAGGGTCAAAGGAACTTGAAACTGAGCTCTGATACTAATATGTCACGCCCTGATTCTGTAGAATCAATAGTCGTCCCCCGGGCGTGATGCCATACGTGCCTAGGTTGCACAATGCACAAGGCCAAGGTATTTTATATAATGAGCACATATTCAGAGTATGCAGATAATTGAAAAATAATGTTGAAACATGGAAAATTTCTCTGTATTGATAATGAATATCTTTTACAAACTCTTTTACAAATAAAATTTTTGAGGCGCTACATGCCATCCCGTCTAGTATATGAGACTAAACATGAAGTTTTGTCCGAATCGGATCGGTGCCAGTGCCCTAGCGACCGTCCGCAGGAACTATGACCTTGTGCACAAGTTGTCCATGATCAAACAACATCTATTCTAAGTTATCAATTGATGCAGTTTAAGGCAACTCGAGCACGAGACAAGTAGCATGCCATAATTTATTTTGCATAGTCTTCCTGATCAGTTTATTGCATAACAATGTGTGTTCTATACATAGCATATTTATAGAATAGGTATACATTCTAACTTGAATTTAAAATATTGTGAAAGAACATTTTAAGTGAACTAGCATGAAACAAGGTAACCGTTTCCAAGTTGGTTGACAAGCACAAAATAATCTAAGTCTATCCCTTTTTATCTTGACAACTTTTAGATATTATGGTATCTCGAATCAAAACAATCAAGAAGGCAAGATTTTAGATGTAAAGACTTAGAAGAAGGGTTAACTGAATCGAATTATAGCTAATCACAAGTTGGTTGGAGAGAGAAAAGAAAAGAGGTGCTTGAAGACTCTGCTAGCACGATGTCTACTGCACGATCAACTGTATTGCCACGAACAGATGATTAATACCTCTTCTACTCTTTCCAAGCTTAAAATAAAATGAAGTTCAATAAACAAAAGCAATAAAATCTATCAAAATTATTCAAGAAAGTGCAAATCCGAAAACCAACTCCAAAGAACGAAAGCAACAAGGCGACAGCAAAAACTAGGCAAGAAAACTTGCAGCGAAGAGGTCCCTCTTAACTCTGCCGCTAAGTCCATCCTTGAGACACGGTCCACTGAATATGGGAATCGATTCCAAAGAAACAAATCCATAACGAGAAAAAGTTCTAGATTGAATCTATACCGATCGAATGATACCGATTTGTATTTCTTAGCCACGCTCCTCGAATAGAGGGAACGGGGCACCACAAACCTGGCTCGCGTAGCCGAGGCTTTACCCTCTCTAGGTACCTCTTGGTGGTGACACACTACTATAACATGAGGACACCGGCCTCTTTGTAGTGCTACCTACCACTCTTTATTTTACAGCATTAGGCCACCTTCCAATATACGGTACTATGCTACTGTGACATGGCTCGCGAAGTCGAGGCATTATCCCATCGAGGAACCTTATGGTGGTGTCACCCACTGTAGCATGGAGTTCTCTTCGCCTTTGAAGTGCTGTACTACTGTGCTTTTTGCAAATTACGTCGGATATTCCAAATGTCCTAGAACTCATTAAGGCGTCTAAGCCATCCTCCCACAGGTTTTTGTTCTACTCAGAGAACAGATAGTAGACAACAGTGGTTCTGGGTCCGTAACCCCTCATTGTCTGAATGGACTACCCACTGTTCCTGATATTCTCCCAGTTAATGATCATTCTTTAAACCAAAATCTAGATGCCTAGTAGATTTTTCTTTGAACTAATAGCATAAAACATTATGGCAGAATTACAAAGACAGAATATTAAAAGTCCTCCAAGCCCATGTATGATGTGTCCTTGACTATATGTGTGTTATGCTACTATGACATGGCCTGAAGTCGAAGATTTATCCTATTAAGGTACCTCATGTGGTGTCGCCACTATAACATGGAGTACTATGCTCCTTTATAGTTATTATGATCAACTGGGGCTTGAGGTCTTATATGAACGGATCTGCCAGACCTTCCTGACTTCGATCATCAACCACTGAAATAATTGCATCTTTGATAGGCTCATGTAGTGTCTTGAACGGACCCGCTAGTATCACCTAGCTCCAAACATTAACCACTACCATGACGCCATCCTTGATGCGCTCATATAATACTATGTGCCTTAGCTGCACAGTTCTCTTTTAACTATTGAAAAGAAAAAATTAATGCCACTGCTGTAGTCGCCAGTACATAAAACTCAGATTCCCTTGAGGAATGAGAGAGCATTGTCTGCTTCTTCGTCTTCCACGATGTAGCAGCTCTATCCTTTGAGAAGACATATCCTCTTGTGGACCTTTAGCTCTCTCCTTCTGAACACCAGTTTGTATTACTAAAGCCTTCTACTATGGTCGAATTACCGCTGTAGTGCAATGCATACTTATGAGTCCTCTTGAGATATCTTATTTCTCTCTCCACAGCTTTATAGTGCTCAACACCTGGATTTCTTGTGAATTGACTCAATATTCTAACGACAAAAGCTATGTCAGGCCGTGTGGCAGCTGTTGCATACATCAAACTTCCAATGACGCTTGAATACTCCAGCTGCCTGACACTTTCCTTAGGATTTGGCTTCAGCTTCTTGTAATACCTGTACGGAGTATCGATCCCTAGAGGATCCTGATATCCGTAGCATGTGAGCATCTTCTCAATATAATGAGATCGTGATATCGCTACTCCAGTGCCCGTCCGGATGACCTTGATACCCAAGACCATATCAGCTCCCCCAAGTCCTTCATACTGAACTTGGATGAGAGAAACTTCTTTGTCTCAGTGACACATGCTCGATCCGTGCCTAGAATCAGTATGTCATCCACGTATAGGCAAATGATGATTCCTCTCCCGTCAGCATACTTTGTGTAAACGTACTTGTCCGTCTCACTGACCCTGTAGCCGTTTGATCTTACAACTTTATCAAACTTCTCATATTACATCTTAGGAGCTTGCTTCATACCGTATAATAATTTTATCAACTTGCAGACTTTGCCTTCAAGGCCCTTGACGATGAATCTTCTGGGCAACATATAAATCTTTTTAGTCAATTCGCCATTCATTAATGCTATTTTCACATCCATATGATGTATAACTAGATTATGGATTGCACTTATAGCAATCAACATAATGATGGTCTTTATCTGCGCTACTGGAGCATATGTGTCGAAGTAGTCGATCTTCTGCTTCTGAGAAAATACTTTGGCCACCAGCCTTGTCTAAAACTTGTCAATAGTTCCATTGGCCTTCATCTTCTTCTTGAAGATCCGATTGGTTTATCTTCTTTAGGCAGATCGACCAACTCCCAAGTGTTTTTAGAGGTTATTGAGTCATACTCATTATTTATAGCCTCCTCTAGAAGACAGCGTCTCTGGTCTTCATCGTCTCATCATAGGAAAAGGGTCTTCCTTCACATGATAGGTGACGAAGTCATCTCCGAAGTCCTTTTGTCTCCTCACTCGCTTAGACACCGGTTGCGAGGTTTGGTTAGAACGTTGTCTCTGGAATAAAAATTTCTTCTTGGACTACATCTTCATTGGAAGCGTTAGTCTCCTGTGCACTCACATTATTCTTTGAAATATCTGTAAAAATAATATTCTTGTGCCTTGAAAATTTATCTTCAAAGAATTCTGCGTCGCAAGATTTTGATAATATAATTTGACTCAATATCAAGGAACCTCTGAGTATTACTCTTCTCATCATATCCCCGGAAGATTGCCTTCGTAGTCATCATTTCTAGCTTCTGAATTTTCAAGTCTGGAAGCTTCACAAACACCATACACTCCAACACTCGAATGACATTCAAGTTGGGTCTGACTTTGAACTAGAGTTCATGAGGAGTGATATCAGATGTTGCATACGACACTTTATTCAGGATAAACGTAGCCGTCAGTATAGCTTCTCCCAAGAAGCAGTTTGGAAGACCCATAGTTAACAGTATTGACTTGATCATCTCTATCAACGTTCTGTTCTTCCGTTCAGCTACTCTATTTGATTGAGAAGAATTCGGAGCAGTCATCTCATTGACAATTCTATGTTCTTTGCAAAATGATGCAAATTCAATAGGCCTAAACTCTCCATCTCGATCACTTCTTAGTCTCTTGAGTTGTTGCCCTGTTCGACGTTTAGCCTCAACCCTGAACTCCTTAAATTTCTCGAATGCTTTATCTTTTATCTTGAGCAGATAGACGAGCGCATACTTCAAGTATTTGTCGATGAAGGTAATAAAATACTTCATCATAGTTTTTGTGGAGAACTGTTTGAAGTCACAAATATCTGAGTGTACAAACTCCATAAAATATGTACTACGATTTACCCATTTGAACGGTTTTCTTATAATCTTTCTCTGCGCACAGACCTCACACTTCTCCACCTCCTTACTCCATATTTGGAGATAAGCCATGAGACTCTACTCATAAGAAGAAGCTTGAACATCCATCTGATAGTGAAGCATTGTTTCAAAGTATGCCTCCTGCTAAGATATCATCATCTCGTAACCATGGATGTTTACCCTCAATTCTACAACGGACTTCCTGAGATCTATTCTATGGTAATCACCGGTACTTTGCTACACGTACTTCTTTTACTGTATCTTCTCGAAGTCCAAAACCATTGTCCCAATCCCCATATCCTCTGCTTGATCCTTATTCGCTATCGAGATCTTCGGCCTTGTTCGGTGATAGTCTTAAACTCGGTGAATTGCCCTTCCTAGAGCTCCTATGGCTAGATGTACTAGTGTCCATTCACCCGTCAGCAACCACACCAGATGACTTAACTTGCGCAATCATAGCAACCAAGTTAAGTAATCAAAGTAACCAAGTTAAGCTTTTACCTTGTTATTTTGGTTTGAAATTGGATCTATAATCCTCATTCTCATGATCCTTCATGCCTGAAGAGACATGCACCAAGGTGTTCATAGCCCTATACGCATAACCTGGTCGCGCATAGACCTTGCTTAAAGCTAGCCACATAGACGCTTCTATGCGCTATGTCCTGCCATGCACCGAAAGAACGCTATGCACAGTGACTACACTGCACCGATCCTGCCATGAGTAGTGAGTGCCCTGCGCCGAGACTGCTTATGTGCCGAGTTCTTCTATGTTCTAATTGTTGCCATGCGTAGATGTATAGTGCCAGTCTTTCTTCGGCAATCGCAGTAGACTTCTCCATGCGACTACTAGCTTCAGACATCTTCATGCACCAACTTGCATCAGATGTCGACTTCCTTTCTTTTAGAATGTGTATCTCCAGCGATGCCAGATCAAGGTCACTTACATCTGCAGGAATGGTAGATCCTGGATCTCTCTACCCATGTCCAACATTTGATAGAGGACTCCTTCTTCATCCAAATGATTGAAGTGTAGCACGTCAGTCTTCTCAAGTTTGTAAAAATTTGTGTCAATAAGACTTGCACGGTTGTCCTCCATCTTACTCGGATCTTGCATTGAGATTGTTATTCCATGAGATAAATCTTTTGATGGATGGAACAGATGCCAGGAATAAAACTTTGAACGAGCTTGTTAGGAAGGTAGCAACAAAACTCTGAACGAGCTTGTTAGGACGGTAGCAACAAAACTCTGAATGAGCTTTTTTGTATGAAACAAGATCTTCTTGAATAGAGATATAACCTCAAAACGAGTGCCAACTCCAGAAAACAACATGCAGAAACAAACGTTGTTCTTTCTTGCAAATGCAGTTGCAATTGAGATAAAATAAGAAAAGAAAAAAGGAGAAGAAGACATAATAAAATTATTCCTGTTGGGGCGATGAAGACCATCGTTGCTCAAAGCAAGATTCATCCTCTATCAATGATCTGCTCCCATGAGCCAGCAAGTTCACAAGAGAACTTCTAGAACGCTCGTAGTCACCTCTTTGTGTGACACGAATGGACTCCTCTTTTTCAATTTTGGTGTATCTCAAAAGGAGGCTAGAGGGCTCTTTATATAGGAAAGGATGGACTCCTCTGCTTCTTTACGATGTGGGACTAAAAAACCAATATATAAAATTGATATCCCACAATCGCAGTCCAATGCGTAGCCCGCTCAACGCCCATTCTTACAACACACGCACGCGCATGCAAGCCGAGCATAAAAATCACACATAAAACGAGTGCAAAAAAAATCGCACAAGCGCCTTGCGATGATTGTGACATGCTAAGTGCAAAGTGTCCCAATAAAGTGCCACTTTGTGCCCTTGAGGCCGAGTCTGAGTCTGAGTCGCTAAGCCCCTTTAGGGCTTAGCTCCTATGGAATAATATCCTAGACCATGACAAAAGGCTTAAAACTTTTATTGAGGATTTAATCATTTTTTCTTCTAATAAATTACCCCCACATGGCATCCATGTGCCGCACCATACCCCATTTGCACACCTCAACACATACAAAGTATTATATTGAGATACCCACTTGGTGGTGTAGCCAATGTGGGACTAACTTTACTAGTCCTAAGGAAAAAATACCAACAAAAATTAGGTTTAGGGTCAGGGCTTGGGATTGAGAGAGGAGGAAGAAGAAGAATTGGTAAGGAAGAAATTAAGGTTAGGGTCGACTTCACTTCTTAGGGCTGTTGATTGAAAGGGTGTGAGAGAAGTAGGATGTAGAGGAGGAGGATTTAAGGTTAGTGATCTGAGGAGTTAAGTAAAAGGGGAACAAAAGTAAATCATATAATTGGTAGATAAAACGTGTGTAAAATAGAGGATGGAAAGAAATCATGGTGTGTATTGGGTCGGTCCGGGCCGACCTACGGTCCGAGTCAACCGGGTTTCACAGGGTTCAGTCCGGGCCGAGCTCAACCCGAAAGGAGAGCCGGGCCGGGCCGGCCCTGCCCGGTCAGAAATAATCCCGACACAGCCTGGGCCCATGACTCGGTCAGGGAGTACCGGGCCGAACCGGTCTGGGTCCGGGCCGGTTCACAGTCGGGCCGGGCAGGCTCGGTTTTATTTTAATTTTTTTTACGTTTATTTATATATATTATATATTTAATCTATATGATATAACTTATATGTTAATAAATTCAAGTTAAAATTTATAGATTTTTTACTAAGTTTTTTTTGTATAATTAGAAATTTATGAGTTATTTGTTAGAAAGTTTTTTTTATATAACTTCATGTATAAATTTATTTGAAATTTGTAAGTTATATATTAAGTATAATTTGAAATTTATAAGTTATATGTTTAGTATAATTTGAAATTTATAAGTTATATATTTAGTATAATTTGAAATAAATATATTTGTTAGAAAATTTATTTAATTTTTTTATATCAATATTTATATAACTTTAAGTATAAATTAAAATCTAAATATTTATAAGTTGAATTTATTTAAAAATTTTTTTTGAATAACTTATAAAAAAATTATAAATCTATTTTTTTGAATTTAAATATAAATTTATAACTTGAAATTAAAGAAGTTATTTATATAGACATAAAACAGTTAAATGTAAATAACTAATAATATTAAGTAATAAAAAGCTAAATTTCTTTTATTAATGGAAATAAAATTATAAATGTATTATAACATTAAGTAACAAAAAAAAACAGAAACTTGTAAATGATATTTTATTTGCATAAAGCTTATAAAAATATGTACAAGTCTTTTAAAAAAAATTGTCGTCCGTCTTTCGTTGAAGTTTATTGCTCAGCTCCTCCTTCAGTAGCATCACCCATAGAAAAAGATTGAAAGTCCAGCTTGAGATATTGGCACTTTTATCTCTTGAGTCTTGAGATCTTTTTTCACTACTGGTCTAATCTTGAATACAGATACAAGCTTCCAAAATATCTAGCAGCAACCGACTCCTCTTCTTGCTTAGCATCCTTGAACCTGCACTAAAACAAGATTTCGATGTTACCGTAGACGCCGGGACTATTAGAATATCGCGTGCTATAGAATAAAGTACATGATACATTTTTTTGTGTCTCTTCCACCATTCTAGAATTAAATAATAAGATGAAGAGTCATCTTCATCTTCTTCATAAGAATTTAGATATAAGGGCAATTCTTGCGTAGGTTGGAAATATTATTTTTTGTTTCTTCCTTTATAGTACACCTTTAGTATATGATAATTTAGACATAAAACCAGAGCTACTACCTTGAACGGTTGTACTGGGTCGGATAGATACAACTCTTTCTTCATATTAAGCAATTAAACTATTTAAAAATCCATAATTTCTACTTTTAAACTACCAACGTCAACTATCATATTATCTTGAAAATTGTCTAATAAAATATATACACCATTTAATTTAATCATAGGATAAAAAATTGAAGCCAAACAATATAGAAGAGGTATATTATCCCAATATTTTTAAAATTTGGCTTTTATTTTGGCAACAACATAATCAAACCAGGGACATTTCTATATTTACAAAATAAATGAGACATGTTAAGAATTTATGTTATAGCTAAAGGAGAAGTTGGATAATAAACTCTAGACAGAATACATGTAGCATTGTAAAATAATTCTAAAAATTCAAAAATAAAAGTAGCAATTAACCAATCATTTACTTCATAATCAAAACTAGGATTAGAATTACAATAATGTGTAGTAATATCTTTAAATTTAATGAAAGATTGCAACATTAAATAAGTAGAATTTTATCTATGTGGTACTGTCAGCCCCCTTTTCCGGCGCACTTTGGCGTATATTCTCCTTGGCACACTTTGGCGCACAATGGTTGCTTGCTCGTCCATTGTTTAGACCAGACCTGAGAGTTGTAGAGAGAGTGGGTTTGGTTGGATTGGTGGCATATGTGGCTTAAATGGGTTTGAGTGATCCAACGGTGTAAACCCTCACACACAATAATAGGTATTTGTGTGTATTTTATATTTATTGTGTTTATTTAGATTATTTTATAATCAATTAAAATCCAATTGTGTATTAGGACACTTTACCGTAGTTTGGACATTAATGATATAGGACGACCCCAAAATCTATATCGTTCTTCGTAGAAAGTAGCCTACACTGGAGACACTACTTGTAGGATCTTTGCATGACACAAAATTTGATCAATCAACTTTAGTGTAGCTCTAGTGTAACAACGATAGTTTTTTGTATTTAATATTTAGATATTTTATATATAATTTATTATTGGTTACTTTTCAATCCAAACTTCCTACAATTAGTAACCCATAATTCAAATTCCTCCATGAGACCTCCATGCCAATCTAGGCAATTTCTTTTTTTGTAAGATTTGTATTTATTTATCTATTATTATTCTCTTAGAATCCCAATTAAATCTTAATGATTATTGGTTTCAATATTTATCAAAGATTTGCTACCAACCAAATTAGGAAACAAATAATACTAATCATATTCCTACCCGATGACCGAAACCCCCCATAACCGTACGCATCCCCCCTTAAATGTCGACCTCTTTCCCTCTCTATCCATCCATATCTCTCTCTCTCTCTCTCTCTCTCTCTCTCTATATATATATATATATATATATATATATATATATATATATATATATATATATATATATATATATATATCAACCTCTCATCTCTTCCTCTTAAACCCTAACATAATTTCCTCTGCTCCTCCATTATCTTGCTGCCGACCCCATCCCCCCCTAGCAGCCCGCTAACGTCAGCAGCCTAAGGCCGACCACCTCCTCCATCTAAGACCCATATTCATCTTCTTCCTTCTTCTCCTAGAAAGTTCTTTCTTTAATCCTTCTTCTTCCAATCTATATGTGTGTGTGTGTGTGTATTTTGATGATTAAACTCTATTATTTTATGTTCAAGAACACATGCAACCCATGAAATCTAGTTTTGATATATAATCTATAAGTTTTGTGCATGTATGAAACATTCTTTAAAAACTTCTTTAAATCTTGCTAATGAACGTATAAAGGTGTTATTAATGAAGATTAAATTAAGTTTTTATTAAAATTCTAGAATTATTATTGAGTATTGAATTGGTTTTTGAGCATGATAGATGAGTAGTTTCGATCTAGTTTTGGTGTATGCATGTTGAAAACCCTTGTGCTTTGTTAGGACTTAATCGTAGATAGAAAAACCATAATTTTTTTCGATAAATTTCTATTTTTCCAGAAAGTATATATGCTGAAATTATATTAAATAAATATTATTTTGATGTCTGTGATGTCACAACACTCATGTACCATCCCTTGCCAGGCATACTTGCAAGGATGGTTGCCAATACTAATAGGATCAACTTATAGAAGATAAAATCCTAATTAATTTGTTTAGATAAAGAAAAAGGTATTTATTATTATTAATACTAATTTTTACAAAATATATTCAGATTTATTTTCTATTTATAAAAATTAGAATTCTAGGTGTTTTACGTAACAAGTTGACCTAGTTTTGAGAAAACATGACCCCACTAATTTTAGACTAAAACCTTGACCAAAAAAATATATTTATACATATAAAATTATATTATTATATTTTAAATATGAATTTTGGGTATTTATTCCAGATTTACTTATTTGTCAAAAATTGATTTTGGTGACTAGTCGGTAGACCCATATGACCTATTTTTGGTTTATACATGTTTTTGCACTCATAAAATTTATAGGAGATGAACCTCTCATTAAAAACCCTATTGTTTCAATAAATTCCAATTTTTTTTATTTTTATAAATAAATGTGTAAAACCCCTATTTCTAAAAACCGTATTTATTATTTTTTTTATTAATTAATAATTTAATTATAGTAATTATGTGCTAAATAGGAGAAATAGATTTTTAATAATTTTTATTTTAGGTATTCGGACACTTAGAGGACTTATGGGACCATCAGGAATTTTTCGAAATTTATTCCATGTAGGAGACCCCTTAAGCTGTTGCTAGCCTAATGGTGTGCATTATTCTAATCCATGAATTTTCTTATGAGTATATATATAATATATATGTATACACAAATATATATATATATATATATATATTTAGAAAGGAAAAGAAAAGAAAGTAAAAGAAGAATTAAATAAGAATTTAATAATAATAATAATAATAATAACAAATCAACTACTATACTTAAACCACTCCTTAGGAATTTGCTATACCCATTCAGCAAACTTGCTGTTAACGCCCCCTTTAGCAAACTTGCTAACTCACGTGGACCGCCCACTTTAATGCTTCAGCAACTTGCTAACTCATATAGACCCATCCCGCTTCAGCGGCTAACTTCCCAACCCGACCCCCTTTGGCCGTCCCTATTCCGCTTCTTCCTCCCTATTAAATATATATATATATATTTATCTTTCAAAAACCCTAACCTAAATCTCCAGACCTCCTCTTCCCATCTAGAGCCATCACCGCAGCAAGAGAAGCCCCGCCAAGCCGTCCAAACCATCCCGACGACTCCGACATCGCGCACTGCAGATTCCCACACGAGACACCTTCGCTCCGGAATTGTTTTCCGTCGACTCGCTCAACCAAACGCCATTCCGTCTTCACCGGTATGCTCACCCCTTAACCCTCTTCCATATTTGTATTATAGACAACCTCGAAAAATGTGTACCCCTAGGCAAAAAGCAGCGTCCAAAGTGGGCGCGAGCAGACCCAATTCTGGAATCGCAGAAAATTGCGGTGACCACCTATATTTCCGAGTTCGTATCTCCCACCACAGAGATCCGAATTCGGTGATTCTTTTTGATATGCGTAGAACACTTAACCTAGTTTATTTTATGTTAAATAACCCTATATTATTAGCTGCTGTGGACATAATTAAATTCGTCACAAAACTGCGCGAACCCACTTTTTCCAGATTTTTAAAAGTTAGAAAATGGAGCGTGCCCCGCCAAACGGGACCACCCTGCCATGTACCAAGTGTACCTAATGGTGCACGGAGCGTAACCGGACACGTAAAATTTATAGAGACTGATTCGGACGCGTGTGCGCGCCGAAAACAGGCCGTATCCGCGGACACACTCCGTGTCGCAACTTTTGTGGAACTCGCGCGTATTTTGTGCACGCTTATCAGATTATGACAAAACTTGCTCCACTGGAATCGTGGTAACGTGCTGGTCCTGTGACTCAATTTTCATGCAATTCTGAGACGGTTGACCAAATCGCCAATTGGTGGGCCCCAAAGTTGACTTTTTGGACAAAAAATTTGTTCGGCTCATCGGAATCCACATTTGGACATACTGTTGGGTTCGTATTGACATTTAGAGTTGTTTGACCTATAATTTGTCCCATTTAGAGACTGTTTCCCTTGGCACACTTTTCGGTGCAAAGTGGGCCACCCGTGGACCCCACTTTTGCCCGAAATTACCGTTTTGCCCCTGTGTCCAAATTGGACTAAAGGGATGTACTTTTTAGCTATTTTGCTCATTTCGAAAATGTTGGTGATGTTTATTTCAGCATTCGGAGACATTGTTCTGCGGCTATAGCTTTTGATCCTATGCGTTTGACTTCTGGATAGTACACCTTGCAGCTTTCTTACCAGGCAAGATACCTTGCCAAATTATTTACAGTACTTTGTATGCTATTTATATTTATGTTTATTTATTTCATTTCTGTATAGTTCTTGCATGTGTAGTTTTTCTCCAGTCATTACTATGTATTAGATATGTTGACACACACATGGCACCTAGTATCATGGGAGGACAATCATTAGGCGTATGGGCTTTTAACTACTCTGGTAAACCGTAGTATATAGCTCGCACTACGGCGTGTATCACGCTAGTCGCTACCCCCGTGGTATGTCAATTTCTGGAGTCTCGCTGGTCGCTACCCCCGCGGTTTGTCAATTTCTGATGTCCATTGACGTGTGTGTGAGTTGTGAGGTAGATCGAGTAGCCTACCCTTGCCCATACGTCGAAAAGTTGTCCTCATTTGCATTCATATAGATTGTCTTGTACAGCGTACTTATTTATTTCCAAATTATATGCATGTTTACTGTATTCAAGTTGGCTCGTATTTTCTATATCTTGTTACGTCCCTCTGAGGACCTGGTCCTCTGCCAGGTGTATCTATTCTTGAGCATTTGCAGGAGCACAAATTGGATGGCTATATATGTTTTGTGGATGTTCTCTCTTCGAGCCCATGATTGCTAGATGGTGTTCTTATATGGTGTTGTTGTATTGTACTTACTTTAATGTTTGCTCTTATATTCGAGTTGGTAGTGGATTTGTTTCCATCCAACTATCATCCTTAGATACTTATGTTGAGATCTAGTTATATAGATGCTGGTTAGTCATTTATAATAATTTTCTGTGGATGAGATTTAGATTGTACCCTATAACTTGTGATATATGTTTATACCACTTGTGGATTGATTTTCAATTACAACGTACGTGTGGATTTTTGTTTCCATATATTGGAGTTGCCATATCCATGCGGCTGGCATGCTTACGTGTTCCTAGTCCTACGTATTTTGGGACTGGGGCGTGACATGTTTTTGTGGTGGCCCATGCAGGTCGAGAGCATATTGTCTCGGTTACGTTATTGTACCGAACAAGCCTGCACCTAGGACTAGAGTATAGGATCTCATCCACAATTGACTATGATTCATCTTCCTCCTATCTGTCTATTTGAACAATTGCATCCTGCTTGATTCCTGTACTCCCATAATAGTTCCTTTAGTATAGCCTTCTGCTAGAATATAGGAACCCCGGTTATTAGGATGATGATTATGGTAGCACACCTATTAAGAATACAACGAGAATATAGACACCCCACTAAGTTTAGAATAATTAAGTGAACCGTAGAATTCCTTATCTATAGATTGGTTTATCATTACCCCTTGATGTATTATGAAGACTTGAGAGTAGTATAGATGCTACTAGAGTTAGTTAGAAGTTTTACCATAATATTTGACCCTAGTATAGAGGATACCCTAATAAGTACCAAGATCCCTTCTCGTAAACCTTAACAAGAGTTTCTACGGTATCCGTAAGACAATTACAGTACTAGGTTATTGTTATAAGTTGGGTAGTATACCTCATAACATAGTATCACATAGTCTTTTGCCCTATTATTGAAGTGTAGCTGAATGACATTAACTGTGTGCTAGCATAAGAAGATAATATTTCATCAGACTGTAGAACTTAGAGGCTATACCCCTACTTTGTCGACTATCGACTTAGACAAGGAATTAGTATGACAAATGTAGAGATTGTGGAGTCTTATCTTTTGTGAACTTGAATTGTTATGTACCTTCTTTCATCATAATCCAGCGTATTTATGTTTGTTGTACTACCTTGACTTATGCTGCTATTATAGCCTAGTTTTTGCAAGCTTATTCTTTTATCGAGCTTGCTCATGGCATATGTATTATTGGGTGCACACAATGATACAATTGCCTAATCAGAATTGGTGTATTAAGGTCTAGCTAACCTTAGTGCGCTTGGTTCGCTCTTCGCATGACTACTTTACGTGGATTGAGATATATGGTAGTAGACAGATATACTTGCCCCTAGATATGTCTTACACATCATATCGGTTACATAACTGTACTGATATGAGCATGTAAATAGGAAATTACCAAAAATAGGATTTCAATCCACAACTGTCCTAACAACTCTCTTTTCGATTCTTTAATCTCTTTGAACCTTGTACTTGTATTTTGTCACCTTCACCTTGAGTTCCTTATTATTTCTCTCCGTCTTCCCCTATTTCGGAAAGACGAAACCTCGTGCTAGTATAAGTTGACACTGATAATACTAGATATACCCCATAAGGCTAATAACATGACTTAGTGACTCTCTTTTATAATTGGTTAAGGGCATATCATAGGTGATATGTTTGGTGTTAAACCTTTGAGGATTAAAAATCATGATTAAATAATTTGAGCAATAGTTTTTCTAGATGTATAGCCTTAAGTGGTAGATGGAAAATTTTAAGTTCGGCAGATTGTGAACCCCTCACCCAAAAATTTGACCTACTTAGCTGAGTTAGTGGGACTAAGGTTAGCTTGAGTCCAGTTAGAGATAGAACACGATATTTTATTTAATTTTACAATAGTTATATCACTTAGCGCCCTTACCATGCTCCGATAATTGGAGCGCTACACTAGCCACTGCCTTCCTACAAATTCTACACCCTTATCCTAGACATGCCCATCACCCAATTCTCATCTTTGTACAATTTTCTAATTGTTGGGCGCTTTTTTGCAAAGAGCATTTATGTGTCCACACCATTGGACATGACACATGAAGAAACCTATTTTTCGCTCATATGGATTTTTCCATAATTTTTCGGAATGTGCAATGTGCAATATCGCCCACCCCTTTAAACCTAGCCTTGCATTTTAAACAATGCAAGTCTTATACCATCCTTGACAGTCTCTCGTGGCTTAATCTTAATTTTAAGGACAAAATTTTTGTAAGTTGGGTAGAATGTAAAACCCCTATTTCTAAAAACCGTATTTATTATTTTTTATTAATTAATAATTTAATTATGGTAATTATGTGCTAAATAGGAGAAATAGATTTTTAATAATTTTTATTTTAGGTGTTCGGACACTGGACATATGGGACCATCAAGAATTTTTCGGAATTTATTCCATGTAGGAGACCCCTTAAGCTGTTGCTAGCCTAATGGTGTGCATTATTCTAATCCATAAATTTTCTTATGAGTATATATATAATATATATGTATACCCAAATATATATATGTATATATATATTTAGAAAGGAAAAGAAAAGAAAGTAAAAGAAGAATTAAATAAGAATTTAATAATAATAATAATAATAATAATAATAATAACAAATGAACTACTATACTTAAACCACTCCTTAGGAATTTGCTATACCCATTCAGCAAACTTGCTGTTAACGACCCCTTTAGCAAACTTGCTAACTCACGTGGACCGCCCACTTTAATGCTTCAGCAACTTGCTAACTCATATAGACCCATCCCGCTTCAGCGGCTAACTTCCCAACCCGACCCCCTTTGGCCGCCCCTATTCCGCTTCTTCCTCCCTATTATATATATATATATATATATATATATATATATATATATATATATATATATATCTCAAAAACCCTAACCTAAATCTCCATACCTCCTCTTCCCATCTAGAGCCGTCACCGCAGCCAGAGAAGCCCCGCCAAGCCGTCCAAACCATCCCGACGACTCCGACCTCGCGCACTGCAGATTCCCACACGAGGCACCTTCGCTCCGGAATTGTTTCCCGTCGACTCGCTCAACCAAACGCCGTTCCGTCTTCACCGGTATGCTCACCCCTTAACCCTCTTCCATATTTATATTATAGCCAACCTCGAAAAACGTGTACCCCTAGGCGAAAAGCAGCGTCCAAAGTGGGCGCGAGCAGACCTAATTCTGGAATCGCAGAAAATTGCGGTGACCACCTATATTGCCGAGTTCGTATCTCCCACCATAGAGATTCGAATTCGGTGATTCTTTTTGATATATGTAGAACACTTGACCTACTTTATTTTCTGTTAAATAATCCTATATTATTAGCTGCTATGGACATAATTAAATTCGTCACAAAACTGCGCGAACCCACTTTTTTTCAGATTTCTAAAAGTTGAAAAACGGAGCGCGCCCCGCCAAACGGGACCGCCCCACCGTTTACCAAGTGTACCGAATGGTGTACGTAGCATAGCCGGACACGTGAAAATTTGTGGGGACTGATTCGGACGCGTGTGCGCGCCGGAATCAGGCCGTATCCGCGGACACACTCCGTGTCGCAACTTTTGTGGACCTCGCACGTATTTTGTGCACGCTTATCAGATTGCGACGAAACTTGCGCCACTGGACTCGTGGTAACGCGCTGTTCCTGTGACCCAATTTTTACACAATTCTGAGATGGTTGACCAAATAGCTAATTGGCGGGCCCCACAGTTGACTTTTTGGACAAAAAATTTGTTCGGCTCATCAGAATCCACATTTGGACATTCCGTTGGGTTCGTATTGACATTTAGAGTTGTTTGACCTATAATTTGTCCCATTTAGAGACTGTTACCTTTAGCACACTTTCGGTGCAAAGTGGGCCACCCATGGACCCCACTTTTGCCCGAAATTACCGTTTTGCTCCTGTGTCCAAATTGGACGAAAGGGATGTACTTTTTAGCTATTTTGCTCATTCTGAAAATGTTGATGATATTTATTTCAGCATCCGAAGATATTGTTCTGCGGCCATAGCTTTTAATCCTGTGCGTTTGACTTCTGAACAGTACACCTTGCAGCTTTCTTACTAGGCAAGATACCTTGCCAAATTGTTTACAATACTTTGCATGCTATTTATATTTCTGTTTATTTATTTTATTTTTGTATAGTTCTTGCATGTGTAGTTTTTCTCCAGTCATTACTATGTATTAGATATGTTGACACACACATGGCACCTAGTATCATGGGAGGACAATCATTAGGCGAATGGGCTTTTAACCACTCTGGTAAACTGTAGTATATAGCTCGCACTACGGGCGTGTGTCGCGCTGGTCGCTACCCCCACGGTATGTCGATTTCTGGAGTCTCGCTGGTCGCTACCCCCACGGTATGTCAATTTCTGATGTCCATTGACGTGTGTGTGAGTTGTGAGGTAGATCGAGTAGCCTACCCTTGCCCATACGTCGAAAAGTTGTCCTTATTTGCATTCATATAAATTATCTTGTACTGCGTACTTATTTATTTTCAAATTATATGCATGTTTACTGTATTCAAGTTGGCTCGTATTTTCTGTATCTTGTTACGTCCCTCTGAGGACCTGGTCCTCTGCCAAGTGTATCTATTCTTGAGCATTTGCAGGAGCACAAATTGGATGGCTATATATGTTTCGTGGATGTCCTCTTCGAGCCCGTGATTGCTAGATGGTGTTCTTATATGGTGTTGTTGTGTTATACTTACTTTAATGTTTGCTCTTACATTCGAGTTGGTAGTGGATTTGTTTCCATCCAACTATCATCCTTAGATACTTATGTTGAGATCTAGTTATATAGATGCTGGTTAGTCATTTATATTGATTTTTTGTGGATGAGATTTAGATTGTACCCTATGACTTGTGACATATGTTTATACCACTTGTGGATTGATTTTTACATTACAGCGTACGTGTGGATTTTGGTTTCCATATATTGGAGTTGCCATATCCATGCGGCTGGCATGCTTACGTGTTCCTAGTCCTACGTATTTTGGGACTGGGGCATAACAAAATGTTTTTTAGGTTTTGGCAAGGTTTAATGACTAGTCATATTTTGTTGTGTACTTACTTGCATGTGCAACCAATGTAGAGTTAATAACTAAATAATAACTTAATTTCACTAGAAGTTAGAGTCTAATTAGTGTAAATATTAATTGTTAGGTGTTCGAGATGTTCCTGTGGAAAGCCCCGGACCAGATTTGTTGTGCTCGCAACTTGGCTTGGAAGGTAAGTACACCTTGCATGATTTTATTATTCTATTTATATTATACCTAGTTTTATTTGTTTAGTCCTGTGCACGAGTCTTAGTGTAGTAGACTTACCGGGTATATTGTGAAGTACGTGGTAACTTCTGACACTTGTTCAACACGTTCACTGAGTGAGAGAGAGTGTATGGACTAGCGTGTTGACTGGCCATTGATACATGAGTTCGCGTCTTGTGTTAGTAGTTGATGTTAGTTTAGTTCCTAGATTTTATTGACATTATTGAATTATATCTGGACCGCATATACGGTTCAGATAGTACATTGGAAGAAAAGAATCAACTAGTGAGCGTATGTAATTTTTATTTTTTACTGTACAAATGGTGTAAATGGTGTACCCAGGAGTTCTATTGAACCCTTGGACGGATGACTGGTCCTTCTATTTCTCCCTCCATACATTACTAGAGATGTCTCGAATGCATTTTACGTAGATGGTTTAGTTACCCTATTTATTGTTTACTGCTTTACTTTTATGCATGTCAATTTCTTGTGTACTTGTTATGTCCCTCTGAGGACCTGGCATATTTTTCAGATCCAGATGAGTACTTGTACCCGACGGACTACGGAGTTGGAGATTTTATTGACGAGGACCTTAAGGTGAAGCCACGGCAGTTTTCTTGAGCGTTATGGATGATAGTTGCTTAGTGTCTTGGGTGTCCTTATCTAGTTAGCTAACGTCCGAATAATTTTATTATTGTCTAGTTGTACTTCTTTCAGTATTCTTTCATACTTTATTATCGTAGATTATTCTCCACTAGACTTTATTTGTAGTGGGTTCTGAGACTTTATCTATTCACTTAGTTTCCTATTCTATGATATTTGTGGATGAGACTAGATTATTACCTGCCTAAAATGTTGTGTCTTAGTTATATTCTATAGCATACTACCACTGGTTAGGTCCATTAAATTGGGTTCATATACTTGTTCGTATAGCTGACATGAGTACAAATACCTGGTCCAACATATTATGGGACTGGGGCGTAACCTATTTTTAGTGGTGGCCCATGTAGGTCGAATTAGCCATTTTGATTATGTAACTGTACCGAGCAGGCCTGCACCAAGGATTATAGTTTTAGGTCTCATCCACACTTGACTATAACTCACCTTCCTTTTAGTCTGTTCTATTTAAATTAATGTTTGCATCCTGCTTGATTCATATACTTTTCATAGTCCTCCGTCCATCTCTTGCAGAAAGATGAATTTGCCTAACAGATGTGCCACTACCGGAGGCAAAATATCTCCAGGGGTCAATGGCCAATCACCAGAAGAGGCCTCTACGACTCCCCAACTTCCAGGACCGGATGAGCAGACTAACAATCCGGTTCCACCAGCTTTTTCTACGGTGCCTAACACGGTTTTCCCAGCTCCAACAGCACCGCAGGACGGCCAGGCACTGATGTTCCAATTCCTTCAAATAATCATACAGGAACAAAGATAGCAGGCAACTGGATTAGCTGCCGAGCATAGGCAGTAAGCGACAGAGCAGAGGCGGTAAGCCGCGCAGATAAGGAAAGGATTTCTGATAATACTTGAGAGGTTGGTTGTACCAGCACCCGCACCAGCACAGGCACTAGCTCTAGTGCCACAAGCGTATATTAGTTCAGTAAAGAATTTTATAAAAATGAACCCTAAGCCATATAAAAGCAATGAGAGCCCAGATGAGTCCACAACTTGGATAACCAGCGCTAAGAAGCTTTAGGAGGTATCACAGCTGCCTACTGATTTATGGATGACAGGCATGAGGACTCAGTTATAAGGGAACGTTCATCACTGGTGGGAATCGATGGAGCGCCATTTGGGTATACGCCAAACTTGGGAGCAATTCTTGGTGTACTTTGAGAAGAAATACTTTTCGGCTATTGTGAAGGATGCATTGTACAACCAGTTACTCTATCAAGAGCAGGGGAACAAGACGGTTGGTGCGTACGATTTGGAGTTCAGCCACCTCAGTAGATATGGCGTCGTTCTGATACCCAATAACTTGGAGAAAGCTAAAAGATTTTATCACGGGCTGACTCAGGAGCTTCAGCACTATACCAGCTCATATTCCCAGATCTCTTATGCTGAAGTATTAACATAAGCCAAGATTCAGGAGGACATTAGCAAGGGAAAAGAAAACAAATAGAGAATTCAGCAAGGTCCTGCAAAGACGCAACAATGAAGGCCTATCAGACAACCAATGGGACAACAACAGAGGACATGGCCCTACCAGCTCAAAGAACCTCCGACTTGTCATTTCTGTGGCAAGAGGGGGCACATGCAAAAGGAGTGCAGAAATAAATTAGAAACTTGCTTGATTTATGGATCAGGAAAGATCAGGCTCAGGATTGTCCGTAGCGTAGAGCTATTATTCAATTTGGAGGACAGAAGCCAACAATACCGGCATCAGAGCAACCAACAAAGGAGTAGTATTTCGTCTACCAGCACTAGGAGGGCAGCAGAGAGGACCACGCTTGGCACTACAAGTAGTGCAGTTCGAGAGAGACAGACAGCAGGCAGGAGCTCAGAGGCAAGGACAGGTATTTTTACTGACTCGTGGAGGAGAAGAGACTGAAGGAGATGCTACTACAGGAATTATTCTAGTTAGATCAATACTTGCTACTATTTTTTTTGTTCTGGTGCCTTCCCTTTATTCATATCATCTAGATTTGTAGCAATGCATGTAATAGCTACTTTACCCTTGCCTAAGAGTTGGAGGATTCTTACCGGGGGAGGAATAGTGCCTGTAACTAGTACCTGTAGGACTTGTTCAGTTATTGTTTGTTGCTGAAAGATGAGAATTTGCCTTTTGGTATTTCCAATGCCAAATTTTGACGTAGTATTGGGATAGATTGGCTTAGTCAATATCACGCAATATTAGATTGCCATAGAGGTTGTGCTATCTTTAAGCCGCAAGGTTAGCCAGAGTTTGAGTTCATGAGATGAACTACGGAGAAAGGAATAGTCCAGTACGGTGGAGCTTGCATGACAATGGAAGCTGCGCTGCCACCAATCATTGAGGATTTTGCAGATATCTTTCCAAACGAGTTGCCAAGTCTGCCACCGGACAGAGAAGACAAGTTCACTATTGAGTTTAGTGTCGAAAGCTGTGCTGATAATTTTTAATGTGTATCGACTGGCAAAGAAGGAGTTAGATGAGCTAAAGGTGCAGTTACAAGAGTTTCAGACAAAAGATTCATTAGGCCAAGTGCATCACCTTGGGGAGCCCCAGTTTTGTTCGTGCCAAAAAAAGATGGACAATCTGCATGTGCATCTACTACAAAGCCCTTAATACAGTGACCATCAAGAATAAGTACCATCTATCGCGGATTGATGACTTATATGACCAGCTGACAGAAGCACGGGTGTTTTCTAAGATTGATTTGAGATCGGGATACCATCAAGTGAAGGTGAGGCGTGAGGATATTCAGTAGACGGCTTTCAGGACTCTTTATGGCCACTATGAGTTCTTGGTAATGCCCTTTGGTTTGACAAATGCGCCGTTCGTATTTATGAATTTAATGAACAAAGTATTCCATCAGTACTTGGATAAATTTTTGGTCGTATTCATCAACGAAATTTTAGTGTACTCGAAGAGCCATGAGGAGCACGAGGAACATTTATAGAAGGTGATAAAAATATTGGGACATCAGAAGTTATATGCTAAGCTAAGAAAGTGCGAGTTTCTCCAAGATTATGTCTCTTTTCTTCGGTATATTATCTCGGGAGATGGCATATCAATGGATCCAGCTAAGATATCAGCAGTAGAGACGTGGCCGACCCCAACCGACGTCTCAGAGGTGCGAAGTTTTTTTGGACTTGCCGGATATTACCGGAGGTTCATGGAGAATTTTGCGAGGATTGCAGAGACTATGAGAAGGTTGACCCGCAAGGACCATGAGTTTATTAGGAAGGAGGAGTGATAGATGGTGTTTAATGAGTTGAAGAAGTGCCTGACTACAACACTGATCTTGACCATACCTACTAGACCTGGAGGATTTATTATTTATAGTGATGCTTCTGGAAAAGGATTAGGATGTGCCTTGATGCAGCATGATAAGGTGGTAGTATATGGTTCTCAGTAGTTGATGATCCATGAGAAGAACTACCCTACTCATGATTTGGAGCTTGCAAGTAGTGATCTTTGCTTTTGAAGCTTTGGAGGCACAATCCATACGGAGAGACTGTGAAGATTTATACAGATCATAAGAGCCTAAAGTATGTATATACTCAGAAGGATCTGAACTAGAGGCATAGACGATGGCTCAAGTTGATGGCAGATTTTGATAATGAGCTACAGTACCATCCAGGCAAGTCTAATGCAGTAGCGGATGTGTTGAGTAGGAGACTGATGGTGTACTTCTTGACAACACAGAAGGAATTATTATATAATTTGGAGAAACAAGGTATAGAGGTGGTTATGCTAGGAGAAGTCACAAAGTTGATGAACCTTCAAGTTCAATCATCATTGGTGATTCGTATCAAGGCAGTTCTGCCGACCGATGCAAGATTTCAGCGACTTCGACAAAGGACTGAGGCTGGATTATAGACTGGACTGAGGATACATGATGATAGGACTTTGACGTATGGGGATCTCCTCTATGTTCCCAATGGAGAGCTTAGGTAGGAACTAATAACTAAGGCTCACAGTTCAACATAATCTTTTCATTCGGGAGGTACGACGATGTACAAAGACTTGAGACAGCATTACCGGTGGCACGGGATGAAGCAAGAGATAACACGGTATAGGGCAAAGTGCTTGGTGTGTCAGCAAGTTACGACTGAACATCAGAGATCAGCATGACTACTTCACCGCTTCCAATCCCGGAGTGGAAATAGGAGCACATTACTATAGACTTTATTACAGATTTCCCGAGGAGTCCAAATAGCTGAGATACAGTTTGGGTGATTGTGGACATATTGACTAAGGTAATACACTTCTTACCCTTTAGAATTGGACAATCTACAGAAGTTTTGGCAGAGATATACATGAAGGAGATTGTATGCCTACATGGAGTACCAGTAAGCATAATTTCCGATAGAGATTCAAGATTTACATCACAATTTTTGAGGAGCATGCAGGAGAGCCTAGGAACTAGATTGAAGTTTAGTACTTCCTATCACCCGCAGATAGACGAACAGTTATAGCGCACCATTTAGACGTTGGAGGACATGTTGAGAGCGTGCATGCTTGACTTTGGAGAATCTTGGGAGGATCACTTACACTTGGTGAAGTTCTCTTACAATAATAGCTACAAAGTAAGCATTAAGATGGCTCCTTTTGAAGCATTATAAAGAAGAAAGTATTGATTGCCAGTATGTTAGAGTGATGTGGGCGAGAAACAGATACTTGGACCAGAGTTGGTAACTCTTACAGTGGAGAAGGTCAAGCAGATTCAAGGTCACCTTCGAGCAGCACATAATAGACAGAAGCAATAAGAAAATACTCACCATCGACCCCTAAAGTTTAAGTCGGGAGATCATGTGTTCTTAAGGATCTACCCTACTAGAGGAACCATTAGATTTAGAGGTAGAGGGAACCTTGGTCCGAGGTACATCCGACCATTCAACGTATCGGAGCGTGTTGGCGAGGTTGCTTACAGACTAGCATTATCACTGACCTTGGAGGGTGTCCATGATGTGTTCCATATTTCACAGTTGATGAGATATATGGCGGATCCTAGCCATGTACTGGATCATTCAGAGATCACCGTGGGACCAATTTTGTCTTATGAGGAGCAGGCAGTTGAGGTTCTCGACCGCAGAGAGAAGGTGCTAAAGGAAAAGTCCATTTGACTAGTCCGTGTAGCTCGGAAGCATCATTCACCGGACGAATCGACTTGGGAGCGGGAAAATTCTATCTTAGAGCATTTTTCCCACTTATGTGAGATTTCAGGTATGGATTTACATACCATATTCTTGTTTGTCTAGATCATGCCATATTCTTAATTTCGAGGTCAAAATTTTCTTTGGTGGGTAGGTTGTAAATCTTCTCACCCAAGAATAGGTATTTGTGTATATTTTATATTTACTGTATTTGTTTATATTATTTTAAAATCAATTAAAATCCAATTGTACTTTAGCATACTGCACTGTAGTTTTGACATTAATAATATAGAACAACCCCAAAATCTGTATCGTCCTTCGTAGGAAGTAGCCTACTCTGGAGACACTACTTATAGGATCTTGGCATTACCTAAATTTGATCAACCAACATTAGTGTAGCACTAGTGTAACAACCATAGTTTTTTGTATGTAATATTTATATATTTTATATATAATTTATTATTGGTTACTTTCCAATCCAAACTTTCTACAATTAGCAACCCATAATTCAAATTCCACCATGAGGCCCTCATGCCAAACTAGGCAAATGTTTTTGTAAGATTTGCATATATTTATCTATTATTTATTCCCTTAGTTATATATTATTTATTCCCTTAGAATCTCAATTAAATCTTAATGATTATTGGTTTAAAGATTTAACAAAGATTTGTTACCAACCAAATTAGGAAACAAATAATACTAATCCTATTCCTACCCTATGTTCGAAACCCCCCATAACCGTACGTATTCCCCCTTAAACCGTCGACCTCTCTCCCTCTCTATCCATCCACATCCGTATATATATATATATATATATATATATCAACCTCTCATCTCTTTCACTTAAACCCTAACATAATTTCCTCTCCTCCTCCATCATCTTGCCGCCGAACCCATCCCCCTAGCAGCCCACTGATGTCAGCAGTCTAAGGCCGACCACCTCCTTCATCCAAGACCCATAGTCATCTTCTTCCTTCTCCACCTAGTAAGTTCTTTCTTTAATCCTTCTTCCTCTAATACACACATATATATATATATATATATATATATATATATATATATATATATATATATATATATATATATATATATATATATATATATATATATATGTGTGTGTGTGTGTGTGTATGTGTGTGTGTGTGTGTTTTGATGATTCAACTCTATTGTTTTATGTTGAAGAACACATGCAACCCATGAAACCTAGTTTTGATGTATAATCCATAAGTTTTGTGCATGTATGAAACCATCTTTAAAACCTTCTTTAAATATTGCTAATGAACATATAAATGTGTTGTTATTATTATAGATTCAATTCAGTTTTATTAATAATTACACAATTATTAATGAGTATTGAATTGGTTTTTTAGCATGATAGTTGAATAGTTTGGACCTAGTTTTGGTGTATGCATGTTGGAAACACTTGTACTTTGTTTGGACTTAATCGTAGATAGAAAAATTCTAATTTTTTTCGATGAATTAATATTTTTTAGAAAATATATATTCTGAAATAATATTAAATAAATATTATTTTGATGTTTGTGATGTCACAATATTCATGTACCATCCCTTGACATGCATACTAACAATCATGGTTACCAATACTAATATATCAACTTCTAGAAGATAAACCCTAATTAATTTTATTTATATAAAGAAAAATGTATTTATTTCTTTTAATACTAATTTTTATAAAATATATTCATATTTATTTTCTATTGATAAAAATTAAAATTTTAGGTGTTTTACATAACAAGTTGACATAGTTTTGACCCAACTTGACCCCAACAATTTCAGGCTTAAACCTCGACCAAAAATCTATATTTTCTACATATAAAATTATATTATTATATTTTAATTCTGATATTTGAGTATTTATTCCAAATTTTCTTATTTGTCAAAAATTGGTTTTGGTGACTAGTCGGTAGACCCATATGATATAGTTTTGGTTCCTACTTGATTTTTGGACTCATAAAATTTATAGGAGATGACCCTATTACTAAAAACCTATTTTTCTAATAAATTCTAGAATTTTTTAATAAATAAATGATTTTTATGGTTTGGGCAAGGTTTAATGACTAATAATATTTTAGTGTGTAGTTACTTGCATGTGAAACCAATGTAGAGTTAATAACTAGATAATAACTTAATTTAACTAGAAGTTAGAGTCTGATTAATGTAAAAATTAATTGGTAGGTATTCGAGACATTCCTATGGAAAGCTTTGGACCAGATTTATTGTGCTCGCAGCTTGGCTTGGAAGGCAAATAGACCTTGTGTGATTGTATTGTTCAGTTTACATTATGCCTGGTTTTATTTGTTTAGTTCTGTGTACGCATCTTAGAGTAGCAGACTTGCCGAATATATTATGAAGGTACATGGTATCTTCTGATCTAACACTTGTTCAACTTGTTCACTGAGTGAGAGATAGTGCATGGACTAGCGTGTTGACTGGCCATTGACACGTGAGTTCGCGTCTTGGGTTAGTAGTTGATGTTAGTTTAGTTCCTAGATTTTATTAACATCTTTGCATTATGTCTGCATCACGTATACAGTTTGGATAGTACATTGGGAGGAAATAATCTACTAGTGAGCATACGAAATTTCTGTTTCTTACTGCCTAAATAGTGTAAATTGTGTACCCCCGAGTTCTATTGAACGCCTGGTGGGATGACTGGTTCTTCTATTTCTCCTCCCTCATGTGCTACTAGAGATGTCTCGAGTGTATTTCACATAGATGGTTTAGTTACCCTATTTATTGTTTACTGCTTTACTTTTATGCTTATCGATTTTTTGTGTACTTGTTATGTCCCTATGAGGATCTGGCACCTTTTTCAGATCCATACGAGAACTTGTACCCGACGGACTACGGAGTTAGAGATTATGCTGACGACGACCTTGAGGTGGAGCTATTGGAGTTTCCTTGAGCGTTATGGATAATAGTTTCTTAGTGTCTTTGGTGTCCTTATCTAGTTAGCTGACGTCTGGACTATTTCATTATTGTCTAGTTGTACGTCTTTAAGTATTCTTTTAGACTTTATTATCGTAGATTGTTCTCCACTTGACTTTATTTGTAGTGGGTTCTGAGACTTTATCTATTCATTCAGTTTTCTATTCTTTGATATTTGCGGATTAGACTTGATTATTACCTACCTAAGATGCTGTGTCTTAGTTATATTATACAGCGTACTACGACTGGTTAGGTCCTTTAAATTGGGTTTATATACTTATTCGTACAACTGGCATGAGTACGTATACCGGGTCCTACGTATTTTGGGACTGGGACATGACAAACGGTCCATATCTCAAACCTAAAACTATATATATTATCATTTCTCTATCTCTTCTCATTATTTTTTTCTTTCCATTTTGCCTTAGGTTTCCTCTCCCTCCATAGGCAAGCACATCTTGCACAAGAAAAAGATTCATGGATTTATGCTTGCTTTTAGTTCTTAATAATTCTCGTTTATTTCTAGCTCATATTGTTGGGACTGAGCACCCTTTCATCTTTAATATTTGTTGTTCTTGATTTTCTTGGTTGGAATTGCATGGATCTGAGTTTGGGTCTATGGGTTAACTTTTATTATCCTTTGATTTGGTCTCCCTAAACTTTGTGTTTTAAAAAACTAATTAGCTTATAGTGTAGAGCTCCATATTTTATGTAACTTTGCTTTTGACGTGCTTGATTTTGAGTCCAGCTAGTTCATTGCTAAAATTTGATTCAATATGTAAAATAAAATGGCTGACTGGAGAAGAAGAATAGTGCTCTGTAAAGAGTACGCAAGATGACCCATTTGGCATAGAAATATGTATGTTTCACTTTGGGCGTATTGGTGTGTTGTCCCAATTCTTCGTTCGTACTAATCATACTGTACTTAGTCTCCTAGCAAAAGTGCGCCAGTCACAATCCTGGAGTCAGTGGCGCACTTTCGAGAGAAAAACTCGGTTGGCGCACTTTGTGCGTATTTAATCAAGTTCTTCCTGGGAAACCAAGAGAAAGTGCGCCACAGTCGGTTAGCGCACTTTCTTTGCTTTTGGCAATATGGCGCACTTTTCCTATGTTTCGTCAGCTGGCGCACTTTTCTTACGTTGATTTGATTGTGCACTTTCTTCTCTCTTCATTTCCTTAAGGACAAAACTTTTTGTTGGTTTCGCAATTTAGGTGTTATTAATTTGTGTGTATCACGACTGACGAGTTTCTCGACTTTCGAGATTTGACCTCAGATTGTTTGTTTTATCTTTTAGCTAGTTGTTCGCACACCTTCTTTGAAAGCACGTCTTATTTCTTGCCCCCGTACTGTTGTCAAGTGCACCATATTGGTTAACTTGACAAAGTGAGTTACCCACTTTGTAGCTCGTGCACTTTCTTGCAAAAGTTCTCCAACCTTGTTTTTGTGAGTTTGCGCGCCAACCTTATTTCTATGAGTTTGTGCGCCAAGCTTATTTTTAGTGAGTTTGTGCTTCAAGGTTTTTTATGTGAGTTTGTGTTTCAAGCTTATTTGTGAGTTTGTGCGCCAACCTTACTTTGGTTAGTTTGTGCGCCACCCATTTTTGTATTACATGAGACTTTATGTGCCTGACCTCCATGCGTACAATTCTATGCGCATGTTATCCTTAGTGATCCCATGCATGTATGTAGTATTTTTATTATGTGTTTACTTATCTTTGTTGGAATGTTCTTATCATACTCTATGTCGTTGATCCTGGTATTGCTTGTGTTATGATTCTAAGGAAGATTGGACTTAGAAACCAGACCTCTAGACATGACCATGTGCTAAGATTGGATTCATACATAGCATGAATATGTATTGGACTTAAGATTTTCTTGGTGAACCAGACTAAGTAAATAGTGACTAACAAGCTATGTGTATGACGTAAGCTTCATGTTATAATGTGATCAAGATATTTGTGACCAAATGATAATTGGTATTTAGACTCAAATACTGTATCCGTACTGATACAATTACTGCCTGATAAAGTTCCTGATCTAATGTGCACTGAGGTGCGATATACCATGTTAAGTGTTAATGTGATCATATTTGGGATGTGCCTCGAGAATGCCTCCAAATTTCTGAACGCGTGATACTTTAAATATACTATTTTCTCCAGTACGGGAATGATATGCGATTCAAATACCAAAGCGTAGCTAGGGTATTAATTTATTGAATGTTGCATACACGCTCGGGTGAATCCAGATCAAACTTCCATGGATTCGTATCTAGCGTACCAAACTTTGTACTACATCTTAAGGAAAATTCACATGTGGCCATGCCTTGAGATTTTTGAACACAATATAGGGTTAATTTAGCAAATAAAAGTGGTAGTAACATGGGGAGAAAATGATATCCCGAGATCATGCCAACGAACCTTTCCACAGAGATTCAATTTAAGTGCGCTATGGACTGGCCACCACAGATACTGTATATCATACGCCTTAGTGGAGTACAGTATTTGACCTATAATAATAGGCCGAGCAACTATTTTACTATAGGAACATTGGAACCGCTAATACCTTATTTTTAGTGTAGTGGCCTTATGGGAAACTGGTATATCTCGTATAATACATGTATATACATCTATTGGCTAAGTTAGCTAATATTCGACAATGGCGTGATATGAGGATACCTATTATGAATTATTCTGAGATAACTTCAGACTCCACAAATAGCAAGTCATACAAGTGTTTAGCCAATTGTATTAATTGGACTTGGTTGTGGTTGTATTATTCTGTTAGTAGCCTAAAAATAGACTATCATATTATGATGGATTCAACCCTTGTCCTTGTTTGGTTATAGGGTTGGGCCTTGTTCTAGGATATGCCATGGACCTACACTACGACGCAGAACTATTATATATAATATATTTTATCGCTTTGGGTTTTGTTCTTCTTTTTATGCTTTCTTTGTGGTACTTGCTATTTGGGATCTAACCCATTGATTTTCTATGGCCACGTTCTGAGCCAGCACCCGAGGATCCAGCGTACTTTTTCTCGACTAATGGCGCGTACCAGGAATATGATTACCGAGGATAACGAGTGAGTTCCTTTATTCACTGCTCGTCTTTTGTAAACTATATTCTTTTGGATGTTTAGCCAACCGACACATATTAGCCGGCAAATCTGGTCACTAGTTCCTTACATGACTATATATATTTAGACTGCAGCTGACTCACTGTCATGTGTATCTTTATCTTGCATCTGGCATATCATTTTGTATCGCCAGATCTTTAAAGAATATTCTGATATTGCGTTTGGGTCGCCTTACTGCTTATTTTGAGGTGTTCTATGTTATTGCTTCTTGTTTGAATGATTGAGATATATAAATTCTTGACCTTGGGAGACTTGATTGTAGCATGCACCCCTTTGTCTGGTTACATCCGTGATTGCCGTACGACGCATAGTTCCTTGTATGGTGTAGATGGCCATGTCCGTCTCCGTATTTTGGTATTACGGCATGGCAATATTTTAGTGGTAGCTCATGCAGGTCTGTGTTCTGCAGAGTTTTGGGGTGTCATGGTCATAGGAGTCTTAATCAAACATGATTCTTCTTAAAATTCTAAATTCTTCATCTTCGATACTCAGATTAAAATTTCCCAGATTGGTTGCTTCCTTGTTCCCTTTC
This sequence comes from Iris macrosiphon, assembly GCA_036927795.1. Taxonomy (NCBI): domain Eukaryota; kingdom Viridiplantae; phylum Streptophyta; class Magnoliopsida; order Asparagales; family Iridaceae; genus Iris; species Iris macrosiphon. The sequence goes on from JAYESA010000008.1 coordinate 57,027,936, forward strand.
GTCCTATACTTGATGTTTCTTGTGCTCTTATTTAGGGTTTCCCCTCCTCCAAATATTACAACAACAAGAGAGGTAGAGTTGCCAGTGGAACGCAGTCCTGTAGAACCCCAGCAAGGGATCCAGGTTGAGCCCATGATAAATGTGACGGAGCAGCAGGCTTCAGGTATTCCCGTACCTCCCATAGTATCGACAACACTAGATACACTGTCCTTGTTAGAAATTATCCGGGGAATATTGGCTGCCCAACAACATCAGATGGTGGTTCAGCAGCATCAACATCAAGAACAACAACATTAACAGCTTCATTAATAAGAACATAATGTCCTGTTGAACTAAGGGTTGCAAACGGCCCTGGAATGAGGCTGAAGAGTAGATTTTGGGGCATCTGTTAGGTTTTGCAGACTAAATCCCAGATATTTTGATGGAACAGAGAATGCTATTACGGCAGATATTTGGCTCCAGGATATTGAGGCCATTTTGGCAGCAGCTAAAGTTTTAGCTGAGGAACAGGTTTACCTGGTTCCCTTCCAGCTCCAGGATCTTGCAAGAGATTGGTGGGCCATAATAGAGATATTAGTAAGGCATCATATTTTTTGGGATGATTTCAAAACCCGATTGAGGGTAAAGTACTATAGGATTGTGGTTCAGTGCGATCTACAACAGAGATTTACCAACCTCAAGCAGGCTGGAAGGACAGTAGATGGTTATGTGGCAGAGTTTTGCTGACTGAACAGGTTTGCTCCGACTATAGTGGAGACAGAATTGGAGAGAGAAATAAGGTTCTATCAGGGACTTCACTTAGAGTTCTTACATATGGTAGAGGTGCATGACTACCAGAACTTCGAGGTAGTATTAATAGCGACCAAGAGGGTTGAGCTTACCTCTCAGAGGATGACAGCAAGAAGAGTAGACCGGAAGAGGCCTCATGGACAGAGTAACGAGAGAGGACCAATACCGCGGACATCGACACCATCTCCTGGCATTTACATCCAAGATGTAACATAGAGGAGGCCAGTGACCTCGACGGTTATAGCGCATACTCTACAGCAGCAACCTAGGCAGTAGTAGCAACAACAACAATGATGGGGAGGGATGACGGATTGTATATATTGTTGCAAGGGAGGTCATACCCGGGATATTTGTCTGGCAGCTAATACACTATGTTTGAGATATGGAAGCCCCAATCATAAGATTGCCACTTGTCCATTAATACAAAGTCCAGGAGGGCCAGCACAATAATTTTCTATATTGCCATCTCCAAGGGACGTGCATCAAGGAGGACCAACAGTAGCTGTACGGCTTGTAGCTTAATGTTCGTTGCTGATACAGGCTCAATTGTAACGACAACAATAGTAGCAGGTTCAGCAGAGACCGCAACAACGATACCAGGGAAGTTAGCAGCAGATAGTTGGACAAGGCCAAGGGCAGGCGTTCACCTTATCTATGGAAGAATCTATAGCGTCAGGTGACGTGGTGGCAGGTAACATTCTTTTTATATCTTTTTCTGCCATATCGTTAATTAATTCAGGAGCATCGCACTCATTTATATCTATATAATATGCGACACGTATTAGATTGAAGTTTAAGGAATTGCTAAAGAGGCTGAATATACTCATTGGCAATGGGATCGTAGGAGTTAGTAGAGTATGCTTAGCATGTCCAATCGTAGTATGGGAATATTTGTTACCTGCGAAGTTGATCGAGTTCCCTATGGGTAACTTTGACGTTATCTTAGGCATGGATTGGTTGAGAGATATACATGCAACAATAGACTGTCATGAGGGTAGAATATTGTTTAGAGTCCCGGGTCTAGATGAGTTTATTCTTAGCAGAATAGCCAGAGACCAGCATAAAAAGGGAATCGCAACAGTAGCGACGGAAGAGGATCCGATACCCAAAATAATTAAAGAGTTCATGGATGTCTTTACCAACGAGCTTCCCGGATTACCCCAGTGAGAGAAGTAGAGTTCTGTATAGAGTCGATGCCAGAAGTAGAACCAATATCATAGAAGGTATACCCAATGTCACCATCATAGCTTGATCAGTTATATCGACACATGGAAGAACTGAAGGCGAAGAAGTTCATTTGGACTAGTGGATCACTGTAGGAAGCACCATCGATGTTGGTAAAGAAGAAGGATGGATTGACACGGTTGTACATAGATTACATGCAATTGAATGCGATAAAAGTAAAGAACAACTACCCATTGCCAAGGATTGATGATTTGTTTGACCAATTAAGCGGAGCAAGAGTCTTCTCCAAGATAGATCTGCGATCAAGATATTATCAGGTGTTAGTTCGGGAGCAGGTGAATAATGCTCCAACGATATTCATGGATTTGATAAACTAGATTTTCATGCCATACTTAGACCAATTTGTGGTAGTATTTATTGATGACATCCTTGTATATTCTTGTAATGAGGAGGAGCATGAAGAACATCTTAGGATAATATACAGACCATAAGGGAGCACCAGTTATATATAAAACTTAGTAAGTGTATGTTTTGGCTGAATCACATATCCTTTCTTGGGCATATTATTTATAGAGCATGAGTGTTAGTTGATCCCAAGAATGTAGATGCAGTAAAAAAATGGCCAATTTCGAAGACAGCGGAGGAGTTGCGTAGTTTTCTAGGCTTGGCAGGATACTATAGATAATTTGTGTCCGAGTTTGCTAAGATATCGACACTTTTAACTCGGTTGACGCACAAGAAAGTTAAATTTGTGTGGTCAGTAGAGTGCCAGATAGCTTTTGAAGAGTTGAAGAAGAAGTTAATTTCTTCCTCGATCCTTACTCTCCCAGCAGGCTCCAGAGGATTCATAGTGTATTATGATGCATCTGGAAAGGGGCTTGGATGTATTTTGATAAAGTAGGGGAGAGTGATAGCGTATGCTTCTCGGCAGCTCAAAGATCACTAGAAGAACTATCCAACTCACGATTTGGAGTTAGCATCAGTGGTGTTTATGCTTAAGCTATTGAGGCACTACTTATATGGCGATCGGGTGGAGATCTTTATAAATCATAAGAGTTTAAATATGTATTCATGTAGAAGGACTTAAACATGAGACAAAGGAGGTGGTTGGAGTTATTGGAAGACTATGATGTGGAACTTCAATAACATCCAGGCAAGACAAATATAGTAGCTGATGCACTTAGTAGAAGAGGTGGCGAATTTATGTTGACCAATCAGAAGCATATTATAGAAGACTTACGAGAGAAATGAATCGAGATAGTACTTCCATGCGATGCAGGAATTTTGGCTAGCCTGCAGATCCAGTCAACTTTGGTGGATAAAATCAAGATAGCTCAGGCAGAGGATCCAAAGATTCAGAAACTATAGGCAGAATGCGAGTACGGCCTTTGGAAGGAGTTGACTATTCATGCGGATGGAATAATAAGATTTGGGACCATTTTTGTGTGCCAAGTAGAGATATCTGACAAGTAGTGATGATCGAGGCACATAGTTCCCAGTATTCTATTCATCTTGGAGGTACGAAGATGTACAATGATACCAAGAAATATTTTTGGTAGAACAGGATAAAACGAAAGATAGCTCAGTTCATTTCACGATGTCTTGTATGTCAACAAGTGAAGGCAGAACAACGGAGACCGGAAGGATTATTGCAGCCGCTTCCTATTCAGGGTGGAAGTGGGAACACATCACCATAAATTTTGTGATCGATTTACCTAGATCCGCGACTGGTCGAGATATAGTTTTGGTGATAGTAGACCGACTCACAAAAGTGGCACTTTTTCTCCTCTTTAGAGTGGGACAGTCTACAAAGCAGTTGGCAGATTTGTATATGCGACAAATTATGAGGTAACATGGCATGATGGTAAGCATAATATCCGGCCGAGGTACAAGGTTCACTTCTTATTTATGGAAAAGATTGCACGAGAGATTGACTACCAGGTTAAGATTTAGCACGATATACCACTCCCAGACAAACGGACAATCAGAGAGGACTATCCAGACCCTAGAGGATATGTTACGAGCCTATACTCTAGACTTTGGCAGATCTTACGAGAATCACCTTTACTTAGTGGAATTCTCGTATAACAACAGTTATCACGCCAGTATTCAAATGGCACCCGTCGAGGCATTATACGGCAGGAAAAGTATATCACCGTTAGCATGTGAAGACATTGGTGAGCGAAAGATGTTAGGCCCTAAAATAATCACGCAAATAGTATCAGTTGTCAGGCAGATCAGAGAGCGACTTCCAGTTGCGCAAGATCGACATCGTCACTTGACAGACCAGCATCGTAGGCCTTTAGAGTTTTGTGTCGGTGACTACGTATTCTAGCGAATTTTGCCAACCCGTGGAGTTATTAGATTCGGGGTCCGAGGGAAGCTTAGTCCGCGATACATTGGTCTATTTGAGATTCTTTATCCGGTATATGATGTGGCTTATTGTCTTGCCCTTCCGCCTTCGCTACATGAGATGCACGATGTATTTCATGTATCTCAGTTGCGTAGTATGTCCTATATCGGAGTCATATCGTCGATCACTCTGAATTAGTCGTTGTTATCGATTTATCTTACGAGGTGCAACCCATATCCATTCTGGGCTGAAGGAAGAAGGTACTCAAGAATCGGATTATTTTTCTTTCTCGATTTGCCTGGGGCCATCACACTCTTGGATAATCGACGTGGGAGTGCGAGAATGATATACGATCTCGGTACCCGTATCTATTCGATTCGAAAGTTATATTCTATCTTATGCCTTCACATCTTAGATTTTGTTATCAGGCGATGAACTATGTGTTGTGATGTTATTGCTTACATGAGTAGATTGCTTGTTGTCACAACCTGCACCTAGTGTAATGGCATGAGTACGTGGGTACGTCCAGCCTACGCCGCAACATTGGCGGTAGAACACTGTCTAGGTCAACAAAACTATCTAAACATCTCACATAATATATAATAAACCTGTCAAGATATCTTAACTCCCAAATGGAGAAAAATATATTAATATAATAATGGTAAACAATACTCAATCACAATAATAAATTAGAGGAAGATATGACACGATATAGAATAGAAGGAAAGAAATAAAGAGTCAAAATATATCACAAGTCCACTAGTCTAATCACAACTCAATGATCTCAAATATAATATATGCCAAAAGTGTCTAATTGACATATACAATATCATAAATAAACTTGCTAAGTCTCTTCGACTGCTGGAACTATCTCAATAGGTTCTTCGGGTGCTATCTCAACTGGCTCGCCATCCTGTGGCCCGTAGTGCGTAGGACATCAGTCCTCTAAAGAATTATCTGAAATAAATATATCCAGTCAAGATTGGAGCGAAGTATAACTCAATAGCAGTTCCAATAATTGACAGAAACTATAAAATAATAATATCAATGAAAATAAATAATAATAATAACTGAACTAGTAAATATCATGAAAAAGAGCATCATGGTTAAATAATGGCAAGAAACAGAGAACAATATGGTGATGAACATCAATGTAAGAAACTGGAATAAAGGAAATAATATAGTAAATGTGCCTTGATATATTAGAAAGATAATATGATCAGCTTGGACCTAGCACGGGCTATATATGAAAGGGAAGCTAGTATGATCATATGTGCGTTGCATGATCTGCTAGCTATCACGGACAATACTAAATTATGGACTATAAGGTATGATCACATATCCACTAATACTTTTCCATCCCCCCGACTAGTACACGGATCTAAATCATGATATGTTATAATACGTATATCATACTGCATGGTCTATAATATCATGCACTATGATTACGGTTTATATAATCACCAAGATATTATGGTAATAACTGAGTAATCATGAAACACGACACGACGATCACTGAGTAATCACGACAATAATATCTCATGACCAAGATTCACGTATGTCAATCCGTGTAACTATCGTATCAGAAATCAAATATCTCAATACTAAATACATAAAACATAGAGACTATCAAATAAGAAAACTATTAAAGAATGTACTCGCCTGTGGTCCTGAGCAACAAGTATGACTCGGTATCCGAGTTGGTGTCATATACACCTAAATTTGAATATCATGTCACTTGGTTGTAATGAATGAAAAATAAGTTAAAATGCACTAATTACGTTTTTCTAGGGCTATACTAGATTACACAAGTCAAACTAGGTCGTACTAGGTCCATACTACGGTATACTAGTCCATGTTAGTCAATATTAATATACTATATGCAATTAGTATATAAATAACTCAGGTATATAGATTATAGTTCATACCTTACTAAATAACTTAGTACTTAACATGCAACTAGACTACATTATTATCTTAACTTTAGTTCCTAACATTACTCATACCATCTTGGTATCTTAATTAGCCCTATAACCACACTTGGACTATGTACTCTAATCCATTACCTCGGTACCTCACTTGACATTTGGACTTATACTTATTACCTTAGTTAACTCTATTCCCATATCCATATCTAACTTTAAAATTCATAACTACACTTAATTCACTATCCTAATATTCAACTAAACCTTAGCCTATTACTGATACTCAAAAACTCCCACATATAACTCCTCATCAATACCCTAATCCATATACACCCACTTAATCCTAACACCTTCATGTGTCATATGATTCTACTCATCACTGATCATAACTCTACCATAAATACATCACCTTGCTACTAAGATACTAGATATTTCCTACCACCTGGTACATAGTATAATACATAAATTAAAACTCAAGAATTCCCTACATGTCTGCACATAGCACAATATTGCAACTCCTAATCCAAACTGAGTACCTTACTGCTCTCATCCCAGTCAGATGACTAAACATCTACCTCCTCCTATTGATGTTCACCTTCACCTCTAATGCAATGACTGACTGCATTGGTGAAAGCAGCGACTTCATACTGTAGCTGATACGCTGCATCACTGTCACGCCCCAGTCCCAAAATACGTAGGACTAGAAATACGTAAGCATGCCAGCCGCATGTATATGGCACTCCAATATATGAAAACCACAACACACGTATGCTGTAATATGAATAACAATTCACCAGTGGTATATATATAAGTTATAAGTCACAGGGCATAATCAAAATCTCATCCACAGAAAATCAAATATAAATAAATAACCAATATCTATGAAACTAGATCTCAATACAAAGTATCTAAAGATGATAGTTGGATGGAAACAAATCCACTACCAACTTGAATATAAAACAAACACAATATAAGTACAACACCAATAATCACGAGGCTCGAAGAGAAGACCTCCTCGTAATTAGCAAGTCCAGATCTGCGCTCCTGCGAATACTCATGAACATCTACACCTGGAAAGGGACCAGGTCCTCAGAGGGACGTAACAAGATACATAGAAGCATGCCAATAAAGTACTGAAATAAATATCCAATGTGTTGCCTAACCGTCTAAGTGAATGCAGTTTGAGAACAACTTTCCAACACGTGGGCTATCTGGCCATAAATGGGCTTGGCATGATTCTCTCGGAGAATCAGGGGACTAAAAAGCATGTCGTCTTTTGAACGCCAGAGGCCGCCTGTAATAAATGGGGTTATCACCACCCGTCGCTCCGGCTGAGCGTCCGGGCGAACAAAAGGAAAGTACAAAGGAGCCCAAATGCCTTACTTGTTGTTCTCCCTATCCCATGCTCTAAGCATGTCACATCCATGACACGATTTGGTTCATAGCCTATCTTTAGTACAATAGCCCAACCCTGCAACCAAACAAGGACAAGGATTGGACCACCATACTACAATAGACTATGTCCCTGGACTACTAATAACTGCTGAGTCTTCTAGCATGCAAAGTTTCTAACAACAGTTATCCCTAACGCACGGCCCACACGTACATGAGGCCAACCCAGTACGCAGTCCATGATCTATATGAGACTCACAACTCGTGTAACAACTATGTCACGGCCAATGAAACCTAATAATGCTTTATGGTAATGGGGCGGTCTCATAAACAAGGTCAATGCATATACATAATAAAAATAATCACAATGATACGTCGTTGCACCCAAGTTTCCTTGGACGCGCATTTTATATAACAGTTAAAATATATAAACTAATGACAGAAAATAAAGATGCATGCAACATATGTTACAGAAGTGGGTGAATAGGTTCCTCCATTTTAATCTATTTTAATTCTGAATAAAATAACCTAAAATAGTATTTTAATCTTATTATAATCTGATTTTATTGTAAAACTCAAATTTTGGTCCAAAGAAAGTCAACTTTACAGATTTGTGATCCGTGGCACACAAATCGAGACGATCCGTTGACCAAAAAGTCAACCAACTCAAATCCTAGATTTGTGTATGGAATATTATAGATTTCAACGCTACATGAATACTGGAATCGATAGTTTCATAAAATCAGAAGTCGGTAAAGAGTTATGGCCACAAGGGCGCACATATGACAGTTTTCGGTTGTTTCCTATTTACGTCTACGTTGCACAAATTTTACAGTAGATTAAACTTTCATATTAAATTATGGAAAAATAATTTTATGTAATTTTATCATGTCATATTTTCTAAACTTCAAACGACTCGTAATTTCGATTTCGGGATCTCCCAAAATCTCGAAAAAATAAAAATGCGTCTGATTTCGGACAATTGACACTTTCGGAATATTCTGAAAAAATAGGTTCTGAAATTACTAAAATAATTTATATATTCAAAAAACTAACCTTGATATGGTTCTAACAAAAAAATTGGAGCGTGTTTGGAGTCCGGAGCTAGGAGATATCGTCTTTTTAAGTCGTAATAACTACTAAAAAATGAAGCTGAATTTATGATGAATTTTGACTTTTTTTGGACGAAAAAGGGAGGAGTTTTGGGAAGAAAAATATGAAAGATAGTTTATTTCATAAATCTAATAGGTATTTATAATGGTGGAGACTATTTAATTGAATACGACTATGATTGGCTAATTTGGATATGATTAGGATCTGTTTCAATAAGGATAGGATATGCATGAAGTTGCTTTTCTAGTAGGCTCAGGATTTGAATTAATTTAAAAATAGAGTTTGAGTTTATCTCAATAATTTATAATCTTAAATAGAATTAAAGATAATACAAATAATTTATGTATAATCATATTAATATCTATTAATACTAAATTAACATCTAATCTAATATTATGACTATATATATCCAAATAAATCCTAAATATTTCAAAAATCTAAATAAATTCCTTAAAATTTTAAATAAATTAAAGAAAAATATATTTAAATATTTTAACCCTAAATTAAATATTTGTTAGTAACAACATGCTAGTATGGTCTCATAGTAAATCATGAAAGCCCTAAAAATTTATGTTTCCTAGGTTTTAATTACCAAAAATTCTAGAAAAATCTCCAAAAATCTAAAATAGCCTAAAAATATTTCTAAACAAATATTTATATAAGTAAATATATCAAAAATTTATTTTCTAATTAACTAAGAGAATACTCTAAAGAAATTCAACATCTATAATAAATATAATAATATAAAATACACATAAAGTACCTATTTTGGGTGAGGGGGTTTACAATCTACCCAACTTAAAATAATTTCTTCCTCGAAATTAAAATAAGGCATAATTTGTTAAATTCTTCACATTCGTACATAAGGCACGTCAATCACAATCTCTTTCAAAAATTTAAATAACAAAATCTATTCAAATCTATCGCGATCACTTCAAAATTAAGATAATCACTATTCAAATCAAAATTCAACCTATTGTAATCTCTTCTTACTTTTCCAAATCATCAATATCTAAATTTAAATTGAATCCATATAACATCTTCATGATTTAAATAATCCCATATCAAATTTTATATCACGATCTCCAACTATCATAATCTCCTCAAAAAAATAATTATAATCAAACATTATTCTTATTTTTAACTTATGAATTTTGTACTCTTCAAAATTTTAAATTCAATTTCCATCATCAACATTTCAAATAGGTGATCCACCAATCAAATTTAACTTTTAATTCAAATCATCAAATTATAAAATTTTGAATTTAATTCACCAATTGTTCAGGTCTAAAATTCTATATTTATCCTCAAAATTTAAATCGATGATTCAATCTTCAATATTCAAAATTTAAATCATGTGCTCAAAGTATAAATATTTGGTCCGCAATATCAAGATTTCATAATTTATTAAATCCTCATTATCTTAATCATTCCTCTAAATAATTTTCAAAATTTAAAATGACTTATATCTCTCAATCTAATCCTACTTGATCACAATCTAAAAAAAATTCACCTCAAGTTGACAATGCAACTTTTACCTAACTTAGAATTTATCCATCTATCACATAAGGCTATACATTTAAGAAAGATATTTCTTAAATTATTTAATCATGTTATTCAATCCTCAAATATTTTAACACCCAAATTATATCATATATGATATGCCCTTAATGACGAAAAATAATCATCAAGTAATATGATTGGACTATGGGGTATATCTAGTACTATCTGTATATCAACTTATACCAAGAACGAGCGTTCGTCTTTTCAAAATAGGGGAAGACGGAGAAAAATAATGAAGAGTTCAAGGGGGAGATAATAGAATACAAGTATGGGGATGAAGGCTTTTAAAGAATTTAAATAGGAATTGTCAAGGCAGTTGTGGATTAAAATCTATTAGGTAGATTCTTATTCACATACTCATATCAGTACAGTTATGTAACTGATACGATATATTCAGACATATCTAGAGGGCAAGTATATTCGTCTACTGGTCAACTATATATCTCAATCCACATAAAGTAGTATTGTGAAGGGCGAACCAAGCGCACTATGGTTGATCAGACCGTAATACACTGATTCTAAAATGTATAAGTGTATGCATCCAATAATACATATGTTGTGAACAAGCTTGATAAAAGAATAAGCTCGCAAAACTAGGCTATAAAATAGCAGCATTAGTCGAGGTAGTATATAAAATATAAATACGCTGGATTATGATGAAAGAAGGTACATAATAATTCAAGTTCACCAAGAAGATAAGACTCGTCTGGTGTTGTGCCTCTACAGTTGTCATACTAACTTCTTATCTAAGTCTATAATCGACCAAATGGGGGTATTGGCCTCTAAGTTCTACAGTCTGGATAAACACTATCTTCTTATGCAAGTCTATAGTTAATGTCATTCAGTTACACTTCAATAATAGGTCAAAAGACTATATGATACTATGTTGTGAGGTATACTACCCAACTTAAAATAATAAACTAATATTGTAATTGTCTTGAGGGAATTTTTCAGAATAACTTGGTCCTTGTAAATAAAGTAGAACTCTTGTTAGGGTATACGAGGAAAGATCTGGTACTCATTAGGGTCTCATATTGTATTATATAGGTCATGGTCATCTTAAGTCTTAGTCATAGTGCTTATAGAGCAAGTGTCAATAATAAGAATGGAAAAGTTACTGGTCTTTAAGTGAGAGAGGATATAACTCGAATCGAGGTATGGTACAAGTTACGCAATTTAAAACTAAGGGATAATCATCTGGTCACAATCTACAAGAATAACTCAACTTATCAAGCTCTAACTACCAAGCACAAAATTTTCAAATTTTAAGATTACAACTATAACCTTAGCAACTATATATCCTAACATAGAATAAAATTACTCGGTCTACAATCAGAACGGTTAGGTGGCAGGAATTGAAAGATGAAGGAAAGAAAACATAATTAGTCATCGCATAATAGCGAGCGCTAAGGGTTCAGAGGAACAAGTCATAAAACTAAATAGAAAGACTCTAGGTAATGTCATGGTTTCTTAAGGGAAGATGCTGTGCTAATCTCTGTGTTCGAGGTACGATCAAGAGAAATTTTCTAGTCATTCTCCTTGGCATCCTAAGATACTGTTCTGCTAATATGAAGACAAGAAGCTAAAGTTGTAGTTCTCTAGTACTATCTCACCATGATAAGCTAGGTTAGTCCTAATATTTAACCTTGGATTTCTATTGGTTCCTCAATACTAGGGTCAAATGCTATGGTCAAACTTCTAACTAACTCTAGTAGTGTTTATACTACTCTCAAGTCTTCATAAATACATCAATGGGTAATGGTAAACCAATCTATAAATAAGGGACGCTAGGGTTCATTAGGTATTCGGATCTTAGTGATGTGTCAGTACTCTAGTTGTATTCTTAATAGGAATATTACCCTAATTATCATCTAACAACAAGGAGTCCTATATTATAGCAGAGGCTATACTCAAGAACTATTAGGGAAGCACATGAATCAAGCATGATGCAATTATTCAAATAGAACATATTAGAAGAAATACGAGTCATAGTCAGTTGTGGATGAGTTCCTATACTCTATTCCTAGGTTCAGGCTTGCTCGGTACAGTAACGTAACCGAGACAATATGCTCTTGACCTACATGGGCCACCACAATCATACTACCCAGTTACCCGACTTATACCAAGGTATCAGTTACTCCTCACTTCAGTTCTTGCTGAACACCACTACAGACCTATAGCCTGAGCCCCCCTCCCCCACTCTTATATTGATATTCTAACTTGCCACATTCGAGCCCTATTGCATTCAGTTGTTAGCAGTCTTGCTATAAAGTCTTGCACTTCCAAGCACTGGTAGTACACTGCAATGCCTAGTATTGCAGTGTGTAGACCTCAGGCACGAGAGCCACAAGCTCGAGCAACTCACTCCTTATCACAACATCTGACACTCTACTGTACCCTCCAGTTCATATCATAATTTTACACAGTCTCCAACTACTTGGAAAGCCCTCTCCTCACTCACTGAAACTGAGTACAATCATCTACGCTTCTAAAATTTGAGATACACACTGATATATGTGTGCAGCTTTAAGTTGCTGCTACTGTGTATGCTTATACACTTGATCCCCTTCACCTGTCCATGGCTCGCACACACACTCACATATATACTATTAACAATATATATATACACAATGATATTAAGTATGCACAACTCCATACTAAATGGTCATTTTACCAAACACCTATAGTGTATCACTAGGATACTCAAGTTATATATTCAAATAAAGGGTCAAAACTCATAATTCTCAACTAATATCAATAATACATCTCAATTACATTTAATAATAACTAATGCAACTAGTTATAAGTGAACTTGAAGCGTAGTTACACAAATCAACCAAAATGAACCCAGTATCACACCGTATCTCAAAATACCATGATGCGCTCTACTCGTGTCCAATTTTGGATACATATCTAGTCTCATATCATAAATCTAAGTCTAATTAGATCTAATTGGTCTCATGACACACATTAGATGCATTAATCTTTATATTCCCCCAAAATAGGCATAAATTACCATGTAAAAATCATAATACAAGTCATATGAACCTAGTTCTTGCTCCTATGGGTAACCCTAAGCCAAGGAAGGTTTCCTAATCGTTAAATACATGAATTAGAATCTAAATTATTAGAGAAATAATTTATCTATTGCTCAAATGGACACAATTAGGACACAAACTCCTTGTCTATTCCTCCTTCTCCAAGTGCTCCTTGTAATCCAAGCTCCAATGCTTCTTAGATAATGTAATTGGAAGGGAATAGGGGTGAATTGAGGTAAATTTGGTGGAGGGATAAGTCAATTTAGGGAAAAACACAATTGGAGATCTAGAATGAATGAATTAATGAAAGAAGAGAGAGAGAAAGACCCCCTTCTATATGTGGCCGCCCCTTTTTCCTCTCCAAGTAACTACACAATGTCTAATACACCCCTACAAATTAGTCATGAGGTTTAATTAGGGAGGTCCATGTTAGGAAGCTTCTAATTCTTCATGAAACTAATGTAATCTCCTTAATTAATTAAAAAATGGGTCTAATGGGCCTAACCCAATGTTGGGCTCAATGTGTAATGACAATCTAATTTTGGTCCACTAATGACAAGTCAAATAATATGCTAGCCTACTAACTAATAATAAATAATACAACAAAATATAAGTAATTAGTAGCACAATATATAAATATCTTAATCACTAAATAATAAATATGTCTAATGATAAAAATACCCTCATCTAGAAATATGTTGGTGACAATTCTACCCTCTATAGAAAAATTTTGTCCTCAAAATTTAATGAAAGAACTAGCACTACAATAAGTAAGAAAGAATGATACCTCACGGTTTAAAAAGGTAAGGGTATTGCTCGCACATCTTGTCTTCCCTCTTCCAGGTAGACTCTCCCGGAGAGTGATGCCTCCGCGCGACACATACCAAGGGAATCGTCTGGTTTCGCAGCACCTTCTCCCTGTGATCCAGAATATCCACTGGCTACTCTGAGTAGCTGAGAGTCGGACGCATCTTGATTTCCGATTGATCCAATACGTGACTAGGATCTGTCACGTACAGTCTCAGTTGTGACATATGGAACACATCATGCACTCCCTTTATTATAGGCAGTAATTCTCGTCTGTAGGTCACTACACCGACCCTCGCAAGAACATCGAAGGGTTCGATGTACCATGGACTAAGCTTTCCTCCTCCACCTGTCACGCCCTAGTCCCAAAATACGTAGGACCAGGAGTACGTGACACGCCAGCTACGCATGAGACCAGACTCTGGTCTGACTCGAATACGTATAAGCTGTAATATAAAAGGGTCATATCTAGATATCCCATAAATATAAAACTCTATGTCTCAATCCACAATGTACAGCAATATACAAGAAATAGCTATATGTGCTAGAGTCGGTCGCCCAATAACAGACTAACTCGAATAGACTCGAGAAGAAGTATGAGTCTATAAAAACTAGGCTACAACAGCAGATAAAATAAATAATGTAAAATAACCATAATGCTGGTAGATATAATGTGAGTACCTGGTACTATGCCCGCAAGACATGGAACTCCAACAGCAACTCCAAATGCTCCGTAATCACCTATGCTTCAAAACTGGCAGGGAACCAGGTCCTCAGAGGGACGTAACAAGGTACAAAAATACAACAAGCCAAGTAACAGAAAGTACAAGTGCACGACAGGGTACTCTATCATAACCAAACTAGTGTGACACAGTTTAAAGACAATGTTCGACGCGTGGGCTTTCTAAAATAAAACTGTAGCTCTGAACATAGAGACACACGGGACGTACCATAGATCCGAGCACAGAGACACACGGGTGATACAACTACTCCAGAATACATGATCACTACATATAAATATATAAGCGCGTGCAGAGGAGCCCAAGTGTCTAGTAACTGTCTTCCCCTTCCCAAGCGCTCAACAATGGTGCGCTGAACCTGAACCTCTATCTAACAGTCTCGACTCACGGAAGTAACTCAACAGATGCGACCCTAAGGTCGTCCCAGTCTCTGGTCATGATGTCAGTATCAGGATACAGGAATCTGGCACGATCATAGTGTATGAGTGTGTCCTGGGGTATCGATGTACTCAGGTTCGTGCATCGAGGTACTACAAAGCATCTAACAATTATTCTAAGACGTCACGACGAACGTCAGCACCCGGTTGTGATCCGGACGCGAGGTATCGAACGTCAACATAAATACGTGCATAATGTACATAACGAAACAATAAATATATGTAAACTAAAATACAGGATGGCAAGGTACACTTGCCTACGTTCGACTGCTGAAGATGGGGATCCGGTACAGCGTCCAAGTCCGCGGGTTCCGTAGTACCTAGAGACGAGATACAAGCTAAATCAATAATCTGTTCCACGACAGACACGGATGCGACACACATCTACACGTAACTCAGTCTCAGCTATGACTCACCGGGACAAGACACTAGGGGTTGGCCAAGGTTGACTCGGAGTACGTCAAATCTAAATATATTAAACATCTGTACCATATCATTAATCCAAACCTCAATCTTACTATGTTCATCACGATATTCTGTGGTCCACCACATGATCCAATCCTTGGTTTCACCCCGGGTTTTCACAAACGTTAACATGCATATTCAGGTATCCTCCTCGAACAACTTAATTATTAATTATTTAAACCCGCAATATACAATCATCAACATTTTACCTTAAAACTACTCCTCGATTAATTTTATTATTATTTCTCAGTCTCCAATCACTGACTAACGGTTTGATATTACACCCTTTTCACAATCTATCACCTGCTCCACCACGTCTATCAATATTCCACTATCCTAGTATTATTCGTCCACAATTTAACTCTGCCCATCTCCAATGATAAAATTGTATATATTAAACGAACACCCTAGTTACCTCATGCTCTTAAAACCCATCCGCATTATTATCATATTTCCAACAGTCTTATTTATATATTTCATATTCTCACACACGATCACAAATGCCAATTTAAACCAAAATTAATCAATTAGCACTTTCATCAATTGTGCATTATAATATGCATTAACCAAAAACCTCTCCTGCATATATAAATTCCAAAATTCCCAATGCATATCAGTAACCCTTAACTAAAACCGTTTCATTCTTAATTCCTCAACTCAATGCATATCCATAAATTCTATTTCTTTCCTATGGAATTTTAACCCTAAATGTTAGCTAAGTAATCCTCAACACTTAAACATAAACCCTAAAACTAATAATACATAAAATAAATATATAAGTGTAAAGAGTGGGAAATGTTTCACCTTAGCGAGGTATTGTTGGCCGGAGGAGGGTGTCCATGGCAGATGGTGGTGGTGGTCGAGTGTACAGGAGGCCGGCTCATGGCGATTCTCGTCGGAGAAAGATAGGAGTGTACGGTGGATGAGACGGTGCTGGTGGTGATCGAGAGGGTGCTCGCCGGAGAATGACAATGGCGGATGGGGGCTGCCTGCGTCTGGAGCTCGTGGCAGCGCCGGAGGAAGCCGGCTCTTGTTGGTGCTCGCCGGGGCAGAGTGGTTCGTCGCCGGAGACGAGGGATGATCAGTCGGCAGGCCGAAGATCTCGCGGGTGCGCCGGATCGACGGGGATGACACTGGCCGGAGGACGAGGGGATGGAGGCTGCACAGCGGCTCGCGGAGGCTGCCCAGTGGCTCATGGAGGCTTGCTGGCCGGAAATAGTAATAACGTGGGGTGGCAGCTGCTCGCTTGAGGTAGAGCGAGGTCGGAGAAGAACGAGTGGAAGCCGGAGGGGGAGAATGCACAGTCGGCAGTCGGGGGGAAACGCACAGGCCGGTCGGGGGCACTGTACTGCCGGTGGTCGGGGGGGGGGAAGACGCACAGGCCGGTCGAGGGAATTGCTGCTGCACCGCGGAGCTGTACGGGGGTAAAGCGCCGGAGCGGGGCTGCGCTGTTCTGCACCGTTGGGCACGCCGGAGCGGGGCTGTTCTGTGCTGCACCGTCGGATTGGTCAGCGTCGGGAGCTGCACAGCCGAGCTGCTGCGGACAGTCGCAGGGGATGCAGTGGATCGGGGTACGGCGGTACGGCGATGGCCGGACCGAGTTGGTCGGTCGGTCCGTCGGACGGGGAGGAGTGCACAGTGGTCGGATGAACTCCTCTTCAGGAGGATGAAAGGAAGAAGAAGAAAAAAGGAAGAAGAATAAAGGAAGGAGTAGGAGTTTTTGTATGGAGAAAATATAGAGGAGGGAGGAGAGAGAGAGAGTGGAGGGTTTTCTACACCTAGGGATTCGGGCCTGCTTGGTTTAATGTGAGGGTGAGGTGATGTTGATGTTTTATAGGGGAGTGGTGTATTGGATGGAGGGTGATGGTGAGTCCTAATTTGAATGGATGGCTTGGATATGTCATGAAGAAAATTGTGTGCTCACAAAGGAGAGAAGAGTGTGGTTAGACCGGTCATGGGTGGGGGCTTCTCCATTTGGGTTTAAACTAATGAGGTGATGACACCTTGATTAATAAATTGCAACTAAGCCCCTTAAATTTGGAAAATTGCACAGACACATAAAATGATGCAAAAATAGTGGAGAAAATTGTGTTTGGTGATTTGCATGGTGAGGGGCTATCGTGTGTGAGGCACGGGTTTAATTTAATGGCCATCGGGATTAATTGGGGATTAAAATAGGATTAGGCAAAATTGGTATTCCTGATTAAAATAGAATTAAAGTGTCCCGCACTTTTAAATTAAATGGGGGCACTTGGGGTCAAAATTCGGAAATGACACAAAGGTCAAAAATAGTGGGGCTTAGAGTCAGTCTTGGAACCTTTAGTTGGTCCGGCTCAACGGGTTAAGTTGGTATCTCAAAATTGAGGGTAACGACACAGGTGTCCGACACAGAATTAAATATGGATTACGGTTACGAAAAATTGTGCAATTAATTTAGAGCACAATGAAATCGATTTTTTTGTGACAGAAAAGTTCAATGCCTAAATTGGTGAGTCAAGTCAGAAGTACAATAGTCTGATGGAATTTATGGGCTGATATTGGGCTCCGAATAATTACACAATGATAGGGCACCCCAAGGATTTTAATTAAATAAATTTAAATTAACAAATAAACTTAACTCTACTCTAAACCTCAACATCTGCTGCTATATCCAAAATTATCCAAGTCCAAACCTGACTATCTATAGAATTAATCGAGGGGGTTTACACCACCAACGCGAATCGTGCCTGGTGTCAAAAAAATCTATTAGAACACTAAATCGCCAACCTAGAACAAAACACAGCCATAACACTCAATCTAAATAAAGTAATCAGAAGCAATACAAATAAAATATATACCTCAAATTCTAAAGGTCTCCGCTGGCTATCGGCCCAATGCGGTGGTCTGTCCTGTGCGACCAGAAGTCTATCTCTAATGAGCTTCACCTTCTCAGCTACATCCACAATCATCTCTGGTCCCAACATGGCTCTCTCACCAACATCATCCCAAGATAAAGGAGTGCGACATCTTCGTCCATATAAAGCCTCAAATAGTGACATCTTAATACTGGACTGGTAACTGTTGTTGTAAGAAAACTCTAACAGGTAAAAATGATCCTCCCAAGAGCCTCTAAAATCCAAAACACCAGTCCTCTCCGACTGCCCATCTGTCTGGGGGTGATATACCGTACTGAACTTGAGCTGGGTGCCCAAGCTAGCATACAAACTCCTCCAGAAGTGGGATATGAAGCGACTTTCCTGATCTGAGACTATGCTCACAGAAACTTCATGCAATCTGATAATCTGTCGCACAACATCTCTGCTAGCTTCTTCGTATATGTACCCACTTTAAATGTCAAAAAGTGGACCAATTTGGTCAACCTGTCTATAATGACCCAAATTACCACTTAGAGAACGCGGAAGCCCCGAAATAAAATCCATAGTAACATGCTCCTATTTTCACTCAGGAATGGATAAAGATGAAGTAAATCACCTAGCCTCTGCCTCCCTACCTTTACCAACTGGCACATTAAACATCTGGATATGAAGCGCGTCAACTCCCGCTTTATACCATACCACAATACATGCTTTCTCATATCTTTGTACATCTTGTTGGAACATGGATATATTGTCAAGCCCAAGTCCCAAAATACGTAGGACCAGGTATACGTACTCATGCCAACTGTACGAACAAGTATATGAACCCAATTTAATAGACCTAACCAGTCGTAGTACACTATAGAATATAACTAAGTCACAATATCACAGGCTGGTAATAATCTAGTCTCATCTACAAATATCACCTAATAGTAAACTGAATGAATAGAAAAAGTCTCAGAATCTACTACAAAATAAAGTCTAGTGGAGAATAATCCACAAAATATAAGTATAAAAAAATACTGAAAGAAAATACAACTTGACAATAATAATATAGTCCAGGTGCCAGCTAACTTGATAAGGATACTCAAGATACTAAGAAACTATCATCCATAACGCTCAGGGAAACTCATGTGGCTCCACCTCAATGTCTACGTCAGCAAAATCTTCAACTCCGTAGTCTGTAGGGTACAAGTGCTCGTATGGATGTGGAAAATGTGCCAGGTCCTAAGAGGGACATAAGTAGTACACAAAAAATTAACATGCATAAAAGTAAAGCAGTAAACAATAAATAGGGTTACAAAATAATATATGTGATATGCACTTGAGATATCTCTAGTAGCACATGATGGGAGAGAAATAGAAGAACCAATAATCCCACCAGGCGTTCAACAGAACTAGTGGTACACTATTTACACCATTTACATAGTAAGAAACAGAAATCCCATACGCTCACTAGCAGATTCTCCTCTCCTAATGTACTATCCGAACCATATACGCGATGTAGACATCATGCTACGATGTCAATAAAAATCTAGAAACTAAACTAACATTAACTACTAACACAAGACATGAACTCACGTATCAATGGCCAGTTAACACGCTAATCCATACACTATCTCTCACTCAGTGAACGTGTTGAACAAGTGTCAGGTCAGAAGATACCACGTACCTTCACAATATATTAGGTAAGTCTACTAATCTAAGATGCGTGCACACAACTAGCAAATAACAACTAGGCATAATATAACTAAATAAAATAATTAAGCAAGGTGTACTTGGATTCCAAGCCAAGCTACGAGCACAATAAATCTGTTCCAGAGCTCACAACAGAAATGTCTCGAACACCTACCAATTAATTATTACACTAATTAGACTCTAAATTTCTAGTTAAATTTGGTTATTATCTAGTTATTAACTCTACATTGGTTGTACATGCAAATAGCTACACAACAGAATATTTCTAGTCATTAAATATTTTTAAAACTATTTTTAAATCATTAATTATAAAAAGCTATTAAATCTAAAATTATTTATAATTATATGAAAATAACCAACCCAATATCATTGCATGCAAAAGGTCACTACGGACGACAACTAGTGATTGCTAGCAACTACACTACGTAGTTTATGCATGAAACTACCCTATTTGAATAAAAAATCAATAAATAATCAAATAATACATTAAATATTATGTAATTATAATAAATTAAATTTTAGAATTTATTTACATAGTCAAAATATGGCAACCTTCAAAGAACTACAACTAGTATTGATGCACTGTGTCCGTGTCGAAATTGTTCAACAACTAGGGGTAGTTTTCTACATAAATATATGGTTTCACATGCATTAAAATATTTCTAATCAGTACCTAACATTAACATAGTTCTACATAAGTTTTATTTCATAAAAAATAGGAAGGAGATTTTAAGTTGGAAAACTTATGCGTACGCGATTATGACGTGGACCTTCTTTGCCACTATGGCCAAACAGAGTACCAAACGGACTCTAAAATTTGTACCACTTGACAGGGTGCTAGGGGACTTCAAATAAATAAAGAAAATATGGTTTTGGAGGGGTTTTGGTTGATATTTATAGCAGAAATAAGTCGCAGTAGCAGCTGACCTAATATGGAGGTGTTCGGGTGAAGGATTGACCTTGGGGTCGGCCTTGGGGTGCTCGTGGGGGTGCGTAAAGGTATGGCAAAGGGAGAGGAGGAAGAGGAGATGTTAAAAATGGAGAGGGCTACTATTGTGGTCATTCATAAGAGAGGAGAGTTGGCTAGGGCTAGGTAGAGGAGAGGGTTGCATGTTTATATACACTTGTTGGTTGGACTTTTGGGTGTTGGTTGCTTGGAGTTGTATTGGGCTCAAAAGGGACTTGTGTTTAAGGGTCCATGAGGGTTTGTTAGGATTCTAATGATCCTTTGCCTATTATATAATTAGTTATTTTAATTTAAAGAAAGTGCACAAAAGATATGCAAGATGCGATTTTCTAAAATAGAAAACTGAATATTTAAACTAGAATTTGAACCATGTGATATTTATGAAGCATGTAGAGATTTAAATGAATGTGACACCCTTAATATTAACATGTTAGGTCTAGTTAGGCTCATGGATGTGAAGTTGGTTAGATGAAAAATGTTGATGTTGCGCATTAAAATCATACACAATGATAAAGTGCTAAATTGTCAATATCTAGATTTTACGTCGCGAAAGTTGTACGACAAAAATGAAGCATAGCGAAGCAAATTTATGAGTGACATTCAATCCAAGAAACTAATTTGGCTCATCTAAGTATGGTATGCAAAGTTGGTCGGAAGGTAAGGACTAGTTAAAATCTCAAGACCATGGCAAAAAGTGTTTATAGTTCAATAAATTATCAAATAAATATTTTAATTAAATAAATAAAAAATTATTTGCTAATTACCAAAATAACCCTACTTAAAATTATGGTGCTCACAATCTATCCACCTTAAAAGAATTTTGTCCTCAAAATTTAATATCTTCAATAACAAATTTTGTATCAATTTGAACTAAAAAAAAAAAAATTTAATCATGGGTTCAAATCATTGGTTATGACTTCACAAGATCCTCAAAATAAACTTTTTATTCTAAAACCTTAAAATTTTAAAATTTAATCTTCAAAAATTGCCAACTTTAAGATTTAAACTCCTCAAATTTAACTTAGAGCTAATTCTTACTTTTTAAATTATTATTATTCTACTCGTTCAAATTTTATTAAAATTCTTAAATTCAAATTTCAAGTCAAATCTTACCAAAATATGCAAATTTTAAATCTCTCAAAATTTAAATATTCAAAGCTACTTCAAATTTAAATTTAAATTCGTCATCATAATCTCTTTAAAATTTAAACACAATTTCAAGCATGTCATAATCCTAAATTCTTAACTCTTTATTTAAATTCATGTTTATCCTAGAAATTTAAATTCAAATTTTTTTAAATTCATCAAATATTTAAAATTTAAATTTAAATTCAATATATCATAATCGCCTTAAAATTCAAATAACTAAATTTAAATCTAAATTTGAGCTATCATTATCTTCTCAAAAATTTAAATAACCAAAGCTCATTCAATCTAATCTTATTCCAAAATTTAAATTTTTTTAACTTCATAATCTTCAAATTTTAAAGTAATTTCTATTTTCAAAATCTAAATTAATAATTTATTTCCTAAAATTCAAACTTTAACTCGAATCCTCAAATTAATTTTTTTTTCTAAATCCATGCTATACATATTTAAATTTAATCTCCATATGCTTATCCTCACAGTCAAATCTATATCTTTAATTTTTTTTCTTCACATAATCTCAAAGAAATTCTAAATTTTCTTCAAAAAAAACTTAAGGGAAGAAGCACTCAAATCTCTCTATCATATTATTCTTAATTGCCTTCTTAACTACCAACTAAGAGTTTCATCTGCAATATAATTTTTTTTTTACAATAGTTTGAATTTGACATTTATAATTTCTACAACTTCTACCTACGTTAGAACAAAACACTATATCAAAACTTTAGGTTTCCACAAGATTTTTTTATCTTCCAAAAGAATTTTCATAAGTTCCTCTAATATCAGTTATTCTCGAAAACTTTCAATCCAACTATATACCTATAGTTTTTTTAGCATATCCATATACTCCTCCTATCTTCAAAATTAAATTAAAAATATAATAAGCAACTAATAATGCAATATATCCAAGGAATATTTATTTTTAACCATTTTTTAACTTATACCAACCATGGGTGTTCATCTCTCCGAAATAAGGGGAGACGAGAAACAATGATAGTAATGTCAAGGGAAATAAACGATTACAATTGCGAAGGCCAAGGGAGATAATCTAATTCAATAAAAAAATTGTTAAATTAGTTGTGGATTGAGTTCCTATCTTGGTATATTCCTATTTGCAGGCTCGTATCAGTATAGTTATGTAACAAATATGATATGCTCCGACCTATCTAGAGGGCAAGTATATTTGTCTAATAAGCTAAGTCAACTATATCTCAATCTACGCAAAATATTCATATGAATAGCGAACCAATTGCACTAAGGTTGATCAGACCATAATACATCGATTCTAATTAGAAAATGTATTAGTGGGCGTCCCCAATAACACATATGTCATGAACAAGCTCTATTAAAGAATAAGCTTGCAAAACTAGGCTATACTAGCGGCATAAGTCAAGATAGTCCAAAATATAAGTACGTGAGATTATGATGAATGAAAGTACAAATAGTTTAAATTCATCAAAAATCTAAGACTCCTCCGGTGTTTGTGTCTCCACAGTTGTCATACAAACTTCTTGTCTAAGTCTATGTTTGACCAATTAGGGTTCAGACCGCTAAGATTCTACAATCTTGGCAAATACCATCTCCTTATGCTAGTATATATTTCGGTATCGTTCAATTATACCTTATTAGTGTAGCTTAATAACTTGGAATTCTAGGACATGCTATCCAACTTACAAAAATTCAACTAGTATTATAATTGCTTTATGGAGATTCTACAAAATAGCCTTATTCTTGTAAATAGAGTAGAAGCGCTTATTAAGGTATATAAGAAAAAGATGTTAGTATTATTAGGGTATCCTAGTGCATTATAAAAATTTCTTAGGTAATGGTCATCCTTAATTCTTACTTATAATCAGTGCTTATAGAATAAAAGGTGTTAATATTGATGGATAAGTTGCTAGCTCGCAACGTTTGGGAGAATATAATCTGTATTGAGATATATTGATGAAGATTATATGATTTGGAACTAAAGGATAATTATAAAATTATATTCTAACCTAAATGAACAACTCAACCTATCAAGTTCTAACAATTATCAATAAAATCAGAATTTAAGATTAATCAAACCATAATCCTATTAAACTATAATCCTATCATAAAATAAATTATTTGGCCTGAAATTAGAGGGGTAAGGTGGCACGATTTGAAAGATGAAGGAAATTTTAGCCATCTCACAAAATAATGAATATCAAAGTTAAGGTTATAAAAATTAAGATGTAGAAGTAAATAAGGCTCTTGATGATAACATGGTTTGTTAAGAGGAGATAGTATGCAAGTTATCGAGGTCGGGGTATGTTCAAGGAATAATTTTAATTATTTTCTAGGTACAAACGATTAGAGAGCACCCTAACCCTAAGGAGAAGTCTATATAATCCTCTTTATTCATGAGTACCCTCCATTTATTTTCATTTAGTTCATCCCCAAAACTATAAAGCAAACCCTAATTTCTCTACTCCAAACCTCATCCCTCTTATTCTTATTTTCCAAGGAGGCTAGAAGCTTGTCATTGCTATAGGAAGCTTGAAGAGGAGTCCAAGTATCAAGGATCGTATCCACTTCGTCTTCCTCGTGTCCAAATTCATAGTTCTTCATGGAGGTTACTCAAAACGTATGTAACTCTCTATTTTCCACCATATTTATGGTTAAGAACACCCATTGGACCTATAATAATCCTCCTCTAGGTGGAATTTGCTTTCTATGGTTAGATCTAGGTGCTAGAAGCCCTCATTTATTTAGACCTATGATTTCTTCTTGAGGAATATTGTTTTGTGCCTTATATTTGGGAGTTTAGGGTCTATTAGTATATTTTTCCTTAATTTGAATTTTTACTAATTATTTTAGTAATATAAGTACGTATTTGGTGTGTGTTGGATATTGGGAGTATTGGTACCAAAATTGGGGGGGTGTATCACGAGTTTCTCATTAGTGCACTACAAATATTTGTTCAATTGCCAATTTAGAGGGTATATATATATATATATATATATATATATATATATATATATATATGTATGTGTATATATATTAAGTATGTGCAGATAAATATGTATATGTGTGTATATATATTAAGTACATGTAGATAAATATGTATATGTGTAAATAGATATGATTATATGTATGTGTTATTGTGTAAGTGACTGTGTGTGGGAGTGTGTCACAGTTGCATATGTGTGTGAGGGGTCAGGTTGTGCCAATATGAACTACAATTGCTGCTTTCACTTGTGTTGTTGTGTGGAGGTGGTGCGTTATTGACTGTTGTATTGTGTGCTTGTGTAGAAGAGGTGTCTTGGTATAGATGGGTCTGGGTGACTGATACACAAGGGTGTATCAGTCATTATATTTCAGTATAAAGTGCATGGACTGCCCTATGTTGTGCTTAGCATCAGAGAGGAGAGTTGTTGCCTCTGTTTGCAGGAGGTTGGAGGTAGGAGTTGCAAGGTTTAGAAATCTCTGGAGTACAGTCCCTGCATGTGAGCAATCAGTCAAGTTCTGGTAAAGAGGGAAAAACTGAAACCCGATACAATAGGTATTTAACAACTGTATACCAGTGTGTAATGTGCACAACTTAGGCACAATAACACTCTATGTGTGCAGTATACAGGGAACATTGGATTGGTCTGTCACCGATGGAAATTTATTGATATTAGAGAGTGAGCCTAAGTGAGGGGTATTTTTCATATGAGAGGGTGTGCCTTGGTATGGGTATACATTGGTGTACAGCTGCAGCCATAGTTGCTTTAGCTTGAGGAGGCTTGTTGCTCGGGTTGGGATATTGCACTACTGCAGGTGCAGGCTTGTTCAGGGTATTAAAGTTGGTACTAGAACTCCGGTAGATCAAGTTATAACTGAAGGGTGTGAGTAGTGTCTAGTATAGGTGTACTAATAGTGTATGTGTTGTCTAGCAACACACATCAAGTATAGCAAGAGTAGTATTAGGGGTGGCACATCAGTTATACAGATAACCAGTTCAAAGTTGTGTGTAACTTTTTTAAGTGCAGATGGGAGTATAAGACTGTGCAGGCACTGGATGCATGTTGTACTACAATATTTTTTGGTTTGCACAATAGTGAACACTGTACCACAGTTTACTGTGAGTAATGGTGCAGACCTGGTATTAGCAAGGGGAGTGCTTGACTATGTCCGATATTGAGAGGGGTTTGTATTGCTGAGCACAGTATTTTGAGTGTGTGCAATTGTACACAAACTCGGACAAAGAGGAGTGGTGTAGGTAAGAAAGGGTGGTGATGTAAGGGAGACAGATACTTAGTTGTATCAATAAGGGGAGTGAGCTTGTTTAGAGTTTTGGTGGTCTATGTATAAGTACTTGTTGTGCACTAAAATTTACCTATAGCAGGGTGTTAATTCATTATCAATATTCACTGAGTGGGAGAATAGGTTCTTGGGTGTGTGGGGCTGAATGATCCGTGAGTATGGTGTGTACCAATTAAGGTACATCATTGAACATGTAGAGATTAGTATTGGGGAGACCCAGATTGTTTGTGTTTACAGGTATTAATTGTGAGTGTTAGAGCTGAGTGCTAAGTTAGAGTATGGGTGCCTCAGTGTCAAGCATGTGGGAGTGATGAGTGATTGATACCAGGGTGTATCAGTTGGGGGTTCTAGGTATTGGTGTGTCAAGGTTTTGGATATTAGTTAAGATAATAGTAAGGTTAGGGTAGTATAGTATCAGAAGTTAGGAACTAAGGATTGAGTGTGTCCTAGTGACAGTGAGGTGATTTCAAGTAATAGGTATAGAAGTTGGCTAAGGTATAGGTATAAGGATATCAAGTCATGGTTTAAAAATAGGACTAGGATCAAGGTATTAGTTTAGGTATTTCTCAAGTGAGTGTTAGGTAATATTGAGAAGTAAGTTAGTGTAGGTGAGTTGTGGGACAAGGTATCACGACACTAAGATATTTTAGTCTAGTTAAGGTATTTGGTATTACCATGAAGTATTAGTTAGGTATGTCGGTTATAGATTATAATACTAGAAGTTAGTGTTATATTAGAGTTGTATACATACTATATAATATATAATATAGTGTAATAGCTAGTAGTAATTAATATTAGCTAGTATACCTTAGATATTAACAATATGTGATTAGTATGAACCTAGAATCAAGGTATTGACCTAGAATGACCTAGTTTCAAACTAGAATAGCATGTTTATGATTCCAAAACACTGTTTTGACTTTATATTCATATTTAGGTCTTTGAGGCACCGAGGTAGACATTGTTTGATATTTATTGCTCCGGACCATAAGCGAGTATATTCTCTGATAGTTCCATTATTTGATTACTACTATAATTCAAGTATTTAGAAATGTTACTTATGATTCTTGACACGATGGTTCACGGATTGGTATTATTATTGGATCGTCAGTCATGAGATGTTACCTTGTTTATCGAGATGGTATCGAATACTGCTCCTTATTGGTATTGGATAACATTTCATAGTATTGGTTAAACATTGGATACATTGGCTAGTAACGTGTCATAGTTGGATCCATCACATCAGTCGGGGCGGGGGAAGTGCTAGCTAGATATGTGATCAAGAACTTTTGACAAGTAGTGTAAATCATCGGCTACTAGCTAATCATACACTTCACGTATGATTGAGCTAGTTTTTTCTTAGTGTAAATCATTGAATCTTCCAAGCCGATCACATATCTATTTAGTATTTCAAAACATATTGTATGTTGTAGTTACATATTCAGTTCATAGATTATATTACCTTTTCTCATATTGTAGTTTCTTCTCTTTTATTTCATATATTTACTAGCTATACCCTATTGCTTACATTGTCCGTCTTCCTTTACTATTTTTATTGTATTAGTTTATTATTATTTTTTTGTGTATAGCATCCTCTATTTTACTGTTTATAGTCTTTGTCAATTAATTGAAACTGCTATTGGGTTGTACTTATTCCATCCTGACTGGATATATTTTTTAGATGACGACGTAGAGGACTGGTCCCACGTACTACAGACCACATGGGGATAGCAACCATGGGCCCTGACACTCAGGAGTGATTGCCAAGAGGTCTAGCCAGAATCACTAGTTATCCTAGTTAGTTTTTGTTAGCATTGGTATCAGATTTATTTCTGGCTTATGTTGAGACTTGGTTATTGTTGTTATTATTGGATTTTGTTGATGTTTAGACTATATAGTTATATTAGACTTCTTGATATCTTATCGTGCTTTAGATTTGTGGTTGAGTATTTATCATTATTTATTATCATATTATCCTTCTTCTTAGAGTTGAGATATCATTGACAGTTTATATATTACTATGTGAGATTGATAGTTAGTTGAGCTATACATCGTTCTACCGTCGATACTGCGGTGTAGGCTGGACGTACCCATGTACTCGTACCCCTTTACCGGGTGTGGGTCGTAACAGTCATTTTGCTAAAATTGACCAAAATACCTCTAAAACGGCAAAAAATTGCTACTAAAACAGGGATATTTTAGTAAAAATACCCTCCAATGGCTATATTGAAAAAAAATAAAAATCTAGACAAACCGGGCCAAAACGTGCTTGAACCAGGCCGGTCCAACAGGGTCGTCCGAATTCGGCTCGTCCCAAACGGAGTAGATAATGGGCCGGGCAGGGCCTGGCTTGTGGGTCGGATCCTCCGACCCAGTCCGGACCTGTAGGGGGAGTAGGACGGAGCGGACCGGTTCGTTGACTTGGTCCGGGCCGGCCCGGACCACGTTTGACTGGGCCCGGGCCATTTTCCGGGCCGCCCGACCTTTAACACACCTTGAGAAAGAAATATGAAAATTTGGGAGCTATTATATTCCTTTCCCGCCGCTTTATTGAGACGGATCAATTCTTTATTGGGACAAAATTAATTTTCAAACTTAAATAAGTTACATTTTTTTATTTTATTTATAAATTTGTCCTAAATAATATAATCTTTTATTATAACATAAATAACCGTCTTAAATAATAATCTTTTAGGATACCTCAAAGTAGCTATCTAATAGTGTCGTCCCTAAAACACTCTTTATTTTTATTGACTCAAAGAAGGGGCCAAGCTATATTTTATCATACAATTAATATAGAGCTTAAGGTAGGGCGGCCCTGGCTTAGGGCAGTCAGGACGACCGCCCAGGGCCTACGGACTAGGAGGACCAAAAAATCAGTTTAAACATATATATACTAATAATTTTGTATTTAAAATAGAACTAGTACTATAGACCTCTTTTAATACAAAATAATTGTTGTATAGTGGTGATTATGTTATACTTATACAAAAGAAGTCCTAGGTTCAAGTCTTAGTGTAGCATTTTCTTAAATTTAGTTTTAAATTTAGTTTTTATTTAGTTTTTATTTTTTACTTTTTTAGTTTTTTTAATTATTTTTTACATAAATCTACTCAAAAGTAAATTGGTTATGAACAAATGATCTCCAGTATGCCTCGTAATACATTAATATATCTTGTATAAATATTAGGGACTTTCTTATTAGGTGATGAGGAACAAGGAACCTGGAAAATTATATTTCTTAAATACTAATTAAGAAAAAAGAAAGCCAACAACAAAAATTTACCTCGAGTATTAGCCAGAGAATACCACTGTTTGGAGTACCACCTAATAGTATATGGCAAAATTTTCTTCAGGAAAAAACTTGTATAGTTCAAGTTATGGTGGATCTTTTTTTTTTAAATTTACTTTTTTCCAGTTTTTAATTATTTTTTACATTATATATCGGGGGGCATTTTTGAAAGTTCATTTAGGGCCCCAATAAACTCAGGACCGGCCCTGGCTTAAGGAAACATATTTATAGAGACTAAGGAAAAATAAAATTAATATGAATGACTCAAAGGAGGGGACAAAATGCATGTCTTTGATCATAGATTTTTTTTCTTTTGAGGTACTTTGTCAACATATGCTACATAGTATCGGTCGAATATTACGGACCAAGATGGATGAGCGCAAAGGTAATTTACCTCTTGGAAGAGCCGACCGAACGCTATGAAGGAGCCCGTCATGCCCCCTGGATGACCTATTGTGCTACCTACAAAAAAGTGATGACCGGGTGAGGGTACCCAGCCAATGCCCTTACAAAGCTCAAGTAAAAACCTAGCAAAAACTTTTGATCAAAATTTTCTATTAATTAATATATGTGGTAGAATTAATTTAAATTGGACATTGAATTTGCAATAGCTGTAAACAAACTATTACAAAAACAATATATTGTAACCGTTGTATTTTCTTTCAACAATGGCTACAACAAACATTGTCATTTAGCAAAAAAAAAAAAATGCAACTACTTGAAAAAATTCTTGCATAATCATTACAAATAATAAGCCTAGTCCCAACATGTTACAAAAAGCATTACGTAACTGTTGCTAATAATGACCCTTTTTACAAGGCTTTATGTAATTATTGCAAAATATTAACTAATTTGCAATAGTTACTTAAAACCCTTGTATAACTGTTGTACATCTAGCTCACTCTCACAACACTTTCATAAAAGCGTTGCGTGTCCATTGTAAAAAAGAAAAAAAGTTTAGCAAGAGTTTATGAACCAATGTAAAAGATGTATTAGGTAACGGTTAAGCTCTAGCCATTGCAAATAGATTTAATTTAGGAACAATTATTTAATTCGTTACTGAATCATTAAAAATTATAGTTTCAGCAACACCCATATAACCGTTGCACCTAATAGTATATGGCAAAATTTTCTTCAGGAAAAAACTTGTATAGTTAAAGTTAAGGTGGATCTTTTTTTTTAATTTACTTTTTTCCAGTTTTTAATTATTTTTTACATTATATATCGGGGGGGGCATTTTTGAAAGTTCATTTAGGGCCCCAATAAACTCAGGACTGGCCCTGGCTTAAGGAAACATATTAATAGAGACTAAGGAAAAATAAAATTAATATGAATGACTCAAAGGAGGGGACAAAATGCATCTTTGATCATAGATTTTTTTTTCTTTTGAGGTACTTTGTCAACATATGCTACATAGTATCAGTCGAATATTACGGACCAAGATGGATGAGCGCAAAGGTAATTTACCTCTTGGAAGAGCCGACCGAACGCTATGAAGGAGCCCGTCATGCCCCCTGGATGACCTATTGTGCTACCTACAAAAAGGTGATGACTGGGTGGTGGTACCCAGGCAATGCCCCTACAAAGCTCAAGTAAAAACCGAGCATAAACTTTTGATCAAAATTTTCTATTAATTAATATATGTGGTAGAATTAATTTAAATTGGACATTGAATTTGCAATAGCTGTAAACAAACTATTACAAAAACAATATATTGTAACCGTTGTATGTTCTTTCAACAATGGCTACAACAAACATTGTCATTTAGCAAAAAAAAAAAAAAAATGCAACTACTTGAAAAAATTCTTGCATAATCATTACAAATAATAATCCTAGTCCCAACATGTTACAAAAAGCATTACGTAACTGTTGCTAATAATGACCCTTTTTACAAGGCTTTATGTAATTATTGCAAAATATTAACTAATTTGCAATAGTTACTTAAAACCCTTGTATAACTGTTGTACATCTAGCTCACTCTCACAACACTTTCATAAAAGCGTTGCGTGTCCATTGTAAAGAAGACAAAAAGTTTAGCAAGAGTTTATGAACCAATGTAAAAGATGTATTAGGTAACGGTTAAGCTCTAGCCATTGCAAATAGATTTAATTTAGGAACAGTTATTTAATTCGTTACTGAATCATTAAAAATTATAGTTTCAGCAACACCCATATAACCGTTGCACTTAAACCATTTTGAAATAAGGATATTTCTTATAGTGGAGGTCCTATACCCAGGAAAACTATGGAGATCGTCAACCTCCCACCAGCCTGTAACCGAGCCGAGGGACTAGTACCCCTCACTATCCCGTACTGTAAAATTATCTGGGTCCATCCCGACATCATACAAGATATGAAATGAGAAGTAGTGCCATCAGATTCTATACTAATAAAAAGAGGAAAGAAGTACAAGCCATGCCACATGGTGCTTTCCTCGACACAATGCTGAAAAGCCCCTTGTGATCAACCACCACAACCCAACTCGTGGACGATCGTCTGGTCAAACATTAGCGACCAATCTTTGTCGCTCATAAGGGCCTCCTCCCAACAAACAACCTTTTTTGGTTGACCTGGTCTAATCTGCTACTAGGACCAAAGCTGATGTTGTGTTAGAAGAATGCTTGAATACCCGGACTGAGGTTGCCTCCCTAGATGATGTCATTCCTGAGGAAAAAATATTATATTTTCTGAATAAAGGATTTTCTTTGAACTATCTCGATGATAATCAACCTATTACAGAGTACATAGATATTCTATATTCCTTAAAGTATGGCATGTGGCTACATCTATGTATGACAATATTGGCAGCCCATATGGGAGATAGGATTTTGCAGTACGATGACTGTTGTTTCAAAGTTCCAGCAAGCAAAAGCGGCGACAAGCCTATCAACTTTGGTAGAGTGGAAGGTCATGAAGATCGTATCAACCTCGATCGACCATAAGAAGATTCCTGTAAAATGCAGCTATACCGTTACAACTAAAAAGGGAAGAACCTTATCCAAAATATGGGTTATGACTTGAAAACAACAAAGGTTTGAACTTAGATAAAGGGCGACGTTTGCCATTATGTTACTTTGCTCTAATAGGAAAACCTGACAATTGCTACTAGTGCAAACATAGTAGTTTGGGATATATGACTCCACCCACAACTCCTTAGTCTTCAGAAGCTGAAGGTGAAAAGCATTCCTATTCTTTCGAGTCTTCTAGTTGGGATTCTGATCAAAACATTGGAGAGGTATTTAAATAAGTCTTGTCTATCGACATGGTGTCAGTGGACCAAGTTGAGGAAGATGACCAATTACTCGAATCTTTCAATGTCGAGCCATGGGCCAAGAAGATAGAATCCCAGTGGGAGTTAAGGTTTGAACAGCGAGAACCACCCATTGAAGATGAAGTCATCCAAGATGACTTAGGAGATGAGTCTTCGTTTAAGCCAATCTTCATCAACAAAAGCTTGCCTGATGAAGACAAGTAATCTATTATATAGGATATAAGAGATACATCGATGTCTTTGCCTGGTGTTACAAGGATATGCCAGGTTTGGATCCCCAGATAGCGATGCATCGGCTCAACATACTTTCAGATGATAAGCCTGTGAAGCAACATCAGCGATGGTTTCATCCAGATATTATGGAAGTTATAGAAACCTAAGTTAAGAAGTTGATAGCGAGCGGCTTCATTCGTGAAGAATAACATCTTGACTAGGTAGCTAACATTGTCCCAGTTATAAAGAAGAATTAGAATATCTGACTCTACATAGACTTTCGTGACCTAAATGCAGCTTGTCCTAAGGATAAATTCTCTCTTCCAATTACCGATGTCATAATCGACAACATGTGTGACTTTGAGGAAATATCCTACATGGATGGGTTCTCCGGCTACATCCAGATCAAAATATTCTGGGATGATGAAATGTACACATTATTTTGAATGTCGTTAGGGGTATATTGATACACGGTAATGCCCTTCAGACTAAAAAATGCAGGTGCAACATACCAGCAATCTATAAGCATGATTTTTTGCAAACATATACACAAAATGATAGAATGCTGCGTGGATGACATAGCGGTCAAAAGTCAGTTAAAGGCCAAGCATTTATCGATTTTTTGGTAGTTCATCCGGTACCAAAAATATCCAATCTCTACGATGATATTCTAGACGAAGTATTGGAGTCTAATACAATAAAGGAAGAAGCCATATGGCGAATGTTCTTTGATGGCGCTTCAAGAATTTTCCCTAAGGACAATATTATTGCAGGAATGGGGATAATGCTTGTCTCCCTTGATAATCTTGTCATCTACTGTGCGTACTCATTGATGGAACCATGCTCCAACAATGTAGCAGAGTAAAATGCTATACTCATCGCACTCTAGTTAGCACAACAACTGGAGGTAGACTACCTAGAGGCTCATGGTGATTCTAAGATGATAATTAGTCAAGTTCGAGGAGAGTATGAGGTTCGACATGAGGATATTATTTCTAAAAATTAGGCTGTGGTCGAGTTGGCTTCCATCTTATCTGATTCTACATCAATCACGTGCCTCGAATGCATAACACTAAAGAAAACACTTTAGCTGGTCTCATAGCTTTACAGGACGTAACATTCAATTATAGTGATCGGTGGAGAGATGTTTTCTCTTAAGAATAACTTACACGTCTTACAAAGTTATGCAACTGAGAAAAACGTTGACTCCCAAGATTGGAGATTCCCCTTCACATTCTACATTGTTTATAGAATCTTACTAGATGAACCGAAGGAAGCAGTGTCAATCCAGAGGCGTTCTCTTAGATTCTAGATGAACCGAAGGAAGCAGTGTCTATCCAGAGCCGTTTGTATGACATAATTTTGCTATAATATTTATCAGACACAGAAGCAAATCAGGCACTTAATGAAGCTCATGACGGTACTTGTTGAGTGCACTAGCCCAGTCCTAAGTTACAAGGCTGCTTGAGATGAATGGATTACTATTAGCCCACTTTATTAGAAGATGCCATAGATTGTGAAATAAATGACAGGGCATATCAAATTCATTCTGAATTCATTCACCAACAATCGAAGTTCTTGCATCCGATGGCCGCATCTTGGCCATTCGAAGCTTGGGGCATGGACGTCATCGGTCCAATTAGCCCTCCTTCAGAAAAAGGACATCAATTTATCCTGGCCATAAACGATTATTTCTCCAAATGGGCGAAAGCTGTACCACTCGTTAAAGTGAAGACATCTAACATAATCAGCTTCGTTAAGTATCACATCAATTATCGCTTCGGTCTTCCCTGGAGGATCATCCACAACAATGGTTCATAGTTCGCAAGCCATGTATTTTATTAGTTTTGGGAATAAAATTGTATACAAAATATAGCATCAACTACGTACAATCCTGCCGCTAAAGTGTTAGCTGAAGCATTCTATAAGATTATCCTCAAACTGGTCAAAAAAATTGTTTCATCTAACAGATGAGACTGGAATGAGAATCTTGGTGAATGTCTCTGGGTATATCGCATAATGGTATAGACTCCAACTAGCATCACATTATTTTCCCTAGTCTACGGGAGTGAAGCTATTCTTCCCATATAAATCCATATTTCGTCTCTCATAAATACCTTTGCCAGCAAATTAATGAGCAAAGACAACAGTCATTTATGGTTACAAGAGCTAAAAGTACTGGATAAGACGTCTCTTGGCTCAATAGCATATTAAGCTATACCAGTTATGCATCTACAAAGCCTTTAACAAAAAGGTGAGAGAAAGGTTTTCTAAGTCAGTGACCTTGTCTTAGCAGTGAGAAGACCGATCGTCATGACACATAAAATAAAAGGGAAGTTCCAGCCCACATGAAAGGGTTTGTTCATGGTGGAATCAGTGTATTCCAACGAAGCATACTGGTTAACAAAATCCGATAGCGACTTGCTCATGATGCCTAACAATGGCAAGTTCCTAAAGAATACTATGTCTAAATTCTGACATAGTAAGATATTTATATTCTCCTATACTTAATAGATTGCTATGAATGTACAGCGTCTATATTTTTAGATTCCCCAACAGAGTTGTCCAACGATGTAAATATACCGTGAGGCATTTATTCTCCATAGAATATTTTTAAGCTATTACCTGTATTCAAGAGTCTTGAATATTCCATGGGTAATAGATCCTCAAAACTTTTCCAGTAGAATGAGACATCAGATTATATAAAACTAACTTATAGAGGTCGCCAAGAAAATTGCTCTATTGCAAATAGACCTATTCTTAGAGCCTAGCCATTCTAAGACTTACTGGTTTGGAAGTAATCCATTCGCAATTAAATCCTCCTCAACTAAACATTTTCGGAAGTGATCCATGTCCACATCACCTCTGAGCCGTCTTCTAGTATACTTTTCCTTCCCTAGTGAAGTATACCCATTCTTGGAGCATAGTTTCACTTAAGATTTCCTATTTCTAATTTCCAACTGGGATAGAAATAATTAATGCTATAAAATAACCATGTCCACACTGCCTCTGAATTGTTTCCTACAAAAATTTGATCTCCACAGAGTTTTATACTACATTCTGCCATGTTCACATTACCTCTGATTAGACATGTTAAAATCTCCCATTGGAGCTACCTCAATTTGCCATGTCTGTAACTACCTCTGAGTAAACTTGTATTGTCTATTATATCTAAATTATCTCTGATAACATTTCACTTTTAACTTATTATCTATACTTAAGTTTTGTGTATGTAATGGATAATAAGTCCACGAAAGAATTCCCCAGCGGAGTTATTTTAATTCACTATTTAAATCTCGAACGAGTTTATAGATCATATATTAAGTCCTCATTACCTATGATAGCCTGGTTCACTACTCGTGCCACATTGGTTAGCATGTTGTAGTGAATCAGTTTAAAAAATATCTCACCAAAGTTGTCTTTAACTTATCACTATTTAAATCTCTAGTGGGTTTATAGCTCCAAACTTATCTATCACGTCCACCTTACCTCTGATAGAAAGATATCTTTATTTTCCCCCATTTATTATCATCGCCGTAAAGAATAAGTTCATATGTAAACTTCCCCAACATAATTATTCCTACTTTTGTTTTTATTATCATGTCCATTCACACCTCTGAATAATGAAACTGTTAAGACAAAAGGAATGAAAAAAGAAAGAAAATTTGATTCTATTGAAACATCTTAAGAAAGATATAAAGTGCCATACTTCTTGAAGGGCAAAAAATTGAATGAGTTAGGAAGGAGCTTCATTGGCTATCTCATTCGCTATAAACTCTTTCTTTCTTTGTGCTCTAATATGGGCTTCTTCTTGGTGACGGTTGTCCTCCTTGAACTGGCTCATCACTTCATATCTTTGTGTGATTGTTGCCCAGTCTTCTTTAAGCTCTTTCTCGGTCCACTCAATTTGGGCAGCCTTGGAATTTAGGGTTGTAGTCTCATCCTACACCCATCTCAACTTTTCATGAAAGCCATCCAACATCTCATAACACTCTCGGATGTATAGTTCCTGTCTGAAATTTTAGAGTCTACGGTTGCCTCTAGCTTGGATCGAAAGGTTAGTGAATCAAGAACTATTGCATGTTCATCACAGATTTGGGCTTTCTTTTCATCATAGATTTCTCGATGAAGCCTAAAGTCCCTGTCCAGGTTCTACTTTTTCTCATTCATCGTCTGATACTCATAAAAGATGAAGGATGTTAAGTCTGCCGTCGCATGGTTCTGCAAATTAACGAGCTGAAGGAATGAGGCTTCCAAATCTTTCAAAACTTTCTTCTCTTAGGGTGATTTAATGGTTTCAAATAAAAGACTTTCACCAGTTACTAGAGGAATTCTATCTGTATGCTGATTTAATTGGAGCGAAGCAAAATAATAACAGTAATTTTAATCATATTGATAAAAACTATAAAGTAGTGAGTAAGAAATATATATGATGGAAAGAAATACTAGAATGTATGGAAGACTAGGGAGACATGTAATCGTCATATGGAAATAACTAGCAGTGAATAGATATATGTAAATGCTAGTAATGAATGTACTGGAGCAAGAATAGAAATACTGGCTAAGTGCCATAAAATATCAGTTTTTTATTTGATCGGCTTGGGACTAGATCAGGCATGTTATTTATGATTGGCTATGATACATGTGAGGTCAGGCTAACCATCTGGTAAGCTATGATGCGAGAAAAAGTCAGGCTAATCATATATAACATGCTATAAGGCATGTAAATGGTCAGACTACACCTTACATGATATGTGGGGCGAGCTATGATGCATGTAAGGTGGGGTATGATCACATAACTTGCTAATATTTCTCCGTTCCCAGCTAGTACGATGGACTCCCATCACGACTTCTCATGATAGGTATCTATAATACTAGCCCATGTATCCACTGTGTCAGAATCAAGTATACACTACAACTATAATCATATTAATGATCAAAGTAATAAAAACTGTCAAAGAATGTACTCGCTTGTGGTCCTAAGCAACAAATGAGGATCGATGTCCAAAATAGAATCACAGAGACCTAAATATCAATTATAAGTGTCAAAGAGTGATCAAAAGTGATATATTTATATAACTAGCTAATAATAATATTTATAGGCCATATCTAGGGCTGTACTAGGTCAACTAGGTCATCTTGATCAAACTGGGACAATACCTTGATTCAAATTCTAAAGTATCTATAAAGTTGGTTTGTAGGGTCTTACAAGCTACCACTGGCTAATACTAAGTCTATTCTAAGGTTCTAGACATTGTCCTATTGCTAGGATACCAATACTGAGTCATAACTATATATACATATAGGTTTATATACTCTTATACTAATACCTTAGCCTATCATTCCTTACTTTACCCAATACTTAGACATGAACCCATATCTAACACTTGGCACTAGCATATGTGCACCTATATGTGCACAAGAACTACCTAGTGATAACTGCATTTTTAGCTCCCAGGTCTGAATTGGCATTCCTATACTCTTGGTGCAGGCAACAAGACTTTTCTCTCTTAATACACTGTCTGCATCATGGTATCAAACCTTCATTTCACACATTCCTGTATACATTACACACGGACGCTATCTCATCTCACTTACATAACTCGAATACCCCTATAAATATCAATTAAGTGGCCTAGAAACTAAGTATTTAGGAAGTATTATCAATCCACCAACTGGGTATCACATGAATTTGGTTTCATGACTATTACCATCAATAATAAACGAGTTCCTACTAAAACTCCTATACCCTTCACCCCTTGTTACCTACTGCAACTAACTCCTATCTAAACAAGCTTCAAACTATAACTTGATCTTCCTCACACCTAAACACATTACCCTCAATCCCCATGCATTGCTGCACCCTGCTTTACCTCTAATTGGACTGCATATTTGTTGTTTAGCAAATTATAGTTTAATTCCACATGTAAATGATGCCAATGATAATAACACCTACGACTTCCTGACATTTCAAAATAGCATTGACACTCGAGCTCCCCTTTATACTTTAC
Organism: Iris macrosiphon; assembly: GCA_036927795.1. Classification (NCBI taxonomy): domain Eukaryota; kingdom Viridiplantae; phylum Streptophyta; class Magnoliopsida; order Asparagales; family Iridaceae; genus Iris; species Iris macrosiphon. The sequence continues at coordinate 57,067,467 of JAYESA010000008.1, forward strand.
TGCACAGCAAAATGAGGTATTAGTTCCCTCACTCGACTGTGCACTGCCAATGGCAGTCACAACAACCTCTTTCTCACTAATACTATGTCTACCCAGATACTCAATGTACTAAGCAAGCAACTAACAACTTACCCCCTCCATAAATTTATACACAGTACCTATAGATGTACATGTATACCCTTAATACACACCATCACTTAAGCTCACTGATAAACTACACCTCACACAGTATCCAACTCAAGCTTAGAGCTCTGATACTCACTACAATTGGATACACAACTGACATACTATACATTCATACCCCCACAAAAATACAACTGTAACCAACAACATGTAGTAAGCTTCTAGTTCACTGATATTGGATTTATACTTACCCCTCAACCATACACTGATACTGTTGCTACTTACAACCCTCTGACACTATGGTGGTAGCTTCCCTGTTACTCCCAAAAATAGACCACATACCTCCAACACTGCCATGGGCTGATCGAGAATGCTACACTAGACAACCTAGCACCAGATTCAAAGAACACTCTTCTACAAACCTACTGCTAGAGAACCCATTTAGTGTACTCAGTTACCAGGTCAGTGCACACACATCTCTGGAAATGGCACCTATAATAGCCACTGATACAACACTCAATACTCACAGCTTAAATACCTATACTAACTTCCAGGTAACCCCAAGTATTAAGTGAACCCTAGCTCATGTCTGCACGCACACACATCATACCATAATAACATATCTAACCCTCTCACCATCTAACTGATTCCTACTGTGAGACACACATTGAATCCGACCACCCTCCACTTCTTGTGCACTATCACAGTGCACAGTCATTCCTCACAACTTCTTGTAAGTGCACAATACATATCACACCATACTACATTAATTACTAATACGTATATGTATACGTATACATACATACATACATACATACATACATACATATACATATATATATATATATATATATATATATATATAATATCATATCATATGGAATTATCACTCTAAATAGGTTACACCCTTTATTGGTCATAATCTCAAACACCTATAATGTATTTATCATGATACCCTCATGGTATCATGATACACTATCAACCTTCATGCCAAACCCTCAATTACTCTATTTACAACTATTTTAATTAGTTATGATGAGGAATAGAGAAAATTTATACATTATCACAAAAATCCCCAAGCTATGAACACAACTTCATGAAGAAACACTATGGAACCAATAAGGACTCACTCTCTCTCCTTGTGGGTATTTCCAAACCATGGGTGGGGTCCTAATGGTCCTCGAAACAATGAAAACAGAATGTAAAAGGAAGATTTTAGAATTTTACCTCTTGGGATAGGGATTCCCAATGCAAAACAAAGGGTTCTCTAGCCAAGCTTCTTCTTATCCAATGCTCCTTGAGACCTATGCTTCTAAGCTTCTTTGATGAGGGAAATAAGAGAGGTTGGTGTTTAATTTTCTAAAATTTGGTGGAGGAAGGGTGGTTTGAGAAAGAACACAAACTAGGGTTTTCATAAACATTTAATGAGGCTTGAGGGAGGCACCCCCCTCCTTATAGGGCCGGCCACTAGAGTCCTGGGGTTTGCAAGGCACAAAGACCAAAGTGCCCTCTAGGATTTCATGAAGGGTTTTCCAATATGTAGGGTTTTCATCCCTAATAGAAACTTAATCAAATTTCTAATCTCATGAAGAGTATTGACTAGTTAGGTCCCAAAAGTGACTAATCTAGTGTTGAGTCAAATAGCCACATCAAGTTTAGCCCACTAACCCATGTTATTAATAATTACAATATATTACAATACATATTATTTAAACTAATAAATATTATATATTAATATTGTAAAAGACAAAAATGCCCATATTCTAAAAATATGGTAGTGATAGTGGGGGCTTCAGCAGCAGCATTTGGGGGTGCTCCACCTCTAGTTCAGAGAACGATTCCCGCAGCTTCTGTGGAGCTTCTACTACCCCCAGTACTAATCGATGACGGACATATGTTTGTTCTATTTTGTGAGATAATGGAGGCCCAAAGGGCCCAGGCGGACGCTTAGCACCGCCAGTTGGAGGTGATGAGGCAGGGGATAGAGAATGCCCATCACCTAGCACTTGCAGTAGTAGAGAGGGTTGCCCTAGTTCAGCCACAAGTTATACCATCGTATCCCGCCCCATAGCAGCCGAGGCCGGGTACCATTATTAATTTCAAGCGGATGGGGCCGAAGGACATCAAGGGCATAGAAGGGATCTTATACGCTGATGATAGGATTGAGGACATAGAGAGGAACCTGCGATTGATACTAATTTCAGAGAGTCTACAGGTGGAGGCAGCGGGCAGCCAGATGTTTAACATTGCCCTAACATGGTTTCGTACTGACCCAAGGATCACGGCACTAGGATTAACATGGGAAACTTTTAAAGAGCTTTTCAAGGAGAAGTTTATTCCGGACGTTGCTCTGAGTGCCCTAGAGAGTCAGTTCCAGGACCTCGTCCAGGGGAGCATAACAATGGACGAGTACGCCGCAGAGTTCTATAGATTAAACAGGTTTGGGGAAGGGCAGAATCCCCTAGGGAAGGCCAGGAAGTTCCAAAAGGGTTTGATCAGGGAGGTCAAATCCCTCACTAGGGGACACTACACAATTACATTCGAGGAGATACTGATGGATGCACAGAGGGCTGAGGATGACTTGGAGCTTAAGTCCAAAAGGATGAGAGACACATCAGGGAGCTAGCAGTAGTGCGGGTGAAGCCAAGCGATCCCACTTCCAATAGTAGATGACCTTCTCGCCGTAGAGACAACAATTTCATGTACCATTTCGAGCATCAGTGCATCAGCTACACTAGGCCCCGCAGTGCACTAACTATGGAAAGATTGGACATATAAGGGTGGTTTATAGGAAGAGGCTTGGAGTGGGCCTCTATTATGGAGAGCTAAGTCACTAGTTGAGAGGCTATCTATTGGCTCTGGTTCAAACAAGTTAGGGAGCAGCACAGGTACAGAGAGCACCAGCTAGGCCACCTGCGGTTCAGTAGAGGGGAACTTCTTTACCAACCCATTAGTAGCGGTTCGCCCCACAATAGCAGCAACAGAGAGATACACAGCTAGGGCGAGCTTTCTCCATGATGATTGAGTAGGAGAAGCCGGTCGGAGATGTGATATCAGGTTCAGTTCTTCTTGATTCTATTTCAGCTTATGCTTTTTTTGATTCTGGTTCTTTCCATAGTTTTGTATCTATATCTTTAGCTCTTAAGCATCATTTGGAGACTGAACATTTAGCTAGGACTTACAAGATCATAACTGAGGGTGGCATTATCCTAGTAACTAATGTTTGCAAGGATTAGAGAGTTGTACTGGGAGGCCCAGAGTTGAGTGCATACTTACTCATAATGCTACTTTCGAGCTGCAACATTTTACTCGGGATAGATTAGTTGAGTATGCACCATGCTAGTATAAATTATCATGGAGTTAGAGTTTTGTTTAGGCCGCCAGGAGAGCCAGAGTTTAAGATTACCAGAGGAGTAGTGGAACAGAGCAAGTATGTCAACTGGGAGCCCTGGTTGAAGAGAAGGAGTTGCTACATCCTTTTATAGTAGAGTTCATGGATATTTTCTGTAGACCAAGATATTGAGTTCTCTATAGACTTGGTGCCAGGTACAGAGCCGATATCTCAGTACGTCAATAGAGTCAACAATAGTGAACTGGCAGAGTTAAAGAAGCAGGTGAATTAGTTGCAGGATAAAGGCTTATCAGATCCAGTTCATCACCATAGGGTCAGTACGCATGTTTATCGAATACAGGGATTTGAACAACCTCATTAACAAGAATAAATATCCGCTGTCGAGGATTGATGATCTCTTCGATTAGTTGAGCTGAGCGAAGGTATTTTCTAAGATAGACTTGAGGTCGGGTTACCACCAGGTAAAAGTGAAGAAGGAAGATATTTCGAAGACAGTTATTCGGACTCGGTATGGCCAGTTTGAGTTCTTGGTGATGCCGTTTGGGTTGACCAATGCCCTGACGGTATTCATGGATTTGATGAACATGGTGTTCCAAAAATATCTTGATAAGTTCGTGGGGATATTTATTGATGATATTCTGGTGTATTTGAAGATCCTGGAGTAGCACGAGGTACACTAGAGGATAGTTTTAGAGATTCTCAGGAAGGAGAAGCTTTATGGCAAGCTTTCGAAGTATAAGTTCTTCCTTAATAAGGTTGAATTCCTTGGTCATATGATTACAGGTGATGGGATCTCAGTGGGCCCGAAGAAGATTTTAGCAGTGGAGTCGTGGGCTACTCCAAGTTCAGTAGCAAAGATCTGGAGTTTCCTCGGACTAGCAGGTTATTACCGGTGGTTTGTACATGACTTCTCTATGATTGCATAGTCGATGACTTGGCAGACTAGGAAGGATGTGGAGTTTTTCTTGAAAGATGAGTGTCAAGCCACTTTTGATGAGATAAAGAAGGGATTATTGACAACTCTAGTATTGAGGTTGCTATCAGGATCAGGTGGATTTAATATTTATAGTAATGCTTCAGGAAAAGGTTTGGGTTGTGTCTTATAGCAGAATAAGAATATGATTGCCTATGCTTCTAGTCTATTACGTCATCATGGGAAGAATTACCCTATGCACGATTTTGAGTTGGCAGCGGTCATCTTGGTCTAAAACTATAGAACCCTATCTGTACGAAGAGTGTGTGAAGAACTTTACAAACCATAAGAGCTTGAAGTATGTGTTTACACAGAAAGAGTTGAACATGAGACAACGATAATAGTTAGAGCTGATTTAGGACTTTAATAAATCATTACAGTACCATTTAGGGAAGACTAACGTTGTCGTTGATGCCTTGAGCAGGTATCCTGTGGCGATGTACTTGACTATGGACATACACTTATTGGAAAATCTTGAGAGCTTGGTTATTGAGGTACTAGTTCCTGGTGTCGAGGCACCGATGTGGGGATTAAAAATATAGTCGGAGCTGATGGATAGGATCATTGCTACGCAGTATGATGATGAGTCTCTAAGGTGTATTAGGACACATATTTGGATAGAATTATCAGAGGATTTCACTAGTATTGAGGATGGATCATTGTGTCATGATTCTAAATTGTGTGTGCCAAGTGGGATGTTACGCAAGAAGTTTCTTCAGGAGGCGCATCAAAAACAGTACTCTATGCATCTAGGTGGCAACAAGATGTATAAAGATATGAGGGATCATGTATGGTGGTATGATATAATGCGGATGGTGGCACGCTTCATATCCAGGTGTCTAGTGTACCAGCAGGTAAAGACAGAAAGGTAGAGGCCAGGTGGGTTACTTCAGCCTTTAGCTATTCTATAGTGAAAGTGGGAGCATGTGACCGTAGATTTTTTTGGGGTCTTTCGTGTTCTCTAGGAGGGAAAGATGTAATTTGGGTCATCGTAGACAGGTTGACTAAATTGGCCCACTTCTTGCCATTTAAAGTAGGTACGTCTTTGGAGAAGCTAGCGGAGATGTATGTTCGACAAATTATTAAATTGCTTGGAGTTTATGTGAGCATCATCTCAGATCAGTATAGTCGCTTCACATCCCACTTCTAGAGGATTTTGCATGCTAGCTTAGGCACCTAGCTTAAGTTTAGTACCGCATATCACCCTCAGACAAACAAGCTGTAGGAGAGGACTATTCAGACACTCAAAGATATGCTTTTCACTTTTGTTTTCGATTTCAGAGGCTCTTGGGAAATCATCTTCACCTGGTATAGTTTGCTTACAACAACAATTACCAGGCCAGTATTGAGATGTCACCTTTTGAGGCTTTATATGGACGAAGATGTCGCACTCATTTATATTGGGATGATATTGGTGAGAGAGCCTTTTTGGGAACATAGATAATTTTGGATGAAGATGACAAGGTAAAGCTCACCAGAGATAGACTTTAGGTGGCACAGGACTGACAGCGACATTGGATCGACAGCCAATGAAGACCTTTAGAGTTTGAGGTATAGGTTTTTTTTGTATTGCTTTTGATTGCTTTGGTTTAGGTTGAGTGCTAAGGCTATGTTTGTTCTAGTTTGGCGATCTGGTGTTCCTATAAATTTCTTCGATATGGGGCACAATTCACTTTGGTGGAGGAGGAAAGCTTATACCACGGTTCATCAGACCCTTTGGTATTCTCACAAGGGTCGGTATAGTGGACTACATACAAGACTTGCCGCCAACACAGGAGAGAGTGCATGATGTGTTTTATGTGTCACAGAAGAGACGGTATATGTCAGATCCTAGTCACGTATTTGATCACTCAAAGATCGAGGTGGGTTCACATCTCACCTAACCAGAACAACTATCATACCCCGATCCCGTAAGGGTTGATCTTCCTCGCTTGGTCCATATGAAACCGATCGTCCTTGCTTGGGCATGATGCCGTGTAAGCCTAAGTTTCGCTTGCACAAGGCATAATACTTGCACAAAATATAAGTTAGACAAAAATATTCATATATACAAGTATGAAATATAAAATACAGAGAACCAAAGTTGAACTCATTTGATAGGAACAAAATACTTTCTTTATTTAATACGTAAAGATTGGAATAAAAAGTACTTGCTTGGGTGATTACAAAATATGCCATAAATGGCTACAATACTTGAAAACCCAAAACTGGCCACAATTCTCATACATCATATCCTTTTAGTAGGACCAAAATCAAAATACCTACCAGAAGAAGAGCTTTTACACTAGAGAGAGAAGCCTTAGGAAGCAACACGAGCATGGTTTCGCTTGAAGGGATGCACTCCTAAAGCTTCAAAATGCTAGCCAAACTCTTGCTACCAGAACCTGGAGATTTGCCAATAAATGTGGGTAAGTACTACAACATGTACTGGTAAGCGACCATGGCCAAACACACCTAGAAATCCACACTAAGTAAACATATGATGCTAGCATGATTATTATGTGATATTTCTAGTTGTCTAGGTTCTTTTAACAATTTGTGAAGAAACTTAAATAATAGATTGAACTACGCATGTGATAAATCTTACCCACGGTCGAAGAGTTATCCCTACAGCAGACACACAAGTTAGCAACAATTTGCATATATATATATATATATATATATATATATATATATCCCTTGCATCTGTTTTGGCATCAAGTGTCAAGGGTACATAGAAGGTAACCTAGCATGCGGGTTAACTACATGATGGTCCATGGAAAACCCAAGCTATAGACATTAACACCCCTCTGATAGTGAGCACTTCATTGCCTTAGGGTTTTCCTCTGATCCCCCTTGGACGAATAATCCCCGGTTCCCTAGGAACTGTTTATGGGACTACCCTTATGCACAAGTTATCTAAAGAATAATACATGGTATGCAGATCTATCATATAAACTCTTACTATGCAGCAGTTAGACTATAAAAGAACATATCTATCTCTTTACTCTTTTGTTGGGTAAACCATACGAGGTTTCTCTAAACATCTATTGTGCAACATATGAGTAAGGAATATATACACGTCTATTTGAACAAGCATTTAAAATAATCCTTTATATATCAAGCATGCAATTCATTTCTTTTAGCTTATCTTGTTTAGTGAGGCATCATTTAACATAGGATCATACAATGCGTGCAGACTAGAGATAATTTTATTAAGGCGTATAGACAGAAGGATTCATTGAAGGGCCTAAACCACTCACTGATTGAATCAAGAAGAGAGAATGGTGAAGCCTCTCTCAACGATCACTCCTTGGTCATGCGTCCTAAAATTCTAACAACACTTGGTTAGCATCCTTCGATCTCTTTCTCTTAAGATTCGAAAAGAATGAGCAGGCGAGGAAAATAAACTATTAAAACCAAGTCATCGAAAGTAACACAAAACACAAAGCAACACAAAACCAAGAAGCAAAACATCCAAGAAAACTATTAGATTCATTTCAATAGAAGTCATCCCATCAGTTGGAAGGGTTTATTGTATTTCGTCCATGATCGGTTGGGTGGTAAGGTTTCCTCGAGACTCAGTTCTCAACCGAGTCAAAGTTGTAAGTGTTCCTTAAGTGAACCGCTGGAAGCGGGGCATTACATAATACACCACCGAGACGAAGTTTCGTCCTCGAAACTTAAGAGATCAAGGAGTTGAGAAATAATGCATCAAGAGGTCAAAGGAATCAGACTTACCAATATCGTGTTCGCTCGTATTGCGTTCCATATACAACAGATAAACTCTAGGCCTTCCCATCTGATAAATTTGTCTATTGGCTGGAGTTGGAGCTGGAGATGGCACAAGATTCTGATTCTGCCCATGTTCTGTATTTTCTTTCTAGTTCTCTGGAACCCTTCTCTTATTCTGACAATCTCTGATGATATGGCCCCTCTGACCACAGTTGAAGCACTCTCTATTTTTAGTGCGACAATTTTCAAACGTACGACCCCGTCGGCCACAAAAGGTATACTCTTGACCAGGGCATTATTAACCTTCAATCTTCTTCTCCCCATCTTGGTATCTTTTGACATGAGGGTTTCGAGCAACTGACGCCTTCTCAGAAGGAATCCGTGATGCATATTGCTTATTCTTAACTGCTGCCTCAAAAGCTTTTATCTAGGATGTATATTCATGGTTTATAACATCTTTTCTGAGGCCGTCATTAAAACCCTTGAGAAATCTGTGTTTACGTTCCCTCTCGTTAGGAATCAACGAGCTAGCAAACTTAGCAGGCTTGGAGAATTCTGACTAATAGTCTTTGACGTACTTGCTCCCTTGCTTATGTATGGTAATCTTATCTTTATTTCTCTATCTGACGGCTGGTGTAAGGTATTATTCCTGGAATGCTTCCTTGAACATTCTTTAAATGATTTTGCCGTCTAGGCGCCTTATGGCAAGATCCTTTTTCTTGATCTTCCATCGATCATGTGCTCATAACCGCAACTGCATGAATGTATGCTCCACCCTATTATTCACAAGTATCCCAGCAAATTTGAGCAAATCCACTAACTTGGCGACCCATTCCATCACCCTATCTGGTGCGGTCCTGCCTTCAAACTTAGGAGGGTTCAACCTCAAAAACTTAACACCTTAAAGGTAGATTTCCTGAATGTCAGGGGAGGTTCATCAGCTTCTTCTAGGCCTATTTCTTGAGGTGCGGATGCGGCTGCCACAGATGTACCGGCGGTTCCCGATGCACTGCTATTGGCGACCAAGGTTGTTACTATCTGAATTAAAGAGTCTAACAATTTTTGTTGTGCTATGGCTCGATCATCAGCCCATTGCTGCTAAGTCTCAAATCGTTCTTGTTGGGTATTGAATCATTCTTGTTAATTTTCAAACATGCCAATTAGCCTATCGATTTGGTCATCGCTCACGCCCGTTGCGTACGATGTTCCTGGATTACTTACTTTCAGCATCTTGCTACAAAAGAAGGTGTCTTGCATTAGTCTCATCACGTATTATGGACTTATTGTATGGGGCATTGGGTTTTCATACTCTTCGAAATTGGGACCTTTAATACCTTCGATTTACCTATATAGATTTGTAACCATTTTTGAAATCAGGGACTTTTTAAATCGCTTAAAAACTTATATCATTTTTTTAAATGATATTTGAAGAGGCCAAGGACTTAAAGCCGTGCTCTGATACCATCTTGTCATGCCCCAATCCCGTAAGGGCCGATCATCCTCACTTATTCCTTACGGAACCGATCAGCCTGGCTTTGGCGTGATGCTGTAAAAGCCTAATTAGCACTTGCACAAGGCATAGTACCATCACAAAACATAAGTTAAACAAAAATATACATATATAGAAGTACAAAATATAAAATACAAAGAACCAAAGTTGAACACATTTGATAGGAACATAAAATACTTTCTTTATTGAATACTTGAAGATTGGATTACAAAGTACTTCCTTGGCTGATTACAAAATATGTCATAGATGGCTACAATACTTGAAAACCCAAAACTAGCCACAACGCTCATACATCAAATCCTTTTAGTAGGACCAAAATTGAAATACATAGAAGAAGAAAATGTTGCATACTGGAGAGAAAAGCCCTGGAAAGCAGCACGAGTACGGTTCCACTTGAAGGGATGCTCTCCTAAAGCTTCAAAATGCTTGCCAAACGGAACCTGAAGATTTGCCAATAAATATGGGTCATTACTACACTATGTACTGGTGAGAGACCATTGCCAAACTCACCTCGAAATCCACACTAAGTAGACATATAAAGCTAGAATGATTATTCTGTGATCTTTCAAGTTGTCTAGGTTCTTTTACCAATTTGCAGAGAAACATAAAGAAAAGATTAAACTATGAATATGATAAATCTTATCCACGGCCAAACAGTTATCCCTGCAACAAACAGACACATAAGTCAGCAATAATTTGCATATATATATATATATATATATATATATAAAATTCATGCATCTGTGTTGGCATCAAGTGTCAAGGGTACATAGAAGGTAACCTAGCATCCGACCTAACTACATGATGGTCCATGAGAAACCCAAGCTATAGACATGAACACCCCTTTGATCGTAAGGACTTAATTACCTCAGGGTGTTCCTCTGATCCCAAGTTCCCCAGAAATTATTTGTGGGATTACCCTTGTGCACAAGTTGTCTAAAGACCGATGCATAGTATGCAGCTCTATCATATAAACTCTTACTATACAGCAGTTAGACTATAAAAGAACATCTCTATCTCTTTACTCTTTTCTCTGGTAAACCATACGGGATTTCTCTAAACATCTCTTGTGCAACATACGAGTAAGGAATAGATACAAGTCTATTTGAACAAGCATTGGCAATAATCCTATATATATATCAAGCATGCAATTTATTTTTTTAGCTTATCTTGTTTAGTGAGGCATCATTTAACATAGGAGCATAGAATACGTACATAATAGAGATCATTTTATTAAGGTGTATAGACTGAAGGATTCATCGAAGGGCCAAAGCTACTTATCGATTGAATCAACACGAGAGAATGGGGAAGCCTTTTGCAACGATCACTCCTTGGTTATGCATATTCCGAAAATTGTAATAATACTTGGTTAGCATCCTTCGACCTCTTTCTTTTACGATTCGAAAAGAACGCACAAGTGAGGAAAATGAACTATGAAAACCAAGTAATCAAAAGTAAACACAAAACACAAAGCAACTAAAAATTAAGCAGCAAACCATCCAACAAAAACTATTGGACTCATTTTAATAGAAGTCGTCCCATTAGTTGGAAGGGTTCATTGCATTTATCCCGTGATCGGTTGGGTAGTAAGGTTTTTCGAGACTCGATTCTCAACTGAGTCAAAGTTGTAAGTGTTACTTAAGTAAACCGCTGGAGGTGGGGCATTATAGCAGCCAGTGGAGATTCTGGATCGTAGAGAGAAGGTAATGAAGAACTAGACAATTACCTTAGTACGCTTCGTGTGGAGGCATTACTCTCCGGGAGAGTCTACTTGGGAGAGGAAAGCCGAGATGAACGAGCGATACCCTTATCTCTTTGAGCAATGAGGTATCGTTCTATCTTGCTTGCTGTGATTACTTGTTGTAGTGCTTTTTCATTCCTTAAATTTTAAAACCAAAATTTTTCTAAGGAGGGTAGACTTATCACTACCATATTTCTAGATGAGGGTATTTTTGTCATTTAGCATATTTTATATGTAATGATTAAATATTTAAATATTATGCTACTAATAATTATTATTTGCTATATTATTTATTTATTAATTAGTGGTATAGTCTAATTATTAGACTTGACACTAGTGGACCGAATTAGATTATCATGACACATTGAGACCTATATTAGACTAGGCCCATTAGACTCATTCCCTTTAGTTAATTAAAGAGATTAGATTTATTTTTATTATATTAGAAGCTTCCTAATATAGGCCTCCCTATTTAAATAACATAAATAATTAGTGGGAGGTATATTGGATATTGCATATTGCTTGGAGGAGGGGCTAGAGTGGCCCGACCACATAGTGTTGGTATTTCTCTCTCTTCTTTCATTAATTCATTTCATTATAGATTCCCAAATTGTGTTTCTCCCCAAAATTACTTCATCCCTCCACTAAATTCACCCTAATTCACTCATATTCCCTTCCGATTACATCATCTAAGGTGGATTGGAGCTTGGATTGCAAGAAGCACTTGGAGAAGAAGGAATTGGCTAGGAGCTTGTGTCCAAATTATGTCCATTGGAGCAATTCATTTGGAATCTATCTTCCAATAGGCAAATTCTGAATTCCCCTATAATTTAGACTATAATTTATGCATTTAACTATTAAAAAACTATCATTGGCTTAGGACTATCCATAGGAAGAAGTTTTAGGCCCAATTAACCTTTATTATAATTTTTATACAGATTTTTGTGTCCAATTTAGGAAAATTCCGAGATTGATGCATCAAGTGTGTGTCATAAGGCCAATTAGGTTTAATTAGACTTACATTAATAGTATGGAACTAGACACGTATGCATAATTGGACACAAGTAGAGCGTATCATGGTATTTTATGATACACTATGATACGAGAACTCATTTTGTAGATTTTGTGCATGATGGTGTAATTACTCTTCAATTTCTATTATAATTAATTATTTTATTTGTATATAGATGTAATTATTATGTATAATTGATAAATATTGAGAATTGGGTTTTGATACATTGTTTGGGTGCATATCCTAGAGTATCACAAGAGTGACCTTCAAGTGTTTGAATTAATGCACTTGGTTCTAGTGTATTACATATATACCTATATTTATGTGTTATATATTTGTTATATATATAAGAATATATGTATATAGATATGATGATAAGTATATATGTATTTAAGAGTGTGTATGGTGTGTTGATTAGAGTGGGTCATTGGTAGGGAGAAGCTCGGGCTATCACAGGAGACTATGACAGTGTAAATTATGAGATATGGATTTGTGTTTCAGTTAGTTTTAGGGGGAGTGCTCGAGTATGACCAGTAATTTAAGTGTGATATTTGGTGACTGTGAGTATCAAAAAATTAGTGGGGTCGAGCATACTTGTGTGCAGTAGGCCAAGTGTTATAAGTGTGCTGTATTCTGTGTGTGATGTGGTGGGTGTTGGTGATGATGGTTGCAGAAGTTAATGGTTTTAGAGGGGACTGCATGTGGACTCGGGAAGGAGTAATACTAGAGTTACAATAGTGTTACTCTCCGTTCTAGAGATACATATTTAGGATATATTAGTTTTCCTGCTTATTTTATTTCTTGCTTGCATGTTGATTAGATTGCATGTCTGAAGACTAGACCCATTCTTTGGTTCAATTAGACTCATGGTTTAATTGTTGGGTTAGTTTGGTCATGAGTGAACCCATGGTCTAAACCTCAACCCTAGCATATATAAGCAAACTTCTTTCTCTCTATTCACTCATTTTCTTATTTTTTTTATCCTTCCTTTATTTTAAGCAAGTACACCTTGCATTTGATGGAGAAAACACTTGATTTTTTATTCTTGCTCTTTTATTGCATTTTATTAGTCAAATATGTGTGTATTATGATTCTAAACACTTTTGATACTTGAAGTTTTTGGTTTTTATGGCTAGATATGAGTAGATCTACACTTGAAGTTTAGAGTTTTTATAGGTTCCTTATGTTTTTTGTGGTTTGATCTACTAAAACATGATATTTTAGAAAATTTGTTTGTGTGGTTGATGGAGCACTTTATTTTGAATATTTTAGATTTTGGTTCACTTGATTCGGAGTTTAAATGAGTTTTTTATGAAGAAAATAATTTTTGGATTTTTGGAGCTTTTCTGTCATGGCTGAACTTGCTGTATGGAGAAGATAAATTTATCATATGGCCAGCATTATTTATGGCCGAGACTTCCATGAAACTTGATCCTTATGTGGCCTGGACTCTTTGCCATATAGCCAACCAACATGCGTCAATTTTATTGCAAGCATGACTGAACATTACACACAAAGTTTTCTGGAGCTAAGTGACATGACTCATTGTGTTTTGCTCGCTGAATGAATGAGAAATTCGCTAAGTCCAAGAGACATCTATGCGGTAAGCAAAGCAAGCAGACTCATGCAGTAACGACTATACAACTCTTCTCTTATGGACGAATAACCCTGTTTCGCACTTGCATATCTTTCTATGAATTTGTTAAGTCTTTCTGACACTTTAAGGCTTGTCACATCCATCACTTTTGTCACACTCATATTTTTAATCAAGGGTAGTTTGGTAATTGACATGGGTATTTTTATATTAGGATATTTTGCATTAAATATTATGCATGTGTATTATTTATTTGTATATTATTTATTTATTATTTAGTGCTAGATTATTTTGGACTTGTGTAGTGGACCTAACTAATTAATTTAGATACATAAACCCAACATTTATTTTGGTTTAGATTGAGCGTATTAATTAGGCCCATTCATCAGGAGGGTGAATTAGTTAGTGAAACCATTAGACTAGAACCTTCCCTCCTAATTAATTTTTTCATGAGAGGCCCCAAGGGGTAATTTGGATATTTCATACTTGCTTGGGGAAGGGGCTAGTGCCGGCCACATTAGGAGGGAGGAGAGAGAGAGAGTCTCTTCGTATTTGATATTTCTATTATATCTAGAAATTTCCCCCATTCCAATTTCCTCATTCCTTCACCATTCCCTCACAAATATATTCTCAAATTCCTTTCCTATTCTTCAATTGAGGCTACTACAACAAGGATCAACAAGAAGGAAGAAAGGATCTACAAGGAGGAGGCCAAGATCCACAAGAAGGAGGCTATATTCTACATTTGGAGATTTTTATTGGAAATCCATCTCCTAATAGGTATATATTAGTTTTTTCTCTTCTATTAGACTCTAAATATGAGATTTAACCATGAGAAACTACCCCACATACATAGGCTATCCATAGGAATTGGAATTAGGTTTATAGGATGCCTATGCTAGAAGTTATGTATGTTTTCTGTCCATTTTGGGAGAATTCCGAGATTGGCACATTTGGTGTTTGTCAATTGGTCAAATAGATCAATTTGACGTATGTTTGATTGTTTGTGACTAGTGTCATGTCCATAATTGCGTACGTGTATGCCGTATCTCGTCAATTTGGTGATACATGTTATTTTTGGGGATTTTCCTATGACACGGTGATTTGTGCATGTCACTTCTTGACACGGACACGTAGTTGATTAAATTATTGTTCGTATTATTCATAATTAGTATTTTAGACTTGCTCGTGTCCTTCGAGATGCGTTTGGTTGTGTGGTGGAGCCGTATCGCAAGCGTATCATAGAATGAGTTTGATACGGGTGTGGTGCACTCCACGTGTTTATTTCATTGCCCTCATTTCTATATTGTGCTTGTGTATATATATATATATATATATATATATATATATATATATATATATATATATATATATATATATATATATATATACATATATATATATATATATATGAGTATATATTTATATTATATTGTATAAATGAGTGTATATATAAGTATGAGATATTTTATATAAGTAATTATATGAGATACTATATCTATATCTATGTGTGTATGTATATATGTATGAGGGATATAGCTATAGGTGTATATGAGTGTTTATGTATATATATATATATATATATATATATATATATATATATATATATATATATATATATATATATATATATATATATATCCACACAAATATATATCATATATATATATATATATATATATATATAAATTGATATACTTATTGATATATATATATATATATATATATATATATATATATATATATATAGCAGTATATATGTAGATGTGGTACGCTTTTGGTTGTGTGCGAGTGTGTGTTAGTGAGTGAGGGAGAGCACAGCAGCTCGTGCACAGAGATGAATGTAGTTGCCAGCACTGCATAGAGCAGTATGTGCAGTAATACACTTTACAGTGGATGTAGTGTACACTTCGTGTACAACAACTGGGCATCAGATCAGTAGGGAACCATCACTGGGCAGTGCACAACATCGAGCCACTGCGGGTTCAACCGCTCCCACATCGACATGTACACTGCAGTTCAACCAAGGGTTATCAGTGAGAGCATTCATCAGTCAGTGCACAACGAGGTTCAAACTGAACATTGAAGAGCATAGTAGCCAAGACAGAGTATCAGCCGAGGTGCAGGCATTTTCTCCAGTATCTGAGGGTAACAGCTATGTGTAGCTCGTGCATATTGGCAGCAAGGGGGAGAGCAGTTCACTGCATAGCAGGGAGTATGCTCAGCAAGTTGTAGTAGTATGCACCTCATGCATAATAGCTCGGGCATAGGGGGGAAGGCAGTAGCAGCAATAACACATTATCGTGCACAGCTTGAGCAGTCTCTGTATCAATTTCAGTCAGCAAGTTAATGGTTAGTAGTTAAGTGATTAGTAGTTTAGTGTTAAGGTTAGTTATACTTGTTAGTATTAATGTTAGTAATTATTAGTTAACTAAGTAACTATATATATATATCGATGTATGTAAGTTATTGGTAAGTTTCTAAATGTATGATATGTGATAGTTAGATTAATAGGTATTAAATGTTAAGTTAGTACCTATGTATTGGTATATAAAATATTTTAGTTAGTTGTTTAGCTATATATATTAGCTATATTCACTAAGATTGAATTACCTTGGGATACCAAGGTAATATCAAGGTAATGGGTCGATACTCAAGGTATTGGGTTTGAGTATCGAGATAGGTGTGTGGTAGTATGATACGCATTGGTGCAAGGCTAAGGTATCCTATTTGTATTAATTAGTTAAGTACTATATGTATTGACTTGTATATATATATATAAATTACTATTTTCATATATTAAAACTTGAGTATCCTATGATAGGGCCTTTTGTGTGTCTCCTAGTGTCTTAGAGTAGCCAGTATGGTTTAGTCTCATAGCGTATTAACCTAGTATCCTAGAGTTGGACTCTTACAACCTAGAAATAGGCGGTATAACTTAGAAATGGCTTTATGATCTAGAATTGCATCAATTTAACTTATTTTTATTCCAGAATCTTGTATTAATGCACATACCATATATAGGTCTGTGTAACACCAGCTTGGGCATCGAGAGACACACCTTGCTCAGGACTTCAGGCGAGTACATTTCTCTATTAGTTTTTAATTCATAATAGTATATATATTCATGTTCTAGAACTGTATACTTGATTATGACACAGTGGTTTCACGGACTAGTAGTACATGGATCCCGTCAGGAGATGTTATCCTCTACCGTGTTCAACTGGTACTCCTGTACATGTATTTTATCGTGTACATTGGGTATTGATTTATATTTTGTGTCCACACACTGCTCGTATTCAGTGTGCTTATTCATATACACACACTGCTCATGTTCAGTGTGATTATATTCGTGCACACCCACTACTCGTGTTCAGTGGTCATATTTGTGTTCGTAACGTGTCGTGATTGGATCCATTGGTATTAGTTAGGGATGGGAGATTAGGAGTTGATTATGTGATCAAATCCCTATTGTTATTCGTGTACATACCGATTACATACCACACTTGTAATTGTCTTACCATATTGATCATATTCAACCTAAATCGATCATATAATGAACTTGTATTCTGAGGCACATAGTTAGATGTCACTACCATATTTTCTGGGAAAGGGTATTTTAGTAATTTCATATTTAATTAAATATTGCGTATGATAAATAATTGTTTATGGTATTATTTAATTATTGTTAGATGTTAGTTATTTATTTTGCACTTGTGTTAGTGGACCTAACTAGTTTAGTTTAGACTCATAGACCAACATGTATTAATTGTTAGATTTTAGCCCATTTAGAAAGCCCATTGTTTAAGAGGAGGATTAATTTAATTAAACCATTAGACTAGAAGCTTTCCTCCTTAATTATTTCTTCATGAGAGGCCCCAAGGGGTATATTGGACAATTCATAGTATCTTGAGAAAGGGGAAAGGGGGCCAGACTATAATAGAGGGGGGAAATTATTTCTCTCAACTCTTTTTATTTGAAAACTAGATCTAGAATTTTTCTTAACCAAATTCCTTCATTCCTACTTTATTTTCCTACCAAAATTCATCCCAATTTCTTCCCAAATCACCATTGGAGACTAGTGGAGTAAGAATCTAGATGGAGGAAGCAAGGATATACAAAGAGGAGCAAGGATCTACATGTTGGAGGCCAATTTTATCATATTTGCGAGTTTTATTGGGAATCCATCTTCCAATAGGTACAATTCAGTTTTTCCCCTTTAAATTTGGTTCTAAATATGAGATTTAACCATGATGAATCAATCCATATGCATAGGCTACCCATACGATTTGGTTTTGTGTTCATAGGAGGCCTATTGAGAAAGTTATGGTACTTTTTGTGTCAATTTTTTGGAGAATTCCAAGATTGACAATTGTTGTGTGTGTCAATTAGTCCTATAGATCATTTTGGCATGTGCTTGTGTGTTTGGGCTAGTGTCTTGTCCATAATTGGCTACGTGTAGGTCGTATCCCAATAATTTGGTGATACGTGTTGATTTGGGGGTTTTTTCTCCGACACGGGACTTTGAGCATGTCATATTTTGACACGGACACATAGATTTGTATTTGACTCTTCGTATTATTCATAAATGAATGTGTGATGGACTCATGTCACAAGCGTATCCTAGATCTAGTGGGATACGTGTGTGATACACTCCATGTGTTTGTACAATTTAATGGTAGATCTTGTGTTTTTATTCATGGTGAGGTGTAATTATATATTGGTACATATATATATGTATATTATAGTGTATTTATATTTATGTATTATTTGCGTCTTATATCTATGTATCTATTTATGTATATTGTATGTAGATATTATTCTACATATGTAAGAGCTATTTAAAAGTGCAGTGCATGCATATATATTGTAATATGTATAGATGTGTATATGTTAAATAAATATTATATGTTGTTATATTTATATTTATATTTATTTGATGTATATTATATATATTGTGTATGATTATATATACATATACGTATGTATGTTGTTATACATATGTTACTACGTATATGTATATTACTATGTAGTTATTATGTACATATATATGTATGAGAGGAGTATGTGGGTGTGTATATTTATTAGTTGTAGTTATATATATATTATAGTATATATATTATGTGTTATATATATACATATATATATATATATATATATATATATATATATATATATATATATATATTGGGTGTATATATATATATATATATATATATATATATATAAAAGAGATAGAGGGAGAGCAGGGAGCTTTGGCGACGGTCAGTGTCACCAAAGCAGCAGTAAAATAGTAGCACGCAGAGCAGCAGCAGCAAGAGCATTAGCGACAACAGTGTCGCTAAACCAGCAGCAGCAGCAATAGCATACAACAGCAGCGACGGTAGTTTAGCGACAGCAGAAACTTTCGCGGAAGCAGCAGAGTATCAGTGGTTTCAGCGACAGTGGGCAGGGGCTTTTAATGACAGTTTGACAGTTTTTAATAGATATTAGATATTTATATATATAGTTATATATGTGTATATATATATGGTATTAATATATATGTATATATGTTCTAATTGCTAATTGTATTTTAGTATACTATATGTATAATAATTAGTTATAGCATATATTATTTTAATGGGTAGTTAGCATAAGTAAGGTATTAGATATTACCTTGAGATACTAAGGTAAGTATCAAGGTATTTGGGATACCCAAGGTATTGGGTGTGGGTATCAAGTTTATGGTTTAGTATTGTGATACCAAGTTGGTTCAAAACTAAGGCATCTATTTAATGTTTGTAATTAGGATTTTACATAATTAATTCTTGTTTGATATGTATATGTGATGATTTACCATTTGATTTACGTATCCAGAGATACGGTATCCGAGTATCCTAAGATATAGTTTTTATGACCTAGAATTTAGTATTTGAACCCAATATCTATGTATTAGACTTATCCAACCTAGAAATAGGTAGTTGACCATAGTTTGACCATAGTTAACCATAGTTGACTTAGAGTTGACATAGTTTGACTTTTGACTTAGAATTGACTTGTTGACCTAGAAGTTGACTAGTTTAACTTATTTTCTTTTCGGAACCTTGTATTGATGTTGTATTCCATATCTAGGTCATCGAGGCACCATATCAGACATCTGTAAGACTATTATTTGGACTTCAGGCGAGTACATTCTCTGATAGTTTTTTATTTATGATATCATGTATGTTAATTGTATCTAGTGTAGATATCCATGTCTTCTTGACACGATGGTTACACGGATTGGTATATCCGGATCTTGTCATGAGATGTTATTCCTTGGTATATGGTATATCTTATACAAGTATTGTTTCATTGGTAATCTTATACATGTACAAACACTGATTCTCGGGAAGACTAGCTATCTTCTTGGGAAATCTCGTGCCATAGCATACCGTGGTTGGATCTATTATACCAGTCTAGGATGGGGAGTACTTTAGTGTAGATATGTGATCATACCCTCATTATATCAAGTATTGTTTAATAAATAGTATTAATCATACACTGTATGTATGATTAGCCAGGCCATATATATTGTATCATGTTCCTAAGCTGATCACATGTTAAAGCTAGTACTAACACACTTAGTCATTAGTATTCTTCTTCATTGTCATATTGTTCATTATTGTATTCATTCCAGTATTTACTTATTGCATATCTCTCGTATCTATTATGCATCTTCTATATTCACATTTATTTACTGTTACATAGTTTTTATCATTGATTAGAACTGCGGTTAGAGATGTACTCTGCTCCTTTCCTGACTGGATATATTTTTTCCAGATGATACTAAGGACTGGTACCCTATACATTATGGACCTCAGGATGTTGTGGGCATTGAGTCAGAGACCCTGGCTCAAGAGGGACTTATCCCGACTGAGACAGATGACCCGGGATTAGTACCTTCTTAGTATTTCTTGTACTGAATTTGTCTCCAACTTATTGTTAGCATTCTTTCAGACTCATTGATGTATTATTTTAGACTCATGAGTTGTATGTGACTATCTATTATTTATCTGATTTGTGATCATTTCCATCTTAGATCTGTGATTGAGTATATTATTATTGTTGGTGGTTCATTATATTGCTAGATAGATTACCCAAACTGTGTTCTAACGTCTATTCTACGGCGTAAGCTGGACGTTGTTTCTGACTTGTTTTCTTACATCGGGTGCGGGTCATGACACATTTTTAGTGGTGGCCCATGCGGGTCAAGCTTCGCAAATTATGCGATATCGTGGTAGTGCGACAATTTAGTTGTACTACTGTGAGCCTGCAATAGGATATAGGATATAGGCTATAGGCTGAGAATACTCAATCACATCTAGGAAAATTCTTTTGATTCAACTATTCTTCCTTGATATTGATACTTGATTTCTTAAATTATTCTTTCCTTGAGTTTCTTATATCATGTGCCATATTGATCCTTTTCTTTTGCTTTGTCTCAGGATGCCGCCTAAGACTAGATCGCAGCAGGGGAGAGCAATTTTTGAGCGGTCTGCGACATCCCGAGGGCCTACACCAGTCACTTCTCCGATGATTGGAGTGTCAGTTGCTTTCGGAGGTCCACCACCTACTCAGAGGAATGTACCAGCTGTATCTGAGGGGCTTCCACCTTCACCTCCTGTGCCAACAGAGGCGACACAGATGTTTACACTGTTTTGTAAGAAGCTCGAGGCACAGAGGGCTCAGTCAGAGGCACATCAGAGGCAAACCGACGTTCTACGGCAGGGCTTCGAGAGTGATCATCAGCTTGCTCGTTCCGTAGTCGAGAGAGAAGTTTCGGTTCAGTAGCAGGTTATTCCTCAGGTTGCTCAGCTTCGGCCAGGCAATATTTAGGACTTCAAGAAGCTGGAGCCTAGGGTCTTCAAGGGGATGGAGGGCATCGTCTATGCTGATGATTGGCTAGGGAAAATTGAGCATCTTATGAGGGTGTCCCATCTTTCTGAGGATCTGAAGGTTAAGGCGGTAGGACTTCAACTGTTTAGCGTCGCTCATACTTGGTTAAGGAATGAGCCGATTCAGGTTGACGCAGGACAATCTTGGGAGGTATTCAAGGACCTCTTCAATAAGAAGTTTTTTGCTCGGGCAGACAGGCTAGACTTGGGGAGGTAGTTTAAGAGTCTCATTCAAGGGAGCATGTCTGTGGAGGAGTACGCTGTAGAGTTCGGCTGGCTGAGCCAATTTGCAGAGTATTTAGTGAGAGAGTTGGAGGTTCGGGCTATTCGTTTCCATGAGGGTCTAAACTGGAAAGTGGAGATCCTCATTCCATCTTTTTATGAGACATACTCGGAGATACTTGAGGAGGCACGCAAGGTTGAGCGAGAGTTGGGTTTGAAGCCCAAGAGAGACTGTGATTCTTTTCTGGGGGCCAACAATAGTACAGTATCTGCCAAACATCCTCATTTCTAATCCAGACCATTCCAGCAGCCACAGCAGCACCAAACTCCAACTAAGGTACCTTTTCACTAGGCACCACAGCAGCAAAGACAGTTACAACAAGCTTCCTACCACTACTGCAAGTAGCCTGGCCACATCTGGGAAGTTTGTAGGAGGAGGCTAGCAGTTTGTTTGTATTATGGTACTGAAGGGCATCAGTCGAGAGAGTATCCCCGTCATGCAGTTCAGAGAGCAGCTTCAGCTCCGAGGGCACAGACGAGGTCACTCGCAGTACAACCGAGGGGACCGCTTCCGACACAGCAGCAGCGTTATGTCCAACATCACCAGCAGGGAGGTGCACGCCAGGTATGAGCATTTGTTATTACCGTTGAGGAGGACGAACCCACCGGAGATGTCATCGCAGGTTCTATTCTTCTTGATTCCATTCCAGCTTTAGCTTTGTTTGATAGTGGTGCTTCCTATAGTTTTTTATTTCTTTTTTTTGCTCTAAAGTATGGTTTGGTAGCTGAGTCTTTGCTTAGGACTTACAAGATCATGACCGGGGGAGGAATTATCCTGGTTAATGATATTTGCAGGGATCGAAGAGTTACTCTGGGAGGCCGGGAGTTGAGTGTGTGTCTACTTGTAATGCCACTTATGAGCTACGACATTATACTCGGGATAGATTGGTTGAGTGGGCACCGTGCTAGCATAGATTGTAGAGGAGGTAGAGTTTTATTTGGTTCGTCGGGAGAGCCAGAGTTTGATTTTGCTAGAGGAGCTGCAGAGCAGGGAGAAGGCATTATTTGTGGAGCTATGGTAGAAGACAAGGAGTTGCCGCATCTGATGATAGCATAGTTCTTGGATGTGTTTCTTGAGGAATTGCCAGGTTACTGCCAGATCAAGATATTGAATTCTCTATAGACTTGGTGCCAGGTGCAGAACCAATTTCGCAACATGTTTATAGAGTAAAAAACAGCGAGATGGTCGAGCTGAAGAAGCAGGTTGATGAATTACAGGATAAGGGGTTTATCAGATCGAGTTCTTCACCGTGGGGAGCCCCGATATTGTTTGTACCGAAGAAGGATGGATCAGTGTGCATGTGCATTGATTACAGGGCATTGAATAATCTCACTAGCAAGAATAAGTACCTTTTGCCACGGATTGATGATTTATTCGATCAGTTGAGTGGTGCCAAGGTATTTTCTAAAATATATTTGAGATCAGGCTACCATCAGGTAAAGGTGAAGCCGGTAGACATACTGAAGACTGCTTTTAGAACTTGGTATGGTCAGTACGAGTTTATGGTGATGCCATTTGGGTTGACTAATATACCGACAGTATTTATGAACTTGATGAACAAGTTGTTCCATCAGTACCTTGACAAGTTCGTGGTGGTGTTCATCGACGACATACTCATATACTCGAAGACACCAGAGGAGCATGAGGAGCATTTAAGGATTGTGTTGGATGTGCTGAGGAAGGAGAAGTTGTCCAAGTTTGAGTTTTTCTTGGACAAGGTAAAATTCTTGGGGCATGTTGTGACTGGTGATGGTATTTCAGTGGATCTGAAGAAGATCGCAGCAGTAGAATCTTGGAAGACCCCCGAGTTCGGTAGCAGAGATCAGGAGTTTCTTGGGATTGGCAGGCTACTACAGGAAGTTTGTGCAAGATTTTTTGAGGATTGCCGAGCCGATGACCAGACTCACCAGGAAAGATGTAGAGTTTGTTTGTACTGAGGATTGCCAGGTTGCTTTTAAGGAATTGAAGAAGAGGTTGACGTCTGCTCCTAATTTGACGTTGCCATCAGGGTCTGGAGGTTTCACTATTTATGGTGATGCATCGGGAAAATGTTTGGGTTGTATTCTTCAGCAGAATGGGAAAGTGATTGCCTATGCATCCAGGAAATTGCGTCCTCAGTAAAAGAACTATCCTACCCATGATTTGGAGTTGGCAGCAGTCATCTTCGCCCTAAAATTATGGAAACATTATTTGTATGGAGAGCGTGTGGAGATCTTCACCGACCATAAAAGCTTGAAGTACATTTTTACGCAGAAGGAGTTGAACATGAGGCAGCATCGGTGGTTGGACTGATGAAGGATTTTGATATATCTTTACAATATCATCCTGGGAAAGCTAATATAGTTGCCGATGCTTTGAGTAGATATCCGGTAGCTATGTTCTTAACGCAGGATCGATATTTGCTAGAGGACTTGGAGAGCTTGGGTATCGAGGTGATAGTTCCTGGTTGTGCTATGCAGATTTGGGGATTGCAGATACATTCAGATTTGATGGATAGGATCAAGGCAGCACAGTATGAGGATGTATCTCTAAGGAGCATCAGAGCTCAGGTGAGAGCATGATTGGAGGATGATTTCACCATTGTTGAGGATGAATCTTTGAGTCGTGGAGTTAGATTGTGTGTGCCTAGTGGGGAGCTGCGTGAGGAGGTATTGCAGGAAGCGTATCGCTCTCAATATTCTATGCATCCAGATGCCAACAAGATGTATTAGGATATGCGAAAGAGTGTGTGGTGGTATGGCATGAAGAGGAAAGTGGCACAGTTTGTATCCAGATGCTTAGTGTACCAGCAGGTGAAAGCCGAGAGGCAGAGGCCAGGAGGTTTACTTCAGCCATTACCCATTCCACAGTGGAAATGGGAGCACATTACTATGGATTTTGTGTCCGGACTTCTACGATCTCCAGGAGGAAAAGACGCGATTTGGGTCATCGTTGATAGGTTGACCAAGTCGGCCCATTTTTTGCCTTTCAAGGTGGGTTTGTCTACGTAGAAGCTGGCAGAGATGTATGTGAGGTAGATCGTTAGGATATATGGAGTTCCCGTCAGCATAGTCTCGGATCAGGATAGTCGTTTTACTTCTCATTTCTGGAGGAGTTTACTGGACAGTTTGGGCACTCAGCTCAAGTTCAGTACTGCATATCATCCCTAGACAGATGGGCAGTCAGAGAGGACTATTCAGACTCTCGAGGATATGTTGCACACTTGTGTACTAGATTTTTGGGGTTCTTGGGAGGACCATCTCTATTTGGTAGAGTTTGCTTACAACAACAGCTACCAGGTTAGTATAGAGATGTCACCTTTTGAAGCTCTGTACGGTCGGAGGTGTCGTACTCCCTTGTCATGGGACGATATTAGAGAGAGAGAGTTTTGCTTGGGCCAGAGATGGTTGTAGATGCAGCAGAGAAGGTTCAGTTGATCAGAGACAGACTTCGTGTGGTGCAGGACAGACAGTGGCATTGGGCCGATAGCCACCGGAGACCTTTGGAGTTCGAGGTATAGTTTAGATTTTGTTTTGTGCTTGTTCTGGGTTATTTATTATAGATTAAGTTCTTAAGGTGGTATTTTGTTCTAGGTGGGTGGTTTGGTATTTCTGAGGATTTCTCTAACATGAGACACGTTTCGCTTTGGTGGAGACGGGAAGCTTAGTCCACGATTCATCGGACCTTTTACTATTCTAAAGAGGGTCGGTGCAGTTGCTTATAGAATAGACTTGCCACCTGCATTGGACGGAGTACACAATGTGTTTCACGTGTCGTAGTTCAGACGATACGTGGCAAATTCTAGTCATGTGTTGGATCACTAGGAGATAGAGGTAGGCACTACTCTTAGCTATCTAGAGCAGCCAGTTGAGATTCTGAATCGGAGAGATAAGGCGTTGAGAAACCAGACTATTCCTTTGGTGCGCGTCGCATGAAGGCATCACTCTCCGGAGGAGTCTACCTGGGAGAGAGAGGATGAAATGCGAGAGCGTTATCCATATTTGTTTGTACCTTGAGGTATGTTCTTTCCTAATTATGTTATATTCTTTCATAGTTAGTTTTGTTCTTTAGCTCAGTCCTTTTGTTATGTTCTGTTATTTTCTGGGGGTAGTTTTCGTCTTTGAAATTTTGAGTACGAAATTATTTTAAGGAGGGTAGACTTGTCACTACCATATTTTCTGGGAAAGGATATTTTAGTAATTTTCTATTTAATTAAATATTGTGTATGATAAATAATTATTTGTGATATTATTTAATTGTTGTTAGATGTTAGTTATTTATTTTGGACTTGTGTTAGTTGTCACTACCACATTTTCTAGGAAAGGATAATTTAATAATTTTATATTTAATTAAATATTGTGCATGATAAATAATTATTTATTGTATTATTTAATTTTTGTTAGATGTTAGTTATTTATTTGGAATTGTGTTAGTGGACCCAACTAGTTTAGTTTAGACTCATGAACCAACATGTATTAATTGTTAGAATTAAGCCCATTTAGAAAGAGATGGATTAAATTAAATAAAACCATTAGACTAGAAGCTTCCCACCTTAATTATTTCTTTATGAGAGTCCCCAAGGGGTATATTGGACAATTCATAGTAGCTTGAGGAAGGAAAAGGGGGCCGGCCTATATAGAGAGGGGAAATTATTTCTCTCTCCTCTTTTCATTTGGAAACTAGATATAGATTTTCTCTGAACCAAATTCCTTCATTCGTACCTCATTTCCCTAACCAATTTCATCCCAATTCCTTCCCAAATCACCATTGGAGACTAGTGGAGCAAGGATCTAGAAGGAGGAAGCAAGGATCTACAAAAAGGAGCAAGGATCTACAAGTTGGGGGCTAATTTAATCATATTTAGAGGTTATATTAGAAATTTATCTCCTAATCGGTACAATTCAGTTTTTTTCCTTAATTTAGGTTCTAAATCTAAGATTTAACCATGAGAAATCAACCCATATGCATAGGCTACCCATAGAATTTGGTTTTTTATTCATAGGAGGCCTATTGAGAAAGTTATGGTATTTTTTGTGTTAATTTTGGGAGAATTTCGAGATTGACATTTATGAGATATACTCGGAGATACTTGCGGAGGCGCGCAAGGTTGAGCGGGAGTTGGGTTTGAAGCCCAAGAGAGACCGTGATTCTTTTCTAGGGGACAACGATAGTACAATATCTGCCAAACGTGTTCATTTCCAATCCAGACCTTTCTAGCAGCCATAGCAGCACCAAACTCCAGCTAAGGCACATTTTCACCAGGCACCACAATAACAGAGACAGTTACAACAAGCTTTATGCTACTACTGCAAGAAGCCCGATCATATCTAGGAAGTTTGCAGAAGGAGGCTAGGAGTTTGTTTGTATTATGGTACTGAAGGGCATTAGTCAATAGAGTGTCCTCGTCGTGCAGTTCAGGGAGCACCTTCAGCTCCGAGGGCACAGACGAGACCACCTACAGTACAGCTGAGGGGACCGCTTCCGACACAGCAGCAACGTTATGTCCAGTATCAGCAGTAGGGAGGTGCACATCAGGGACGAGCATTGGCTATGACCGTTGAGGAGGACGAACCCACCGGAGATGTCATCGCAGGTTCTATTCTTCATGATTCCATTCCAGCTTTAGCTTTGTTTGATAGTAGTGCTTCTCATAGTTTTGTATCTTTTTCTTTTGCTCTGAAGCATGGTTTGGTAGCTGAGTCTTTGCTTAGGACTTGCAAGATCATGACCGGGGAGGCATTATCCTGGTTAATTATATTTGCAAAGATCGAAGAGTTACTCTAGGAGGCCGGGAGTTGAGTGCGTGTCTACTTGTAATGCCACTTTTGAGCTACGACATTTTACTCGGGATAGATTGGTTGAGTAGGAACCATGCTAGCATAGATCGTAGGTTGTAGAGGAGGTAGAGGAGCTGCAGAGCTGGGAGAAAGTATTATTTTTGGAGCTATGGTGGAAGACAAGGAGTTGTCGCATCCGCTGATATCAGAGTTCTTAGATATGTTTCCTGAGGAATTGCCATATTTGCCGCCAAATCGAGATATTGAATTCTCTATAGACTTGGTGCCAGGTGTAGAACCAATTTTGCAACATATCTATAAAGTAAACAACAGCGAGCTGATCGAGCTGAAGAAGCAGGTGGACGAATTACAGGATAAGGAGTTTATCAGATCGAGTTCTTCACCGTGGAGAGCCCCAATATTGTTTGTACCGAAGAAGGATGGATCGGTACTCATGTGCATTGATTACAGAGCATTGAATAATCTCACTATCAAGAATAAGTACCCTTCGCCACGGATTGATGATCTGTTCGATCAGTTGAATGGAGCCAAGGTGTTTTCTAAGATAGATTTGAGATCAGGCTACCATCAGGTGAAGGTGAAGCCGGAGGACATACCGAAGACTGCTTTTAGAACTCGGTATGGTCAATACAAGTTATGGTGATGTCGTTTGGGTTGACTAATGCACCGACGGTATTTATGAACTTGATAAACAAGGTGTTCCATCAGTACCTTGACAAGTTCGTGGTGGTGTTCATCGACGATATACTCATATACTCGAAGACCCCGGAGGAGCATGAGGAGCATTTGAGGATTGTATTGGATGTGCTGAGGAAGGAGAAGCTATATGGGAAGTTGTCCAAGTATGAGTTTTTCCTGGACAAGGTAGAATTCTTAGGGCATGTTGGGTAGTATGCCTCATAACCTAGTATCATATAGTCATTTTAACCCATTAATGATTGTAATTGAATGACACCAACTATAGACTTGCATAAGAAGATAATGATTATCCAGACTGTAGAACTTAGAGGCCATACCCCCATTTGGTCAACCAGAGACTTAGATAAGAAGTTAGTATGGCAACTATAGAGGCACAACACCGATCTTCTTGGTGAACTTAAGTTATTTTGTACCTTCCTCCATCATAATCAAGCGTACTTATATTTTTCTACTACCTCGACTTATGTTGCTATTATAGCCTAGCTTTGCAAGCTTATTCTTTTATTGAGCTTGTTCATGACATATGTATTATTGGGGGCCCACACTAATACATTATGTAAATTAGAATTAGTGCATTATAGTCTGATCAACCTTAGTGCACTTGGTTCGCTCTTCGTATCACTACTTTATATGGATTGAGATGTAGTTGACTCAACTTGTTAGACGAATATACTTGCCCTCTAGACTGGTCAGAGCATATCATGTTAGGTGTATAACTGTTTTGATATGAACATGCATATAGGAATTTACCAAAATAAGATTTATATCTACAACTGCCTTGGCAACTCCCTTTCGAATTCTCTAATCCCTTTGAATCCCATACTTGTATTCTATCACCTCCTCCTTGAAATTCTTTATTGTTGTTTTCCGTCTTCCCCTATTTCGGAAAGACGAACGTTCGTGCTTAGTATAAGTTTGATACACGAATAGTACTAGATATACCCCATAGGCCAAGCACTCATGATGACAAATAAGAGAGCGCAGGCACAGAAAATCGTAGATATAGGTACGACCTTTAGTTATATTTGTCATTTTATACTCATGACCCCCTTTATGACACGAGATCTTAGGCGCATAGTAGACGTAGAATTATATATAAGATAGTTTAGCAGATATGAGGATGTGTTGATATTCTACCCAGATGGCATACACGCGATGCTAATAGATGACGCGAGTAGCAGTAGTAGTATTATTTTTCTATCACCATCCGCCCCTTGGGGTGGCTCATCTTCTCTTCTATATCCATTCTTTATCTCGTGCTTAACTCTTCCTATCGTAGTTGTATCTTTTCGTGCCAATATGAATTGTTTGATTACTTCGACCCCACCCTTATTTTGTTAGTTAAAAACATAAATGGTTTAGTAAATGATTAATAACTAAAAGATGAGTACTTAATGATAACCCTTATGTATATGCACTATAGCAATATCTGCATCCTCTTATTATTTTAAAAATCATGAATAACATCCCTTAGTCTAATAAGAATTTGTTGGATTGTTGAATTAGTTTATACTTCTAATATATTTTAAGTTAGTCAAGACCTTAAATGTTGCCCAAAAACTTAGACTAAGCATAGGAAAGAGTTGAAGGCACTTGTTACGAACTGACAACTATGATAATTCGCTGGCGAAGTAGCGACAGCTACAGCTAGACCGTTATAGTAGAGTAGTCAAAGTATTTGCAGACATACTGGTCTGGTGGCATGGCAGTATTAGGCTACGATACTTGAAGGTTACAAAAAAAAATCATAGTTATGAGATTCCAGACAGGTATCCCAAGATTCTCGACCCAATGAATAAATTCGTCTTACAACCTAGACAATAGCCGCAAGAGACTTTGACTACTAGTATAATTTTTGTAAGTTGGGTAGTGTGGATGAGTTAGAAATAAAATAGTGTATGGACAATAAATAAGGAAGTGTTAGAAAGACAGACCATGACTTTTTGGAAGTACCGCTAGATAGCAATGTAGTGTAATAGCTATAGTGATTATTATGAATATGGGTTAGTGTCAATTTCGAGGATGAAATTTTTGTAAGTTGGGTAGAATGTAAAATCCCATATTTTTAAATATTATTTAATTAATTAGTTATTGAATTTATCTATATTATTTTGTAGTTAATTAGATAATATATATTATTGATGTAAGTACCTAGATAATTATTCATTTAGAGTTATTGTACAAAATCTATTATTGGTATTTTAGGAATCTGGTGGAAGGGTGATAGAATTTTTTTAGAATTTATTTTGGGTACGAATGTATTTTTATATGTACCTTAAAAATATATGTAAATAATATATAGTAGTAATAATAATAATATTAGTGTAATAATAATCGTAATATATAGTCATAATAAATAATAAGTGTTAATAATAATAATAAGTATTATTTGTATTAATAATAATAATAATAATAATAGTAATAATAAAATAATAATAATAAAAAATAATAATAATAATAATGATATTATTATTATTATTAGTAATAATAATAACGTAATTAAATAAGTAATAAGAAATAGAAAGGAGAAAGAAAAGAAAAAGATAAGAAATAGAATAAGAAAAAAAAAGCTATTTCCCTTTCCCTCGCGCTGGACCCGCGAGCCCAGCGGATCCCACCCGCGCGACGGTCCTCTCCCTATTACCCGCTCCTATCTCTCTCTATATATATTATATGATATCAAACCCTAACCCTAGATCCCTACCTGTCGACCTCCTCCACGACCCAGCGTCGACACCGACGCCGCCGCCAGAGCCCAGCGCCTCCACTATCCACCGCGGCAACACCGCGAGCATCGTGTAGAAAATTGCTGCAATGTACCCCTGTTCACGTGCTATTTCCCATCGCATCGCTCGACCGAATTCTGATTCGTCTTCGCCGCTATGATCCACACCTATCCCTCTCTAAATCCCGTAAATTAGTTCCCATCGAGCAGCGTGATTAAATAGGTAAAACTCGACGCCAAGTTGGGGAAAAATCACAACTTTTACGCTGCAGAAATCTGTTGCGATGACCAAGGTTTACGGACTCGTATCTCCCACCACAGAGATCCAAACTTAGAAATTCCTTTTGCAATATGAAGGCCACCTAACCTAGATTATTTTCTATTAATTACATTATTTTATTTGGTATTATATGTAGAATTAAATTGGATTAGAAATTACTACAAACCTATTTTTCTAACTTCCAAAATTTGTGATACGGAGTGCGCCCCATCAAACGGGACCGCCCCGTCGTATACCAACTGCACCGAAAGGCGCATATGGTATGTCCAGACAAGTCAGCTTTCGTGAAAACTGATTTGGACGGGTGTGCACGTCGGAATCAACCCGTATCCGTGAAAAGTCCCGTATCGTGACTTTTGCAAAACATCGCGCCATTTAGTGTACACTCGTCAGAACGTGAATAAACTTGCGCCATTGGATTATTTGTGGTATCACGCTGGTCCTGTGACCCAAGTTTTATGCGATTCTGAGATAGCTAACCAAGCCACCTATTTGCGGGCCCCACGGTTTACTTTTTGGGCGCATTAATGTTCAGCTCACCGGAATCCAAAATTGGACATACCGTTGAGTTTGTACTGACATTTATAGTTTGTTTTACTTATAATTTATCCCATTTAGAGACCTTTACCCCTGGCATACTTTTTGGTAAAATATAGGCCACATGTGGACCCCGCTTTGACCCAAAATTACCGTTTTGTCCCTTTGTCCAAATTGGACGAAAGGGTAGTATTTTCTAGCTATCTCGCTTATTCTGGGGACGTTGGTGATGTTTATTTCAGCATCCGGAGACGTTCATTCTGAGGTCGTATTATCTGATCCTGTGTGCTTGACTCCTGTACGTTACACTTTGTAGCTCCCTTGCCAGACAAGATACCTTACCAAATTGCTTACAGTACTTTGCATGCTTATTATATTTCTGTATATTCATTGCATGTATGTTTTCTTTCAGTCATAAGTATATGTTATATATATATATATGTTAAAACATTCTTGACACATAGTATCATGGGAGGGGAGGACAATCAGTAGGCGTATGGGCTATAACCACTCTGGTAAACCATAGTAACTAGCATGCACTATGGCAGTCGTGTCCGATGGTCGCTACCCCCGTGGTATGTCAGCTGATGGTGTCACGATGGTCGCTACCCCCGCGGTATGTCAACTGATGATGTTCTTAACGTGTCTGTGAGTTGTGAGATTAGATAGAGTAGCCTACCCATGCCCATACGTCTAAAAGTTGTCCTTATGCATTCATATAGATTATCTTGTACAACGTACTTATATATTTTCTACATATTATGCATGTTTACTATATTCAAATAGGCATGCTTCTATGTATCTTGTTACGTCCCTATGAGGACATGGTCCATTTCCAGGTGTAGATGTTCATGACTATTCGCAGGAGCACGGATCAGGACTTACTACTTATCTCTTCCGAGGAGGTCTTACCTTCTGAGCATCATTGATTACCTCCAGCGATGGATCTCTTAGCTGATACACTTATATCATCATCTTATTTTATATTGGAGATTTTACTCTTCTCTCTCATTTTAGTATTGATATAGTCATTGGCAGTGGATTTGTCTCCATCCGGCTATTATTTTGGATTATTCAGACTCATTAATCTAGTTTAGTTATTTTTTCTCTATGACTTATTGTGTGGATCAGATTAGTATGTCTGTGACTTGTGACTATATATATACCATATGTGAGCTAATATTTATATTACAGCGTACATATGTATTATGATATCCATATATTGGAGTTGCCATATACATACGGCTGGCATGCTTACGTGTTCCTAGTCCTACGTATTTTGAGACTGGGGCGTGACAATATATGTTCCTAAATTGCTAATTATATTTTAGTATACTATATGTATAATAATTAGTTGTAGCATATATTATTTTAATGGGTAGTTAGCATAAGTAAGGTATTGGATATTACCTTGAGATACCAAGGTAAGTATCAAGGTATTTGGGGATACCCAAAGTACTGGGTGTAGGTATCAAATTTATGGTTTAGTGTTGTTATACCAGTTGGTTCAAAACTAAGGCATCTATTTAATGTTTATAATTAGGATTTTATATAATTAATGCTTGTTTGATATGTGTATGTGAGGATTTACCTTTTGATTTACGTATCCAAAGATACGGTATCCTGGTATCCTAAGATATTGTTTTTATGACCTAGACTTTAGTATTTGAACCCAATATCTTTGTATTAGACTTATACAACCTAGGAATAGGTAGTTGACCATAGTTTGACCATAGTTTACTAGAGTTGACCTAGTTTGACTTTTGACTTAAAATTTACTTGTTGACCTAGAAGTTGACTAGTTTAACTTATTTTCTTTCTGGAACCTTGTATTGATATTGTATTCCATATATAGGTCTTTGAGGCACCGTATCAGACATTTGTGAGACTATTCTTTGGACTTCAAGCGAGTACATTCTCTAATAGTTTCTTATTTACGATATCCTCTATGTTCATTGTATCTAGTATAGATATCCATGTCTTCTTGATACGATGGTTACACAGATTGTTATATCCGGATCTCGTCATGAGATAGTATTCCTTGGTATATGGTGTTTCTTGTGCAAGTAATATTTTATTGGTTATCTTGTACATGTACAGACACTGATTCTCGGGAAGACTAGCTATCTTCTTGGGGAATCTCGTGCCATAACATACCGTGGCTGGATCTATTATACCAGTCGAGGGTGGGGAGTACTTTAGTATAGATATGCGATTATACCCACATTGTATCAAGTATTGTTCATTGACTAGTGTTAATCATACACCGTACGTATGATTAGCTAGGCCATATATATTGTATCGTATTTTCAAGTCGATCACATGTTAAAGCTAGTACTCACACACTTAGTCATTAGTATTCTTGTTCATTGTCATATTGTTTATTATTATATTCATTCCAGTATTTCCTTATTGTATATCTCTCATATCTATTGTGCATCTTTTATATTTACATCTATTTACTGTTATATAGTTTTTATCATTGATTAGAACTGCTGTTAGAGATGTATTCTGCTCCTTTCCTGACTGGATATATTTTTCCCAGATGATACTGAGGAGTGGTATCCTACACATTATGGACCTCAGGATGTTGTGGGCTTAGAGTCAGAGACCCTGGCTCAGGAGGGACTTATCCCAACTGAGACAGATGACCCGGGATTAGTACCTTCTTAGTATTTCTTGTATTGGATTTGTCTCCAGCTTATCAGACTCATTGATGTATTATTTTAGACTCATGAGTTGTATGTGACTATTCTATTCTTTATCTTATTCGTGCTCATTTCTATCTTAGATCTGTGATTGAGTATATTGTCATAGATGGCGGTTCATTATATTACTAGATAGATTACCCAGACAATGTTCTACCTCCGATTCTGTGGCGTATGCTGGGCGTTATTTCTGACTTGCATCCTTACATCGGGTGTGGGTCGTGACACTAGATTTAGTTATTTCTATTATTGCAGATATTCATATTATTTGTTCTCTATTCCAGTATATTACATGTTCACCCTTATTCATTTTATGCATATGTTTAGTTATCTTTTATTCTTTTCTATTATCTATTTTATTTGCTCGATTATGTTATTAAAACTACTTTTAGAGGTATATACTTTGCTCCAATCATGACTGGATATATATTTTTTAGATGATTGGCTCATAGATCAGTGTCCTACATTCTACGAACCACATGAGGGACTACCTATAGAGGATACTCCTGTAGACCAGGAGGACTTAGTTGTAGAGCCCGAGGAGGTTTAGTTTATATTTTGTTGGACTTGTATTAGATATTCTTTAAGATTCATGGCTTGCATATTATTTTAGACTTGTGGTTTGTATCTTGTTTTTTTCCTTCGCTATTCCATTCGTGCTTTATCTTCCTTAGTTTGCTTTGTGATTGAGTTTAGTTACATTTGTGAGATACCATATTGTTCCTCCGTTTGGAGTTGAAATGATTGACATGTACTATATTATATTGTTGAGATGTTAGTTAATTAGAGATGACCCAGACAACGTTCTACCGCCGATTCTGTGGCGTAGGCTGGACGTACCCATGTACGCGTGCCCAAATATCCTGGTACGGGTCATGACACATTTTTAGTTGTGGCCCATGCAGGTTGAGATTGGCAATTAGTGCGATATTGTAGTGGTGCTCACTTAGAGTACTGCTACGAGCCTGCTTTAAGAAATAAGATTTAGGCTGAGAGTTTAGTCAATCACAACTAGGAAACAATTCCAATATCTGTTTTGCAATCCTTATGTATTGAATATTTGCTTTACTTGGAATAAAATATGTCAGTCTTTGATGATATCGTATCATACTAAATATTGATTCCTTATTTGAATCTATCTTCATGATGCCGCCAAAGACGCTTTCCCAGTGCTCAAGTGTCACGATAGCACGGTCAGTCACTTCATCGCCTTTGAGGGAAGCACCCTCAGACTATATTCCAGCACCTACATTCCGGAGGTCAACTTCACCAGTCTAGGTGGACGTATCTGCAGCAGCTTTCGGAGGTGCTCTACCTCCGGTGCAGAGGACAACGCAGACAATTTTAGGAGATCTTCCACCCCGACCACCCGCAGTCGATTAGATATAGATATTCACGCTCTTTCAGCAGATGATGGAGGCGCAATAGCGTCAGTCAGAGGTCCTGCGACAGTGCGTAGAGAATGCTCACCAGATCGCACTCCAAGTAGTTGAGAGAGCTTCCACAGTCCAGCCACAGACGGCACCACTTTCGTTTACCCTGCAGTAGCAGAGGACGGGGACCATTATAGATTTTAAGAGCATGGGGTCGAAGGTCTTTTATGGCACAAAAGGGATCCTTTATGCTGATTATTGGATCAAAGACATCGAGCGGAACCTGCGGCTGGCCTAGATTCCAGAGAGGTTGTAGATAGAGGAAGCAGGGTGCTTGATGTTCGACATTGCTTTGACATAGTTCAGGACAGGACCCAGGATTGCAGTACCAGGACTTACTTGGAAAGCTTTCAAAGAGCTTTTCAAGGAGAAGTTCTTTTAAGATTGTTTGTGTTATTAAACGAAAGGAATAAAATTGTATTTCAATGACGGGGTTTATGCGAAACCAGCGCCCTTCTGTTTACAAACAAACTTGTACAATGTAATCCTATACGAGGATGTGGGAGTACAATTTATTTAATCTGGGTATAAATTGCTATAGGTGTCTGATCTGCGGTCGATCACTTTAGCCCTTGGACCACACGATGTTGAAGAAGTGCCGTGGAAGACAGGTAGCAGCTTCGAAGGTTGCAGAAGAGGTTGGACGCACGAGGCCAAGGTCGTCGATCCCTGCTCTTTGCCTGCTCTCCGGGCTCTCTCTCTCTCTCTCTCTCTCTCTCTCCCTCTCTTTTTCTCTCTTTCTCTCTCCTTGGACGGTAATTCTCTCCTGGATGATAATTCTTTTTTCGCCTTTTTTCCCCATTGATAGGGGTCTCTATTTATAGAGTTTTGGTGACAGTGACCACTCCGTCGGTGTAAAAACCGAGGAGTGGGAAGTACAATACCCTTTTACACAACGGTTAAAGTAACCAATGCCTGCGTATGGATGATCTTTTGAATGAGCGTATGACGCGGGTCCAACTAAGGGAACACAACGCGTACTATTGCTACGAAGATCACGGCGTAAGAGCCACGCAGGTAGGTATCCCGTGTGTAGAAACGGTTGGCGTAGAAGCCAAATGACTGTCACCCTGGCACAGAGGCCAGATAGGCATAGAAGCCGAATAGGCGTAGAAGCCGGATAGGCGTAGAAGCCGGATAGGCGTTGAAGCCGGGTAGGCGTAGGAGCCGGAGAGGCGTTGAAGTCGGAGATGCGTTGAAGCCGGTGAGGCATTGAAAGCCGGATAGGCGTTGAAAGCCGGATAGGCGTTGAAGGCCGGATAGGCGTTGAAGCCGAAGAGGCGCTGAGAGCCGAAGAGGCGTTGAGAGCCGAAGAGGCGTTGAAGCCGGAGAGGCGTTGAGAGCCAAAGAGGCCCTGAAGCCGGAGAGGCGTTTGAGAGCCGAAGAGGCGTTGAGAGCCGAAGGGGCGCAGGTCTTGAATGGGCGTAGAAGCCGCTGCGTACCGTGCCCGAGTGCTGACGTGGACGTCTTAGCCGGAATCACGGCTTTCGAAGATGTAATTAAATCTTCTACAGAGATTTGCCATCATCCTGTGCATTAAATGCGAAGACGTATTTCGAAGGTCTGCAGCCCTTCTGTGCATCCGTTTGCAGAGACGTGCCTTGACTGAACCTGTCACCGCTCCGTGCAATTAGACGTAGAGACGTGCCTCGAGCCCCGTACGATGTGCAGCTTTTGACGTGGCAGGCGGTTTGTCTACTGCGGAGCGTAAATCGGCTTATGCCTGCCTGTGTAAAACAATGCAGCGTATCCCTCTGTACGCAAAAGAGCGGTTTATGCTGAGGGGACGTCAGTAAACGACGGTTCGGTGGTATCTTAACCCAATCCTCTGCATTAAATGCAGAGATCCGCCATCATACTGTGGTGTGCGTCCCGAGGGGTCTGTGCCTGTTTCCAGCCGTCGTCTGGGTCGCCGTACAGCACTTTTTGTCAGGAGTCAGAGGCCAGGTTCACTGCGTGACTTGACAGGTTCATTTCGGGGAAGACGAAGCGTTCCTCGTACGCTATTTTAACGCTGCTTTGAGAGCGGCTGAGTTTTTATGCCCTGGAGGCGATGGGGGGGGGGTCCCGTCTACGCTGAAGCGGTTTTGGACGTGCTGCACCCTTGAGCTCTTACGCCTGATGGCACTGAAGGCCTTTGCTTGCGCTGCTCTGTATCAATACGTCGCGTAGCTTTTGCCAGCGTATTTTTCATGCTTCTACAAGACCCCCTTCAAAGCTTTTAAATTCCTTGGAATTTGAAACGCTTTGAATGAAGCGTGAATGGCCCCTCGTGACTCGAAACGTTTCTGAATGGAGCGTTGAAACGGTCGGTGCGGCCTTTATGGCGGATTTATTGGGGACCGCTGTGATCTCTTTTGCCTATAAAAAGGCGGGGGAGTTAACCTGTTTCCCTATATTCCCATCACCATGCTAAAATGATCGCCGGAGTTCGTCGGGTCGATCTGAGGAAGAAGGAGATCAGGTTCTTCCAGCATGTTGGGAGCCGAAAAAGACGGCATCTTCGAGCAAGTGTCCACTTCAGCGATGGATCATGGAAGGATATCTTAGCCTCCCTTGCTCGGGATAATCAGCAACTTTGTATGGCGTTGCACCAGGGGAGAGGAAGGGCCGTATTAGACCATGCCGCCTGCAAGCGGCGTCTTCTTCCGTTGTCTCCGGGGACGAGAGCAGATAGACTGGCTTCATCCGGGATCGAGTTGGGAGAAA
Source organism: Iris macrosiphon (assembly GCA_036927795.1). Taxonomy (NCBI): domain Eukaryota; kingdom Viridiplantae; phylum Streptophyta; class Magnoliopsida; order Asparagales; family Iridaceae; genus Iris; species Iris macrosiphon. The sequence continues at coordinate 57,106,556 of JAYESA010000008.1, forward strand.
TATCCCAATGCGATCTGTCATGGCGTTGGAGGCAGGAAAGCAGTTTGTAATCTGCCTTCTGTTGGAGTATAGGTTTGTGCCCATTTTGTATCCTCCCGCCACTATCATCTTCTTTGTTCATGGCTGCGGTAGCCGATGAACTGCTGGAGAAGATGGATGAAGAATTGATGCCCAGCGAGAACCTGTCAGTACAGCTTCTGGGCAATCTTCATACGATGATGAGGAAACCTCTTATAGAGGCGTTTTCCCTCATATGTAACCATGAAAAGTGAAGAAAAACCCCTGTAGACAGGATTTCCCTCATATGTAATCATGATTTTAATCTTCAATAAAGTCGTCTTTTCTTCATATGATCACTTGCCATACGTTGCTGTGAAGTCTGAATGTGTGCAGCTTCGACACGTCTGATACTTTACGCGACCCTGTATAGAGAGTACTAGGTTCTGTCCTGTTCTTCATGTGCAGTGGATAGTGCATAGAGCGCTGCTTTAGCATTTTGAACACTTAGAACTGTCCTGTTGCTAGGACTAAGGAACCGCGTAGAGTTCTGAACTGCTGCTTCTGATGAGCAGAGCTTTGTTCAGTCTTCATCTTCAAGAATGATCTCTCGGAACTCCCTTGAAACAAGGTCGAGGATTCTGGCTGAGCTTTGTCATTTTTGACAGACGAGATGTTCAGACTGGAGTCCGGATGAACCTCCAATTTTGGGACCCAAAAAGAGTAATTTCTTAATGGTTGTACTCTGTCCGTTTCGGGTACTTGGGGTCAAGAACGAGTATCTTCTGTGTGAACTCTTTGCACTTGACCGGGTCGGGGACTGTTTTGGATAAGCGGAAAGTCGCGGAGTGTGAAATCCTCAGTCTGTAGCGTCTGGGCGTAAAATACTGTCGAGCGTGGGGTCGTAGACTTGTGGTTCCTGAGCGTGAAGTCGTAGGTTTGTCGCCTCTCGAGCGTAAAAGCTACCGAGCACAAAGGCATCCGGGCGAGAAAAACCATAGACTTATAGCTGCTTGAACGTAAAGCCGTAGAATCGTTGCTGTTGAGTGTAGAAAGCTACTTTAGTGTAGGACTTGTGGATCTGTAGCTCCTGAAAAGAGAATTTCTTCGAGCGTGAAGTTCTGCGGATCTGTTGCTTCTGAGCGTAAACTGAGCGCCACCGAGCGTGAGATCATAGATTTGGTATCTGCTGAGCGTAAAGCCGTAGGTTTGTCACCTCTCGAGCGTAAAAGCTACCGAGCACAAAGGCATCTGGGCGAGAAAAACTATAGACTTGTAGCTTGCGAGCGTAAAATCGTAGATCTGTTGCTGTCGAGCGTAGAAAGCTCGTTTAGCGTAGAACTGCTGAACTGTCTTGCGCGAAGAATTTTTCGAATTCGCTGACTGTCCGTCTTTCGAGGGTAGTGGGTTGACGTATCACCCAATCATATCCGACTATTAATGCGAGACTTGGTTAGGGTCTCGAGAAGTCCGTCCGAGGATTCGAGGAGTCGATCCAGACTTTATATATATCCCAAGCTTTGGAAAAAAAAACTTTTCATCCGTCTTCGAGAGTTCTTGACTGTTCAAGCTTTCTCCTTCATTCCTTCTCTGAGCACTTCAAGCTTTCAGAAATGGCGACGAAACAAACCTCCTCCGCTATGGGAAAGAGCATAGGTTCTTCTTCTTCTCCTACTGCCCCAGCGAGGGAGTCTTCGGTCGGGCAAGGTGGACTTCCTTCCGACAGTATCCCGCCGACGGGCAGCGCACCCGGTCTGAGAGGTAGATCCTTTGGGGTGACAAGAATAACGAAAATCCTTCGCACACGTTGAACGTGACCGCGCTAGGTTGCCTTCTGTGCTGATAGCCTCTTCTGAGGAAGATGAAGCACGGAGGCGTTTTCATCTTTTACGCCCACATTTCTCGTGTGCTAGCGTAAAGGCGCCATATTTTCGTAGTTCCGAGCGTAAAAGCTCTGGCTACCGAAAACTGGCGTATGTCGTAAAATAAGCATTTTACGTTTGTGGAGGGGACTCCCGGCGTATAATAACCGAATTCGTGCAATCCTGGCGTAGAGCACAGTTTGTCGTTTCTTTGGTTTTGCATGTTTGTGCAAGATTTTTCGTAATGACATACTTTCTTTGCACCTTTGTATTTAACCTGGGTCAGTCTCCGCTGACCGAGGTGATGGGTTCCTCCGCCGGGATGCTGCACTCGAACTACCTGGAGGACTTGTCCCACGTAGCATTTCCCCTCTCCGGATCCCAGTATCCTGAGGAAAGGGGATTTTTGTTGGCGGCTCAGGGCGAGCGGGCACTGCTGAGTATGATCAATGGGGAGCCCCTGACGTATGTAGACGGAGAGCGGTACATAAAGTCGGCTTTCCTTTTCGGGGACTTGATCGACAAGCGGTCCCAGACGAAGCCTAAGAGGGAACCTTGGGTCTTTGCTGTCGAGAGCTTGGTTCTGTACCTGCCGACGATGCCGAGGGATTATCCCATCTCGGCTTTCTTCCATGCCACTCATCCCAGAAAGATGTCGTGGACGTTGACTCCCGATCTTCATGGCAAGCCGGGGAAGATCTTTCATCAGAAAGGAGCTGACCAGGGATCGTTTGTCAGTCGTCCTTCTGGTCCTGTGACGTTGTTCCGGGGATTATACCCGGGTGGCATCCCGAGCGAAGACAGCTCTGTGATCCAGCCAGTCCAACTGTCGACTTTCTGCAACAGCTTCATGGGACAAGGTGGGGTATACCCCAAGGAGAATCCTCGGTATAATGGGTGGGTCACCCCAGCAAACCTCCGATGGACCAGCCTAGTTAACTGGGCCTTGAAGCGCTTTCAGCAAGAGCTAGAGGGCATTGGGCTGTATGCCGCTGTGAGCGCGACGAGCGTCGGGTTGCCTCCCAACCCTAATTTGTTCTTGGCACTGATGGAGCGATACGTTTCGCTCACTGGGACCTTTGCCACTCCACTGGGGGAGTTGGGATTGGCCCTTCATGAGATGGCGGTTGTCTCGAGGCTGCCGATGGGGGATACCCCGTATGAAGAGTATGTTCCCACCAACCGGGAGTTGGGGGATTCGGACCCTCGGGTGGCGGATGTGTATCAGGAGCTGATGTGCCAATATCTCGCCTGCATCGCTTTTTACAACGAGCCCTCTGGTTTGGCCCACACTACCAAGTGGATGTCCTACCTTTTCTTCCACCGAGCTAGAGCTGCCAGGTTGGAGAAAGTTTCGTGGGGCAAGAATGAGCCCGTGAACTGTTTGGGCGTGCTTAGTGCCCAGGTCGTGGATGGCCTTATGGAGGAGGCCAAAGCTTCGGACCAGATCCTCGTTGAGAGGGTAGAAAAGTACCCCGAAGGTACTACGGCCCGTAGTTACCTGAGGCGCTGTCGCAGGTCTCTATCCAAGGAAGCCCAGCTGGCTGGTTTTCTCTCGTTATGGCTGCGTCGAGTAGTAGTGCCTGGTACTGCGTCCGCGGACCGTATTCACCGGAACATCTTGTGGCGGCAGTGCGCTTGGAGTTCGGGGCAAGACTGGGCTTGCTTCCTGCCATGGTGTGCCGTATACAGGCGGGCTTGAGAGCTCTGACCGATGGGTTGCTTGCTGATGAAGCCCGGCGTGAGAGTTTTCCCAGGGTGGAATTACCATACCTGTATCTGATGGGTTGGTTAATTCTCCACAATCCCCGGGTGATGTCTCCTGGCTCTAGTAGCAGCTCAGGGGGAAATTTTTTGTTGAACTACAAGGATTCTCCCTGGAACGTGGACACCGTTCTAGATTGTCGGCTGGCATTGAACCTCAGCCATGGCTGGAAGTTCCTCTGTACTCTCCCTCCCGTAGATCGCCATCAATTAGGGATGAGGCTTGAGGACTCGGGTAGAGAGAAGACCGATCTTCCTCCGGAGGCTTTTAATTGGCTGGTCTGCATTAGACCCTCCCATCTCCTGTACAGGAGTGAAGACCATTGCTTCTTTGAGCCTTATTTGCCTAGTCGGTTCGCCAGGCAATTTGGGTACGGCCAGCTGCACGTGGGCAATGTCGTCACCAGCTTCAGGTCCAGAGGCGAGCTTATTGATGGAGCCATAGGATGGCGGTATTTCACCACGGGTTGCACAGGAGCAGCCTTCGTAGTGCCGGATGTCACCCCCTCTACGGAGCTGCGCATCCTCCATTCTTACGCCCAGTTTTACGTGGCGATCAACACCTTCCACCGCGATTTCGACATACGCGGAAGTCTTAGGGTGTCCTCTCCCATTGCCGGGGGAGGAGTTGAAGTTCCCTCGGTTTCTCCCGATGAGGGTGAGGAGTTTGATACCCCGGATGAACCCCTGGAGTCGATGCCGGGGTGTGAAGTGCCTCCTCCTGCGGGGGCTTTGGTAGTTCCTCAGAAGCGAAGAGCGCCTGTTCCTAAGGAGGCTTCTGTTCGTAAGAGGAGAAAGGAGACAGTTGCTCGTCCTTTCCGTATTTTTTGTGTCGAAGCTACCGGGAGTGGGCCTACATCTCCCCATGTCGGGGATGAGTCTTTGGCTGGAGGTTCCTCGCCTTTTAGAGAGGGACCCTCTATGGTTTCGGTTGGCGGCGCCGGAGGATCTTCGCTAGGGGTCGCTGCTGTGGCTACTGCTCCGGGTAGTGGAACGAGATCGCCTAGGTGGCCATGGCAGATGGGAGGATCCTTCCCTGGACCCGCAACGGATGAAGCTCCTGCCGTGCCTAGCGAGATTCCAGTTGACGAACCTCGACTGCGTCTTGGTGGAGACTTGGAGGAATTCCGGGCGATGTCAGTTGGTCCACCTTCTTCCCCAGGTATGATAGTTCGCATTGCGTCCTTAGAGCGAGGTTTAGCTGCCTCGGCTGTAGATGCGCCATATATACCATTGGCCCCGGGTAAATGTCGTTTTCATGTCTCCTTTTAGAAAGGTTACCGTTGTACTGATGCCGACTTTCGGGTTCTTTCTTCTCAGGGGATGGAGCCCACGGGGAGTGTAGCGTTGAGCCGCCTTCCGGCTCTGCTCCGGCCCCTAGTGGTGATACGGAGGCACCTGATCCTGAGGAGGAAACACCTTCGGGGGCTAGCTCGCCCGGAGTGGTTTCGTCGCCTCGAGAGGAGGATGAGCCTGTCACCGTGACCTTGCCTTCGGTCGCACCAACCGTCGAGGCGGCAGCTGTGGCTACCTCGTCTGCAATCGTCTCTGGTGGGGGACTCGCTGATATCGCGGTCTCTCCTGGCGTTCAGTCGAGTTTAGTTGCGCTGACTGAGCAACATACCAGCCTCTTTTACACCGGTTTGGGAGCGATGATATCAATGGTGTTGGCGAAGAGTCTGGATTTCGAGCGCCTGAAGAGAACTGCCCAGTTCTCGATCGGGGTTGTCAAGGAGTTCGGCGATTCCGGGGGAGCCGATGCCCTAGAGGCGATGGTTAATGGTTTAGAACAACCCATTAACGAGTATTTGCGGTTGGCTCAGGGCAGTCTTGATGCTGAGGCCCAGACCAGATACGGTTTTATGACTGCGCATCTTGCCAAACGGATAGAAGATCTGAAGGAACTCCTTCGAACTCGCCAGCTGGAGGCGATTCAGAGGAAAGCCGTCGTGGATGAGATCCTCGCACTCCAGACAATGTGCCAATCCGAGCATGAGGGGAATGTAGCGAGGATTCACAGGTTGAGGGAGAAACTCGCTCAGGCAGAAGAGTGGGCTTCCCAGTCGTTGGCAGGCTTGGATGTGGTGGCCGGTCGACTGAGCACAGCGCGGCGGGATCTGGATCGCGCGGAAGGTGCCTGTGCGGGCGTTCGTCGGACGATAGCCGAACTGTCCCATTCGAGTGACAACGAGGCACTGCTGGAGCGGGCCCGTGCTGATGCTCTGGCCATTAGGGACGAGAGGATGGCCGTGCTAGCGCGACAGCTCCGTGACATGACTGCTCCGCCGTAATGATGTACTCTTTTTTGCCCCTTCTTTTTTTTTGCTTTCCCAGATGTAATTTTGTTCTTTCTTGGGAATAAAAAGAGACTTTTTCCTAACTTTGGACCCATCATTTCAGAATGTAAATGACAGGTTAGGGCGAGAGTGGTATCAGAGGTAGTATGGACGTGATAAACTCTCGGTAAACTTCAGCAGGGCACGTCTATTCAGAGGTCATATGGACATGATAGAACGTGCTTTGGCCAAGTTTTGTAGGTAAAGTACTATCAGAGGTGAGATAGACGTGATAGGCTTTACTAGAGTTTACAGCTCAGAGGTAATATGGACATAGCTGTTTTGTGGGCCTATTACTTTTTGCGAACCTAGGTGCAAGAAATAGGTTTGAGGACAAGCCCTGCTAGAGGTAATATGGACGTAGCAGATTTTGTGGACCTAATACCACTGGCGTACTTAGATTTAGTACAGGTGTTAAGTTGAAGTGACGATCGATATCAGAGGTGATAATCGATGGTCAGAATCTTGGAAAGCCTATTCAAAGGTGATATGGACATGGCAGATTCTCCAAGGAAATACAGTTCAGAGGTGATATGGACATGACTGATTTGTGGGCCTATTGCTTTTTGCGCACCTAGGTGCAAGAAATAGGTTTGAGGACAAGCCCTGCTAGAGGTAATATGGACGTAGCAGATTTTGTGGACCTAACAACACTGGCGTACTTAGATTTAGTACGGGTGTTAGTTGAAGTGACGATCGATATCAGAGGTGATAATCGATGGTCAGAATCTTGGAAAGCCTGTTCAGAGGTGATATGGACATGGCAGATTCTCCAAGAAAATATAGTTCAGAGGTGATATGGACATGACTGATTTGTGGGCCTATTGCTTTTTGCGCACCTAGGTGCAAAAAATAGGTTTGAGGACAAGCCCTGCTAGAGGTAATATGGACGTAGCAGATTTTGTGGACCTAACACCACTAGCGTACTTAGATTTATTACGGGTGTTAGTTGAAGTGACGATCGATATCAGAGGTGATAATCGATGGTCAGAATCTTGGAAAGCCTGTTCAGAGGTGATATGGACATGGCAGATTCTCCAAGGAAATACAGTTCAGAGGTGATATGGACATGACTGATTTGTGGGCCTATACTAGTTTCTTCTTTGGAGTAGTTTCGTCGGATTACGAGAATCTCGCCGTATTCCTCCTGAGTGGAGGAGATTAGGCGTAGTACTTCTTCAGAAATTTGCCGTTGATAGCAGCCATTAATAGGTCTCCATTGGGCTGGGCTAGTCTGTAGGCTCCGTTCGAGAATGTTTTCTCGATCACATAAGGGCCTTCCCACTTGGGCTGGAACTTGCCTTTACTCCTGTGAGTAAGAATCATCGGCCTTCTTACGGCTAAAACTAGCTCGCCGACTTTGAACACCCTTTCCTTTACTTTACGATTAAAAGCTCTAGAAATGCGTGCTTGGTAGAGTGTGATGCGCTGTTGAGCTTGGAGGCATTTCTCGTCTAATCCTTCTAGCTCCTGAAGCCTTAACAGGTAATTCTTTTCTTGAGTCAGCTCGTTAGCCACGGCTATCCTGAGTGACGGGATCTGGATTTCAATGGGGAGAACTGCCTCGCTCCCGTATACCAGTGAGAATGGGGTGCAGCCTGTCGGCGTCCGTACCGTTGTGCGGTATGCCCAGAGACATTTGCCCAGTTTTTCGTTCCAATCTCTTTTGTTTGAAGAGACGAACTTCTTCAAGAGTTTGATAATGGTTTTGTTGAAAGCTTTCGCCAAACCATTAGCAGCTGGATAATATGTCGTAGAGGCGATATTGTGTATTCAATTTTTATCGCAAAATCGATGAAACGCTTGGCTGATGAACTGGGGCCCGTTGTCATGGATTATCCTTCGGGGGACCCCAAAGCGATAAATGACGTGATGCTTGATAAAGCTGATCACATTAGACGCCTTTACCTCAGCAAGAGGGATTGCCTCTGCCCATTTGGAGAAGTAGTCCGTGATGGCCAGTATGAACTGATGACCTCGGGAAGAAGACGGGTGAATGGGACAATGACGTCCATACCCCATGCTTCGAAAGGCCAGGATGCAACTGTAGGATGCAGATGCTCAGATGGTCGGTGTATGAAGTCTGCGTAAATCTGACAGGCTCTGCATTATTTTGCATACCGTATCGCATCTGTGATCATAGTAGGCCAATAATAGCCCATTCTCCTGATGCGATCCTGTAGCTTAGAACCGGGTTGGTGTGCTCCGCATACGCCGTCGTGAGCTTCCCGGATAATCTGCTGTGCTTCGTCGTTAGACAGACATCTCAACAGTAATCCGTCGTAGGTCCGGCCATATAGGCATTGTGCAGATGCATCGTAATAGAAGCGTAATGATCGTCGCTTGATGGACACTGCTCCTTTAGGGTCCTCCGGCAAGATTTCGTATGCGACAAAATCTATGAAGGGACTTCTCCAGTCCTTTCCGGGGAGATCTGTGTTCACAGCATGGCTGCGTTCTATGTGAAGGTTGTTCTTCGCACAGAATAAGTCTCTGTTAAGAAGGATTACCGAATCCTGCCTTCTTATAGGAGTGGCTAAGTCTGCGGCTAGACTGGCTAGGGCATCGGCTTCCAGATTCTGAGACCGAGGTACATGCTCCAGGAAGAATCCTTTGAAGGTCATGGCTATCTCGACCGTTGCTTGGTGGTAGGGGATGAGGTCTGGATTCCGGACTTCATATATCCCTCTGACTTGATTGACGATAAACAGAGAGTCACCGAAAGCTTCCAGGGATTCGACCCCCAGTTCTTTGGCGGCTCGGAGCCCGATTAACAGAGCGTTGTATTCTGCCACATTGTTGGAGCAGGGCTCGCTAAGAGAATATGCTTGGTAGATGACGAGCTGATCAGGAGTGACCAGGACGACTCCTACTCCTGAGACGATGTTTCCCTTGGGACCGGTTCTGGAGGCCCCATCGAAGAAGAGTTGCCATGCGTCGGTTTCCATTGCGGAGTTACATTCTGCAACTTCGTCGGGAATGTCCTCGTATAATTTGGAGGACTCCGGGATCGGATGGGCAGCTAGGAAGTCAGCCAGTGCTTGGCCTTTAATGGACTTCTGCGATACGTATACCATGTCATATGGCGTTAATAGCATCGCCCAAGTCGCGAGTCGGGAGTTAAGAACACTCGGTTTGCTCATTAGTACCCACAGAGGGTTGATCCTGGAGATGATATGAATGGTCTGTCCGGTGACATAGTGTCGTGTCTTCTGGACGGCGAACATCAGAGCCAAGCATTCCTTCTCCACTGGGTTGTACCGGTGCTCGGCCCCGACCATCATCCTGCTGAGGTAGTGGATAGCTTGTTCATGCCCCATGTCGTTCTTCTGTGCAAGAAGAGCTCCTAGTGAATGATCCATTGCTCGAACGTACAGCAAGAATGGTTTTCCCATGACGGGAGGTGCCAGAACTGGTGGACTGGTGAGGTAGCGTTTGATGTCTCCGAATGCCTGCTGACAGGTTTCGTCCCACACGAAAGATACACCTTTCTTTATGAGGTAAGAAAAAGGCTGACATCTCCCCGAGAGGTTGGATATGAATCGCCGGATATAGGCCAAACGGCCTTGAAATCCCTGAAGTTCCCTCAGATTACGGGGTGGTCGCATTTCTACGATTGCCTGGACTTTCTCAGGGTCCACCTGGACGCCTTTGGTGGTGATGACAAATCCCAGGAACTTGCCATTAGATACACCCAGAAATGATTTCGTAGGGTTCATCTTGAGTTGATGGCGACGCATTAGCTCGAACATCGTCCTCAAGTCTTGGAGGTGATCACCTTTGAGGCGGCTCTTGACGGCTATGTCGTCTACGTAACATTCTACTGTTTTGCGTAAATGCTCATGGAATATGTTACTCATGGCCCGTTGGTATGTAGCCCCGGCATTCTTCAATCCGAAGGGCATGACCGTATAGCAATATACCCCCAGTGGTGTCCGAAAAGCAGTGTGCTTCTCGTCTTCAGGATGCATCTTGATCTGATTGTATCCCGAGAACCCGTCCATGAAAGACATGCGTTCGAAATCGCAGGTGTTGTCGATCATGATGTCGGTGATAGGAAGAGGGAATTCATCTTTGGGACAGGCCGCATTTAGATCCCGGTAATCGATGCAGATACGCACCTTCCCATTCTTTTTCATGACTGGGACAACATTGGCGACCCAGTCGGGATGTTGCTCTTCACGGATAAAGCCGCAGGCTATCAACTTCTTGACTTCAGCTTCAATGGCGTCCATCATATCCGGACGGAACCGGCGTTGGTGCTGTTTGACAGGCCTTGAGTCGGTCAAAATATTGAGCTTGTGAGTAGACACCTTCGGATCGAGGCCTGGCATATCCTCATAATTCCACGCGAAGACGTTGACATATTCTTTTATCAGTTGGATGATTTCTTCCCTTTCAGCTGGGGAAAGATAGTTACTGATAAATATTGGCTTTGGTGAGAGTTCACCCCCAACGTCGATTTGGACAACTTCGTCTTTAGTGGGAGGTTCCCTTTGATCGAAGCAAAATTCCCACTGTGTATCCATGTGTTGAGCCCAAGCATCGTTTTCGAACAACTCAGATTCTTGTTCGCTTGCCTCTAAGGGATCTGTCGACGCCATATTCACCGAGAATGTTTGTCCGAGATCGTTGGATGAGTCGGAGGACGTTGAGCCGCCTTGAGGAGAGGCAATGGCGTCTTCAGAAGCCGCAAGGGAGGTCGGATATCCTAACCCGAAGCGGGTTTGTCGGTAGCAAGAGTTGCAGAGCAGCGGCGTACGCCTGCCCCTCCCATTGTTGAGACCTTGGTTCCGCTTCAGATTGTAGCCCATATTCTGTATGATCTTAAGCGCTTGTGGGCTGTATCGGCGAACCTGTATTTCCCCAGTATCGTCGTCGAAAGCATCTTCTTGGATAGCTGGTTGATTGCGCATACGGCCGAAGAATATCGGACGCTGAGTGCTGTAGGTAGGTGGGACGATGAAGATAGAATCCTCATGGGGTCCATACGTTGCGACGACGTTGGACGATGATGCTACTTCCCATACATATGGATGATAGGCCTTTATAGCTCCCAAGAATTTTTGTGCTATTGGTTCTATCTCGTCAATGTACGGGAAAAGGGGACTTTTATTGTCATTGGCAACCGCGTTAGTAGTTTTTACATCCCTTGATTTTTTATCGCGCCGAAGGTTGATGACCAAGGGTGGAGGCTTTTTGTTTAATGTAATTACCAAAGGATCACCCCCCTTTCCTGACCTAGCATCGTTCAGGTGGGCGGTCATAGGCTCTGTGGCCTTTGGACGAGCTGTCCGTCCTTTCACCTTGATCGACAGAGGTTGTTTGACAGAGGGTTCTTCTAGCTCCCGACGGGTTTCCTTCTCTGTCTGGGCCGTTACCTCTTCCGTGTGGCTCTGAGAGTATAACACGGCGTCGGAGTAGTAGGATTCCACCCCTCTGAACGGGTTTAAGTCTGCAAACTCGGTTTGCACCGCTCCTTTGGCATCTACATATTTGAAGCATTGATGTAGAGTTGAAGGGACAATGTTGTGGTCGTGGATCCACAGTCTTCCCAGCAGGATGTTGTAGGACACCTCTGAATCAATGACGTAGCATGTAGCCACTGATCTAAGGTTGCCAATCTGGATTCTCAAGCGAATCTTCCCCAATGGTTTACTCTTTCCAGCATTGAAACCCACAATTGTAGTAGTGGTATAGGCCAGTTCGCTGGTGGGGATCCTCAACGGTCTGAGCAGACTGTGAGGAATGATGCTGATTGACGATCCTGGATCTATATGAATCCGGTCGACCTCCATGGAACCGATGTATCCGGTGTGATAGAGAGGCCTGTCATGCCTGTTGTGTTTCAGCAGCATGTCGTCTTGGGTGAAAGTGATGTTTGGTACCACCTCCATCACACTGTGGCATTGAGGGCACGCCACGAGTTCCTCGTTGGGGGACTTGAGCTGGGTTAAGCACACATCCGCTTGCACCAATGCTTCGCTCAGGGCTAGACGAGTGTCTTGGGAGAGCCTGAGTAGCTCGAAGATGGACAACCTGGCTGGCGTATTGGCCAGTTGGGCCAGGATGTCGAAGTTGTACGATTTCTCTAAACCTTTGTTTGGAATGTTCTTCACAGGTACATCAAAGCGTACTTCCTTTTGTTTTCCCTTGTCCGCTGGAGTTGGTCTTGAAGGACCGGTCTCTGGCGTGGCGGGCTCGGGTCCCGAAGGCTTGGTGGCTGGGGCGTCTTCCGGGCTCGTGCCGTAGTCCTTGAGGTAGGCTTTCCCTGATCGGGTTGCTGTAGCCAACACCTCGTCTTCTTCTGGAGTTGCAACCATATGGCATGGTTTGCATTTGGAGTTCTTTCTAGACTTAGCTCTGATAGCATCGGTCTCTTCCCCGATTTCTGACACCAGGTCGGGATGAACCCACATAATCTCGCCTTGCCGGGTAGTTAGGGGTACCAGGTTGCGATTTTGATCCCGAGCTGGAGGAAGATTGATGATGTTCATCGTTGCTCAGAAAATAGGCGTGACACCATCCAGGATCGTTCGGGGAGGCAGACTGCCAAACTGGAGAGAGATCATGTTGGCCGTGACCGTCTTCTCGGTGTTGTGCAGGGTGATCGCCTTAGCATCGATTAACCCCTGGATCTTCCTTTTCAGTACGTAACACGCCTTTGTTGGGTGGTGTACGTATCGGTGGAAGACACAGTATTTTGGGTCGTTAGTATTGCCAACTTCCTGGGGCCGCCTCAGCTCTGGAAGGGTGATCTTGCCACTTTTGACGAGACACTCGAATATGCTCGGGACGTCGTCGTCGTCGAAGGAGTAGACTTCAACGGGTCTAGAAGTCCCGGGTTTTGCTTGCGCGGTTGCCGCAATCTTTGGTCTGGCCGTATTGATTGCCAGGGCTTCTTTTCCTTTGGGACCACGAGGGTGGTCGCTGCTAGGAGATGGCCTCTTGCCTCTGTCGGAGGCGGAGATCATGATGCCATTGTCGCGCGCCTTGCGACTATTGTCTTCGGCTGCTACCGCCGAAATGATGAACGAGGGCCAATCACGGAACTGATATGGTCCTATGAACACTGAGACCACGGGAAGGAGGTTTTTCCTGCAAATGTCCACCAATGCAGAGTCGGGAACTCCTGGAGGTATTTGTAAGGTGGCCTGACGAAAATGTTCGATGAGAATGCGAACGTCTTCCTTTTCCTTTTGCTTGACTTCGATGAGAGAGGACGTAGACATGTCCATTCCTCCTTCGTAGAACCGTGTAAAGAATAAAGTTCTGAAGTCTTCGAAGGAAGTGATGCAGTTATCCGCCAAGCTGCGGTACCACTGATAGGCTACTCCGGAGAGGCAACCTTTGAACACCCGAGTAAGGAGGGCGTCGTTCCCTTGTAGCAATACCGTCATCATGCTGAAATAATTCATATACTGGCTCGGCGATGTTTTTCCCTCGAACAGGGCCATGGTCTGAGGTTTGTACCTTGGCGGGAAAGGGACTTCCTCCCAGATAGCTGGGTAGGGCTGGTTGATTCCCAGTTTCTTGAGCTGATCCTTGTGTTTCAAGGCGTCAAACTGGGCCTTCAACTCCCGGACTGCCTGCATCGAATTTTCAGTCGGAAGCGGGGCCATGGAGTGGTGCGGAGTTGGTTGTATCGTAACCCCAGCAGGAGGTAAGGCATTCTCTGAGTGAGGAAGCGGAGGAACTTCTGACTCTTGATCCAGCGCGGGCTCTTGGCTCGGATGGGATGGTGGTAAGTCCACCCCCACATGTATCTGAGTCGTCGGAACCGATGCTTGAGCCATGGTAGCTGCGTGCTGAGTTAGCATCATCTGGTGCATGTTTTCCATCATGGATTGCATTTGTTGCAGAGATGTTTCCAGCGTGGTGAGGCATTGTTCCGCGTCTCCTGACGGTGAAGCTTCCTCGCGTTCATCTTCAATGGCGTAGGCTCCCATCTCCCTGGGCGTCATTGAAGGATTAATATAGGTCGCTGTAGAAGTCGACTCTATACTTTCTGCTTCTGATTCTTGGCGACCCCCAGCGTCGGAATCGGAAGAGGATGGAGCTGGCTGTCGTGACTTTGCGCGAGTATTCTGGAATACTCCGGCTTCAGTGTCACTGAACCTCCTTCGGCTTGGGGGCTTGGAGGGATATTGTCTTGAACTCGGCCCTCCTCTACGCAGGTGTGAGGCCATGTTTACAGGCGCATGCGCGGGTTCCCCTCCCTGGAAAGACAGAGAGTAGCCCAATCGGTCGAAGACCGATCGTTTTGTTTTGGGACAGCAGCAATTAATCACAACCTTGTGGCTATTACAATGATGCTCGCTAGGAGGCGTAATAGACATGTTGGAAGGTCCCCTCTCTTTACGCTTCTGGACTAGATACTTGCGTAGGTCAGGAGGAGTTGCCGGAGAGGCCCTTAGTCGGCCATTGGTTTCTCGCGTGATCCGGAGGGTAGGCATTCTGTTCCTTCGCTGGCATGGAGGCCGAGAGGTTAAGTAGCCTGCCGCTTGCTTTCTTTCGCGGAGATCACAGCGCTCATCTGGTTTACCGTAGAGGTCAGATGATGTCTTGCGCGTGGAGCGAGATCTGTTCTTCCGTCTTGGCGCCGAGGCACCATCGAAAGTTCTGTCTGTACCGTGCGGAGCGGGAGACAGATTTCTACGCGTAAAGCGCAGTGAAGGCTTCTGGGTTAGCGCTGAGGCTTCGCCCGAAGTTTTGTCTTTACCGCACGTAGCGGGAGACTGTTTCCTACGCGTAAAGCGTAGTAGATTCTTCGGGGTTAGCGCTAAGGCTTCGCCCGAAGTTTTGTCTGTACCGCACGTAGCGGGAGACTGAATTTTACGTGCGGGGCACGGAGGGAGCGTCGCTACAACCTCGTTGGCCGAAGAGATCGGAGAGTCCGGAGAGATCGGAGAGTCCACAGGAATAGTAGAGGATGTCTTGGGCATCCACACATTGCGCAGCTTCCTGTTGTCCTGGACGGAGAGAGGGCGAGAGCTACCCCCGGCTCGAAGCATGTCTTCGTAGATTGACTGGTCGAAATGAACGACCAGCATCTTCTTCACGGTTCCCACGGATACCGTATCGTGTTGAGCAATTACTTCCTCGTCAGAAGAGAAAGATGTCTCTAGCAGAGTCGCCATCTTGTTTATGGTATTAAACGAAAGGAATGAAATTGTATTTCAATGACTGGGTTTATGCGAAACCCGCGCCCTTCTGTTTACAAACAAACTTGTACAATGTAATCCTATACGAGGATGTGGGAGTATAATTTATTTAATCTGGGTATAAATTGCTATAGGTGTCTGATCTGCGGTCGATCACTTTAGCCCTTGGACCACACGATGTTGAAGAAGTGCCGTGAAAGACAGGTAGCAGCTTCGAAGGTTGCAGAAGAGGTTGGACGCATGAGGCCAAGGTCGTCGATCCCTGCTCTTTGCCTGCTCTCCGGGCTCTCTCTCTCTCTCTCTCTCTCCCTCTCTCTTTCTCTCTCTCTCTCTCCTTGGACGGTAATTCTCTCCTGGATTATAATTCTTTTTCACCTTTTTTCCCCATTGATAGGGGTCTCTATTTATAGAGTTTTGGTGACAGTGACCACTCCGTCGGTGTAAAAATCGAGGAGTGGGAAGTACAACACCCTTTCACACAACGGTTAAAGTAACCAATGCCTGCGTATGGATGATCTTTTAAATGAGCGTATGACGCGGGTCCAACTAAGGGAACACAACGCATACTATTGCTACGAAGATCACGGCGTAAGAGCCACGCAGGTAGGTATCCCGTGTGTAAAAACGGTTGGCGTAGAAGCCAAATGACTGTCACCCTGGCACAGAGGCCAGATAGGCATAGAAGCCGAATAGGCGTAGAAGCCGGATAGGCGTAGAAGCCGGATAGGCGTTGAAGCCGGGTAGGCGTAGGAGCCGGAGAGGCGTTGAAGCCGGAGAGACGTTGAAGCCGGAGACGCATTAAAGCCGGAGAGGCGTTGAAAGCCGGATAGGCGTTGAAAGCCGGATAGGCGTTGAAGGCCGGATAGGCGTTGAAGCCGAAGAGGCGCTGAGAGCCGAAGAGGCGTTGAGAGCCGAAGAGGCGTTGAAGCCGGAGAGGCGTTGAGAGCCGAAGAGGCGCTGAAGCCGGAGAGGCGTTTGAGAGCCGAAGAGGCGTTGAGAGCCGAAGGGACGCAGGTCTTGAATGGGCGTAGAAGCCGCTGCGTACCGTGCCCGAGTGCTGACGTGGACGTCTTAGCCGGAATCACGGCTTTCGAAGATGTAATCAAATCTTCTACAGAGATTTGCCATCATCCTGTGCATTAAATGCGAAGACGTGTTTCGAAGGTCTGTAGCCCTTCTGTGCATCCGTTTGCAGAGACGTGCCTTGACTGAACCTGTCACCGCTCCGTGCAATTAGACGTAGAGACGTGCCTCGAGCCCCGTACGATGTACAGCTTTTGACGTGGCAGGCGGTTTGTCTACTGCGGAGCGTAAACCGGCTTATGCCTGCCTGTGTAAAACAATGCAGCGTATCCTCTGTACGCAAAAGAGCAGTTTATGCTGAGGGGACGTCAGTAAACGACGGTTCGGTGGTATCTTAACCCAATCCTCTGCATTAAATACAGAGATCCGCCATCATACTGTGGTGTGTGTCCCTAGAGGTCTGTGCCTGTTTCCTGCCGTCGTCTGGGTCGTCGTGCAGCACTTTTTGTCAGGAGTCAGAGGCCAGGTTCACTGCGTGACTTGACAGGTTCATTTCGGGGAAGACGAAGCGTTCCTCGTACGCTATTTTAACGCTGCTTTGAGAGCGGCTGAGTTTTTACGCCCTGGAGGCGATGGGGGGGTCCCGTCTACGTCGAAGCGGTTTTGGACGCGCTGTACCCTTGAGATCTTACGCCTGATGGCACTGAAGGCCTTTGCTTGCGCTGCTCTGTATCAATACGCCGCGTAGCTTTTGCCAGCGTATTTTTCATGCTTCTACAAAGATATGGCTCTAACATCTCTAGAAAGCCAGTTCTAGTACCTCATTCAGAGTGGTATGTCGGTGGATGAGTATGCGGCAGAATATTGCAGACTAGGTCGCTTTGTGGAGGGGCAAAACCCCATTGGGAAAGCCAAGAAGTTCAGTAAGGCCCTAAACCGGGAGGTCAAATCCCAGACAAATGAAGATCCTATCGCTACTTTCAAGAAGATTTTGAGACAGGCGCAGCGGGCAGAGGATGATCTAGAGCTTGGATATAAGAAGGCGAGGGATACATGAGGATTCAGTACCAACACGAGTCCAATGAAGAGGTCTCATTTTTAGAAGTAGCACCAGAGGCATTTTCAGCATCTGAGACAGTAGTACCATGGACCAACTAGAGCGCTGGCACATCAGATGCCCCAGATTCAGAGGCCAGCTGTTCCTTGTACTTTCTGTAAGAAGCAAGGACATGGATGGGATGCATGCAGGGTGAGATTGGGCCAGTGATTATTCTGCCTATAAGGAGACCACCTGTTGAGAGCTTATCCTAAAGTCCCAACTCGTCCAGATCAGGGCGAAGCTCAGGCACAGAGAGCACCCGTGAGACCACTAGCGGGGTAGCAGAGAGGTGCTCAGCGACAGGGACAAGTTTTTGCCTTGACCATCGAGGAGGTGGAGCCAGTTGGTGATGTTATCTCAGGTTCAGTTTATCTTGATTCTTTTTTAGCTCATGCTTTATTTGATTCTGGTGCATCTCATAGTTTTGTATATGTATCTTTTGCTTTGAGATATCGTCTTGAGTCTGAACCATTAGCGAGAACATGCAAGATCACGACCGGGGGTGGTATTATCCTGGTTAGTGATGTTTGCAAGGACTAGAGAGTTTCTTTGGAAGGCCGAGAGTTGGGCGTATGTCTACTCGTAATGCCACTTCTATGCTACGATATAGTACTCAGGATGGATTGGTTGAGTAGGCATCATGCTAGTATCGATTATCTTGGAGGCAGAGTTTTGTTTCAGACGCCGGAAGAGCCAGAATTTGAGTTCGTCAGAGGAGCATCACAACAGAGCAAAGATGACTTCCGTAGAGCTTTGGTAGAAGAGCAGGAGCCGCCACATCCATTGATTGCAGAGTATATTGACGTCTTTCCAAAGGAGTTATCGAGGTTACCACTGGACAGAGATATGGAGTTCTCTATAGTTTTGGTGTCAGCCGCAGAGCCAATATCACAACACGTCTATAGAGTGAACAATAGCGAACAGGCGAAGTTGAAGAAGCAGGTGGATGAGTTACAGGACAAGGATTACATCCGCTCTAGTTTATTACCATGGGGTGCTCCGGTACTTTTTATACCAAAGAAGGATGGGTCGTTACGCATGTGTATCAACTACAGGGTACTTAACAACCTCACTATCAAGAACAAATACTCGTTGCCACAGATTAACGATTTATTTGATCGGTTGAGCAGAGCGAAGGTATTCTCGAAGATAGACTTGAGGTCGGGGTACCACCAGGTAAAAGTGAAGAAGGAAGATATTTCGAAGACAATTTTCAGGACTCGGTATGGGCAGTTTGAGTTCTTGGTGATGCCGTTTGGGTTGACCAATGCCCGGTATTCATGAACCTGGTGAATAAGGTGTTACATCAGTACTTGGATCAATTTGTGGTAGTATTCATTGATGATATTCTGATTTATTTGAAGACCCGGAGGAGCATGAGAAGCACTTGAGGATGGTTCTAGAGACCCTTAGGAAGGCGAAGCTTTATGGCAAACTTCAAAGTGTTAGTTCTTCCTTGATAAGGTTGAATTCCTCGTGCACGTGATTATAGGAGACGGGATCTCAGTGGACCCGAAGAAGATTTTAAGCAGTTGAATCATGGTCTACTCTGAGTTTAGTGTCCGAGATCAGGAGTTTTCTTGGATTGACAGGCTATTATCAGAGATTTGTTTACGATTTTTTTAGGCTTGTGGAGCCGATGACTAGACTAACCAGAAAGGACATGTATTTTATCTGGAGTAAGGATTGTCAGTCATCTTTTGAGGAGCTGAAGAAGAGGTTGACTACAGCTCCAATATTGATATTGCCATCAGGAGTAGGAGGATTTTCTATATACAGTGATGCATCGGGTAATTAATAAAACAATGATGAAAGTAGGCATAGAAAAAACATTCAATACTCAAAGCATAAATTAAACATATGAAAATAATTTAGATCTCACAAGTTTATTGATTCCAAGGCTTCTGTTTCCTTCGACCAACAAGGCTTTTAGCTCTGCATGTTCATGAAAACTTCAAAAGAATATTGAAGAAGAAGAAGAAGAGTTGTGTGTTGTTCTCCATTTTCTCCTGATCTCTACCCCTTTTATACACTATAAATTTGTTAATTGAAAATCATAATATGTTCCCACAAATACTCTAAGAGTTACAACAACCCAAACAATAAAATAAAATCTTTGAACAAGTTGTGAAATGGTTAATTCAGCTCCACTTTTCGTGCACAGTATAGTTGACTCAACTTCAAGCCTGAATTAGTCCATGATGCGCCAGAATCTCCGAAAAAATTGTACCTCTATCACTTATCTTTCCGAATTAATTTGGATCAGCTCAATTGGACTTCGGATGAGCAAGTTATGATCATTTTTCTACAAGGTGTCAAAATTGTCCAGAATTGATAATTAGCTTCATTTTGCATTTAGTGACTCCATTTGCATCCTAGATCAAAATATAAAAATAATGAGTATCTTTAGACATGAAATAAACATAAAGGAGTATATATTAAGGAATAAAAATATAACATTTTATGTTCACATCACTATGTATGTAAGTTATTAGTAAATATGTAAATGTATGATATGTGATAATTGGATGGATAGGTATTAAATGTTAAGTTAGTATCTATGTATTAGTATATAAAATATTTTAGTTAGTTGTTTAGATATATATATATTAGCTATATTCACTAGGATTGAATTACCTTGGGATACCAAGGTAATATCAAGGTAATGGGTCAATACTCAAGGTATTGGGTTTGATTATCGAGATAGGTGTGTGGTAGTGTGATACGCATTGGTGCATGGCCAAGGTATCCTATTTGTATTAATTAGTTAAGTACTATATGTATTGACTTGTATATACGTATATAAATTACTATTTTTATATATTAAAACTTGTGTATCCTAGGATACGACCTTTTGTGTGTCTCCTAGTGTCTTAGAGTAGCTAGTATGGTTTAGTCTCATAGCGTATTGACCTAGTATCCTAGAGTTGGACCCTTACAACATAAAAATAGTCAGTTTGACCTAGAAATGGCTTTATGACTAGAATTGTATCAGTTTAACTTATTTTTATTCCAGAACCTTGTATTGATGCATATACCATATATAGGTCTGCGTGACACCAGCTTGGGCATCAAAAGACACACCTTGGTCAGGACTTTAGGCGAGTATATTTCTCTGTTAGTTTTTAATTCATAATAGTGTATATATTCATTCTCTAGAATTGTATACTTGATTCCGACACAGTGGTTTCACGGACTGGTACTATATAGATCCTGTCGGGAGATGTTATCCCCTACCGTATTCAGCGGATACTCCTGTACATATATTTTATTATGTACATTGGGTATTAATTTATATTTTGTGTTCACATACTGCTCGTGTTCAGTGTGCTTATTTGTGTACACACATTGCTCGTGTTCAGTGTGATTATATTCGTGTACACCCACTATTCTTGTTCAGTGGTCATATTCGTGTTCGTAATGTGTCGTGATTGGATCCATTGGTATTAGTTTGAGATAGAAGGGTAGGAGTTGATTACATGATCAAAGCTCATTGTTATTTGTGTACATATCGATTACATACTACACTTGTAATCGTCTTACCTTATTGATCATGTTCAACCTAAACCGATCACATAATGAACTTGCATTCAGAGGCACATAGTTAGATTCAGTTATTTCCATTATTGCAGATATTTATATTGTTTGTTCTCTATTCCAGTATATTACCTGTTCACCCTTGTTAATTTCATGCAAATATTTAGTTATCTTGTATTCATTTCTATTATCTTTTTTATATGCTCGATTATGTTATTGAAACTGCTTTCAGAGATATATACTTTGTCCTAATCCTGACTGGATATATTTTTCCAGATAATTGGCTCATGGATCAGTATCCCACATTCTACGGACCACATGAGGGATTACCTATAGAGGATACTCTTGTAGACCAGGAGGACTTAGTTACAGAGCTCGAGGAGTTTTAGTTTATGTTTTGTTGGACTTGTATTAGATATTCTTTGAGATTCATGGATTGTATATTATTTTAGACTTGTGGTTTGTATCTTGTTTCTTTCCTTCGCTATTTCATTCGTGCTTTATCTTCCTTAGTTTGCTTTGTGATTGAGTTTAGTTACATTTGTGAGATACCATATTGTTTCCCTATTTGGAGTTGAGATGATTGACAGGTATCATATTATATTGTTGAGATATTGTTTGTGGTATTAAACGAAAGAATGAAAGTGTATTTCAATGACGGGGTTATAAGAGACCCGCGTCCTTTGGTTTACAAACAAACTTGTACAATGTAATCCTATACGAGGATGTGGGAGTATAATTTATTTAATCTGGGTATAAATTGCTATATGTGTCTGATCTGCGGTCGATCACTTTAGCCCTTGGACTACACGATGTTGAAGAAGTGCCGTGGAAGACAGGATACAGCTTCGGAGGTTGCAAAGGAGGGTGGATGCGCGATGCTGAAGGTCGTCGCTCCCTGTTCCTTGCCCGAGCTCTGGGTTCTCCTCTCTCTCTCTCTATCTCTCCTCCTTGATCTTTAGTTCGATGACCTTGTCCGATCTTCGAGTTTCTAATTTTTTTACCTTTGATCTTGTACTGGTTTTCTTGACCAATTTTCCGACCTTTTTCCCCATTGATAGGGGTCTCTATTTATAGAGTTTTGGTGACAGTGACCACTCCGTCGGTGTAACAACCGAGGAGTGGACAGTACAACACCCTTTTACACAACGGTTTAAAATAACCAATGCCTGCGTGTAAATGACCTTTTGAGTGAGCATGTGACGCGTGTCCAACTAAGGGGACAAAACGCGTATATCTGCTACGAAGATCACGGCGTAGAAGCCACGTAGGTAGGTATCCCTTGTGTAGCAGAGGTTGGCATAAAAGCCAAGCGACTGTCACCTTGGCGTAGAAGCCAAAATAGGCATAGAAGCCGAGCAGGCATAGAAGCCGAATGGGCATAGAAGCCGAACAGGCATAGAAGCCGAATGGGCATAGAAGCCGAGCAGGCATAGAAGCCGAATGGGCATAGAAGCCGAATGGTCGTAGAGACCGAGAGGGCGTTGGAAGCCGAGGGAGCACTGATCCTGAGCGGGCGTAGAAGCCACTGCGTACCGAGTCGAAGTGCTGATGCGGACGTCATAGCCGGATTTACGGCTTTCGAAGATGTAATCAAATCTTCTACAGAGATTTGTCATCATCTTGTGCATTAAATGCGGAGACGTGTTTTTTTGGAGGTCTGCAGCCCTTCTGTGCATCCGTCGCGGAGACGTGCCTTGAGGAAAACTGTCACTGCTCTGTGCAATTAGACGTAGAGACGTGCCTCGAGCCCCGTACGAAGTGCAGCTTTTGACGTGGCAGCGGTTTGCCTTACTGTGGAGCGCGAAATAGCTCATGTTTGCCTGTGTAAACAAGGCATCGTATTCCCTTGTACGCGAAAGAGCGGTTTATGCTGGGGGGATTTTGGTAGGCGACGGTTTGGTGATATTTACCCAAATCCTCTGCATTAAATGCAGAGATCCGCCATCATACAGCGGGGTACGTCCCGAGGGGTCTGCCATCGTTTCCAGCCGTCGTCTGGGTAGCCGTGCAGCACTTTTTGTCAGGAGTCAGAGGCCAGGTTCACCGCGTGACTTGACAGGTTCATTTCAGGGAAGACGAAGCGTTCCTCGTACGCTTTAACGCTGCTTTGAGAGCGGCTGGGTTTTACGACATGGAGGCGATGCAGAACCCTGTTTTACGTTGGATGGCTTTGAAGGCCTCTGTTTACGCGGCTCTGTATCAAGATGCTGCGCAGATTGTTCCAGCGTATTTTTCATGCTTCTACAAGACCCCCTTCAAAGCTTTTAAATTCCTTGGAATTTGAAACGCTTTGAAAGAAGCATGAACGGCCCCTCATAACTTGAAACGTTTCTGAATGGAGCGTTAAAACGGTCGGTACTGACTTTATGGCAGATTTATTGGGGACCGCTGTGATCTCTTGCGCCTATAAAAGGCTGGGGGGTGAACCTGTTTCACCACATTCCCATTGTCATGCAGAGATGATCGCCGGAGCTCGTCGGGTCGATCTGAGGAAGAAGGAGATCATGTTCTTCCAACATGTAAGGAGCCGAAGAAGACGGCGTCTTCGAGCAAGTGTCCATTGCAGCGATGGATCATGGAAGGATATCTTAGCCTCCCTTGCTCGGGATAATCAGCAACTTTATGCGGCCTCTCACTCGGAGAGTGGGGCGGGGTCACTTTTGATCAGGCCGCTTGCAAGTGGCTCCTCCTCTCGTTACCTTTGGTGACGAGAGGCAGACAGACCGGCTAGAGTGGCGGTGGTCTGTAGGGAAGCAGAGTTACCCTACTTCGGAGGATGGGTCATCTGCCCAGTTGTGTATCCTCCTGCCACCGATCATCTTCTTAGAAGAAGGGAAAGACCTTTGTAGAGGGGATTTCCCTCATATGTAATAAAGAAAACCCCTGTAGACAGGATTTCCCTCATATGTAATTGTGATTTTAGCTTTAAATAAAGCCGTCTTTCGTCTTCATATGATCGTCTTTGCCATACGTTGCTTGTGAAGTCTGGATATGTGCAGCTTCGACACGTATGAATCTTTACGCCGACTCTGATAGAAAGAGTATTAGGCCCTGAATAGTCCATAGAATGCTGCTGAGCGTCCTTGAACATTTAGAACTGTCCTGTTGCTAGGACTGAGGGACGGCGTAGAATTTCTGAACTGTTGCTCCTCTAATGAGCAGGATCTTGTTCAGACTTCGTCTTCAAAAATGATCTCTCGAAACTCCCTTGGAACAGGGTCGAGGTTTTTGGCTGTCAAATTGAGTTGCCACCTTGATAGACGGAATGTTCAGACTGGAGTCTGGATGAACCTCCAATTTTGCACCCGAGAAGAGTAATTTCTCAATGTTTGAACTCTGTATGCTTCGGGTACTTGGGATGCTCTGGGTCAAGAACGAGTATCTTCTGTGTGAACTCTTTGCAATTGACCACCTTGGGGACTGTTCGGATATACGAAATGTCATGGAGCGCGAAATCATCAATCTGTAGACTCTGAGTGTAAAAACACCACCGAGCGCGAAATCATAGACTTGTGGTTCCTGAGCGTGAAGTCATAGGTTTGTTGCCTCTCGAGCATAAAAGCTACCGAGCACAAAGGCATCCGGACATAAACCGTAGACTTGTGGCTGTCGAACGTGAAGCCGTAGATCTGTTGCTGTCGAGCGTAGAAAAGCTCCTTTAGCGCAGAACTGTAGATCTGTAGCCTGTGAGCGTAAGAACACCATCGAGCGTGAAATCGTGGACTTGTGGTTCCTGAGCGTGAAGTCGTAGGTTTGCTGCCTCTCGAGCATAAAAGCTACCGAGCACAAAGGCATCCGGGCATAAACCGTAGACTTGTAGCTGTCGAACATGAAGCCGTAGATCTGTTGCTGTCGAGCGTAGAAAAGCTCCTTTAGCGCAGAACTGTAGATCTGTAGCCTGTGAGCGTAAGAACACCATCGACCGTGAAATTGTGGACTTGTGGTTCCTGAGCGTGAAGTCGTAGGTTTGCTGCCTCTCGAGCATAAAAGCTACCGAGCACAAAGGCATCCGGGCATAAACCGTAGACTTGTAGCTGTCGAACATGAAGCCGTAGATCTGTTGCTGTCGAGCGTAGAAAAGCTCCTTTAGCGCAGAACTGTAGATCTGTACTCCTGAAAAGAAAATTTCTTCGAGCGTGAGGTTTTGCGGATCTGTTGCTTCTGAGCGTAAACTGAGCGCCACCGAGCGTGAGATCGTCGATTTGGTATCTGCTGACCGTAAAGTCGTAGGTTTGTGGCCTCTCGAGCATAAAAGCTACCGAGCACAAAGGCATCCGGGCGTAAAACCATAGACTTGCCGCTTGCGAGCGTAAAACCGTAGATCTGTTGCTGTCGAGCGTAGAAAAAGCTCCTTTAGCGTAGAACCCGCTGAACCGTCTTGCACGAAAAAACCTTTCGAATTCGCTGACTGTATGTTTTTCGAGGGTAGTGGGCTGACGTAGCATCCAATCATAACCAACTCTTAATTGCGAGATCCGGTTGGCGTCTCGAGGGGTCCGTCCGAGGATTCGAGGAGTCGACTCGGACCGTATATATACCCTAAGCTTTTGAGAGAAAAAGCTTTTTATCTGTCTTCTGCGAAAGAGAGTTTTCGACTGTGCGAGTTTTCCTTCGTTCCTTCTCCGAGCACCTCGAGTCCTCAGAAATGGCGTCGAAACGAACTCCCTCCGCTAAGGGAAAGAGCGTAGGTTCTTCTTCTCGTTCTTCGGTACCGGAGAGAGAATCTTCGGTCGGGCAAGGTGAACCTCCTTCCGAGAGGAGCATTCCGCCGACGAGCAGCGCACCCGGCTTTAGAGGTAGAGCCTTTTGGGATGACACAAACGACGAAAAATCCTTCACACATGTTGAACGTGACCGCGCTAGGTCGTCTTCTGTGCTGATAGCCTCTTTTGAGGAAGATGATGCACGGAGACGTTTTCATCTTTTACGCCCACATTTCTAATGTGCCAGCGTAAGAACTCCATATTTTCGTAGTTCCGAGCGTAAAAGCTCTGGCTAACGAAAATTGGGGTATATCGTAAATTTTGAATTTTACGCTTGCGGAGGAGACTTCCGGCGTATAGAGACCAAATTTGCACAATCTTGGCGTAAAGCACAGACTGTCGTTTTCTTTTGGTCCGCACTTGTGCAGGATTTGTAATGACCTATTTTCTTTGCACTTTTGCAGTTGATTTGGGTGAGTCACCGCTGGCTGAGGTGATGGGCTCTGCTGCCGGGATGCTGCACTCGAACTACCTGGAGGATCTGTCCCATGTGGCCTTTCCCATCTCTGGACCCCAGTACCCTGAGGGCAGGGAGTTTCTGATATCGGTCCAGGTTGAGCGAATATTGTTGAGCATGATCAATGGCGAACCCTTGACACATGTAGACGGAGAGCAGTACATAAAGCCGGCTTTCCTTTTTTGGGGACATGATCGATAAACAGTCCCAGACGAAGCCTAAGAGGGAGCCTTGGGTCTTCCCTGCCGGGAATTTGGTCTTGTATCTGCCGACGATGCCGAGGGATTATCCTATCTCGGCTTTCTCCCATGCGACGCATCCTAGGAAGATGTCGTGAAAGCTGACTCCTAATCTTCACGGGAAGCCTGGAAAGATCTTTCATCTGAAAGGAGCCGACCAGGGGTCATTTGTCAGCCGCCCCTCCGGCGTTGTGACGCTATTCCGGGGGCTGTGCCCGGGTAATGTCCCGAGTGAAGTTAGCTCGGTGATCCAGCCTGTTCAGTTGCCGACCTTCTGCAACGACTTCATGAGTCGAGGTGGGGTATACCCCAAGGAGAATCCTCGGTGCAACGGGTGGATCGCCCCGACGAACTCCCG
Organism: Iris macrosiphon; assembly: GCA_036927795.1. NCBI lineage: Eukaryota > Viridiplantae > Streptophyta > Magnoliopsida > Asparagales > Iridaceae > Iris > Iris macrosiphon. The sequence continues at coordinate 57,133,158 of JAYESA010000008.1, forward strand.
ATGGAGATGCCTAGTTGATTGGGCCTTGTCGCACTTCCGAAGAAAGCTGGAGGACATCGGACTATACGCCACTGTGAGCGCGACGAGTGTTGGGCTGCCTTCCAATGCTAATTTGTTCTTGGCACTGATGGAGCGGTATATTCCGCTCACCGGGACCTTCGCCACTCCACTGGGGGAGTTGGAATTGGCCCTCCATGAGATGGCAGTTGTCTCGAGACTGCCGATGGGGGATACCCCATATGAAGAGTATGTCCCCACAAACCGGAAGTTGGGGGATTTGGACCCTCGGGTGGCGGAAGTATATCAGGAGCTGATGTGTCAGTACTTCGCGTGCACCGCTTTTCATGACGAGCCCTCGGATTTGGCCCATACCACTAAGTGGATGTCTTACCTCTTCTTCCCTCGGGCTAGGGCCGCCAAGTCGGAGAAAGCTTCGGGGGGTAAGAATGAGCCCGTAAACTGCTTGAGCGTCCTTAGTGCCCAAGTGGTCGAGGCTCTTATAGAGGACGCAAGGCTCCCGATCAGATTCTCGTTGAGGGGGTAGGAAAATACCCCGAAGGCACCAAGGCCCACAGTTACTTGAGGCGCTATCGCAGGCCTCTATCTAAGGAAGCCCAGCTGGCCGGTTTCCTCTCCATATGGCTGCGTCGAGTGGTAGTACCCGGTATCGCGTCTGCGGATCGAATTCACCGGAACATCCTGTGGCCCACAGTGCGTCTGGTGTTTGGGGCAAGACTGGGCCTGCTTTTTGCCAGGTGTGCCGTATTCAGGCTGGCCTGAGGGCCATGACCGATGGGTTGCTCGTCGATGAAGCTCGGCGTGAGAGTTTTCCCAGGGTGGAATTTCCATACCTGTATCTGATGGGTTGGTTAATTCTCCACAACCCCCGGGTGATGTCTTCCGGTTCCGGCAGCAGCTCAGGGGGCATATTCCTGTTGAATTACAGGGATTCTACCTGGAATATGAACACAGTTTTAGACTGTCGGTTAGTGTTGAACCTCAGCCACGGCTGGAAGATCCTCTGTACTCCCCCTCCGGTACATCGCAACCAATCCGGGGTGTGGCTTGAGGATTCAGGTGGAGAGAAGACCGTTCTTTCTCCGGAGGCTTTTAATTGGTTGGTCTGTATCAGACCATCCCATCTGCTGTATAGGAGCGAAGACTATTGCTTCTTCGAGCCCTACTTGCTTAGTCGATTTGCCAGGCAGTTCGGGTACGATCAATTGCACGTGGGTAACGCCGTCACCAGCTTCAGGCCCCGGGGCAGACTCATTGATGGAGCTAGAGGGTGGCGATATTTTATCATGGGTTGTACGGAGGCAATTTTTATCGTGTCGGTCGTTACAACCTCCACGGAGCTGCGTATCCTTCACTCTTACGCCCAATTTTATGTGGCGATTAACACCTTCCATCGCGATTTCGACATGCGGGGAAGCTTTAGAGTGCCTTCTGCCAAGCCTGGGGGAAGAATCGAAGTCCCCTCGGTTTCTTCTGACGAGGGCGAGGAGTCTGGTACTCCGGATGAGCTCCTGGTGTCGTTGCCGAGGTGTGCAGTGCCTGCGCCGGCGGGGGATTTGATAGTCTCCTCTGGGAAGCGACGGGCTTCTGCTCCAAAGGAAGCTTCCCTTCGTAAGAGGAGGAAGGAGACGGTGGCTCGTCCTCTCCGCATTCCTGGTATTGAGGCTCCCGTGAGTGAGTCGGCACCTCCCTATATCAGGGATAAATCTTTGGCTGGAGGTTCCTCGCCTTTTAGAGAGGGACCTTCTACAGCTCCGACTGGTGGCGCCGGGGAGTCCTCGCTAGAGGTTGCTGTCGCTGTGGCTGCTTTAAGCAGCGGAGCGGGATTGCCCACGTGGCCGCTGCAGATGGGAGAATCTTTCCCGAGGTCAGCAGTAGGGGAAGTTGCTTCTGTGTCAGCGAGCGCGCTTGGCGAGACTCCGGCTGACGAACCTCGACCGCGTCTTGGGGAAGGCTTGACCGAACTTTTGGCGATGTCGGTCGGCCCACCTCCTTCTCCAGGCATGACAGGTCGTATTGCGTCCTTAAGGCGTAGTTTAGCCACATCAGGTGCAGACGCGTCGTATATGCCGTTGGCTCCTAGTGAAGATGTGGAGGCGCCTAATTCCGAGGTAGAGGTGTCTTCGGGGGCCAGCTTGCCTGGAGAGGTTTCGTCGTCTCAGGAGGGGGACGAACCTGTTATCGCGACCTCGCCTTTTGCGAGTATGCCGATGACCTCGATCGTTGCCGTCACACATTTTTAGGCCGCGCCGCCCGTCGAGGCGGCGGCGGTGGCTACCTCGTCTGCAATTGTCCCTGGAGAGGGAGTTACTAGCATCGCGGTTACTCCGGACGTTCAGTCGGGTCTAGTTGCGTTGACCGAGCAGCATACCAGCCTTGTCTACACCGGTTTAAAAACGATGGTACCGATGGTGTTGGCAAAGAATCTTGACTTCGAGCTCCTGAAGAAGACTTCTCAGCTTTCGATCGAGGTTGTCAGGGGGCTTGGCAATCCTGGAGTAGCTGATGCTCTGGAGGCGGTGGTTAATGGTTTAGAGCAACCCATTAACGAATATTTGCAGCGGGCTGAGGGCAGCCTTGATGCTGATGTCCAGGCTCGATACGACCTCATGGCTGAGCGGCTCGCTACCAACCTTGCAAGTCTAGACAACTCTATCCAGAAGCATAAGCTGGAGATGGATAGGAGAAAGGCTGTTATGGAAGAAACTCTTGCTGTCGAGATGAAGTGTCGATCCGAGCATGAAGGGAATGCAGCGAGGGTCTCCAAGCTGAGGGAAAAACTTGCTCTGGCAGAGGAGCGGGCCTCCCAGTCGTTGGAAGGTTCAGAGGTAGTGATTGGTCGACTGAGGGAAGCGCGACGGGATCTGGACCGTGCGGAAACTGCCTGTGCGGGCTGTCTTCGGGCAAGGGCTAACCTGACCCTTACGCATACCCCCGAGGCACAGTTGGAGCGGGCTCGCGCCGATGCCTTGGCCTTTAGGAAGGAGGGGATGGCTGTACTGGGGTGGCAGATTCGTGATCTGATTACTCCGCCATCTTGATGTATCTCTCCCTATGTAATTTCGCCTCCTTCTGGTAATGAATAAAAGCGACTCTTTTCTGACTGTGGTGGACCCGTCATTTCGGAATGTAAATGACAGTTTTTTTTTTTTTTTTTTAAGTGAGGGGGATATCAGAGGTAGTATGGACCTAACATACTCTCGATAAACCTCTTTAGCAGGATATATCTATTCAAAGGTCGTATAGACATGATAAGATATGACCTAACTAGTTTCTCTTCTTGGGGTAGTTTCGTCAGAATTGAGATTCTCGCTATGTTCCGCCTGGGCAGGGGGGAAATTAAGCGTAGTATCTTTTCAGGAACTTGCCGTTGATGGGAGCCATTAATAGGTCTCTGTTAGGCTGGGCTATCCTGTAGGTGCCGTTCGAGAACGTTGTCTCGATCACATAAGGGCCTTCCCACTTGGGCTGGAATTTGCCTTTACTTCTGTGAGTTAAAATCATCGGCCTTCTTACCGCTAGAACCAGCTCGCCGACTTTGAACACCCTTTCCTTTACTTTATGGTTAAAAGCCCTGGAAATGCGTGCTTGGTAGAGCGTGATGCGCTGTTGAGCTTGGAGGCATTTCTCGTCTAATCCTTCTAGCTCCTGAAGCCTTAAGAGGTCATTCTTTTCTTGAGTCAGCTCATTAGCCACGGCTATTCTGAGCGACGGGATCTGGATTTCAATGGGAAGAACTGCTTCGCTCCCGTAGACCAGCGAGAATGGGGTACAACCCGTCGGCGTTTACAACGTAGCTGCATTCTATGTGACAGCTGTTCTTCATACAGAACAAATCTCTGTTAAGAAGGATTACCGAATCTTGCCTTCTTATAGGAGCGGCTAAGTCTGCGGCCAAGCTGGCCAGGGCGTCAGCTTCCAGGTTCTGAGATCGAGGTACGTGCTCTAGGAAGAACCCTTTGAACGTCATGGCTATCTCGATTGTCGCCCGGTGATAGGGGATGAGGTCTGGATTACGGATTTCGTATATTCCCCTGACTTGATTGACGATGAGCAGAGAATCACCGAAAGCCTCCAGGGATTCTACCCCCTGTTCCGTAGCAACTTGGAGCCCAATTAGTAGAGCGTTGTATTCCGCCACGTTGTTGGAGCAGGGCTCGCTAAGAGAGTATGCTCGGTAGATGACGAGTTGATCCGGGGTAACTAGGACGACTCCCACTCCTGAAACGATGTTTCCTTTAGGACCGGTTCTGGAGGCGCCATCAAAGAACAGTTGCCATACGTCGCTTTTCCTTGCGAAGTTATATTCTGCAACTTCATCGGGGATGTCCTCGTATAGTTTGGAGGTCTCCGGGATCGGATGAGCCGCTAGCAAGTCGGCCAACGCTTGGCCTTTGATGGATTTCTGTAGGATGTACACCATGTCGTATGGTGTCAGCAGCATCGCCCACGTTGCGAGTCGGGAGTTGAGGGCACTTGGCTTGCTCATCAGCACTCGGAGGGGGTTGATTCTGGAGATGATATGAATAGTCTGGCCGGAGACGTTGTACCGCATTTTCTGGACAGCGAACATCAGAGCCAAGCATTCCTTCTCCACTGGGTTGTACCGGTATTCGGCCCCGACCATCATTCTGCTAAGGTAGTAGATAGCCTGTTCATGACCCGCATCATTTTTCTGCGCGAGGAGAGCTCCTAGCGAATGATCCATTGCCCGTACGTACAACAAGAATGGTTTTCCCACGACGGAAGGCACCAGAACTGGCGGGTCACGTAGCGTTTGATATCCTCGAACGCTTGCTGACAGGTTTCGTCCCATATGAAGGATACACCTTTCTTTATGAGATGAGAGAAGGGCTGACATCTCCCCGAGAGGTTGGATATGAACTGTCGGATATAAGCCAGACGTCCTTGGAACCCCCTGAGTTCCCTCAGATTACGGGGCGGTCGCATTGCCGTGATCGCTTGGACTTTGTCAGGGTCTACTTCGATGCCTTTGGTGGTAATGACAAACCCCAAGAACTTGCCACTGGATACACCCAGAAAGGACTTTGTAGGGTTTATTTTGAGTTGATGCTGGCGCATTAATTCGAATACCGCCCTTAGGTCTTGGATGTGATCACCTTTGAGGCGACTTTTGACGGCTATGTCGTCTATGTAGCATTCTACTATTTTACGTAAATGCCCACGGAATATGTTACTCATAGCCCGTTGGTACGTAGCCCCAGCGTTCTTTAACCCGAAGGGCATGACCGTATAGCAATATACCCCCAGTGGTGTCCAGAAGGCAGTGTGCTTCTCGTCTTCAGGATGCATCTTGATCTGATTGTATCCTGAGAACCCGTCCATGAAAGACATGCGTTCGAAGCCGCAGGTGTTGTCGATCATGATGTCCGTGATGGGGAGAGGGAATTCATTTTTGGGGCAGGCCGCATTCAGATCTCGGTAGTCGATGCAGATGCGTACCTTCCTATTTTTCTTCATGACTGGGACCACGTTAGCGACCCAGTCGGGGTGTTGTTCCTCCCGGATGAAACCGCAGGTTATCAACTTCTTGACTTCAGCTTCGATGGCATCCATTATATCGGGGCGGAACCGTCGTTGGTGCTGCTTTACTGGCTTCGAATCGGTTAATATATTCAGCATATGAGTAGCTACCTTCGGGTCTAGGCCCGGCATGTCCTCGTAATCCCATGCGAAGACGTCAATATATTCCTTTATCAGCTGTATAACTTCTTCCTTTTCAGGTGGGGGAAGATTGTTACTGACAAATATTGGCTTTGGTGAGAGCTCACTCCCAACGTTGATCTGGACGATTTTGTCCTTGGTGGGAGGTTCTCTCTGCTCGAAGCAGAATTCCCACTGCGTATCCATTTGTTGAGCCCAGGGGTCATCCTCGAATGGCTCCGCATCCTGCTCCTCGGCTTCTGAGGGATTCGTCATCACCATATTCACTGACAGTGCTTGTTCGAGAGCATCCGGCGAGTTGGAGGGCGATGAGTTGTTCCGGGAAGAGGAAAAGGGGTCCTCTTTTGGCTCGGAAGTCGCAAAGGAGGTGGCATACCATAACCTGAGACGAGTTTGTTGATTACGGGGGTTGCCGCACGGCGGCGTTCGTCTTCCTCTTCCGTAGTTGAGGCCTGGCTTCCGTTTCAAGTCATAGCTCATGTTTTGCATGATCTTTAGCGCTTGCGGGCTATAACGGTGAACCTGTATTTTCCCGGTGTCGTCATCGAAAGGGTCTTCTTGGACAATCGGTTGATTCCGCATGCGACCGAAGACTATTGAGCGCTGACTGCTGCAGGTAGGCGGGACGATGAAGATAGAATCCTCATGTGGCCCATATGTCGTGACGACGTTGGATGGCGATGCTACTTCCCAGACATATGGGCGATAAGAGCCTATAGCTTTCAAGAATTTTTGTGCTACGGGCTCTACCTCGTCATGTGGAGTGGGTCCCTGTACTTGCTCAGAGGTGATATAGACATGGCAATTTTTGTGGACTTAACATCACTGGCGTACTTAGAATTTAAGTACGAATGTTAAGTGTAGACGACAATCGATATCAGAGGTAATATGGACATGATAATTGATGGTTGAAAGTTTATTCAGAGTTAATATGAACATGACAAAATTTGTGATAGTGACTCCATCGGAGAGGGAGGCACATATCTGCTCAGAGGTAATATGGACATGGCAATTTTTGTGGACTTAACATCACTGACGTACCTAGAATTTTAAGTACGAATGTTAAGTGTAGACGACAATCGATATCAGAGGTAATATGGACATGATAATTGACGGTCGAAAGTTTATTCAGAGGTAATATGAACATGACAAACTTTGTGATAGTGACTCCATCGGAGAGGGAGGCACATATCTGCTCAGAGGTAATATAGACATGGCAATTTTTGTGGACTTAACATCACTGGCGTACCTAGAATTTAAGTACGAATGTTAAGTGTAGACGACAATCGATATCAGAGGTAATATGGACATGATAATTGATGGTCGAAAGTTTATTCAGAGGTAATATGAACATGACAAACTTTGTGATAGTGACTCCATCGGAGAGGGAGGCACATATCTGCTCAGAGGTAATATGGACATGGCAATTTTTGTGGACTTAATATCACTGGCGTACCTAGAATTTAAGTACGAATGTTAAGTGTAGACGACAATCGATATCAGAGGTAATATGGATATGATAATTGATGGTCGAAAGTTTATTCAGAGGTAATATGAACATGACAAACTTTATGATAGTGACTCCATCGGAGAGAGAGGCACATATCTGCTCAGAGGTAATATGGACATGGCAATTTTTGTGGACTTAACATCACTGGCGTACCTAGAATTTAAGTACGAATGTTAAGTGTAGACGACAATCGATATCAGAGGTAATATGGACATGATAATTGATGGTCGAAAGTTTATTCAGAGGTAATATGAACATGACAAATTTTGTGATAGTGACTCCATCGGAGAGGGAGGCACATATCTGCTCAGCTGCCGTAGTGATCGTTCCCTATAGACGTAGAGTTAGGACCTTGGCATCGATTAATTCCTGAATACTCTTCTTTAGTACATAGCAGGCCTTCGTGGGGTGATGAGTGTACTGATGGAAGAGGCATTAATCTGCGTCATTGACTTTGCCAGACCTCTCAGGATATCTGATGTCGGGTAGCTGAAGCTTACGTTCCTTCCTTAATATGTTGAAGATTTCAATTACATCATCTTCTCTGAAGGAGAAAGTTCCTTTCGGTCGTGGGGCTTTTGATGCCTGAGTTTCATGGTCTTCTGGGATGATAGCCATTGTCGTATCATCTTTGAATCCTGTGGACATTCTACCCCTCGCTTTGGATGCTGCTTTGTCTTGTCGAGGCGAGCTATCCCCAGACACGCTATGGTCTTCGGTCGTAGAAATTGAACCAGGAGGAATTGTCCTTGGTCGTACCGAGTTAAATTTAGCAGCATATCCCAATACGAAACGAGTTTGCTGATGGCGGGAATTACCCTACAATGGTGTTCTTCTACCCTTTCCATAGTTGAGGCCTTGCTTCGATTCCAAATCATAACCCATGTTCTGTATAATCTTCAAAGCCTGCGGGCTGTACCTGTGGATTTGTATTTTCTCGCTCTCAGGCTCGCGGAATTCTTCCTCTTCAACCGGACCGTTCCGTTTGTGTTTGAAGACTATTGGATGCTGATCGCCGTGGGTAGGAGGGACAATGAAGGCATTATCCTCATATGGTTCACACAACATGATGACTTTAGATGTTGATGCATTTTCCCATATGATCTCTCCTCGTCTGACGGTTTTACGACTCCTGTCTTTGTCTTTTCGGATTAGATAGGTATGCAGGTCGGGAGGATTTGTTGAAGGGGAAGACGTAGGCTTGTGTCTTCTGTTCCCCTCAGCGGGTACGCGGAGACTGGGCACCCTGGTTTTCCCTATACCGCCTGTATACAACAGGTTGGCCATCTGGGCGGCGGATAATCCCCTGGGAGGGGGTCTTTTCGCAATCTGAGCTTGTTTTATGTCGAGGGACTGTGCCTGGCGTAAAGGCCCAGTAGTTGAATATTCACCCGCCTGCTTTCCCTTGCGGAGATCGTCGTGCTTATCTGGTTCACCGTAAAGGTCAGATGTCTTTTTTGCGCGTAGAGCGTGACCTGTACTTCTGATTTGGTGTTGAGGCACCATCAGAGGTCTTGTCTGTACCACGCGTAGCGGGAGACTAATTTCTGTGCGTAGAACGCAGTGGATACTCCTGGGTTAGCGCTGAGGCTTTGCCAGAAGCTTTGTCTGTACCGCGTGTAGCGGGAGACTAATTTCTGCGCGTATAGCGCAGAGGATTCTCCTGGGTTAGCGCTGAGGCTTTGCCAGAAGCTTTGTCTGTACCGCGCGTAGCGGGAGACTAATTTCTGCGCGTATAACGCAGATGATACTCTTGGGTTAGCGCTGAGGTTTTGCCAGAAGTTTTGTCTGTACCGCGCGTAGCGGGAGACTGAATTATACATGCGGGGCATGGAGGGAGCGATGCTACCACCTCATTGGTCGGAGAGATCGGAGAGATCGGAGAGATCGGAGAGTCCACAGGAACGGCGGAGGATGTCTTGGGCATCCACACTTTGCGTAGCTTCCTGCTGTCTTGGACGGAAAGAGAGTGAGAGCTACCCCCAGTCCGAAGCATGTCTTCGTAGGCAGACTGGTCGAACTGAACGACCAGTGTCTTCTTCACGGTTCCTACAGATACCGCATCGTGTTGAGCAATTACTTTCTCGTCAGAAGAGAAAGATGTCGCCAGCAGAGTCGCCATCTATTTTGTGGTATTAAACGAAAGAATGAAAGTGTATTTCAATGACGGGGTTATAAGAGACCCGTGCCCTTTGGTTTACAAACAAACTTGTACAATGTAATCATATACGAGGATGTGGGAGTACAATTTATTTAATCTGGGTATAAATTGCTATAGGTGTCTGATCTGCGGTCGATCACTTTAGCCCTTGGACTACACGATGTTGAAGAAGTGCCGTGGAAGACAGGATGCAGCTTCGGAGGTTGCAAAGGAGGGTGGATGCGCGATGCTGAAGGTCGTCGCTCCTTGTTCCTTGCCCGAGCTCTGGGTTCTCCTCTCTCTCTCTCTATCTCTCCTCCTTGATCTCTGGTTCGATGACCTTGTCCGATCTTCGAGTTTCTAATTTTTCGACCTTTGATCTTGTACTGGTTTTCTTGACCAATTTTCTGACCTTTTTCCCTATTGATCGGGGTCTCTATTTATAGAGTTTTGGTGACAGTGACCACTCCGTCGGTGTAACAACCGAGGAGTGGACAGTACAGCACCCTTTTACACAACGGTTTAAAATAACCAATGCCTGCGTGTAAATAACCTTTTGAGTGAGCATGTGACGCGTGTCCAACTAAGGGGACAAAATGCGTATATCTGCTACGAAGATCACGGCGTAGAAGCCACGTAGGTAGGTATCCCTTGTGTAGCAGAGGTTGGCATAAAAGCCAAGCGACTGTCACCTTGGCGTAGAAGCCAAAATAGGCATAGAAGCCGAGCAGGCATAGAAGCCGAATGGGCATAGAAGCCAAACAGGCATAGAAGCCGAATGGGCATAGAAGACGAGCAGGCATAGAAGCCGAATGGGCATAGAAGCCGAATGGTCGTAGAGACCGAGAGGGCGTTGGAAGCCGAGGGAGCACTGATCCTGAGCGGGCGTAGAAGCCACTGCGTACCGAGTCGAAGTGCTGATGCGGACGTCTTAGCCGGATTTACGGCTTTCGAAGATGTAATCAAATCTTCTACAGGGATTTGTCATCATCTTGTGCATTAAATGCGGAGATGTATTTTTTTGGAGGTCTGCAGCCCTTCTGTGCATCCGTCGCGGAGACGTGCCTTAAGGGAAACTGTCACTGCTCTGTGCAATTAGACGTAGAGACGTGCCTCGATCCCCGTACGAAGTGCAGCTTTTGACGTGGCAGCGGTTTGCCTTACTGCGGAGCGTGAAACAGCTCATGTTTGCCTGTGTAAACAAGGCAGCGTATTCCCTTGTACGCGAAAGAGCGGTTTACGCTGGGGGGATTTTGGTAGGCGACGGTTTGGTGATATTTAACCAAATCCTCTGCATTAAATACAGAGATCCGCCATCATACTGCGGGGTGCGTCCCGAGGGGTCTGCCATCGTTTCCAGCCGTCGTCTGGGTAGCCGTGCAGTACTTTTTGTCAGGAGTCAGAGGCCAGGTTCACCGCGTGACTTGACAGGTTCATTTCGGGGAAGACGAAGCGTTCCTCGTACGCTTTAACGCTGCTTTGAGAGCGGCTGGGTTTTACGCCATGGAGGCGATGCAGAACCCTGTTTTACGTTGGATGGCTTCGAAGGCCTCTGTTTACGCGGCTCTGTATCAAGATGCTACGCAGATTGTTCCAGCGTATTTTTCATGCTTCTACAGATGTTAGTTAGTTAGAGTTGACTCAGACAGCGTTCTACCGCCGATTATGCGGCATAGACTGGACGTACCCACGTACTCGTGTCCGAATATTCGGTTGCGGGTCATGACACTTCAGTTACTTCTCTGATACATCTTGTTGGCACTTGTCCAAAGAGTGGACTTCTGCCCGGAGCATGCAGCATGGAGGAGCATGCGGCCTGGGATCGTATGTAGCCTGAGGTAGCATGCGATCGATAGTACATGTGGCACCCGTCTCGTGTGCCAAGTTGTGCATGCGGCTTAGCTATTTTATTAGAAATGTTTCTTTGTTCTATGTAGTTGGTCTTGACCATTGCTTATGATTGATCCTATGGAAGAATGGACCTAGTAACCTGACCTTATACGAAACATGACCATGTGGTAGAATTGACTACGTCATAAGTGACTAACCTAATATGTGCATAACATGAGCTATGTGTCCCAATGTGATAAGGCTCATATGACCAACTGTAAGTTTGGTAATTCGACCCAATTTCTTGTATCTTTGCTAATACAATTGCTACGTGCTATGTGTACACGTGTTATAAGGTGCACTGAGGTTCGACATAACTTACTATGTGCTATGAGATTACATGTTTCAGATTGTGCATCGAGAATACCCCTATACTATATGATATGTAATATTATTATATTAATTCTCCAGCACGGGCATAGTATGTGGGTCAACTACCAAAGTGTGGCTAGGACTTGATTGATTATTGCATCATGCTCGGGTGAATCCAGTTTGATCTATTAAGTAACAAAGTAGTTTCGTATCTTACGTGGACCGTACTACGGTATGACATATAGGAGGATTGATCATGCGATGACGCGATTCCTAACATAATCATAGGGCTAATTTAGGAAACTAAAATTGGAAGTACATTGGGAGGAATAAAATCCCGAGATCATGCACATTAGCCACCTCGGACAACTATCATAACGTGCAAGGCTGACCCCCATGGATATTGGTCATATCCACACTAGTTGACAGCAATATCCGATACTTATATTGTATAATGCGTTCTATGTGATATTATAACGGTAGCCTTATGAGGGACTGGTGCATACGATATAATATGATATACAATACTATGGTTCAGTTAGCCCCGCTAAACAGCTCATGATCTGAGGATTTCTTTTTTGCATCCAATCTGAGATAACTCAGACTCCACAGTAGCAAGCCGTAAAAATAATTGACCGTTATATAACTGGACTTATGAGTAGCCAATCTGAGATTTCTTTTTTACATCCAATATTGAGCTTATGAGTAGCCACATTTGGATCAAGTCCTGGCATGTCCTCATAATTCTACGCAAAGACGTCGATATATTCTTTTATCAGCTGGATAACTTCTTTCCTTTCTGCTTCGGAAAGATTGTTACTGATAAATATCGGCTTTGGCGAAAGTTCATCCCCAACGTTAATCTGGATAACTTTATCTTCAGTGGGAGGTTCTCTCTGCTCAAAGCGGAACTCCCATTGTGTATCCATTTGTTGAGCCCAAGCGTCATTCTCAAACAGTTCAGATTCTTGTTCGTCTGCCTCGAAGGAATCCGTCACTACCATATTTACTGATAATGTTTGTTCGAGAGCATGAGATGAGTCGGAGGGCGCTGAGCCATTTTGAGAAGAGGAAAAGATATCCTCGTTTGACTCAGGAGCTGTAAGGAAGGTGGTATACCCTAACCCGAAACTAGTTCGTTGATAGTCGGGATCTCCGTACAGCGGCATTCGTCTACCTTTCCCGTAGTTGAGACCTGGTTTCAGCTTCAAGTCATAACCCATACTCTGCATGATCTTCAGAGCTTGCGGGCTGTATCTATGGACTTGTATTTTACCAACGTCGTCATCGAAAGAATCTTCTTGTATAGTCGGTTCATTGCGCATGCGACCGAAGACTATTGAACACTGACTGCTGCAAGTAGGCGGGACAATGAAGATAGAATTCTCATGTGGTCCATATGTCGTGGTGACATTGGATGATGATGCTACTTCCTACATATACGGATGATAGGAATCTATAGCTCCCAAGAACTTTTGTGCTATAGGTTCTATATCGTCATGGGGAGAGGATTCCTGATTCGGAATATGAGCGTCAATATACTGGAAAAGAGGATCTTTATTATCATCTGAAACCTCGTTCCCGGTTGTGTTTATATCAATCGGCTGTTTGCTGCGCCGAAGGTTGATGACCAAGGGTGGAGGCTTCTGGTTCAGAGTGATCACTAGAGGATCACCCCCTTTTCCTGACCTGGTTTTGTTCAGGTGGATAGCCATAGGCTCCATGGCTTTTGGACGAGTAGTCCGTCCTTTCACCTTGATTGACAGAGGTTGTTCGGCAGAGGGTTCTTCTGGCTCCCGGTGGGATTCCTTCTCTGCTTTGGTTGACACCTCTTCCATGTAGTCTTGAGAGTACAACATGGTATCAGAGTAGTAGAATTCTACTCCTCTGAATGGTTTCAGGTCAGCAAACTCTGTTTGTACTGTCCCTTGGGCGTCTACATATTTAAAGCATTGATGTAGAGTCGAAGGAACGATGTTGTGGTCGTGGATCCAAGGTCTACCCAGCAGAATGTTGTAGGATACCTCTGAATCAATGACATAACATATGGACACTGATCTAAGGTTGCCAATCTGGATCCTCAGACGAATTTTCCGCAACGGCTTGCTTTTTCTGGCGTTGAAACCCACGATTGTAGTGGTGGTGTAAGCCAATTCGCTGGTAGGAATCCTCAGTGGTCTGAGCAGACTATGAGGAATAATGTTGATCGATGATCCTGGATCTATGTGAATCCGGTCGACCTCTATGGAACCGACGTATCCGGTGTAATAGAGGGGTCTGTTATTCCTGTTATGTTTTAACAGCATGTCATCTTGAGTGAAAGTGATGTTCGGGACCACCTCCATCATACTGTGTCATTGAGGATATGCCATGGGTTCTTCGTCAGGGAACTTGAGCTGGGTCAAGTATGCATCCGCCTGCATCAATGCTTCACTCAGGGCTTGACGAGTGTCTTGAGAGAGCCTGAGTAGTTCGAAGATGGACAACCTGGCTGGTGTATTAGCCAATTGGGCCAGGATGTCGAAGTTGTATGGCTTCTCTAAACCTTTGTTTTGAATGTTTTTTACAGGTTTATCGAAACGCACTTTCTTTTGCTTCCTTTTGTCCGCCGAAGTTGGTCTCGAAGGACGGGCCCCTGGTATGGCGGGCTCTGGTTCTGAAGGCTTGGTAGCTGAAGCGTCTGCCGGTGCATCTTCCTGACTTGCTCCATGGTCCTTGAGGTAAGCTTTCCCCGAACGGGTTCCAGTAGCCAAGACCTCGTCTTCTAATGCCGAGTCTGCCGTAACCATGTGATATGGTTTACGCTTCGAGTTCTTCTTAGACTTAGCCTTAGCAGCTTGAGTCTTTTTCTCGATCCCGGGCACCAAATTTGGATAAACCCACATAATCTCTCCTCGCTGGGAAGTTAGGGGTACCAGGTCATGATTTTGACCTCTAGTTGGAGGGAGATTAACGATGTTCATCGTCGTCCGGGAAATAGGTGTAACACCATCCGGGACTTCTTGGGGAGGCAGATTGCCAAATTACAGAGAGATCATGTTGGCTGTGACCGTCTTCTCGCTGTTGCACAGAGTAATGGCCTTAGCATCGATCAGCTCCTGGATCTTCCTCTTTAGTACATAACATACCTTTGTGGGGTGGTGTATGTACCTATGGAAGATGCAGTACTTGGGGTTATTGGTACTGCCGGATTCATTGGGTCATCTCACCTCAGGAAGGGTAATATTGCCGCTTTTGACGAGACATTCGAATATGCTCGGAATATCGTCGTCATCGAAAGAGTATACTTCAACGGGCCTGGAAGCCCCAGGTTTCGTCTGTGTGGTAGCCACAGTCTTTTGCCTGGACGTATTGATCGCCAGAGCTTCTTTACCCTTGGTACCACGAGGATGGTCGATGTTGGAGGATGACCTCTTACCTTTATCAGAGGCTGAGATTATGATGCCATTATCGCGCGCCTTCTGACTGTTGTCCTCCGCGGCTACCGCTGAGATGATGAACGAGGGCCAATCATGGAACTGACATGGTCCTGTGAACACCGAGATCATGGGAAGAAGGTTCTTCCTGCAGATGTCCACCAATGCCGAGTCTGGAACTCCGGGAGGCATTTGCAAAGTGGCTTGACGGAAACGTTCGATGAAGGTGCGAACGCCCTTTTTTTCCTTCTGCTTCACTTCGATGAGAGAGGACATAGACATGTCCATCCCTCCTTCATAGAATCGTGCGAAGAATAAAGCCTTGAAGTCTTCAAAGGAAGTAATACAGTTGTTCGCCAGGCTGCGGTACAACTGATAAGCTACCCCCGAGAGACAGCCCTTGAACATCCGAGTGAAGAGGGCATCATTCCCCTGCAATAACACCATCGTCATACTGAAGTAGTTCATTACTGACTTGGTGATATTTTTCCCTCGAACAAAGCCATAGTCTGTGGTTTGTATCTAGGAGGGAAAAGGACCTCTTCCCAGATAGCTGGTTAAGGCTGGTTGATTCCTAATTTCTTGAGCTGATCTTTGTGCTTCAGGGCATCAAATTAGGCTTTCAACTCCCGTACTGCCTGCATCAGATCTTCAGCCAGTAGCGGGACCACGGAGTAATAAGGAATCGATTGCATCGCGACTCCGACGGGAGGTAATACATTCTCCGAGTGAGAAAGAGGAGGAACTGCTGACTCCTGATCTAGAGAAGGCTCTTGGATCGCGTTGGATAGTGGTAAGTCCGCCCCTACACGTATCTCAGTTGGAGGGACTGATGCTTGAGCCATAGTAGCTGTGTGTTGAGTCAGCATCATCTGGTGCATGTTCTCCATTATGGATTGTATTTTTTCAGAGATTTCTCCAGTACAGTAATGCGTTGCTCAGCGCTCCCTGATGGGGAAGCTTCCTCGCGTTCATCTCCAATGGCATAAACTACCATCTCCCTGGGTGTCATTGAAAGATTAGTATAGGTCTCTGTAGAAGTTGACTCTATACTTTCGGTATCTGATTCAGGAGACTGGCGACCCCCAACATCGGAATCAGAAGAGTACGAAGTCGGTTGTCGTGACCTCGAACGGGTGTTTCAGAACACCCCAGCTTTAGTGTTCCTAAGGAGCTGGTTGAATCTCTTTCGGCTCGGAGCTCTAGAGGGATGACGTCTTGAGCTCGATCTTCCTCTAGGTATGTGTAAAGCCATGTTCACAAATGCATGTGTGGGCTCTTCTTCCTTGAAAGACGGAGAGTAGCTCAACCGGTCGAAAATCGACCGTTTTGCTTCAGAATAGCAACAATTAATTACAATCCTATGACTATTATAATAGTGCTTGTTAGGAGTCGTAATAGACATGCTGGAAGATCCCCATCCTTGCATTTCTGGATAAGATACCCACGCAGGTCAGGAGGATTTACAGAAGAAGAAGATGGCTTGTTCCTTCTGTTCACATCAGTGGACATGCGGATGTTGGGAACCATAGTTTTCCTTGTACCACCTGTATACAACAGGTTGGCCATCTGGGTGGCAGATAATACCCGAGGAGGGTGTGTTTCCGCAATTTGAGCCTTTTTTACTCTGAGGGACTTCATCTGGCGTAATTCGGGCTGGCGTAAAGCCAAGGAGGTCCTTAGTCGGCCGTCAGCTTCTCGCGTAATCCGGAGGGCTGGCAGATTCTTCCCTTGCTGGCGTAAAGGCCGATAAGTTGAGCAGTCTGCCACTTGCTTTCCCTTGCATAGACTGCAGGGATCATCTGCTTTTTCGCGGAGGACAGATGCATCTTTATGCGGAGCGTGTTTGGAACTTCTGATTTGGCGCTAAGGCATTGTCAGAAATTCTGTCTGCCACGTCATGGACGG
Organism: Iris macrosiphon; assembly: GCA_036927795.1. Lineage (NCBI taxonomy): Eukaryota > Viridiplantae > Streptophyta > Magnoliopsida > Asparagales > Iridaceae > Iris > Iris macrosiphon. The sequence continues at coordinate 57,150,037 of JAYESA010000008.1, forward strand.
GAGACCGAATTTTACGTGCAGAGCGCGGTGTAGGCTTCTGGACTAGCGCTGAGGCATTGTTCGAAGTTTTGTCTGTTCCGCCAGGGATGGGAGACTAAATTTTATACGAAGAGCGCGGTGTATACTTCTGGACTAGCGCTGAGGCATTGTCCGAAGTTTTGTCTGTTCCGCCAGGGACGGGAGACTGAATTTAAAGTGCAGAGCACGGAGTATACTTCTGGATTAGCACTGAGGCATTGCCAAAAGTTTTGTTTATTCCGTCAGTGACGGAAGATTGAATTTTACTCGCAAGGCACGGAGGGAGCGATGCTACAACCTCATTGGTCGGAGAGTCGACAGGAATGGTAGGGGATGTCTTGGGCATCCAGACCTTACGCAGCTTCCTGTTGTCTTGGACAGAGAAAGAGTGAGAGCTACCCCCTGTTCGAAGCATGTCTTCGTAGGCAGACTGGTCGAAGTGGACGACCAGTATCTTCTTTACGGATCCCACGGATACCGTATCGTATTGAGCAATTGCTTCCTCATCAGAAGAGAAAGATCATCCCCAGCAGAGTCGCCATCTTGTTGTTTGATAAATAAATAAAAGATAATATGGAGACGAGGTTTATACGAAACCTGTCCTTCTTGGTTTACAAACAAGATTGTACAATTAATCCTATACGAGGATGTCTAGTACAATTTATTTAATCTGGGTAAATATTGCTATAGGAGTCTGATCTGCTGTCGATCACTTTGTCCCTTGGACCACACGATGATGAAGAAATATCATAGAAGATAGAAAGCAGCTTCGAAGGTTGTAAAAGAGAGTGGATGCCCGATGCCAAAGTCGTCGATCACTTCTCTTTGCCTGAGTGTCTGGATTCTTCTCTCTCGACCACCACCTTCCCTCCAATTTTTCGACCTTCGACCTCTGTTGATAGAGGTCTCTATTTATAGAGTTTTAGTGACAGTGACCACTTAGTCGGTGTAGAAACCGAGTAGTGGAAAGTATATCACCCTTTTATACGATGGTTACAATAACCATTGCCCGCGTATAGATGATCTTTTGAATGAGCGTGTGACGCGTGTCCAACTAAGGGATAATGCGTATAACTGCTACGAAGATCACAGAGTAGAAGCCACGTAGGTAGTTATCCTTTGTGTAGAAGAGGTTGGCGTAGAAGCCAATAACTGTCACCATGGCGTAGAAGCCAAGTAGGCATAGAAGCTGAGTAGGCGTTGTCACGACCCGCACCCGAAAATTGGGCATGAGTCGTGGGTACGTCCAGCCTACGTCGCAGCATCGGCGGTAGAACGCTGTCTAGGTCTAAACATAATATATCCTGTCAATAATCTCAACTCCGTACGGAGGACAATGATAATAATCCACAGTTCTATGATATACTCAATCACAAGCTAATAGAAATCATAGCACGATGAGAATAGAAAAGAGTTCTAATAAAAACCAACCACAATAATCCAACTCAAATCCTGGGTCTAAATGACCTCACAAAGTCACAAAATAATAAATATATCTCAGTCTCAGTCTAAAACAATAAATGCAGAAAAAAGTAATCTAAGAACAGCCAGGTAAATTCTCCTCTAGGCTAGGCAACTCCTCTGGGGTTTCTGGAGTGAAATCACCCTCTAATCCTGGGCCGTAATGAGTGGGGCACAAGCTCTCCAGGTCCTCTGAAAAATGTTATCCAGTCAGGATTGGAGCGAAGAACAAGCACTAACCGCAGTTTCATTAAATTGACAAAATCTATAAACAGTGTAAGAAATACAAGATGGAAATAAGTGCTGGAAATATAAATACTGGAGAAAAATGGAAATAGGCAATAGAGCATCTAGCAATGAACAATAAATAGTGAATGCTAGACAATAAGTAGTGAATGCTGGAACAGGTGAATCTGAATAAAATAGACATCTAGCTAAGTGTTTGAAATATTAGTTATTATGTGATCGGCTTGGGACTTGATCAGGCTGGTTATATATGATTAACTATGATTCTTGTAGGTCAGGCTAACCATATGGTTAGCTATGATGCGTGTAGTGGTCAGGTTAATCATATATAACAGCTATCATGCATGTAAGATGGTCAGGCCGCACCCAACGTGAGAAGTGGGGTGAGCTATGATGCATGTAAAGGATTTGGATATGATCACATAATCTACTAATAGTTCCCCATCCCCCAGCTAGCACGATGGATTCCAATCACGACTCCTCATGATGGGGATCTAGGGTGCTAACCCGTGTATCCATAGTGTCGGAATCAAGTATGTAATACACTACAATTTATAGAAGTAATCAACAATAAAAACTGTCAGAGAATGTACTCGCCTGTGGTCCTGAGCAAGGTGTGAGGATCGATGTCCAAAGTGGGATCACAATGACCTATTTATGGAATATTAATGTCAGATATTAAATCAAGAGAATAACATGTTTAACAAATTAAATACGAGGTTTCTAGGTCATTTCTGAGGTTTACTGGTCAATACTAGGTCCACTAGTCAGTTTTTAAATCATGGAAGTGTATACTGTACACGACCTATCTAAACTAGTCCTTACTTAGCTATACAAAACCTCAGTGTTAAGGATCTACAAGGTATTAGGTTATAACTATATCCTAGAGCCTAGTTAGTATATAAGTAACTTATATTAGTTATCTTGCTAGTACTCCACCTTAATTAGTATTAACCAACCTTGGCATCTAGGTTATGTTTAATATTACACATACATATAACCCACACCTGTTACATCCCTCTAATAGGATACTGCACCTACATTGCAGTATCTAAATTAAAGTTTTCTCCTTCAATTTCCAACTCAGTTACATTATTTTTCTCTAAACACTGATACTTGCATCAGTGTATATAATACACTATAGAACACCCTACATTCCTTCCACTGGTACATATCTCATTTGATACTTGGTATCCCTTGATTCCTCACAAATTCTACCCATAATTCCTGATACCTCAGTACAAATACCTCACTAAAACACTTATATGTGTACATAAGACAATATATATAGAAACAACTACCAAGTAATATATAATTTTCTCACTTAACCATCTACTTGAGATTGTAACACACCTACACATAAGCTATACACACAGATACATACAGTTACACTAATCACCACACACACAAGTTACTGACACAGGTAGTCATCAACCTGGAACAATCATTCTATACCCTAGATGTTCATTCCTAACTCACACACTGGCTACACAGGTATTTACACTGACCTGCACATTCACCTCAGGAAGAAATGCACAGATCTGGACACTGATACACATCTAAGTCCTGAAATACACACTAGTTATTAGGCTCTATGGCACACACACAGAATCTGTTGATCCTGGGATAACTCTACACACACAGCACACTCTATTAAAACAGGGACAACTCTACAATGGCTAACTGATACACATCTAGTTTGCTGATACACACTGAAATTCAGTTTCCTATACTGCACAAAACCCACACACATAGATAGGTACATACACACACAACTGAACTGATACACTCCTATTTATCTATCACAGAATTTCCTCCCTCACTGGTCCCTCACTCTCAGGATCACACACACACACATACAGGAAATATACACACTGACAGGAACTCACTGCAAACACACAATGACACAGTGTCCTGATACACACTTACTACACTCACACTACATACAGTCCACACATAGCTCCCTGATTTCTGGAACACCCTCACTGCCACGCTATCTACACTAAGTACTAACTGATACACAGTATCCTTCTCAGAATTTACACTCAAACACACACAACATTACTCACTGAACACACACAACATTACTCACTGAACACACACACACACACATGGACAGATTCTGGGACACTTAAACAGTCACACACAGATGCACACAAGGGTACTGGGTTCTAGGATACACTGAATTCTCACTCACTAGTACACACATCAACACTGATATATAACACACAGCTATACATTTAACACCTAACACAGTGCACGCACTCCTCCACAGAAAATCTGATGCTGATATTGAGACACACACAAACACATGTACATGTATTTCTCCCAAACACACAGCACACACACCTCTAATCATGACTGTGCACAGAATTCCCAAACCCGACTGCTCACAGAACCTTCCCCATCGATGCACACAGCACAGTAAAGACCCCCCCCCCCCCGTGCACAGAATCAAAACAACAACACATCTACACCTATGCATATATATATATATATATATATATATATATATCAACATCATACATCAAATTAGATTATATTAGAGTAGATTAGATAGGTAAACCTTAAGGAACATTTCATCAAACACAAGGAGTACAGAAAAGTGGTTTTGCATAAGAACCCATAATTCCTCTAATCCAAACCCTAAAATCTGGTTCAACCTACACATATGAGATAAAATCAATCTACATACAAATACCTAGGGTTAGGGTTCCTGATAATTGGGGAAAACCCCATGTTGGTCACCAAAACCCAATCCAAGACCCTAAAATCAAACTCTACACAGAAGGGTGGGTTCCTAATGGCCATTAACATCAGAAAACCGAAATTAAATGAATAAAAATTGGGTTTTACCTGCAGGGATGGTTTCTCCAATGGAAGTTCTTCTTTCCCAAGGCTTTTTGACCCAAGTTCCTTGCTTTCCTTGCTTTGGAGGAGAAGAATAGGATCCCTAGGGTTTGATCTCGAATTTGGAGTATGGAATTGGTTTTCTCTTGTGGAGGCTAGGGTTTCTCCTTTCTACATGAAGGCTGGCTTTGTGAGAGGCTTCCCTTTTATATTAAACCTAGCTAGGGTTTCAAATGCATTATTTAGGTTTAACCCCCTATGTGAGGTCATGCAGAACCTAATTCACTCAGGTTTAGGCCTGCTAGGGTTTGAGGGTTCACCCTAAAATTTGTATTCTAGGGTTTCACTAGAACTGGGTTTACAATTAGGGTTTCTCATTAGGGTTAGCCCTAATGAGTTCTAGGGTTTGACCTAAAATCAATTATCACTTACAACATATAAATAGTTTATATAACTCAGCAGATTAATTAAATAAATAATTATTCAAAATAGTGAAATTACATAAATGCCCTTGCCTGGAAAAGTGGTAGTGACAAGTCTACCCTCCTAAAAGAAATTTTGTCCTCGAAATTTGGACTGAACAGAACAAGAATAAATCAGAAAGGGATATACCTCAAGTCTAGAAGAGGTACGGGTATTGCTCGCGCATTTCGTCCTCTCTCTCCCAGGTTGACTCCCCTGGAGAGTGATGTCTCCATGCTACACGAACCAAAGGAATAGTTTGGTTCCGCAACACCTTCTCTCTGCGGTCCAAGATCTCTACGGGCTGCTCGGGGTAGCTGAGCGTCGGACCAACCTCAATCTTCCAGTGATCAAGTACGTGACTAGGGTCGACCACGTACCGTCTCAGCTGCGACACGTGGAACACATTATGCACTCCCTCCAATGCAGGCGGCAAGTCGAGTCTATACGCCACTGCACCTATCCTTGCAAGAATACCGAAGGGTCCGATGTAGCGTGGGCTGAGCTTCCCGCCTCTACGAAAACGAATCGTTCCACGCTTCGGAGAAATCCGTAGGAATACTAGATCGCCAACCTAAACAAAACAGTCTCAACATGCAGTCTAAACAAACAAACACAAGCCAGAAAAACAACAATCTATACCTGAAACTCAAGGGGTCTACGGTGGCTGTCGGCCTAATGTCGCTGTCTGTCCTGCGCCACTCGCAGTCTATCTCTGATGAGTTTCACCTTTTCTGCTGCATCCACGACCATTTCTGGTCCTAGCAAGGCTCTCTCTCCAACGTCGTCCCAAGATAACGGTGTACGACACCTCCGTCCATAAAGAGCCTCAAATGGTGACATATCGATGCTGGCCTGGTAGCTGTTGTTGTAAGCGAACTCTACCAGGTGCAGATGATCCTTCCAAGAACCTCCGAGATCTAGAACACAAGTGCGTAGCATATCCTCGAGAGTCTGAATAGTCCTTTCAGATTGCCCGTCTGTCTGGGGGTGATATGCGGTACTGAACTTGAGCTGAGTGCCCAAGCTAGATTGCAGACTCCTCCAGAAGTGGGAAGTGAAACGACTATCCCGATCTGAGACGATGCTCACAGGAACTCCATGAAGCCTAACAATCTGCCGCACGTACATCTCTGCTAGCCTCTCTGTCGACGTGCCCACCTTGAAAGGTAAGAAATGGGCTGATTTGGTCAACCTGTCCACGATGACCCAAATCGCGTCCTTCCCTCCTGGAGAACGTGGAAGCCCTGAAATGAAATCCATGGTCACGTGCTCCCATTTCCATTCTGGAATCGGTAAAGGTTGAAGCAAACCACCTGGCCTCTGCCGGTCTGCCATTACCTGCTGGCACACTAGACACCGGGATACGAAGCGTGCTACCTCGCACTTCATTCCATACCACCATACGTGCTCCCTCAAGTCTCGATACATCTTGTTGGCACCGGGATGCATCGAGTACTGAGAGCGGTGTGCCTCCTGCAAAACCTCCTCGCGCAGCTCCCCGCTCGGCACACACATCCTCGTGCCGTGCCGTAAGGAACCATCATCTGCGATAGTAAAGTCGTCCGACAATCCCATCTGAACCTGTGCCCTGATACTCCTCAGGGCCTCATCCTCGTACTGCGCAGCTCTGATCCTGTCCATCAGCTCAGACTGTATCTGCAATCCCCACATCTGAATCTCAGTACCGGGAACTAACACCTCAATCTCTAAGCTCTCCAAATCCGCCAACAAATGTCTATCTGTCGTCAAGTGCATAGCCATCGGATACCTGCTCAAGGCATCGGCGACTACGTTGGCCTTCCCTGGATGGTACTGCAATGAGATATCAAAGTCCTTCATCAACTCTAACCACCTCCTCTGCCTCATGTTCAGCTCCTTCTATGTGAATACGTACTTCAAGCTCTTATGGTCTGTGAAGATCTCCACGCGCTCTCCGTACAGGTAATGTTTCCACAGCTTTAGAGCGAAGATAACTGCTGCCAACTCCAAATCGTGGGTGGGGTAGTTCTTTTCATGAGGGCGTAACTGCCTGGAAGCATAGGCAATTACCTTCCCGTGCTGCTGAAGAACACATCCCAGCCCTTTCCCTGAAGCATCACTGTAGATGGTGAAACCACCTGTCCCTGCTGGCAACGTCAAAATTGGAGCTGTCGTCAACCTCTTCTTCAGCTCATCAAATGCGGCCTGGCACTCCTCTGTCCAGACAAAATCCACATCCTTCCTAGTCAGTCTGGTCATCGGCGCTGCAATCTTGGAGAAGTCTTGTACAAACCTCCTGTAGTATCCTGCTAGCCCGAGAAAACTCCTGATCTCAGCTACCGAACTGGGGGTAGCCTACGACTCCACTGCCTCGATCTTCTGCGGGTTAACCGAGATTCCGTCACCCGATACCACATGCCCAAGAAATTCGACCTTGTCAAGGAAGAATTCACACTTAGAGAGTTTTCCGTACAGCTTCTCCCTCCTGAGAGTCTCTAAGACCAACCTCAGGTGCTCTTTGTGCTCCTCCGGGGTCTTGGAATACACAAGAATATCGTCAATGAATACCACCACGAACTTGTCAAGGTACTGGTGGAACACCTTGTTCATCAGGTTCATGAATACTGCCGGTGCATTGGTTAAAACAAATGGCATCACCATGAACTCAAACTGGCCGTATCTGGTCCGAAAAGCTGTCTTCGGCGTGTCTTCCTTCTTCACCTTCACCTGGTGATAGCCTGATCTCAAATCTATCTTTGAAAACACCCTCGCCCCGCTCAACTGATCAAAAAGATCATCTATCCTTGGCAGCGGGTACTTGTTCTTGATAGTGATATTGTTCAAAGCTCTATAATCAATGCACATACGCACCGTGCCGTCCTTCTTCGGTACGAACAATACCGGAGCTCCCCATGGTGATGAACTGGATTTGATGAAGCCTTTGTCCTGCAGCTCCTCAACTTGCTTCTTCAGTTCTGGCAGCTCGCTGTTGTTGACTCTATAGACATGTTCTGAAATGGGCTCCGCTCCTGGAACCAAGTCTATAGAGAATTCAATATCTCTGTCTGGCGGCAAGCCTGGCAATTCTTCTGGAAATACATCCAGGAACTCCGCTATCAGAGGATGTGGCAACTCCTCTTCTTCTGCCCTGGCTCCGTAAAATATGCTCCTGCTCTGTTCCGCTGCTCCTCTGACGACCTCAAACTCCGGTTCTCCTGGTGGTCTAAATAATACTCTGCCTCTATAACAATCTATAGTAGCATGATGCCTACTCAACCAGTCCATTCCGAGCACGATATCGTACCCCGGAAGTGGCATGACGAGTAAGCTCACGCTCAACTCTCGGCCTCCTACTGACACTCTCCGGTCCTTGCAGTGATCACGGACTAGGATAATACCTCCCCCAGTCATGATCTTGCAAGTCCTAGCCAATGGTTCTGTGTCTAAATGATGTCGAAGTGCATATGATACAGACACAAAACTATGGGAAGCGCCAGAGTCGAATAAGGTAAATACGGGAATACAATCGAGAAGAACCGAACCTGTGATCAAGTCTCCTGCTGGCTCGATCTCCTCGACTGCCATGGCGTATGCTCGCCCCTGGGGTGCACCTCTCTGCTGCTGATGCTGGGCGAACTTCTGATGTTGTGGTGGGAGTGGTCCCCTCTGTTGTTGGCCTCCTGGTACGGTAGGTACCCTGTCTGATCCTCTCTGGGCGGCTGCTCCACCCTGACCTGGACGAAAGGTAGGACAATCCTTCAGCTGGTGTGTCGTCGATCCGCAGGATAGACATGAGCCTAATCTCTTCCTGCAGATATCTCTAGTATGTCCCATCTTCCCGCAGTATGTGCAATGGATGGCGGGCTGGTTCTGTCTCTGTTGCTGCTGTTGGACCTGCCCTCGGGCTGGTGCCTGATGCTGCTGCTGAAAGGGTCTCTGCTGTTGCTGCTGAAAGTGTGGACGCTTGCCCGGTCCCGTACTACTGTTTTCTCCTCCGGAACCATCGCGTCCCCTCTTGGGCCTGAGGCCCAAGTCGTCCTCGGCTACTTGGGCATCCATCAATATGCCCTCGTAGGTAGCTGTGCGACGTCCCGACGTGCGAGACTTGATCTCCCTTGTCAGCCCCTTTCTGAATTTCCGGGCCCTGTCCCCCGGATCTCTAATCATCGATGGCGCGAAGCGGCTCAGGCGGGAAAACTCCGCGGCATACTCGTCGACGGACGAGCTCCCTTGGGCTAAGTCATGGAACTGACTCTCCAAAGCTCCCAGGGCAACATCAGGAAAGAACTTCTCCTTGAAGAGCTCTTTGAAATCCTCCCAAGTGAGTCCCCTGCGCAAGAGTCTCGGCTCCGTGCGAAACCACGTCAAGGCAATGTCGAACATCTGGCTGCCAGCGGCCTCGATCTGGAGGGCCTCTGGAAGCTGTGCCAAGCGTAAGTTTCTCTCGATGTCCTCTAGCCAATCATCGGCGTAGAGTATCCCTTCTGTCCCCTTGAACTCCCGAGACATCATCCTCTTGAAATCCACAATGGTGCCCGGCCTCTGGTGGTGCTGATCAGGACGCTGCTGCTGCTGGGTAACTCTCTCCACAGCCTGGAGAGCCACTTGATGAGCATTCTCCATGTTCACCCTCATCATCTCTGTCTGAGCCTGATGTGCCTCAGCCTGCACTCTCTGGGCCTCTGCCGACGTCCTCTGGGCATCGACCATGCCCTGAATCAAGGCGAACATCTGTGCCCCATCGACGGGCACACCTCCTGGATGCTGAACTGGTGGTGGTGGTGGAGGTGGTGGTGCCGTCGAAGCTATGGGGACCCTCTGAACAGGTGGTGGAGGACCCCCGAATGCTGCAGACACTCCCACATGTACTGGAGATGTAGGAGGTGCTGCGAATGTCTGTCCGGCAGGGCGAGAGGTGGCAGACCTCTCTGAATCTGTTGCTCCGAGTCTCTGGGACCTCCTCGGCGGCATCCTGAAGACAGATCGAAAGATTCAATTAAGGCAATAGACACGATATCATCAAGGAAGGACAAAAAAATTTCTAAAGAAAAAATCATTAAGAATAGTATCATAAGAATTCAGAATTCCCTAATTGTGATTGAGCATATCCTCGGCCTAATTCCTATTTCCTAAAACAGGCTCGTAGTAATACTCTAAGCGAGCACCACTTACGATATCGCTCTAATGCGAACGCAGGTTCGAGACCTGCATGGGCCACCACTAAAAACGTGTCACGACCCGCACCCAGAAATTGGGCATGAGTCGTGGGTACGTCCAGCCTACGCCGCAGCATCGGCGGTAGAACGCTGTCTAGGTCTAAACATAATATATCCTGTCAATAATCTCAACTCCGTACGGAGGACATTGATAATAATCCACAGTTCTATGATATACTCAATCACAAGCTAATAGAAATCATAGCACGATGAGAATAGAAAAGAGTTCTAATAAAAATCAACAACAATAATCCAACTCAAATCCTGGGTCTAAATGACCTCACAAAGTCACAAAATAATAAATATATCTCAGTCTCAGTCTAAAACAATAAATGCAGAAAAAAGTAATCTAAGAACAGCCAGGTAAATTCTCTTCTAGGCTAGGCAACTCCTCTGGGGTTTCTGGAGTGAAATTACCCTCTAATCCTGGGCCGTAATGAGTGGGGCACAAGCTCTCCAGGTCCTCTGAAAAATGTTATCCAGTCAGGATTGGAGCGAAGAACAAGCACTAACCGCAGTTTCATTAAATTGACAAAATCTATAAACAGTGTAAGAAATACAAGATGGAAATAAGTGCTGGAAATATAAATACTGGAGAAAAATAGAAATAGGCAATAGAGCATCTAGCAATGAACAATAAATAGTGAATGCTAGACAATAAGTAGTGAATGCTGGAACAGGTGAATCTGAATAAAATAGACATCTAGCTAAGTGTTTGAAATATTAGTTTATTATGTGATCGGCTTGGGACTTGATCAGGCTGGTTATATATGATTAACTATGATTCTTGTAGGTCAGGCTAACCATATGGTTAGCTATGATGCGTGTAGTGGTCAGGTTAATCATATATAACAGCTATGATGCATGTAAGATGGTCAGGCCGCACCCAACGTGAGAAGTGGGGTGAGCTATGATGCATGTAAAGGATTTGGATATGATCACATAATCTACTAATAGTTCCCCATCCCCCAGCTAGCACGATGGATTCCAATCACGACTCCTCATGATGGGGATTTAGGGTGCTAACCCGTGTATCCATAGTATCGGAATCAAGTATGTAATACACTATAATTTATAGAAGTAATCAACAATGAAAACTGTCAGAGAATGTACTCGCCTGTGGTCCTGAGCAAGGTGTGAGGATCGATGTCCAAAGTGGGATCACAATGACCTATTTATGGAATATTAATGTCAGATATTAAATCAAGAGAATAACATGTTTAACAAATTAAATACGAGGTTTCTAGGTCATTTCTGAGGTTTACTGGTCAATACTAGGTCCACTAGTCATTTTTAAATCATGGAAGTGTATACTGTACACGACCTATCTAAACTAGTCCTTACTTAGCCATACAAAACCTCAGTGTTAAGGATCTACAAGGTATTAGGTTATAACTATATCCTAGAGCCTAGTTAGTATATAAGTAACTTATATTAGTTATCTTGCTAGTACTCCACCTTAATTAGTATTAACCAACCTTGGCATCTAGGTTATGTTTAATATTACACATACATATAACCCACACCTGTTACATCCCTCTAATAGGATACTGCACCTACATTGCAGTATCTAAATTAAAGTTTTCTCCTTCAATTTCCAACTCAGTTACATTATTTTTCTCTAAACACTGATACTTGCATCAGTGTATATAATACACTATAGAACACCCTACATTCCTTCCACTGGTACATATCTCATTTGATACTTGGTATCCCTTGATTCCTCACAAATTCTACCCATAATTCCTGATACCTCAGTACAAACACCTCACTAAAACACTTATATGTGTACATAAGACAATACATATAGAAACAACTACCAAGTAATATATGATTTTCTCACTTAACCATCTACTTGAGATTGTAACACACCTACACATAAGCTATACACACAGATACATACAGTTACACTAATCACCACACACACAAGTTACTGACACAGGTAGTCATCAACCTGGAACAATCATTCTACACCCTAGATGTTCATTCCTAACTCACACACTGGCTACACAGGTATTTACACTGACCTGCACATTCACCTCAGGAAGAAATGCACAGATCTGGACACTGATACACATCTAAGTCCTGAAATACACACTAGTTATTAGGCTCTATGGCACACACACAGAATCTGTTGATCCTGGGACAACTCTACACACACAGCACACTCTATTAAAACAGGGACAACTCTACAATGGCTAACTGATACACATCTAGTTTGCTGATACACACTGAAATTCAGTTTCCTATACTGCACAAAACCCACACACATAGATAGGTACATACACATACAACTGAACTGATACACTCCTATTTATCTATCACAGAATTTCCTCCCTCACTGGTCCCTCACTCTCAGGATCACACACACACACATACAGGAAATATACACACTGACAGGAACTCACTGCAAACACACAATGACACAGTGTCCTGATACACACTTACTACACTCACACTACATACAGTCCACACATAGCTCCCTGATTTCTGGAATACCCTCACTGCCACGCTATCTACACTAAGTACTAACTGATACACAGTATCCTTCTCAGAATTTATACTCAAACACACACAACATTACTCACTGAACACACACAACATTACTCACTGAACACACACACACACACATGGACAGATTCTGGGACACTTAAACAGTCACACACAGATGCACACAAGGGTACTGGGTTCTAGGATACACTGAATTCTCACTCACTAGTACACACATCAATACTGATACATAACACACAGCTATACATTTAACACCTAACACAGTGCACGCACTCCTCCACAGAAAATCTGATGCTGATATTGAGACACACACAAACACATGTACATGTATTTCTCCCAAACACACAACCACACACACCTCTAATCCTGACTGTGCACAGAATTCCCAAACCCGACTGCTCACAGAACCTTCCCCATCGATGCACACAGCACAGTAAAGACCCCCCCCCCTCCCGTGCACAGAATCAAAACAACAACACATCTACACCTATGCATATATATATATATATCAACATCATACATCAAATTAGATTATATTAGAGTAGATTAGATAGGTAAACCTTAAGGAACATTTCATCAAACACAAGGATTACAGAAAAGTGGTTTTGCATAAGAACCCATAATTCCTCTAATCCAAACCCTAAAATCGGGTTCAACCTACACATATGAGATGAAATCAATCTGCATACAAATACCGAGGGTTAGGGTTCCTGATAATTGGGGAAAACCCTATGTTGGTCACCAAAACCCAATCCAAGACCCTAAAATCAAACTCTACACAGAAGGGTGGGTTCCTAATGGCCATTAACATCAGAAAACCGAAATTAAATGAATAAAAATAGGGTTTTACCTGCAGGGATGGTTTCTCCAATGGAAGTTCTTCTTTTCCAAGGCTTTTTGACCCAAGTTCCTTGCTTTCCTTGCTTTGGAGGAGAAGAATGGGATCCCTAGGGTTTGATCTCGAATTTGGAGTGGGGAATTGGTTTTCTCTTGTGGAGGCTAGGGTTTCTCCTTTCTACATGAAGGCTGGCTTTGTGAGAGGCTTCCCTTTTATATTAAACCTAGCTAGGATTTCAAATGCATAGTTTAGGTTTAACCCCCTATGTGAGGTCATGCAGAACCTAATTCACTCAGGTTTAGGCCTGCTAGGGTTTGAGGGTTCACCCTAAAATTTGTATTCTAGGGTTTCACTAGAACTGGGTTTACAATTAGGGTTTCTCATTAGAGTTAGCCCTAATGAGTTCTAGGGTTTGACCTAAAATCAATTATCACTTACAACATATAAATAGTTTATATAACTCAGCAGATTAATTAAATAAATAATTATTCAAAATAGTGAAATTACACAAATGCCCTTGCCTGGAAAAATGGTAGTGACAGGCGTAGAAGCCGAGTAGGCGTAGGAGCCGAGTGGGCATAGAGGCCGAGTGGGCGTAGAAGCCGAGTAGGCGTAGAGGCCGAGTGGGCGTAGAAGACGAGTGGGCGTAGAAGCCGAGATGATGTGGACGTTTTAGCCGAAATTACAGCTTTTGGAGATATAATCAAATCTCTTGCATTAAATGCAGAGATCTGCCCCCATCCTGCGGATTAAATACAGAGGCGTATCTTCGAAGATTTGCCATCATTCTACGAATTAAATGCAGATATGCACCTCGAACCCTGTACTAAGAGCAACTGATGACGTGGCAGTCTATTTGCCTTCTGCGGAGCGTAAGAAGCTCACATCTGCCTGTATAAAACTAGGCAGCGTATTCCAGAGGCGTGTCTCAAAGATTTGCCATCATTCCGCGCATTAAATACAGAGATGTGCCTCGAGCATTTGTCACTATTCTGCGCATTAAATGCAGAGACGTGCCTCGAGCATCTGTCAGTATTCTGCGCATTAAATACAGAGACGTGCCTCGAGAATCTGTCACCGCTCTGCGCATTAAATGCAGAGACGTGCCTCGGGCCCTGTACAAATAGCAGCTTTTGATGTGGCAGTCTGTTTGTCTTCTGTGGAGCGTAAGAAGCTCACGTCTGCCTGTGTAAAACTAGGCAGCGTATTCCCTTGTATGCGTAAAAGCAGTTTACGCCGAGGAGATGTCACTAAACGACAGTCTGGGTCGCTGTGCCGCGCCATCATTATTGTCGTCGTCTGGGTAGTTGTCTAGTACTCTTTGTCAGTAGTTCAGACGTCAGGTTCACTACATGATTTGACAGGTTCATTTTGGGAAAGATGAAGCGTTCCTCGTACACTTTAATGCTTCATTGAAAGCGGGTAAGTTTTACGCCATAAAGGCGATGTAGCACCCTCTTTATGCTGAAGCAGCCTGGACATACTGCTTTACGCGGATGGTCCTTGAGCTTATATTTTATGTTGTGCTCAGCAGAAAAGCTCTGTTTGCATATCGATGGCTCTGAAGTCATCTTTTTACGCTGGCCAACATCAACATGCTGCGTATAGCTATCCAGCATATTTATCATGCTTCTACAGTACTCCCTAATTAAATCTCATGACTATCTAGTAGGGGTACCATAGATATTGTACATTGCTTGGGAATGGGGACATAAGGTGTCGGCCACTATAAAGGGTCTTTACTCTCTCTCCTCTCATTAGTTCATTCCATTAGAGATCCTCAATTGGCTTCTTCTCCAAATTGACTCATCCCTCCACCAAATTCAACCCAATTCATACCCAATGCCTCTCTATTTCATCAACTAAGAAGTATTGGAGTCTGGATTGCAAAGAGCACTTGAAGGAGGAGGTATTGACAAGGAGTTTGTGTCCTAATTGTATCTATTTAGTAATTTATTGAGAATCCATCTCTAAATAGGTAAATTATGAATCCACCCCTTAATTTAGACTCTAATTCATGCATTTTCCCATTAAGAATCATCCTTTGGCTTAGGGCTACCTATAGGATCAAGAACTATTTTTATATGACTCGTATAATGGATTCTACATGGTAATTTATGTCCAATTAGGAGAAATTTTGAGATTGACACATCAAGTATGTGTTATGACACCAATTAGATCTAATAGACTTAGATAGGAGTTTTGGGACTAGTGTTATCTCCATAATTGGATACGAGTAGGCTGTGTCATAATATTTTATGATAGGGGATAATTTAGGATTTTTTCCTTCAACACGGGGGTCTACACAGGTCATATTTTGCCATGAGCACATAGATGGGTAGCTAGCACTTTGTTTTGCTTCTAAATATTGTTTTAGACTAGTTCATATCTTTTGTGGTGAATTGGATGGTGATATGAGAGAGTGTCAAGGGCGTATCATAAGCATTTCATAGATCTAGTGTGATACGAGGGTGATACACTCCTTGTGTTTGTATAATTGCTTGTGATTATATTTGATATCCTAGCTAGTGTTGTTGCTCTTATTTAACTAGTGTATTGATAATATATATATATATATATATATATATAGGTATATATCCTCTTTGTTATATGTATTCATATGTATATAAATAAGGATGAGACTTGTATGTATTTTTAGTGATATATATAGTAGTGTTAGTATCTTTATTGTACCAGTTAGTAGTAGAGTAGGGGGACTGTTAGGTACTTGTGAGTGATTGTGTTGATTATTGGGCAATGGGACAATGGTGGCTTAATGGCTACTTGGTAGCAGCAATGGGGGTTCAACAGTTGGACATGTGAGCTAACACAGCAACAACTATGGCATTGTTTGATTTGTTGCATTGTAACATTAGGGGCAGTCGGGTTTAGGCTATATTTGGAAGTAGTGGTCTGAAGAGATGAAGAGCAACAAAGCAATGAGAGCAGCAGCAATATAGGAAGGGGGTGAACACAGCAACGTGTTAGCAATATGTAGGTATCAGTTAGTGTATTAGAAAGTTAGTTTTAGTTGTTGATTAGTTAGTGTATTGTTAACAGTAACATAAGTTAGTAAGTTAATAGTTAGTATATATAAATGTATGTTAGTTACAAGTTAGTACAGTTAGATAATATTGGTAAGTTAATGCATATGTATTAGTTAGTAAGTTATCGGATAGTATATTGTTAGTTAAGCTAGTAAATTAGTATATGGTTATATATAAGTTAATATGTTTGATATTAGTAGAGTATTTTAAGTATTGGTTATTATGGATTTTGATACTAGTTTAGTTTACCTTGAGATACACCAAGGTAATGCTAAGGTATTGGTCATATTTTTGGATGTTGGTATTGGGTATCAAGAGGGTAGATAGATATTGACACCAAGATGGCTCAAAGCCAAGGTAGCCAATACTAAGTTAGTATTAGCAAAGGAATAACTACTTTATATATATATGGTGCTATGTGTTGATACTTAGTAGTTTTGATACACTGATATCTTGTAATAGCTAGTATAGCCTAGATAAGCAGGTATGGACCCAATAACCTAGATATAGACTCATACAATCTAGAAATAGCCAGTTTGACCCTAAAAGTTAACCTTTGGCCTAGTTTGACCTAGTTTGGCTAAGTGTGACCTAGTATGGACCTAGAAAATCATATTTAGTGCATTTATAGCTCATTTATCATTCTTTACACCCATTGACATGATATTTCATATATGGGTTTGTGTGACACCAGCTCGGATACCAAATTTTACCATTTGTAAAGTACCACTGGCGAGTACATTCTCTGATATTTTTCTTATTTGATAGCCTCTATTTTTCATGTATTTAGTATTGAGATATTTGATTTTTGACCCGATGGTTTCACAGTTTGGTATACTTGGATCTTGGTCTTGAGATGTTATTGTCATGGTTACTTATTGATTGTCATGCCGTACTTCGTGATTACTCAGTGATTATCATGATATCTTTGTGATTATATTGACCGTGATCATAGACCATGATATTATAGACCGTGTAGTGTGATATACGTGTTATAACGTGTCGTGATTTGGATTCGTATACTAGTCGAGGGTTAGGAAAGTATTAGTGGATATGTGATCATACTTTATAGCCTATGATTTAGTGTAGCACGTGATAGTTAGCAGATCATGTAACTCACGCATGATCACTCAAGCTCACCTTTTATATATAGCCCGTGTCAGGCCCAAGCCGATCACATTCCCTTACTAATATTTTAAGGCATATTTATATATTATTTTCTTTATTCCAGTTTATTAAATTATTATTCCTCACCATATTATTCTCAGTTCTTGCCATTATTTACCATGATGCTTCTTCTCATGATACATGCTAGTTTAGTTACTCTATCATTTATTTTTATTGCTATTGATGTTTCATAGTTTATGTCAATTATTGGAACTACTATTTGGGTTGTACTTCGCTCTAATCTGACAAGATAAATTTTGCAAATTTTTTATTAGAGGACTGGTGTCCTACGCACTACGGGCCACAGGATGGCGAGCCAGTTGTGATAGCACCTGTAGAGCCTATTGAGTTAGTACCAGCAGTTGATGAGACTTAGCTAGTTCCTTGATATTATATATGTTAGTTAGACTTTGGCATTGTATTATTATTTGATATCTTGTGTTGAGATTAGACTTGAACTTGTAATGTATTGTGACTTTATTCTTCCCTTCTATTCCACATCGTGCCATATCTTCTTCTAGTTTATTATTGTGAATGAGTATTGTTTACCATTATTATATTATCATATTGTCCTCTATTTGTGAGTTGAGATATCTTAACAAGTACATTATATATATTGGGTGAGATGTTTAGATAGTATTATTGACCTAGACAACGTTCTACTGCCGATGCTACAGCTTAGGCTAGACATACCCACGTACTCGTGCCCTTACATCCGGTACGGGTCGTGACACATTTTTGTGATGGCCCATGCCGGTCTTCTGATAGTAGTACTCAGACTTATAGTATTACTACAAGCCTGCTATAGGATATAGGACTAAGGATATATGATGAGAGGATACTCAATCACTAATAGGAACATTTCTAATCTATTGAAATTGCTATCTTTATCATTCAAAATAATTGATTTCTTTGAAATATTACTGTCATTCCATGGTGCTATCATATCTTACACAATATTTATTCCTTTTTTTGAATCTGTCTTCAGGATGCTGCCGAAGACCCGATCGCAGCGATCTGGAGAAGTTTTGATGAGGTCCGTTACTTCGTCACCTCCGAGAGAGACAACAATGGCTGTTCCGTCTGCTTTCACTTAGAGGATTGCTTCCCCAGTCCAGATGGGCATTTCAGCAACAGCTTTTGGGGGTGCTCCACTACCAGATTCGAGGATTATTCCATCAGTCACGAAGGATCTTCCACCCCCACCACTTATGCCAGCAGATGGGACACAGATGTTCGCTATGTTCCAGGATATGATGGCAGCGCAGCAAAGGCAGACAGACATTTTACGTCAGGGCATAGAGACTGCTCACCAGTTAGCACTAGCTACTGTGAAGAAGGTAGTGCTTGTTCAACCATAGACCATACCGCTTCATCCCGTACCGTACCAAACAAGGTGTGTTACTATTATTGAATTCAAGAGGATGGGACCCAAGGACATCAGGGGCTTCGAAGGGATATTGTACACCTATTATTGGATCGAGGACATAGAGAGAGCCATGAGTCTAGCATATATTATGGAGGGCCTACAGGTGGAGGCAGCGGGTAGCCAGATATTCGACATTGATCTAACATGATTTCGCACAGGCCTGAGGATCACGACGCCAGGATTGACTTGGGAAGCTTTCAAAGATCTTTTCAAGGAGAAGTTTTTTTTGGATATGGCTCTTAGTGCTCTAGCGAGCCAGTTCCTAGATCTCCTCCAAGGGAACATGATGGTAGACAAGTATGCAACTGAGTTCTGCAGACTAGGCAGATTTATAGAGGGACATAATTCTCTAGGGAAGGCCCGAAAGTTTCAGAAGGGTTTGATCAGGAAGATCAAATCTCTCACTAGAGGACACCCACTACTAGAAAAAGTCAAATTAGTGACGTAAAGAAACATCGCTAATTGATCAATAAACGTCACTAATTTGTTTTAGCGACGTAATTAGTGACGTTTTATAGAAGTCGCATTTAAGCTAGTCACTGACAGGAAAAACGTCGTCGAACGTCGCTATACCGACGTTTTCTAGCGACGTAGATGCGTCGCTAGATTAGTGACATTTAGCGAGTCACCTTCGCTAATTAGGGATGTGTACATTTGTCGTTGTATGTCACAAATTAGAGACATATGTAGCAACTTTTTAGTGATGTTACAGCCGCGTCTTTAATAACCTGGCAATACTTCCATGTCAGCAAGTTGCGACGTACAGCGACGTCTCTAGCGACGTTATTAGCGACGTGCAGTAACGTCGCAACTTAGCAACGTTATTTAGCAACGTGAAAGAACGTCGCTAAATATCGCTAAACGTCGCTAAAAACGTCGCTAATGATACAGTGAAAAATTAAAAAAATTCAATACTGAATTATTTCCAAACTATTATTCCTGTAGTTTATTAATTCACAATCTGTACAAATAGATCCGGAGCAACCCTCCGTTGAATTTCCTGGGTTCGTCGATCCCCTTGGGTTGAACACTAAACACCGGTAAATTAACATATATTTAATATAAATAATATAATAAAATTTGAAAAAAATAAAATATCCAGCAAATAACGTCGTAAAGAATACAGCAAATATATATCCATACAACTGAGTCTTATCCTAAATAATACAAAGAATACAAATATCCAACAAATATATATCCATGCAAATATCCATACTACTGTGGATCTACAAGAGGATGACCACCGGCGCGCATGAAGGATAAGAACAGATCATATTGCTCCCATAAAATCAACACTGATGTCGATGGAGAAGGCAGTAACGTCGGTGGAGTCTGTGTCGATGTAGGCGCACCAGGAGGACGTATCTGCTCTAACTCTGTAAGTCGCTGGTTGTAAGAATCCATGGTAGATAACAGCCTCGTACTGCTATGAACCATTGAATCCTGCATCATCGTCATCCTCTCGCCCATGGATAGCTATAATGCCTGGAGCTCCGTCACGCTGCGCTCTGTCGAGGCTCTAAGATCGTTTGTCAAATCTTGGAGCTCCGTGATGCTGCGGTCGAGCATATCAAATCGTGCGATGAGCGTCGTATCGTCCGCCTGCGACTGAGACAAGGGCTGCTGCTCCATCCTTCGCAGCAACTCGTCACGGAGAGACGCAATCTGACGGTCAACGGCCTCCTAGACTCTGGCCGACGACTATGAGGGCTGTGGGGAATGCGCACTTGTCGTGGAGGCCCTAGATGACTGCGTCGTAACTAGGGCGCCATAGGATCCCGTATCGTAGTACGTGCCCCTCTGGAGACCACCAGTGGCGGTCATCCATAGCTCGTCCACCGACGGAGCTGGAGCGGGCTGCGAGAAAGTAGCAGCCTCTCCAGCTGTAGGTGCCCTAGCAGTCGTCCGCTCACGCAGCCTAAGATACTCGGCCTAGAAAAGTTTGGATACTCGATAATTGCCTAAGTTATATTAAAATTAACACAAAGTAATGTAATACTTACATAGGTCTGCGAGGCCCTCTCATCAATGATATTTTTGTCCTTTCGATGGGTGGCTAAGAAGACGGTCACCATGTTTTCATCCTCACCCTAATGTTCCTGTTAAAAATATATTATTTAGTACTAAAATTAAATATTTTTTCCTACTACCATTTTATCGTACTTATACTAAAATAATATATCTTAAATAAAAAACGTACCAAACGAGGAAAATATTTCGTCATCGGAATCGAGCCACCACACCACTTTGCAGCATTCCGCCTAGCCGCCGTGGCCTTCTCAGACCTTTCCTTGTACCTCGGATCATCGAATGTAGCCCTCATCGCAGTCCACTGCTCAGGCATGATCCAACCTTGGATTGGTTTTCCAGCATGATCACGAGCCTTCTGGTCATCCAGAGCATCATGGATAAGCTTGGCGGCAACGGCAGGAAACATCCGCTGGATCAACTCTGCCCGGTGTGGAGGATAGAAATACGTTTGCTACAATAAATAATTTAGTAATTGAGCATCACGGATAAGTTATATAATATGCATAAATTATAGGATTTATATAATATACTTTTACCTTGAAGTGCGCAAACCAGAACGCCTTCCTCTCCTCCGGAGCTTCAGAGTAGTTGATCCAAGGGCCACCATAGTTGTTCCTCAGAAAGAGGCCCAGGTGTCTCTGAACCGACGATGGACGATATCTATACAGAGATAATTATTTTGATCGAAAAGGTCAATATATGATGAGTAAAGAAATACACGATATATATGATGCTAAACCATCTAATTGACTTACTTTGTACCGTCGACCCAAATCTTTGTCCTCGTCTCCTCCAAAGGTGCGTATGGAGGATCCTGCTGATGCTGGGACAACGTCGGTACGACCTTCTCTACATGCTCATCTGTCTCCATGGTTCCGTCAGCAGGAGAAACGCTGGACGAGGGAGTACTATCACGCCTGGAACTACTGGTCCCAGGAGTGATGCCATGTAATATCATCGCTGTCGGGGATGTGACTGATCGATATGCTAGAGTACTGGGCGACGAGGATCCAGAACCAACAGTAGACAGTACCGGAGGAGCACTCTGTCTACCTCGGGACCAGCCGAACCCTCTGCGTCGTCCTGTCATACCTGATAATATCATATGATGAATAAAGAAAAACGCAAATATATAGTACATTCTACAGTCCAAATGTTATGAATATCTCACAGCATTTATAGAATTGTACAGTAAATTACCAGTGGTGTCACAAGTCTTAATGGATAGTACATTCTACAGTCAAAATATAATAAATATATTCGTCAAAATAGTATATTCTACTGTCAAAATATAGTTACATTCTACAGGCAAAATATTTTATTTTCAATCATCTTCAAAAAATTCATCTTGTTCGCATTCCTCGTCCTCCTCTTCCTCTTCCTCCTCCTCGTCTTCACTTTCATCTACTTCGTCTTCGTCTTCGTCTTTCTCTTCGGATAATTATACATCTTCTATATTATTACTCCTGTAATGAGTAACTTCCGTTGAGTCCACATCTACAATATTTGTTACAAGAGGTAGCTCGTCCTCCTGATAAGCTATTTTGTCAATGTCAAAGGTATTTCTAGCTTTAGTCTTGCATACTGCCCACCAATCCGATCTCACTGTCCCCCGTCTAGGATAAGTTGTGAAGTACAAGAGCTGAGCCTGACTTGATAGGACAAATGGTTCGTAGCCTTGATATCTACTTTTGTAGTTTATATCCACAAGGCCATGGTTGTCAATTTTCCAACCTTGATTTTGAATCGGATCGAACCATTCACATTTGAATAGCACGATATTAGCAGGTTCTGTGCCATAATTATATGTCAACTCCACAATCTCTCGTAAGATGCCAAAGAAATCATTGTCTGGATAGACGTCTTTGTAGTTCGAAGATTTGATACACAAACAACTATTTTTCGTGGAATCAAGATCCAAAAAGTTGTCTCTGATAGGAGCATTTGTTGACTTGAACCTAAACCCATTCACACAGAAACTTGGCCATATTTTAACGGCACTAATTGGTCCCTTGGCTAGAGTTCTAATAGATCCAGTCTCGGGTGTTATTAGATGATCGACCTAAATACCAAAGTAGCGATAGTAAGTTATTTATTTTGCAAGTACAGAAATAAAAAGTAATTACCAAGCTCCTTACATATACGCTTAACCAAGAAGGAAAATGGCATCTCTTTTCTTGTTCTACTTCTTCGTCTGTTATGTAAGGTCTAACTGACCTTAACTCATCATTATATGTGCTAAAAACAATGAAGCAACTGCTGATTAGTAGCATAATAGTAGCTTATACTATTACATTCAGATGATGTAAACGTGGACGTATTAATTACTTACCCCTCTAGCTTCTCCACTTTAACCTCGTCGTAATTGAGTAATATATACAACTGAGCAGCCCTTAGCTTGTCGTTATTCAAATATCTCTTCTTCATTTTCCCCGAAGGCTTTCCGGATGAATTGAATACTTTGAGTATTGCATCATTAGATTCCTGATATCAGTCATTGTTTCTCGGAGCTCTCATTCTATTAGTAGCAACATGAGGTTTGAAATAAGTCGAGCAAAAGTTTGTAATCTCCTCGAGAACATAAGCTTCATAAATAGAGCCCTCAACCCATGCCTTATTTTTTACCTTTCTCTTCAGGTGATTCAGATACCGCTCGAAGGGGTACATCCACCGATAACCGATAGGACCACCAACACGTCCCTCATAGGAAAGATGAATTTACAAATGCTCCATAGAGTCAAAGAATCCAGGAGGAAACACCTTCTCGAGCTTACATAGTATTACCGCAATGTCCTTCTCTTGCTTTTCTAGACAATCGATGAGCAACTTAGTAGAATAAATATCTATGAAGAATATGCTGAGCTCTGTCAATGGATCCCAAACGACCTGCGGTAAGAATTCTCGAAATATAATCAAAATTAATCTCTCCATGAATACGTGACAATCGTGGCTCTTCATACTTGCCAGTTTGTTCTCCTTGAGGTCGACGCATCTTCTCAAGTTCGACACGTACCCTTCTGGAACTTTAGACCATGAATCCACCTACAAAGTCTTCCTTTATCCTCTTTCTCCAGTGAGAAAACTGCCTTAGGTTGCTTTAACTTTCCATTTCCCTCCTCTGTCAAATGCAACACAGGACATCTACATATTTCTTCTAAGTCCAACCTGGCCTTCGGATTATCTTTCATCTTCCCCTTTACCTCTTTTGTATTAATTATGTTATCAAACATATTCTTCTCGATATGCATGACATCAAGGTTATGTCTGATCAGATTGGTGCTCCAATTTGGCAGATCCCAGAATATACTCCTCTTCGTCCAGTTATGGGTGCGACAAAATCCGTCACACTTGTACCACTTAGCAGGCTCTTCGATAGCACTTGGTAAATCTTTTACCTCTTTTCATACCGTATATTCGGGCCACCTTGGCGGTGGATTGGCCTTCTCCACAACGCCCGCACGAAAAACATTCTTGTTCCTCCGGTACGGATGATCCTTCGACAAAAATTGTTTATGACAATCTAAGAAGCATGGTTTGCCTCCGTGATTCAAACGGAAAGCCTTAGTACGGTCCATGCAATACGGACATGAGAGACGACCATGAGTGCTCCATCCAGATAACATTTTATAGGCCGAAAAGTCGTTGATGGTCCATATAAGTGCTGCCCTCATCTGAAAATTCTGCTTTATAGAAACATCATACGTGTTGGCACCTACTTCCCACAACTGATTCAACTCATTTATCAAAGGCTATAAATACACATTGATGTTTCTCTTCGAATTGTTCGGACCCAGAATAATAACGGTTAGGAACATATACGGAGTCTTCATGCACATCCATGGCGGTAGATTGTACGGAGTGACGATCACATGCCAATATGAATACTGGGAGCCCGAAAGTCCGAATGGGGTAAAACCATCAAAGGAGAGCCCCAATCTGACATTATGTGGATCCGAAGCAAAATCTGGATACTCTCGATCAAAGTGCTTTCATGCTTCTCTATCAGATGGATGATCCAATACTCTGTTTTAGCCTGTGCCAACTCATGTTTTCTGCAGTCTCCTTAACCATAAACAACCTCTGCAACCGCGGCGTCAAAGGCAAATAGTGCATCAAATCGGTAGGCTTCCTTGCACCGACAGACTTTTCTCTACCAGTGGCCTTGTAGCGATCAGTACCACAGAATCTGCACGCATCTTCATCCTTATCGTCTTTGTAGTACAACATGCACCCGTTGTGACATGCATCGATTTTCTCGTATCCTATCAAGAGCGATCTCACCATCCTCTTAGATCGGTAGAAGTCTTTAGGCAACTTTGCACCATCAGGCAAGATCTCTATAATCAAATCTGTAACCTCCGATTTCCAAATTTCCGAAATAATTAGATTTTTAATTTATTTTAAATACCAAGTTATAAAATATTTTCTCCTTGAATTTTTGTATTTTATTTTGAAAAATGTTTGATTTTAGAAGGTAATTAAAAATCTTTTATAAAAAAAAAAAATCATGTTTCCTAAATGATGATTCCTTATAAATAAATAAATAAATAATAATGTATATATATATATTTCTCTAGTTTCAAATGTTTATTGGCTTGAAATCATAAAATTAGTTATTTGATAAAATTAATTAAAAGACTAGTTGTTTCTTCATAATAAATTTTATGTTTATTGGGATAGTAAATAAATACGTTTCATACTTTCTAAGATTTTGCAAATATGGATTAATTAGTAGCTAATTGGGAATAAGTTAGCTTTCCTTAAATATTTTCTGAAATTACAATCTTTTCGAAATAAAATTTTACAAGTTGCCTTTTTCCATTAACTAGCCAACACACCCTCATTTTTTCCCACATTAGAAAGCCCGTTTATTTATTTAATCCTGGCCATTCATTATTGGGCCAATCCTCACCCTTTAGCCCACAACTCCCTCTCCCTATTTAAGTCTCTCATCACCATTCCCAAGAAACCCTAGCTAGCCCTCACAATTCCCACAAGCCAACAACCATCAACATTTTTGTGTGCTCGTGTCCGTGTGTCCAACATTACCGTGTCAGCCGTGTTGGCCTCGGGTCCGACCCCGGGTGTCCCACGTATCCATTCATTTCCTGTGTCCAGATTTACAACATTACAATCTGATTTTTCGTGTCCGACATACCCGGACACATCCACATCCACATCAACCTCTGTACACAACATCATTTTCGTGTTCGACACACCCGGACACGTCCACCCTAATACCAGTACAGCAACCCATCGTGTCCAGACCCCGACACAGAGTCCAAACCCTAACCCTAGATCTGACCATCACCTAGCCGCCGATTTGATGGTCGGAGCCGACGAGCGCTCCTCCCAGTTTCAGCCTCGAAGTCAGGGGAGTCGACCACCGCGTGGCCCGGGCACGACCACGGCGGAGGAGTCATATCCGCCACCGTCGAAACTCTTTCCCGCCGCAGCAGATCTGCCCGGTGTCGTCGCCTCAAGGAGAGCCCTCGACCGCAGCCGCCTCGAAGCCGCCGCCCTGGGGTTCCACTGCCACAGCCGCCTCGGATCCGCCTCAGATTCGTCCGCTCTCGAAGAACCGCCGCCGCCGAGACGAGCGTCGACCACTGCCACCGCGTGGCCCGGCGGAACCCCCACCGCACCGACGACGAGACCCCGCCGTAAGCCCTTCCCTCTTTCCCTTCTTCCTTCAGTTCTGTATAAATTGAATTTAGGTTAAGTATAGATATATTAGATTAATCAATTACTTAATTCTTAATCAGTAATTAAGTCTTAATCTGTTAATTAATTTTTAATTAGTTAATTTTTTTCAGTTAATTAAATTATTTAATCAGTAATTATTTTAGATGTATAATTAGTGTAATTAATGTTTAGTGTATATATATGTTTTGTATAGGTATTAGTATATAGTAATTAATGTGTATATCTATATGTATAATAAATTGTATAATTATAGTATGCATAATTAATTGTATAGTATTTATTTAATTAATGTGTAGAAATATATGTATATACGTATGAGTATAAATTCATATATGTATATGGGTATTATTTATTTAATTAATGTTTAATACGTATATATGTATAGTATATAAATACATTGGTAATGTATAATTTAATATATGTATATGTATATTTATTTTAATTAAATGTTAAATAAATGTATATATATATTGTACATACAATTAATGTATTATATATGTATTTAATGGGTGATGTACATTTTCATAAATAAAATATATTCTATTATGAGTATACAGTTATACATATTTTGTATATAATTTTTGGTATAAATATATATATGTAGACTATATTTTCGTATTGGTATATGTATGTATATCTATATGTTGTATTGGTTTTATATATATAAATATAAATTTGTATAGTTACCTGTATATAGTATAAGTATGATTCGGTATAATTATATATATATTTGATTGTATAGATACAAATATATAAATTGGGTTACGAATATATATATATATATATATATATTTATTTACATCTATTTAGTGTATATATTATGTACGTATTTTGTACAAATTACTGATAGGCTTATATATGTGTATTTATATACGTATTCCTACTAGATAACCCTAGTTGACTAGTGCCCTGCCTGACTGGCCCTGAGGCCAGTATTTTTAGACTGTGTTAGTGTAGCATCTGATGCAAATGTGATTTTGCTTGTGATATGTTTATAGGACTGTTGGTTTACCCAGGGGACACTCTGGAACAGGACCTCGGTATTCACCAGCTAAGGACCAAAGGCAAGTACATTCTCTGATTAGTTTCTAATTTATGATATCTCCTATGTTCACTGTATCTAGTGTAAATATCCATGTACTTGACACATTGGTTACACGGATTGGTATACACGGATCTCGTCATGAGATGTTATTCCTTATTCATGGTGTAGCTTGTACAAGACTTGTTTTCCTTGTTATCTTGTGCATGTACAGACACTGATTCCCGGGGAGATTTGCTACCTTCCTAGGGAATCCCGTGCCATAGCGTACCATGATTGGATCTACTATACCAGTCGGGGGTGGGGAGTATTTTAGTGTAGATATGTGATCATACCCAACTTTATATGCACCATAGCTCACCCCACATCTCACGTCGGGTGCGGCCTGACCATCTCCATGCTTCATAGCTGTTACGTGTGATTAGCCTGACCCCTCCATGCATCATAGCTAACCAACGGTTAGCCTGACCTTCGTGAATCATAGCTAATCATATGTAACCAGCCTGATCAAGTTCCCAAGCCGATCACATGTTAAAGCTAGTACTCACACACTTAGACATAAGATTCTTGCTCATGGACATATTGCTTCTTTTCCTGCATTTACTTACAGTATTTCCAGTATTTCTCTCATTGTACATTTCTCGTACCTATATATGCATCTGGTATGTTTCTATCTAGAACTGCTACATAGTTTATGTCATTTATATAGAACTGCTATTTAGAGATGTACTTTGCTCCTTCCTGACTGGAAATATTTTTCCAGACTGTGACCTTAGTAGACTGGGTTCTGACACACTTGGGGATTGGAAGTTAATGATTGCAGGTATGATTATTTTGTCATTAGACTTGTGTGGTATTCTTTTGTTTCTTCAAATTCCTATCGTGCTGTAGTTGTGATTGAGTATGTTATTAATATTTTCATAGTGTTATCCGAGTCTCCTTATGGAGTAGGATACTAGCGTGAGATTTTATAGATAGTACTTGACCTAGACAGCGTTCTACCGCCGATGCTGCGGCGTAGGCTGGACGTACCCACGCACTCGTGTCCCTAAACCGGGTGCGGGTCGTGACACATTTTTAGTGGTGGCCCATGCAGGTCAGACTTCGCGAGTTGTGCGATGTCGTGGTAGTGTGGCATCTTTGTTACACTACTGCGTGCCTGCGATAGGATCTAGGACATAGGATACTAGGATGAGAGAGGATACTCAATCACAAATTATTTAAGAGATTCCTGGGACGACACTTGAGAATCTCATTATAAATTTTCCAATTTAAATCCCTCCCCCTTGTTCCCGTCTGCTCTCGCTTGTTGATATTGAACTTGATCCTTATTGAGCAGTTATTAAATTAAAATCTTGGTATCATTATTGAGTTTGATTCTTGTTGACCAGTTGTTAACTTTAATTCCTGGTATCGTTGTTGAGTTGATTTCAAACTGAGATGAATTTTTCAGACTAAAATTTACGGTATCATCTGATGACATATATTGATGAGGACAGTGAGAAAGGTAAAAACGTCTACTTTGGTTATGGAACCTAGAGTTTATCGCAGCCATATTAGCTGTCGTGACGAGAACGTAGGTACCTAACTTGGATGTACATACTTTAGTTATAAGATTTAGAGTTTCTCGCAGCCATACCGGTTGGCGTGGCGAGGATTCTAGATGACATGATTATAGAGTTGCATACCTTAGTTACGGAACCTGTCGTTTATCGCATTTATGCTTACTAGCGTGGCGAGGATTCTGTGTGTCATGATTTCTGGCAGACGTGTATGATTATCAGGTTGTATCTTAAATTGGTTCTTAAAAGATCATCTCAAGATTTATCTATTTCTGTTATTCCAGGACTTTGTTCCATCGCTTCTTTTCTTTACTAGCAGTAAAGATACCTTCCGTCCTTGATCCAGTTCCTTTTTGAGCTTATTTTCTTTGAGGATTCCTTGTTAGTATGATAATTAGTGACTTGCAATTTTGGTTTTGTCTTGAATTGGTATTGACTGAGTGTTGCTTGTGAGTTGTAAGTATTTCCTAGTTGGACATGTGAGCAGTAGACTTTAATCTGGAATTAACCCATAGCATAGTACCTTGTAACAATGGTTCTAGGATAAGGTCATTAGAAACTATAAGTAGAAGGAGAGTATAGAGTATCAGTGATATTTCAAGAGTTAGTATCAGAGCCAATAACCCGTCCTGGATAATCATGATTATGTAATTGAGTGATCTATGTAAACAATTAGGTATCAAGAAATTGTGTTAAGAATTAATGGATCATGATTTAATTTGATGATTGATATCAGATATGTTAAAAGTAAAGAAGGATATATGCATAAAGAGTTGTAATGAGGTGTCACGAGTGGAGAAATATCGGAATTGGTAATAAAAATGGTGAGGCGTATCATGGATTAGATTAACAGGCTATAAAAGGTTAAGGGAAATACATATACATCAATTGAGATGAGAATCATATACTTGCCTATGAGAGTAAAGAAACATGAGTGTTATAGAAGATACATGTAATCATGAGTTATAATGAGCTTGATGAGATGATCCATTAATGAAGCTAGTGATATAATACCAAGAGTGCTAATGGTTCTATTTCGAGGGTTAGTCGAGAATGACGCTCAAAACAATAAGCACTCTGTATGATGATAATTAGATGATATACCAGTTGACATAAATTGAAATCATGAAAGAAAATACAGGGATGATAACTTTGATCATTGGAGGTAATAGCACAAGTGATTCAGGCAGTACAATTTATTACACAATTATAGACACTAAATGCATTGAGTGCACCTTGAGTATCAGAGACCGTGAGCACTGATATGCACATTTGTGGAATTATAATTTAAAAGGTGAAAATAAAATTTTATTTTAGAATAATTGAGGAGTTGAGATTACGTCATTAAATTGTGAGGATTTCAAATATGAATTCAATAAACGTGGTTAAGGCTACAAAGATTTTTTTTGGAGCGATTAAATTTTATTTCGATGTTGAGTATCTGATTTTGAGGAAGTATATACAGTTTATTTTAAGTTGATCGAGAAGTTAAACCTTGACGATTATTTTGAGGATTAATTCTATGGTAGATGAGAGATATGAATATTAATATATGAGTAGATGATATACATGTGTAAGGACCTGATGACTTGAGCATAATTGAGATGGCACCGCAGACTGACTTGGGGTGTCCATCTAGAGTTGTATTGGAAAGAGCAGTGCTTAGTATGGTGTTACACTTGGTGTGCACTTGAGTGATAAGAACAAATAGTATGGACAAATGTAGTAGGAACGGGAACTGACAGAGGTTATGGTACTAAAGAGATAGAGGTATCAACTTGGGTGCATTATTAAACCATGGATATATTAAAGATTCTTGGTATCAGATTTAGGTATCAATAGGCAGGTGTATGCAATGAGGTTGTAATCATGGATGTCTTGTGGACTAATGATTAGTTGATATGGGTACCAGTGTACAGGGATAGGAATTAGTTAGTGAATGTGCTAGAGTTAAGTGTTTGTTAGAGATAGGAGATACCGTAGGTAATATGTTAGCAGGTTCTTTTTCTAATGTTCCCGTCTCTTGATTGATTGATTTCCCTAAGTGCTGTAGTTCGTATTCATGATTTTCTTGTTAGGATATAACTAGTAGTACACCTTAACAGAGACTGAAATACCATGACAAAAGATACATGACCTATATATTTTCTTAAAATTGCATGACTGTAGGTAGAGTTTTCTTAAACCAAGATCATTGGGGTTTTGACCATAGCAAAGATCTGTGACGAGGTTATGACTGACAAAAAGAGACAAGAGGATTAAATTTGTGGATGAGCATTAAATTAAATAAAGAATTTAGGGGTTGTTATAACGGAGTTGATGGATCATTGATTTTATGAAAATCGAGGTATGATTGAAATTCGAGGACAAACATTAACTT
Source organism: Iris macrosiphon (assembly GCA_036927795.1). Classification (NCBI taxonomy): domain Eukaryota; kingdom Viridiplantae; phylum Streptophyta; class Magnoliopsida; order Asparagales; family Iridaceae; genus Iris; species Iris macrosiphon. The sequence goes on from JAYESA010000008.1 coordinate 57,181,985, forward strand.
AAAGGGAGAATTAAGAAATTCACAGAGCCAAAAATTTGGGGATTTATTAATTTTAAGGAGGTCGTGATATGATTGAATTGATTCTTAAAAATTTGAGAAATTTGAGAAATTATCGTTTTTTTCTAATTGATTGCGAGATAGAAATTTTATAGTTATATTATGAATGTTGCATTGAAGATTCTGACAGTATCGCCTCGTTGAGTATTCAGGAAAAAAAAAAAAGAAAAAGAAAAATAAGGAGATAAATCGTTAATGGAATAGTGTCAAATTAAATTCTCGGGAGGAGGATGTATAATTGAATAAGCATCAATTGAATTTGGGTTAGAGGAGTAAGATGAATGATGGATTAGTGTTTAAAATTTAAATTTGGGATACAGATTTTTAAGTTTTATAAATATGCATTGATTGGATTTCAATTGGAGGATTGGATATTAAATCCTTGAGTATTTAGATGCGAACTTAAATTTTGGAGGAGATTATGAAAAAAAAAATTTGAATTTGATTTAAAAACTTGAAGATTTTCCGGAATATGATGTTAAAATTTTTGAAAGGTTGGGAAATAACAACATGGAATTACTTCAGTATTATTTGGGTTGAAGTTTAAATTTTGATAGAAATAATATGATGAGTAAAGGCAATTATTGAGGATCTTAAATTTCGAGGACGAAATTTTTCTAAGGTGGGTAGACTTGTAACCTCCGATTTCCAAATTTTCGAAATAATTAGATTTTTAATTTATTTTAAATACCAAGTTATAAAATATTTTCTCCTTGAATTTTTGTATTTTATTTTGAACAATGTTTGATTTTAGAAGGTAATTTAAAATCTTTTATAAAAAAAAAAATCATTTTTCCTAAATGACGATTCCTTATAAATAAATAAATAAATAATAATGTATATATATATTTCTCTAGTTTCAAATGTTTATTGGCTTGAAATCATAAAATTAGTTATTTGATAAAATTAATTAAAAGACTAGTTGTTTCTTCATAATAAATTTTATGTTTATTGAGATAGTAAATAAATACGTTTCATACTTTCTAAGATTTTGCAAATATGGATTAATTAGTAGCTAATTGGGAATAAGTTAGCTTTCCTTAAATATTTTCTGAAATTACAATCTTTTCGAAATAAAATTTTACAAGTTGCCTTTTTCCATTAACTAGCCAACACACCCTCATTTTTTCCTACATTAGAAAGCCCGTTTATTTATTTAATCCTGGCCATTCATTATTGGGCCAATCCTCACCCTTTAGCCCACAACTCCCTCTCCCTATTTAAGTCTCTCATCACCATTCCCAAGAAACCCTAGCTAGCCCTCACAATTCCCACAAGCCAACAACCATCAACATTTTTGTGTGCTCGTGTCCGTGTGTCCAGCATTACCGTGTCAGCCGTGTTGGCCTCGGGTCCGACCCCGGGTGTCCCACGTATCCATTCATTTCCTGTGTCCAGATTTACAACATTACAATCTAATTTTTCATGTCCGACACACCCAGACACATCCACATCCACATCAACCTCTGTACACAACATCATTTTCGTGTCCGACACACCCGGACACGTCCACCCCAATACCAGTACAGCAACCCATCGTGTCCAGACCCCGAAACAGAGTCCAAACCCTAACCCTAGATCTGACCATCACCTAGCCGTCGATTTGATGGTCGGAGCCGACGAGCGCTCCTCCCAGTTTCAGCCTCGAAGTCAGGGGAGTCGACCACCGCGTGGCCCGGGCGCGACCACGGCGGAGGAGTCTCATCCGCCACCGTCGAAACTCTTTCCCGCCGCAGCAGATCTGCCCGGTGTCGTCGCCTCAAGGAGAGCCCTCGACCGCAGCCGCCTCGAAGCCGCCGCCCTCGGGTTCCACTGCCACCGCCGTCTCGGATCCGCCTCAGATCCGTCTGCTCTCGAAGAACCGCCGCCGCCGAGACGAGCGTCGACCACTGCCACCGCGTGGCCCGGCGGAACCCCCACCGCACCGACGACGAGACCCCGCCGTAAGCCCTTCCCTCTTTCCCTTCTTCCTTCAGTTCTGTATAAATTGAATTTAGGTTAAGTATAGATATATTAGATTAATCAATTACTTAATTCTTAATCAGTAATTAAGTCTTAATCTGTTAATTAATTTTTAATTAGTTAATTTTAATCAGTTAATTAATTATATATAATCAGTAGTTAATATATTAGTTTAGTTAATTAATTAATTATATAATTAGTAGTTAATTAATCAATTAGTTTATTTATATTAGTTAATTTTTTCAGTTAATTAAATTATTTAATCAGTAATTATTTTAGATGTATAATTAGTGTAATTAATGTTTAGTATATATATATGTTTTGTATAGGTATTAGTATATAGTAATTAATGTGTATATCTATATGTATAATAAATTGTATAATTATAGTATGCATAATTAATTGTATAGTATTTATTTAATTAATGTGTAGAAATATATGTATATACGTATGAGTATAAATTCATATATGTATATGTGTATTATTTATTTAATTAATGTTTAATACTTATATATGTATAGTATATAAATACATTGGTAATGTATAATTTAATATATGTACATGTATATTTATTTTAATTAAATGTTAAATAAATGTATATATATATTGTACATACAATTAATGTATTATATATGTATTTAATGGGTGATGTACATTTTCATAAATAAAATATATTCTATTATGAGTATACAGTTATACATATTTTGTATATAATTTTTGGTATAAATATATATATGTAGACAATATTTTCGTATTGGTATATGTATGTATATCTATATGTTGTATTGGTTTTATATATATAAATATAAATTTGTATAGTTACCTGTATATAGTATAAGTATGATTCGGTATAATTATATATATATTTGATTGTATAGATACAAATATATAAATTGGGTTACGAATATATATATATATATATATATATATATATATATATATATATTTATTTACATCTATTTAGTGTATATATTATGTACGTATTTTGTACAAATTACTGATAGGCTTATATATGTGTATTTATATACGTATTCTTACTAGATAACCCTAGTTGACTAGTGCCCTGCCTGACTGGCCCTGAGGCCAGTATTTTTAGACTGTGTTAGTGTAGCATCTGATGCAAATGTGGTTTTGCTTGTGATATGTTTATAGGACTGTTGGTTTACCCAGGGGACACTCTGGAACAGGACCTCGGTATTCACCAGCTAAGGACCAAAGGCAAGTACATTCTCTGATTAGTTTCTAATTTATGATATCTCCTATGTTCACTGTATCTAGTGTAAATATCCATGTTCTTGACACATTGGTTACACGGATTGGTATACACGGATCTCGTCATGCGATGTTATTCCTTATTCATGGTGTAGCTTGTACAAGACTTGTTTTCCTTGTTATCTTGTGCATGTACAGACACTGATTTCCTGGGAGATTTGCTACCTTCCTAGGGAATTACGTGCCATAGCGTACCATGATTGGATCTACTATACCAGTCGGGGGTGGGGAGTATTTTAGTGTAGATATGTGATCATACCCAACTTTATATGCACCATAGCTCACCCCACATCTCACGTCGGGTGCGGCCTGACCATCTCCATGCTTCATAGCTGTTACGTGTGATTAGCCTGACCCCTCCATGCATCATAGCTAACCAACGGTTAGCCTGACCTTCGTGAATCATAGCTAATCACATGTAACCAGCCTGATCAAGTTCCCAAGCCGATCACATGTTAAAGCTAGTACTCACACACTTAGACATAAGATTCTTGCTCATGGACATATTGCTTCTTTTCCTGTATTTACTTACAGTATTTCCAGTATTTCTCTCATTGTACATTTCTCGTACCTATACATGCATCTGGTATGTTTCCATCTAGAACTTCTACATAGTTTATGTCATTTATATAGAACTGCTATTTAGAGATGTACTTTGCTCCTTCCTGACTGGAAATATTTTTCCAGACTGTGACCTTAGTAGACTGGGTTCTGACACACTTGGGGATTGGAAGTTAATGATTGCAGGTATAATTATTTTGTCATTAGACTTGTGTGGTATTCTTTTGTTTCTTCAAATTCCTATCGTGTTGTAGTTGTGATTGAGTATGTTGTTAATATTTTCATAGTGTTATCCGAGTCTCCTTATGGAGTTGGATACTAGCGTGAGATTTTATAGATAGTACTTGACCTAGACAGCGTTCTACCGCCGATGCTGCGGCGTAGGCTGGACGTACCCACGCACTCGTGCCCCTAAACCGGGTGCGGGTCGTGACAAAATCCATCAGTCGGTTGTAGCATTCTTACGATATGTTAAAATCGGACTTGTTGCTCAACAATCTTCTAACCACCTCCAACGGTGAATGATCCTCACAACCAGGATATAATGGAGTCCTTGCATTCTACAGCAACTCCATAAACTTTGCAGCATCGGCATTTGGTGCCTCCTCAGCTGTATCATGATTGTACGGATCGAAACTAGGTCCTGCCGCATCAAAACCATGTTTACCCACCCGTCGTCATAAGCAGCGTGGACGTGGACATCCATATACGGCTCCACATAAGGCTCCGACGCCGATGCTAAATATACAAGTTCTTCGTGTGCGGTCCACTGATAGTAATTTGGCGTGAAATCCTTCAAGTATAAATGATATGTGACTTCCACTTCTGGATGATATTTCTAGTTGCAACATCTCACACACGGACACTTAATTTTGGTACCATTCATGTACTGAGGGAACGCCTTGGCGAACTGCAGGAACTGTTGTACACCCTCAATGAATTTATCCCGCACACCACACATGTCATCAGGATGACGGTTGTATATCCACGAACGATGACGCAGATAGTAATTTATTTCCATTTCTAGATACTTCTGCAACAAAAATGAATATACAATTACCTTCAAGTATATACTTATCGTTAAATACAGTACATACACTGATACTCCTAGTCCTAGCATATATACTTATCGTTAAATACAGTACATGCACTGATACTCACTGCTACCATCAAGTATGGTTGTGTTTGAGTGATTAAGAGCACTCGAATTACTAGGGAGAGCAGTTCACAGTTTTCAGTGTGCATTATTTGGCATTGATCAACTGAAGGGAGAGCGGTGTGCATCTCTATGCTAGCATAGAAAGGGGGAGCACAACTGAGCAGTGTGCAGCTCTGAGCTACCACTTAGAACTGATGTCTGCAGCTCTGTGCGCTGCAGATACGCAAGGTTGCGTCTAAACTCAGACAGCTAACTAGAAGAGAGATAAGGTTAGTGTCTGTGTCTAAAATAATGGAGTAAACTAATGGAGTGCAACCTTAAATATGATAAATAAAGTGAAGGACAAGTCAAAACAGTAATGTCTATCTTTCCTGACTTTTGAGTTTTTCTAGTAGCAGATTAGGTCAATAGTAATTTATTGCTTCCATATTTTTAGACGAAACCATTGAACACCTGGTACCCAAGTATCATAAAATACCAATACACTCAAAACCTATTTAATACTAACACTCCCTGATATCTACTGATTTTAATCCCTACTAGCCTTGCCAACTGCAGTCCCACCTTGCTAAGCTAGAGCTCCAACAAATGCAGCTAGCACTGCACATCAACCCTTGACTGCAACACATATGAACAAACCCCTTGTACCCTAGCTCCGATGCTGTTGTAACCCCATATCCAAACTAGAACTGAACTCAGTGATTAATGCACTATACTAACCTTACCCCCTCCTCAAACTTGCACACATCTGCATCTCCTTCTTACTGTATTCAGTCCACCAAAACACCCTACTACCTACATATCATTTTTTTCCAATGTGGGCAGAACCCAGTAGCATCCCCACCACACTAACCCCAAATAGTGCTTGATACCACAATATCAGTTGTATGTCTGATACTGCACAGTGCCTCTAGGTATCAGTCACTCACTGGACTTATACACCCCCAAACATATCTGATACTCCTTTCCTGAAATAGTTAAAGAACCCGAGCAATAACCGAGCAGTCCCTCATATTCACACTTCTTCTGTAGTCGTGCCATGTCTACTGATTTCAGTCCCTACTCAAAATCTAATCCGCGTGCGTGTGTGTGTGTGTTCGAGTAAGGGTTAGGGTTAGTGTGTTCGTATCAGTATTAGGGTCATGTCGTATCATGTCGTGTCTGTGTGTGTATTCGAGTTAGGGTTAGGGTACGTATGTTCATGTCTGTATTAGGGTCATGTCGTGTCATGTTGTGTCATATTAGAGAGAGAGAGATAGAGACAGAGAAATAAGACAGAGAGGAGCTAGCTCACCGAGTGAGGAGGAGGGGAGCTGGCTGCGAGTAGAACGCCAGAGGGAGGAGGAGCCGCCGGAAGAAGGAGGACGCCGGAGGGAGGAGGGGAGCCGGAGGAAGGAGGATCTGACGGCGGAGGGGGGAGGACGCGGCCAGAGGGGGGTCGCCCGAAGGGAGGAGGGCACTCTGGAGGGAGAAGGAGAGTCGGAGGAAGGAGGAGCTGACGGAGGGTTTTTTTTTTTTGAAAATTTGGGAGAGATCGAAGGAAATGGGGGTAAGAGAAATTCGTTGACCTAAAATGAAATAAATTAGCGACGTTTAGCGACACAAAATTATTATGTCACTAATAAATTATTTAGCGATGTTATGACGTCGCTAAATACGTCGCTAAATATATATAGAAATAACGTCCCTAAATAAGTCGCTAAACGTCGTTAAATCATATAACTCAGCGACATTTAGCGACCTTAAATAAACTTTTAGCGACTATTCTTTTAAAAACTGAAGTATAGTTGTTAGACGTCGCTATTTGTCACCAAACAGCGACGTCTAGCGACGTTATTCTTCGGAGTCGTTGATATATTTAATATTTGCGACGTTTAAATTTGACGTTGCTAAAAATGTCGCTAATCCCACAATTTTTAGTAGTGACCATACAACGATATTCAAGGATATCTTGATGGACGTACAGAGGTTAGAGGATGACTTGGAGCTCAAATCCAAGAGGAAGAGAGACATCAGTAGGAGCTAGCAGTAGTGCGGGTCCAGCCAAATGACCCCACTTCTAGTAGCAGAGACAACAGTTTCATGCACCAATCCTAGCACCAGCACAACAAGCATACTATGACCCGAGGCCATCACAGAAGGCCCCATAGTATACTCAATGTGGGAAGATTGGACATACACAGGAAGTCTGCAAGAAGAGGCTTGGAGTATACCTCTATTACGGAGAGCCAGGCCACCAGTTAAGGGAGTGTCTAGTGGCTCCGGTTCAAGTAGGCCAGGGAGCAGCACCGGCACAGAAAGCAACAATGAGGCCACCTGTGGGACAGCAGAGGGACCTCCTTTATAGACTCAACAGCAGTATTTTTTCCAGCACCAGCAGTACCAGAGAGGTGTACCGCTAGGGCTAGCTTTTGCCATGACAGTTGAGGAGGAGGAGCCAGTCGAAGATGTGATATCAGGTTTAGTTCTCCTTAATTCTATTCCAGCTCATGCTTTATTTGATTTTGGTGCTTTTTATTCTTTTGTATCTGTATATTTTGCTCTTAAGCATCGATTAGAGTCTGAACCTTTGGCTAGGACTTATAAGATCACGACTGGGGAGGCATTATTCTGGTCAGTAATATTTGCAAGGATCGGAGAGTTATACTGGAAGGCCAGAAATTGAGCGCTTGCTTACTTGTAATGCCACTTCCGAGCTAGAATGTTGTACTCGGGATGGATTAGTTTAGTAGGCACCATGCGAGTATAAATTATCGTGGAGGCAGAGTTTTGTTTCTACCGCCAGGAGAGCTAAAGTTTGAGATTGCCAAAGGAGTAGCAGTGTAGAGCAAGGATGCCATCTTTGGATCCATGGTGGAAGAGAAGGAGTTGTCACATCTGTTGATAGCAAAGTTCATAGATGTTTTTTTGGAGGAGTTGCCTGGTTTGCCGCCAGATCGAGATATTGAGTTCTTTATAGATTTGGTTCTAGGTATAGAGCCGATATCTTAGCATGTCTGTAGAGTTAACAATAGCGAACTGGTAGAATTAAAGAAGCAGGTGGATGAGTTACAAGACAAGGGCTTCATTCGATCAAGTTTATCACCATGGGGTGCTCTGGTATTGTTTTTATCGAAGAAGGATGGATCGGTACACATGTGTATCAACTACAGGGCTCTAAACAATCTTACTATCAAGAACAAATACTCGTTATTAAGGATTGATGATCTCTTCGATCAGTTGAGCAGAGCAAAGGTATTTGTGAAGATAGACTTGAGGTCGGGTTACTACCAGGTAAAAATGAAGAAGGCGGATATTCCGAAGATAGCTTTTCGGATTCGGTATGGCCAGTTTGAGTTCATGGTGATGTTGTTCGGGTTGACCAATGCCCCAACGGTATTCATGATTCTGATGAATAAGGTGTTCCACTAGTATCTTGATAAGTTTTTGGTGGTATTTATTGATGATATTGTGGTTTATTCGAAGACCCCGAAGAAGCATCTGAGAATATTTTTGGAGACTCTCATCAAGGAGAAGCTTTATGGCAAGCTTTTGATGTGTGTGTTCTCCCTTGACAAGGTTGATTTCCTTGGTCATGTGATTACAGGTGATGGGATCTCGGTGGACCCTAAGAAGATTTCAGCAGTGGAGTCATGAGCTACTCCGAGTTCAGTGGCAAAGATCAGGAGTTTTCTGGGGCTAGCAGGTTATTACCGAATATCTGTATAGGACTTCTCCAGGATTGTGAAGCCAATGACTAGGCTAACCATGAAGGATGTAGAGTTTGTCTAGACAGATGAGAGTCAGGCCACTTTTGAGGAGCTTAAGAAGAGGTTGACGGTAGCTCCAGTATTGATGTTGCCATCAGGATTGGGTGGATTCACTACCTATAGTGATACTTCAGGAAAGGATTTGGATTGTGTCTTACAATAGAATGAGAAGTGATTGCCTATGCTTCCAGGTAATTATGTTATCATGAAAAGAATTACCCTAACCATGATTTGGATTTAGAAGCGGTCATCTTTGCTCTAAAGCTATGGAAATACTATATGTATGGAGAGCATATGGAGATCTTCACAGACCACAAGAGCTTAAAGTACATATTTACCCAGAAAGAGCTAAACATTAGACAGTGATGGTGGTTGGAGTTGATGAAGGACTTCGACATATTATTACAGTACCACCTAGGGAAGACCAATGTAGTCACGGTCGCCTTGAGCATGTATCCAGTGGCTATGTGATTGACTACGGACATATATTTATTGGCCGATCTTGAGAGCGTGGATATTAAGGTACTAGTACCAGGTATCAAAATGCAAATATGAGGATTACAGATACTGTCTGAGCTGATGGATAGGATTTGAGCTATACAGTATGACGATGAGTCTCTGAGGAGCATCAAAGCACAGGTTCGGATGGGATTATCCGAGGACTTCACTATTGCTAAGGATGGATCACTATGGCACAGTGCTAGGTTGTATGTTCCAAGTGCGACATTGAGTGAGGAGGTTCTTCATGAGGCACAACGATAGCATTAGTCTATACATTCATGTGCCAGGTATCTGAGAGAGCATGTATGGTGGTTTGGTATAAAGCGGGAGCTAGCGCACATCATATCCAGATGTCTAGTATGCCAGCAGGTAATAGCAGAGAGGCAGAGGCCAGGTGGTTTACTTCAGCCTTTACCCATTCTAGAGTGGAAGTGGGAGCATGATACTATATATTTTATTTTAGGGATTCCGTGTTCTCTAGGAGATAAAGACGTAATTTGGGTTATCGTAGACAGGTTGACAAAATCAGCCCACTTCTTACCATTTAAAGTGGGTACGTCTACCGTGAAGCTAATGGAGATGTATGTGCGATATATTGTCAGATTGCACAAATTTCCTATGGGCATCATCTCAGATCGGGAAAATTGCTTCATATCCCACTTTTGGAGGAGTTTGTAGGCTAGATTAGCACCATGCTCAAATTCAGTACCGCATATCACCCCCAAATAAATGGGCTGTCGGAGAAGACTATTTAAACTCTCGAGGATATACTTTGCACTTATGTTTTGGATTTCAGAGACTCTTGGGAAGATCATCTTCACCTGGTAGAGTTTGCTTACAACAACAGCTACCAGGCCAGTATCGAGATGGCACCATTCGAGGCTTTCTATGGACGAAGATGTCGCACTCCTCTATCTTAGGTTGATGTTGGCGAGAGAGTCTTGCTGGGACTCGAGATGATTGTGGATGAAGCTGAGAAGGTGAAGCTCATCAGAAATAGACTTCGGGTAGCTCAGGATAGAAAGTGGCATTTGGCCGATATTTACCGGAGACCTTTGGAGTTTGAGGTATAGGTTTTGTTTGTATTGCTTGTGATTATTTAGTTTAGGTTGAGTTTTAAGGCTGTATTTTGTTCTAGGTTGACGATCTGGTGTTCGTGCTGATTTCTCCGATACCATATTTCTAGATAAGAATATTTTGGTTATTTAGTATTTTTATTAAATTATTGATTTAAATATTATATGTTAAGCTACTAATTAATTATATTATGTAGTGTTATTTATTTATTTGATAATGGGCTAGGCTTTGTTTATTTGGACTTGTCATTAGTGGACCCATTTGATTGTCATGACACATTGAGCCCAACATTAGTTTAGGCCATTAAACCCATTTCCTTAGTTAAGTTAGAAGATTAACTTAATTTGCATTAGATTAAAGACTTTCCAATATAGTCCTTCCTAATTATTACTCATAATTAACTAGTGGGGGCATGGTGGACATTTTGTTGTGGCTTGGAGTGGAAGGAAAGGGGGACCGGCCATATGTAGGCCTTCTCATTCTCTCTCCTCTTTATTAGTTTATTTCATTTAGTTCCCAATTGTGTTCTTCCCCAAATTGACTCAACCCTTCACCAGTTTAATCTAATTCATACATATTCTGTCTCAATTTTACCATCTAAGAAGCATTGGAGCTTAGATTAGAAGTTGCACTTGAAGGAAGAGGAATTAGCAAGGAGATTGTGTCCTAATTGTGTCTATTAAGAATTTTATTGGTAATACATATCCCAATAGATAAATTCTGAATTCACCCCTTAATCTAGACTCTAATTCTTGCATTTAACCATTAGGAATCAACCCTTGGTTTAGGGCTACCCATAGGACCTGGAATTATGAATATATGACTTGTATTATGAAAGTTACATGGTAATTTGTGTCTGATTAGGGGGGATTACGAGATTGATACATCAAGTATGTGTTATGAGACCAATTAGATCTAATTAGATTTAGATCAGAGCTGTGAGACTAGGTATGTATCCACAATTGGACACGAGTAGAGCGTATCTTGGATGAGGGTATTTTGGTCATTTAATATATTTATTATTTAGTGATTAAATATTTACATTATGTGCTACTAATTAATTATATTGAGTTATTCTATTTAATTATTTTTTATTGGGCTAGCATATGTTTACTTGGACTTTGCATTTATGTACTATTAGTTGTCATGACCCATTGAGCCCAACATTAGACTAGGCCCAATAGACCCATTACCTTAATAAATTAAGAAGATTGGATTAGTTGAAGAAGAATTAGAAGCTTCATATTATAGCCCTCCCTAATTAAACCTTATTAGTTCACTCACTCTCCTCTCATTAGTAGGGGCACCATAGATATTGTATATTGTTTGGAAAGGGAGAAAGAGGGGGACGGCCACTATAGAGAGTATTCACTCTCTCTTCTCTCATTAGTTCATTCCATTAGAGATCACCAATTGTGTTATTTTCCAAATTGACTCATCCCTCCACCAAATTCAACCCAATTCACACACATTCTCTCTCAATTGTATCATCTAAGAAGCATTGGAGCTTGTATTGTAAGAAGCACTTGAAGGAGGGGAATTGACAATGAGTTTATGTCCCAATTGTGTCCATTGAGCATTTTTTTAGAATCCATCTCATAATAGGTAAATTCTAAATCCTAATTCTGAATCCACCCATAATTTAGAATCTAATTCATACATTTAACCATTAGGAATCATCCATTGGCTTAAGGCTACCCATAGGATCAAGAACTAGGTTTATATGACTTGTATTATTGATTCTACATGGTAATTTGTGTCCAATTAGGAGAAATTCTGAGATTGACACACAAGTGTGTATCATGAGACTAATTAGATCTAATTAGACTTAGATCGGGATTGTGGGACTAGTGTCGTGTCAATAATTTGATACTAGTTGGGCGTGTCATGATATTTTTTTACACGAGGTGATTTAGGATTTCGTCCTTCGACAAGGGGGTCAACACACGTCATATTTTGCCATGTGCACATAAATGAGTAGCTAGCACTTTATATTGCTTCTAATTATGGTTTTAGACTTGTTCATATCATTTGTGGTGCATTGAGTAGTGATTTGAGAGAGTGTTAAGGGCGTATCACAAGGGTATCATAGATCTAGTTTGATACGGGGTGATACACTCCTTGTGTTTGTATAATTGCTTGCGAGTATATTTGAATCCTAGCTAGTGTTGTTGCTCTTATTTAATTATTGTATTGATGATATATATAAGTATATATCCTCTTTATTATATGTGTTCATATGTATATAAATAAGGATGAGACTTATATGTATTTATAGTGATATATATAGTAGTCTTAGTATCTTTATTGTACCAGTTAGTAGTAGAGTAGGGGGACTGTCAGGTACTTGTGAGTGCTTGTATTGATTATCGGGCAATGGGACATTATGGTGGCTTAATGGCTACTTGGTAACAGTAATAGGGGTTCAACAGTCAATCATGTGAGCCAACACAGTAGCAGTTATTGTTTTGGTTGGTCTGTTGCATTGTAACATGAGGAGCGGTTCGGTTTTGGCCATATTTGGCAGCAGAGGTCTAAACAGATGAAGAGCAACACAACAATGAGAGAAACATCAATGCAGGAAGGGGGGATGAACACAGCAATGTGTTAGCAATATATAGGTATCAGTTAGTGTATTAAAAAGTCAGTATTAGTTGTTCATTAGTTAGTGTATTGTTAATAGTAACATAAGTTAGTGAGTTAATCGTTAGTATATATAAATGTATGTTAGTTATAAGTTAGTACAGTTAGATAATTTTGGCAAGTTAATGCATATGTATTAGTTAGTAAGTTATTAGATAGTATATTGTTAGTTAAGTTAGTAAATTAGTATATGGTTATATATAAGTTAATGTGTTTGATAGTAGTAGTGTATTTTAGGTATTGGTTAGTATGAATTTTGATACTAGTTTAGTTTACCTTGAGATACACCAAGATAATGCTAAGGTATTGGTCATATCTTTGGATGTTGGTATTGGGTATCAAGAGGGTAGATAGATATTGACACCAAGATGGGTCAAAGCCAAGGTAGTCAATACTAAGTTAGTGTTATCTAAGGGATAACTAGTGTTATATATATAAGGTACTATGTATTGGTACTTAGTAGTTTTGATACTCTGGTATCTTATAATAGCTAATATACCCTAGATAAGCAAGGTATGGACCTAATAACCTAGGTATAGACTCATACAACCTAGAAATAGCTAGTTTGACCCTAAAAGTCAATATTTGGCCTAGTTTGACCTAGTTGGTCTAAGTGTGACCTAGTATGGACCTAAAGAAATCATATTTAGTGTATTTATCGCTCATTTATCATTATTTACATCTATTGACATGATATTTCATATATAGGTTTGTGTGACACCAGCTCGGATACCTAGTTTTACTATTTGCTAAGGACCACATGCGAGTAAATTATCTAATATTTTTCTTATTTGATAGCCTCTATGTTTCATGTATTTAATATTGAGATATTTGATTCTTGACATGATAGTTTAACAGATTAGTATACGTGAATCTTGGTCTTGAGATGTGTCACTACCATATTTTCTAGAAAAGGGTATTTTGGTCATTTCATAATTAATTAAATATTTTGCATGTTGAATATTTATTTATTATATTATTTATTTATTGTTAGATGTTAGATTTTGTTTTGACTTATGTTAGTTGACCTAACTAGTTTAGATTAGATCCATGGAACAATATTTAATTCTAGTTAGAATTGAACCCAATAATAAGCCCAATCATTAGGAGGATGATTAATTAAGTTAAACCAATTAGACTAGAACCTTCCTTCCTTAATTATTTCTTCATAAGAAGCTCCAAGGGGTATTTTAGATATTATATAGTAGCTTGAGGAAAGGAAAAGAGGGACCGGCCTATATTTAAATGGAGAAAAATTTCTCTCTTTGTTTTTTATTTCCAATCTAGATCTAGAATTTTCTCTTCCAAATTTCTTTATTTTCACATCAAATTTTACCCAAATTTCTTCCTAATTCCTTCCAAAATCATTATTGGAGGCTATTAGAGCAAGGATCTAGAAGGAGGAAGCAAGGATCTATAAGGAGGAAGCAAGGATCTAAAAGTTGGAAGCTCTTTTCACTCAATTTGGAGATTTTATTGGAAATCCATCTCCAAATAGATATAATTCAGTTTTTTCATTCTAATTAGACTCTAAATATGTATTTTAATCATTAGAAACCACCCCATATGCTAAGACTACCCATAAGAATTGGAATTAGGTTCATAGGAGGCCTATGGAGAAAGTTTTGGGGTATTTTGTATCAATTTTAGGGGAATTCCGAGATTGACACATCTTGTGTTTGCCAATAGGTCAATTAGACCAAATTGACATGTGTTTGGTTGTGTGAGACTAGTGTCGTGTCCACAATAGGATACATGTAGGCCGTATTTCGATAATTTGGCGATACAGGTTGATTTGAAGATTTTCTTCTGACACGGGAGTTTGAGCATATCACATTTTGACACAGAGACGTAGTTGAGTAGCTAGCTCTTTGTATTATTTATAATTATGATTTTAGACTTGCTCATGTCCTTCAGGTTAAATTTGGTGGTGTGGTGGACTCGTATCGCAAGCGTATCATAGATTGAGTGTGATACAGATGCGGTGCACTCCACGTGTTTAATTTTTTGCATTTTAAATCAATTGTCTTGATTATAGATATTATAATTATAATTGTTATATGATATATATGTATATATATATTTTATGTGTATGTTTTATATTTCTTTGTGATGTGTTTGGTGGTCATTGGATTATAGGAGAGTTTATGTGCATCATTAGTGTGGGTATGTAGTAGTAGTGTATATATATATATATATATATATATATATATATATATATATATAGAGGATAAGGGAGGTGAGATGGCACCTCACTCTAAAAACTAAGGTGGCGGTGACGTGCCACAATCTCAACCACACAAACGAGAGGAGGGGGTTAAGCGCAAATTGCCAATTATGAAATGTGTGGTTGGGATTGTGCCACGTCACCGCCACCTTAGTTTTTAGAGTGAGGTGCCATCTCACCTCCCTTATCCTCTATATATATATATGTATGTGTGTGTGTGTATGTATGTTCTAAAATTCTTGTTGATGTGTTGGTGATCATGGGAGAGTAGGAGTTCATGTGCATCTCTAGTATGGTTATATGTGTATATATTTATAGTGATATTATAGTTATATGTTTATATATTTATAGTGTTATATATATATATATGGTATATATATATATATATCTGTGTGTGTGTATGTGTGTGTGTGTGTGTGAGCTTGAGAGGAGAAGAAATAATGGAAAACGGAAAAGAAAATAGTGAAAAAAAGTCAAAAAAGCAGTCAAAAGCAGTCAAAAGCAGCAGAAAATAAGAAGTAAAAAGCTGCAGAAAATAAGCAGCAAATGCAGCAGTGAAAAGTAGTGAAGCAGTAACAGCCATAAGCAACAGCAGAAGTAGCAAGCTGAAACAGCAGGAAGCAGCAGCAGATGCAACGATAAGCTGCAGAAAGCTATAGTAAGCAGTGCTTAATGTTATATATATTGATAAGTTAGTATATATATTGATAAGTTAGTAATATATATATTGATAAGTTAGTGTATATATTGATAAGTTAGTGTATATATTGATGAGTTAGTTGTATATATTGATAAGTTAGTTATATATATTGATAAGTCAGTAAGTTATGTATATATTTGGTATAAGCAATAGTTAGCATTGGTTAGTATTATTTCTAGATTACCTTGTGATACTAAGGTAATGAGAGTTGAGGTATCTTGGGTACGGGTACTGAATATCCGTAGGGGTATGCTAGTATGTTAGTATTATATAAATTAGTTAGTTAATCGGTGTATATATATATATATATATATATATATATATATATATATATATATATATATATATATATATATATATATATATATATAAGTTTAGTATAGCATAGTTATGAGTAAAAATGCATGTTAGTGTATATATAGTTATATCTAATGACTAGATATATGACCAATGTATTGGGTATTACCTTGAGATTTTAGTCAAGGTAAATGGGGTATCTCGAGGTAAAGGGTAAACATATTATCTTAGTATAGTTAGTAGCTAATATTGTTATAAGTTATGAGTTTAATTGCATATTGTGTATAGTGAGGTATGTATGGTTAGCTAGTTAATTTTAGATATTGGATTACCTTGTGATACCAAGGTAATGTCAAGGTTTTGGTTTACACTCAAAGTATTGGGTTTGTGTATCAAGATGGGTGTGTAGGTGGTGAAATACCGCTTTTGGCTCAAAGCCAAAGTATCCACTTAGCATTAGTTAGCTAGGAGTACTATATATTTTGTCTTATATATATATATTATTATATTTTTATATCTAATAAATTACGTATCATATGATACGGTATTTTGTTGGTTTTTTAGTATCCTAACATAGCTGGTATGGCCTAGATACATAGTATATGGACCTAATATCCTAGAGAGGGACTCATACCACCTAGAAATAGCTAGTTTGACTATGTTCGACTAGTTTGACCTAAAGTTGACCTAGTTTGACTATTTTGACTTAGAAATGGCTTTATGACCTAGAATAAAACTAGTTTAACTTATTTTCGTTCAAAAACCTTGTATTAATGCAATATTCCATATATAGGTCTGTGTGACACCAGTTCGGACACCGATTTAAATTATTTGCTCTGGACCACAGACGAGTACATTCTTTGATAGTTTTTATTATTTAATTACTACTATAATTGAAGTATTTAGAAATGTTACTTATGATTCTTGACATGATGGTACACGGATTGATATTGTTATTGGATTGTCAGTAATGAGATGTTACCTTGATTATTGAGATGGTATTAAATACTGCTCCTTGTTGGTATTAGATAACATTGAATATTATAGGTTAAACATTGGATACATTGGCTAGTAACGTGTCATGATTCGATTCATCGTATCAGTCGGGGTAGGGAAAATACCAATTAAATATATTATCAAGAACTATCGGCTAGTAGTATAATCATTGTTTACTAACTAATCATATACTTCACGTATGGTTGAGTTAGCTCCTTAGTGTAATCATTGAATATCCCAAGCCGATCATATATTTAGTTAGTATCTCAAACACATAGTATATTATAGATTCTATTTTTAGTTTGTAGATTAACTTGTTCTATTTCTGACATTACAGTTCATCTCCTTCATTCTTGTACGCATTAATTTATATTTCAGTTGCTAGTATTGCCAGTTCCTTCATTATTCTCAGATCATTAGTTATATTCTCATCGTATATAGCATCCTCTATTTTACTGTTATATAGTTTCTATCAATTAATTGGAATTGCTATTGGGTTGTACTTTACTCCATTCCTGACTGGATAATATTTTTCAAAGGATCCAAGAGATTGGTGTCCGATGTACTACAGATCTCGACCTATAGATGGTGCAGACATGGACCCACTAGTTTTAGAGTGACTGCCGGAAGATCTAGCCAGAATCTCTAGTTATCATAGTTAGTTTCTTTAGCATTTTGGTACCAAATTTATTTCCGGCGTATATTTGAGACTTGGATATTGTTTCTATTTGTTGTTGTTATTTTTAGACTGCATAGTTATGTTAGACTTATTTGATATCTTATCGTGCTATAGATTTATGATTGAGTATTATGTTTCTTGGAGTTTAGTGCCCTCCTTCTTGGAGTTGAGATATTATATATTATTATGAGATGATTAGATAGTATAGTCGACATATACAGCATTCTACCTCCGATGTTGCTGTGTAGGCTAGACGTACCCACGTACTCGTGTCCTTCACCGGATGCGGATCATGACACATGTTTGTGGCGGCCCATGCAGGTCAAGCTTCGCAACTAGTATAAAATCTTCGTAGTATGATGACTTAGTTGTACTATTGCGAGCCTGCGATAGGATATAGGATATAAGACACTAGGATGAGAGAGGGATACTCAATCATAACTAGGAACTCTAATCTGATTTAAAATTGCTACTTTTGATTCATTCTGAATGATTAGAATATTGTTGTCCTTCCTTGATAATATCTTATCTTATGTCAAATTAATCTATTTTGTTTCGATCTATCTTCAGGATGCCGTCGATGACCAGATCCTATCGATCGGGAGCAGTTTCTGCGTGGTCTGCCACCTCTCAATCTCCCATTCAGACAGTAGGGGTTGTACCTCCTACGATATCAGTTCACGTAGGAGTCTTGGCTGTCTTTGGGGGTTCTCCTTCACCTATTCCGAGGACTACCCCAGTTGCTTCGGAGGGACTTCTACCACCTCCATTGTCAGGAGATACCGCACCGATGGTTGCACTGTTTAGAGAGATGATGGAGGTACAGAGGGCACAGATAGGGGCCCAGCATATGCAGTAAAATATGATACAACAGAGTATAAAAAATGCCCATCAGGTAGCTATTACAGCAGTTCAGAGAGGGGCTCCTCCACAGCCACAGGATGTTCAGCTCGAGCCAGGCAACATTCCAAATTTTAAGAAGCTAGAGCCTCGATTTTTTAAGGGGACAGAGGGTATAGTCTATGATGACGATTGGCTCGAGGATATCGAGCGTCTCATGAGGGCGTCTCATCTTATTGAGGATCTGAAGGTTAAGGCTGTAAGACTTCAACTGTTTGACGTTGTCCGCACTTCGTTCAGGAATGAGCTACTACTTACTGAGGCGAGGCGATCTTGGGAGGTGTTCAAGGACCTCTTTAAGAAGAAGTTATTTACTCGGACGGACATATTGGACTTAGGAAGGCAGTTTGAGAGCCTTACACAGGGGAGTATGTATGTAGAGGAGTACGCCGCAGAGTTTGGGAGGTTGAGCCAATTTATGGAGTACTTGGTGAGGGAGCCAGAAATTCGGGCTATCCGTTTTTGCGAGGGTCTGAATTGTGAAGTGAAGATCCTTATTCCATCTTTCTATGAGATGTATCTTGAGATACTTGCGGAGGCACGCAAGATCGAGCGAGAGTGAAACTTGAAGACGTAGAGGGACCGTGATATGTTTGGTGGAGCCAGTAGCAGTGCGGGACCGGCGAAGAGGCTGCAGTTCCAGCAGCAGTATCAGGGGGCTTATCACCTCCAACAACAACAGTTTTTCGTACAGTTCGTAGCTTATCAGCAGCAATATCAGATGTAGAAACCAATTGTTACCCCAGTACAAGCTCTAGTACACCGGATGCTACAACAGCCTCAAAGACAGGTGCAACAGGCTCCTCAATGAACCTATTGTAAGAGGACTTTGCATACTTGGGAGATGTGCCGGAAGAGACTTGGAGCGTGATTACATTATGGATCAACAGAGTACATGGTGAAGGATTGTCTCTGGACCATTTATCGTCCAGGCCAGGGTACAGATCGAGGGTAGAAAGGTGGAGCTAGGCCACCTGTAGTACCGCTGATCGCTCATGACCCACAGAGGGAGCTACATCGGTAGGGCGGAGAATTTGTGATGATGGTCGATAAGACCAATACTACAGGTGATGGGTTGGCCAGTTCTGTTCTTTCTTTCTGTTTCTTCCATATATTTTGATTGATTACTTTTTTAGTACCTTTTGGATGCTTGTGTTATATAGTTAGTATAGCTAATAGAATACCATGACAGAGACAACAATAATAAGACAGACGGAGACCATGACCATGAATGTTGTTCTTTGTAGAGGACTGTTCTTTGTGTGATTTTAGATAAGTCATTCTTGGACTATGATTGCTGGTGGTTTAACCTAGAAGGAGTACGATCACCCTTAAATTTTGAGGATAAAATTATTTTAAGGGGGTATACTTGTCACTACCATATTTTCTAGGAAAGGATATTTTGGTTATTTTATAATTAATTAAATATTATGCATATTGAATATTTATTTATTATATTATTTATTTATTGTTAGATGTTAGATTTGATTTTAGATTTGTGTTAGTCGACCTAACCAGTTTAGATTAGATCCATTGACCAACATTTAATTCTAGTTTGAATTGAGCCCAATAATAAGCACAATCATTAGGAGGATGGTTAATTAAGTTAAACCAATTAGACTAGAACCTTCCTTCCTTAATTATTTCTTTATGAGAAGCCCCAAGGGGTATTTTAGACATTACATAGTAGCTTGAGGAAGGGAAAATAGGGGCCGACCTATATCTAAATGGAGAAAAATTTCTCTCTCTTCATTTTTTATTTTTAATCTAGATCTAGAATTTTCTCTTCCAAATTTCTTCATTGCCACATCAAATTTTACCCAAATTTATTTCCAATTCCTTGCCAAATCATCATTGGAGGCTATTTGAGCAAGGATCTACAAGGAGGAAGCAAGGATCTACAAGGAGGAGCAAGGATCTACAAAATTGAGGATCTTTTTACTCAATTTGGAGATTTCATTGGCTGCCGCCTCGACTTGCCCGGACTCTCCGTCTTTCTTGCAAGACCCATTCGGATAAGGGCAAACTCCCATCTCCCAATAGGTATAATTCAGTTTTTTTTCTCTAATTAGACTATAAATCTATATTTTAATCATTAGGGACCGCTCCATATCCTAAGGCTACCCATAGGAATTGTAATTAGGTTCATAGGAAGACTATGGAGAAAGTTATGTGGTATTTTGTGTCAATTTTGGAAGAATTCTGAGATTGACACATCTTGTATTTGCCAATAGGTCAATTAAACCAAATTGACATGTGTTTGGTTGTGTGAGACTAGTGCCTTATCCACAATTGGATACGTGTAGGCCGTATCCCGACAATTTAGCAATAGAGGTTGATTTGGGAGTTTTCTTCTGACACGGGAGTTTGAGCATGTCATATTTTGACACGGACACGTAGTTGAGTAGCTAGCTCTTCGTATTGTTCATAATTATAATTTTAGACTTGTTCGTGTCCTTCGGGATATATTTGGTCGTGTGGTGGACTCGTATCGCAAGCGTTTCATAGATTGAGTGTGATACGGGTGCGGTGCACTCCATGTGTTTGATTATTTGTCTTTTAATTCAATTGTCTTGATTATAAATATTATAGATATTGTAATTATAATTATTATATGATATATATATATAAATATATATTTTATGTATATGTTTTATATTTTTTTGTGATGTGTTGGTGGTCATTGGAGAGTAGGAGAGTTCATGTGCATCATTTGTGTAGGTATGTGGTAGTATATATATATAAAGGGATATAGATATATGTATTTATGTATGTATGTATGTATGTGTGTGTAATACACACACATACATACATACATACATACATCTATATATCTATATCCCTATATATATATATATATATATATATATATATATATATATATATATATATATATATGTGTGTGTGTGTGTGTGTGTGTGTGTGTGTGTGTGTGTGTGTGTGTGTGTGAGTGTGTATGTGTGTACAAATATATATATATATATATATATATATATATATATATATATATATATATATGAGCTTGAGGGAACAAGAAACAATGGAAAACATAAAAGAAAACTGTAAAAAAATCGTGAAGAAAGTAGTCAAAAAGCAGCAGAAAATAAGCAGTCAAAAGTAGCAGAAATTAAGCAGCAAAAGCAGCAGCAAAAAGCAGTAAAGCAGCAGCAACCATAAGAAGCAGCAAGCTGAAGCAGTTGGAAGCAGTAGATAAGCAGCAGCAGAAGCAACGATAATCTGCAGTAAGCTACAGTAACCTGTAGTAAGCAGTGCTTAATGTTATATATATTGATAAGTTAGTATATATATATTGATAAGTTAGTGTATATATTGATAAGTTAGTGTATATATTGATGAGTTAGTTGTATATATTGATAAGTTAGTTTTATATATTGATAAGTTTGTAAGTTATGTATATATTTAGTAAGTTAAGTGTACATATATGAGTTAGTTATATATATTTATAAGTTAGTAAGTTATGAATATATTTAGTAACTTAAGTATATATATATGAGATATATATATACATAAGCAATAGTTAGCATTGTTTAGTATTATTTCTAGATTACCATGTGATACCAAGGTAATGAGAGTTGAGGTATCTTGGTTACGGGTATTGAATATCCGAAGGGGTACGCTAGTATGTTAGTATTATATAAGTTAGTTAGTTAATCGGTGTGTATATGTATATATATATATATATATATATATATATATATATATATATATATATATATATATATGTTAGTTTAGTATAGCATAGTTATGAGTAAAAATGCATGTTAGTGTATATATAGTTATATCTAATGACTAGATATATGACCAATGTATTGGGTATTACCTTGAGATTTTAGTCAAGGTAAATGGGGTATCTCGAGGTAAAGGTTAAACTTAGTGTCTTAGTATAGTTAGTAGCTAGTATTATTATAAGTTATGAGTTTAATTTCATGTTAGTATATAGTGAGGTATGTATGGTTAGTTAGTTAATGTTAGATATTTGATTACCTTGTGATACCAAGTTAATGTCATGGCATTGATTTATACTCAAGGTATTGGGTTTGTGTATCAAGATGGGTGTGTAGGTGGTGAGATACCGCTTTTGGCTCAAAGCCATGGTATCCACTTAGCATTAGTTAGCTCGGAGTACTATATATTTTGTCTTGTATATATATATATTATTGCATTTTTATATCCAATAAATTACTTATCTTATGATACGGTATTTTATTGGTTTCCTAGTATCCTAACCTAGCTGGTATGGCCTAGATACATAGTGTATAGACCCAATATCCTAGAGATGGACGCATACCACCTAGAAATAGCTAGTTTGACCAAGTTTGACCTAAAGTTGACCAAGTTTGACTATTTTGACTTAGAAATGGCTTTATGACCTAGAATTGAACTAGTTTAACTTATTTTCATTCCAAAACCATGTATTAATACAATATTCTATATATACGTCTGTGTGACACCAGTTTTGGACACCGATTTGCATTATTTGCTTTGTACCACAAGCGAGTACATTCTCTGATAGTTTCTATTATTTGATTACTACTATAATTCAAGTATTTAGAAATATTACTTATGATTCTTGATACAATGATACACGTATTGGTATTATTATTGGATCGTCAGTCATGAGATGTTACATTGATTATTGAGATGGTATCGAATAAGGCTCCTTGTTTGTATTAGATAACATTGAATATTATTGTTAAAAATTGGATATATTGGATAGTAACGTGTCATGATTCGATCCATCGTATCAGTCGGGGCAGGAGAAATACCAATTAAATATGTGATCAAGAACTATAGACTAGTATTGTAATCATTGGTTACTAACTAATCATTTACTTCACGTATGGTTGAGTTAACTCCTTAGTATAATCATTAAAGATCCCAAGTCGATCACATATTTAGTTAGTATATTGTAGATTCCATTTTTAGTTCATAGATTATCATGTTCTATTTTTGACATTATAGTCCATCTCTTTTATTCTTGTACGTATTGATTTATATTTCAGTTGCTAGTATTGCCAGTTCCTTCATTGTTCTTAGATCATCAGTTATATTCTCATCGTATATAGAATCATCTATTTTACTGTGTTATAGTTTTTGTCAATTAATTGGAACTGCTATTGGGTTGTACTTTATTCTATTCCTGACTGGATATCATTTTTTAGTTGATCCAGGAGATTGGTGTCCGACGTACTACGGACCTCGACCTATAGATGATGCAGGCATGGACCCACTAATTTTGGAGTGAATGTCGAGAGATCTAGCCAGAATCTCTAGTTATTATAGTTAGTTTCTTTATCATTTTGGTACCCGGATTTATTTTTGACATATATTTGAGACTTGGATATTATTTCTATTTGTTATTATTATTTTTAGACTGCATAGTTATGTTAGACTTCTTTGATATCTTATCGTGCAATAGATTTAGGATTGAGTATTGTGTGCTTTAAGTTTAGTGCACTCCTTCTTGGAGTTGAGATATTATTGGTAGATTATATATTATTATGAGATGATTAGATTGTATAGTCGACATAGACAGCGTTCAACCGCCGAAGCTGTGGTGTAGGCTGGACGTACCCATGTACTCGTGCCCTTCACCGGGTGTGGATCGTGATAAAATATTATTATGGTAGTTACTCATTGATTATCGTGTCGTGCTTAATGATTACTTAGTGATTACCGTGATATCTTAGTTATTATATAGGCCGTGATCATAGTACATGATATTATAGACCGTGTAGTGTGATATACGTATTATAATGTGTCGTGATTTGGATCCATGTACTAGTCGGGGGTTGAAAAAGTATTAATGGATATGTGGTCATACCTTATAGCCCATGATTTAGTGTATCCCGTGATAGTTAGCAAATCATACAACTCATGTGTGATCACGCAAGCTCACCTTTTATATATAGCCCGTGTTAGGCCCAAGCTGATCACATTATCTTACTAATATTTCAAGACATATTTATATATTATTTTCTTTATTCCAATTTATTATATTATTGTTTCTCACCATATTGTTCTCAGTTCTTGCCATTATTTACCATGATACTTCTTCTCATGATACATGCTATTTCAGTTACTTATATCATTTATTTTTATTGCTGTTGATGTTTCATAGTTTTTGTCAATTATTGGAACAGCTATTGGGGTTGTACTTCGCTCCAATCCTGACTGGATATTTTTTTAGATAATTTATTAGAGGAATGGTGTCCTACGTACTATGGGCCACAGGATGGCGAGCTAGTTGAGATAGCACATATAGAGCCTATTGAGTTAGTACCAGCAGTTGATGAGACTTAGCTAGTTCCTTTAAATTGTATATGTCAGTTAGACTTTGGTATTGTATTATTATTTGATGTGTTGTGTTGATATTAGACTTGGACTTATAATGTATTATGACATTATTCTTTTCTTTTATTCTATATCGTGCCATATCTTCCTCTAGTTTATTATTGTAATTGAGTATTATTTACCATTATCATATTGTCCTCCATCTGGGAGTTAAGATATCTTGACAGATACATTATATATATTGGGTGAGATATTTAAAAAGTATTGTTAACCCAGACAGTGTTCTACCGTCGATGCTGTGGCATAGGCTGGATGTACCCACGTACTCGGGCCCTTACACCGGGTGCGGGTCATGACAATTTAGCTATTATGGTAGAGGTTATGCGTATATATTAATACTAAATTATATAAAGATGTCTAGATATGGAGTTTTGGGTACTAAGGTAAGTATTACAGTTTAGTACTAAGCTAAAATAAGTAATAAAGATTACTAATATAATTATTAACTAGTATCTATATATACTTTAGTTATATTAGCTAGTATAGCTGATACCTACTAGTTATGAACCTATAAGCTAGGTATGGACCTAATATCAAGGTATTGGCCTAGTTTGACTTAGTTTGACTATTATGACCTAGAAATGGCCTAGAAATGGCCTAGAAAATCATATTTAGTGTATTTAGCTCATTTACCACCTCTTTACACCCAAATAACACGATATTCATATATAGGTGTGTGACTCCAGCTCGGACACCGAATAATACCATTTGCTCAAGACCAGAGGCAAGTATATTCTTTGATTGTTTCCTTATTTGATAGTCTCTATGTTAGATGTATTTAGTATTGAGATATTTGATTCCTGATATGATGTTACATGAATTGATATACGTGGATCCTTATCATAAGATATTATTATTGTGATTACTCAGTGATTGTCGTATCGTGCTTCATGATTACTCAGTGAATATAATAATGTCCTTGTGATTATATAGACCGTGATCATAGTACATGATATTATAGACCATACATTATAATATACATATTATAACGTGCCGTGATTTGGATCCGTATACTAGTCATGGGTTGAAAAAGTATTAGTGGATATGTGATCCTACCTTATAGCCCATAATTTAGTATAGCACATGATTGCTAGCAGATCATGCAACTTACGTATGATCACGCTAGCTCCCCTTTTATTTATAGCCCATGTTAGGCCCAAGCCGATCATATTATCTTACTAATATTTCAAAGCATATTTTATTATTATATTTTCTTTATTCTAGTTTATTATATTGATGTTCCTCACCATATTATTCTAAGTTTATTTCTATTACTTACCATGATACTCCTTCTTGTGATATTTTATAGTTCAGTTATTTCCATCATTTATTTCTATTACTATTATTGTTTTATAGTTTATGTCAATTATTGGAACTGCTACTGGATTGTACTTCACTCCAATCCTGATTGGATCTATTTTTTAGATAATTCATTAGAGGACTGGTGTCCGATGCACTACGGGCCACAGGATGGCGACCCAGTTAAAATAGTACCCTTAGAGCCTATTGAGATATTACCAGCAGTCGAGGAGACTTGGCTATTTTATTTATGATATTGTATTTGTCTTATTTTAGACATTATAGCATATATTATATTTGAGATCATTGAGTTATGATTAGACTATAGGACTGAACT
Source organism: Iris macrosiphon (assembly GCA_036927795.1). Classification (NCBI taxonomy): domain Eukaryota; kingdom Viridiplantae; phylum Streptophyta; class Magnoliopsida; order Asparagales; family Iridaceae; genus Iris; species Iris macrosiphon. The sequence continues at coordinate 57,208,776 of JAYESA010000008.1, forward strand.
TGGATTATATTGTGACTCAGTATTTCATTCTTTCTATTCCATATCATGCCATATCTTCCTTTAATTTTATATTGTGATTGATTATTGATTACCATTATCATATTATCATTTGTCCTCTATTGGGGAGTTAAGATATCTTGACAAGTATATTATATATACTGTATAAGAAATTTAGATAGTATTGTTGACCTAGACAGCGTTCTACCACCGATGCTGCGGCATAGGCTGGACGTACCCACGTACTCATGCCCCTGCACCGGGTGCGGGTCGTGACAAGTCTCATGCAACCAAATAAATAATATGCCAGCAAGAAATAATACACTCTCAATATATATACTTGGAACGGGGAGTGATAGGGCACATCTACAAGACAAAGCTACATAGCTAAGACCATGCACCTCAGCTATGATGAGTCCGTTCATGCTTTAGATATGGTAGGATTCATCCATGCAACGGACCATAAAAAGAGTAAAGAAAAACAGTATAGGCAGATTCAAATTGGAAGAAGAGGCACAAAGGCCCACAGCGAAGGACCTCGACCGCCCTTACCTTTGACTGATCCCCTTATATCTTCGTGCATTGGATCTTCAATGAGCGGCTCGACTACAGCTTCACCCACCTTCACTTTTTCCTTCCCTTTGCCTTTGGGAGCCCTGAAAGTCGAAGAAGGCCGAGGATAGAAGAGATCAAAGAGAAGAAGAAGAAAGAGCACAACAGCCGGAAAGGTAATGCTTTCTTTCCTATTTCTTTAGAAACCCTTATATAGGGATCAGACACACAGTGGCGGTTGGTGCTTCAGTTTTCGTAGTTGAAAGGCGATACTTCTGAGATGAGACCCCTAGAAACAATAAGTCATAATTCTCGACTTGACAGTCTCTCAGTAATAATGTGCCATATAACTCGTTACATCGAAGAGTCAGTTACGCCAAGTCAAGTGGCCACACCCGCTGCATCGAACTAAGTATCCATATCTGATGCTCCAGGTGAACAGATGTGCCTAATAGAAGGATGCTTCACAGATGCCCCCCAACAACTAAAATGCCAGACAGTTTGATGCGCCAAGGAGAAAAGTAATCCACGGATGAGCCAAACATAGGGAGGTTCCACACGTGTGCCAAAGCAATTCATGCACCAATATCCTCCATGCTTCTGTTCAAAGTATTCTAAACTTAAAAAACTTACAAATTTTAAGTTTAAAAATTTTGAAGGGGGACTTGTAGAAGCATGGAAAATCAACCCCATGCGCCTAAGTGATCTAGCCTATGCGCCTCAGTGGTCCAACCCTATTTGCCTCAGTAATCCAGTCCTATGCACCTTAGTGAGCTAGCCCTATGCGCCAACAGTCTAAAAAAATTTTCATGTGCCCGCAGTACCATATGCCACTAATATCTTAGTGTTCCCATGTGCCCGTAGTTCCATGCTCCACTAATACCTTAGTATTCCCATGTGCCCCTAGTGCCATATGCCACTAGTATCTTAGTATTACCATGTGTCGAGCAGTGCCATGTGCTACTAGTATCTTAGTGTTACCATGTGCCGAGCAGTACCATGTGCCACTATCATTTTGTTAATTTTTAAGCACCAGGTGGACGTACTCCCAAGGTGCAATTAAAGTAAACAATAACACGTGTCACGAGTGTTATGGGCATCAGTAACCCCAAATCTCGAGCGACCACATGGCAACTTATGACAGCATATGCCGCTAATTGCAACAAGAGCCACCATATGGCAGCATAAGAGGAAGGAGAAGAAGGAGAGTCGAGTTATAAATAGTAGGCATTTTCTACATGAAAAAGAGGCATCCGCATCTACACGTAAAGGAGAACCAGTGCCACTGTCGCGGGAAGGAGAAGAAGGAGCGTCGAATCCTCGTCACCCCCTTGGTCCCGGATCATCAACGGTATAAAGGAGCCACTTTAGTGCTCAATCTCCACCATTACACTTGTCCAGGTAATCTTTTTTTATACTTAGATCATCTTGTAATAGGGATTTTTTTGTACTCTTTGTCAGTTCGTAATAAATAAAAATTTTACACCCTTCATAAAAAACCTTTATTTTTGCGATGTCAACAAGATGGATGTAACAAGATACAAAAAGTATATGTCATAATATAAATACTGAATAAACAAAAGGCCAAACTAACTATTAATGTGAATGCACTTTAAAGACAACCTTGGTGTGTATGGGTAGGTAAAATAAGTATAAAGCGTATCGTTGAGCCAAAAGCTGAATATATACACTAGCATATCTCTCGGCCATTCCTAGCACGCAGCTAGTGACCACTGTCGGATATATCTACTACAATTTATGTATCCAATGAAAATTGATAAAGGTACGCGATGAAAAAGGTTTAGAAGAGTTTTACCTAGCATTTTGGAGTGTGCGACTCGATCTTTGCACGTTTTGTCCTTGCAGCACATAATCTGGACACTTCGTCGTGTGACAGCGATTAGGGGTTATAAAACATGAAGAAAAATTATAAAAAATATATGTGGAGGAAAGGTAAGAGGTAGAGTATGAGAGTAGTGAATGATTTGAAGGTTTTACCTATTATTTTGAAGGTGCAACGTGCTGTAGAAGTCGTCCAATTCTAGGAGACTTCCGGTGGTGTTTAGCATAAAGTATTCTAACTTTGGAGAGCTATTGGAAGGTGAAAATTGATAAAGTGAATGGAAATTGAGTGTAGGGTTGTAGGGGGTGAGATAACAGCATTGTTGCTAAAATTTAGGGGATTTGGAGTAGTGGAGAGGTGGTTTTAGCAACCAACAAATAGGTGGACAACACTTACTTGGCCACCTAGTATAGGTTCAGACATGCTACTGTCCACAACAACATATGGACATGGTTTGGATCTAATAAAGACTTGGTTTGGGTCCCTATTCACCCATGTAGGTGTGGACCAAGTTTAGGTTCATTTGGAGTTATTTTGGTTGGGTTTAACTAGCTAAATCTAACAACTAGTCCAATGTTACTAGGTTGAAATTAAACTTGTTCAAGTGCTCCTAAACTAGTCCATCGGTCATGACACACATCGAATTAGCTAAGGAATAACTCTTACATATAGTACTATATATATATATATATATATATATATATATATATATATATATATACACAAAACCATATATACAAGCAAAATAAAAAAACTAAATAAAACTTATACTAGCTACACGATCATGCTACATTCAACATTTAAAACTTGTAACAAAATATTATTTATAACACAAATACCTAAATTTTGGTAAGACGGATTTATAGTGTTGAATGTCCGTTGGGGAGGGTGGCAACGCAAGTCGGACGCTCAAGAAAACGCGGGCAACCTGCGTAGCTTGGGCTGCTTATTGTTGCAGCTGCGTTGATGAGGGAAGGTTTGGTCGGATGAAATGGACGACGATGGTCATTGACCCGCACAACATCAGCGGGGATGCCAGGCGGGGCAGGCTCTCAGTCGGGTCATGCTTGGTTGGTGAGGTACAACGGATCGTGCAAAGAAGCCTAGAGGAGGATCTCGGGAACCGAATGAATATGAACAGGAAGATACTATATGGATGAGGGAATGGATAGAAATTGTCGTTGTGTTAGAGAAAGATAGAGTTAGGGAAAGGAGATTGCTGGCAGCTGCTTTCTAATAGAATACTGCTTATAAAATGGCTAGGGTTTTTTTTACCCATCACTAGTTGGTAATATATAGGAAAAATAAAGGGGGTTAGGGAGGGCCCCGACAGACTGGGCTGGCCAGTTTACTAGAATGGATGGGTTGGAGGTTGGGCTCGGCAAATATAGAGACTCAGTTTTTGGTATTTATGAAGAATATAAAATCCCTTGTTGGACCTGGACTTGGTTAGTACGTACACACAGAGAAAAGAAAGGGAAGTATATATATGGTTTTAAGAAGGGAAATAAAAGTTTTAAGCTGAGAACAAAGAAGGTTTGGACTTAATATTGGATACATGCTTGATTTGGATAAGGTAGGGATTATAGCTTTAATAATAAGAATGAGGGGGTGGTCTACGATCCGGAGGTGAAGGGGAATGAGAACGAGGAGAAGGATATAGATGGTGTAGGTGAAGAAAATGGATCTGTGAGTATTTTTCTTTTAGTGCGAAATAAAATAATGAGGAAAGATATAAAAAGAGTATTAAAAATGAATTAACTAACAAATAAAATAAAACATATCTGAATTATACTTATGCTATGATATTATTATTTCAACCAATGTCAATATTACTGAGAAATTTCTTGATAGGAAAATCTCAACAGAAATAATAATAATTATTAAATTATAATAATAAAATTTTAAACCCTAATTATCAAGATTCAAATATATTTTTTGAAATGAAAATTAAATTAAGAATTACTAATTATAATTAAAAGAAATTTTTTGGGAGAAATCTTACATCTTACCTACCTTAAAAAAAAATTGTTCTCGAAATTAAAGTTAGCACAGGTAGCAAGGAAGGGTTCGGTGGTAGATTCCAAAAAGAGAAGACACGATTTTAAGACATAATTGTTGAGGCACAAAAATAATGATAATGAGGTTCAGAGTGTGTAAATTGGGAAGAAGGGCGAGGGTTTTGTTCACATGCACGATAAATCACTAGGGAAGCTATGAAAACTTATTGCCTATATAACAGGAGATAAGCAACCCAAAATAAAAGGACGCTAATTTGATTGAGGATAAAACTTCAACTTCTAAAAAATTGATAACTTCTCGAACTATGTTGATCCATTTGTCTGAAGAGAAACTCCAAGCAATCGATGCTTTGCACATCACATCTCTCACTGTGAATGATCAAGAAAGACACAAGTACTACCAATATAGACTAGGGCATGCATCTAACAAACACATGATGATATAATACTAGAATACACACTATATAGCAAGCTATGACAAAGTTAAATCTTACCCATATTTTCTACTCCTGGCGTCCGCGTCTCCTCAACTGCTATGGAAAAGGCAGGATCGTATCATCATGCTCGGGCCTGCCGTATGGCACGTCGGTACTGGTTTGCAAAAATTAGTCCTCTCGGATATCCTCCTGGTGCTAGTGGAATGTAAGCTTCATCTCCAAAGTATGGCATCGCGGGTGCAGGTAGAGCTGGTCTCTGAATGTGCTGAATCAGCATCTGAACTAGCTGGTGCATTATCGCTGGCCCACCATGGAACTTCGGATAAACCTAACTTCTTACAACAATCTCTCTAGACGTGGTCTGGCTTGTTGTAGAAATAGTATGTGGAGCACTCCTGAATCTGGTATGGAACGACTTTCTGAAGATGGTGAGTTTCAAGGTGCTTTGTCGATCCTTCTTGCAGTACTTGTTCTAGAGGTGCAGATGAAGATGGGCGCCTCTGGCAAGCTAACTCCTTTTTGTTGATGCGCTCCTGGCGTCGGGCGACGGTCATGATGGCAGAGTAGGAAGTAGGGGCGGTAGATGCCGCCAATCTCTATAGCTTGAAACTCAATATGTCATAGAACTTCTCGACCTTCTCTTCCTCCACCTGGATCAGTGAGGGAGTAAATTGGCTCAATCAAAGAAACTCTATATTGTATTATTCCACTAAAACACTCATTTGCATAAGATGAACAAATTTGTCTCGGAGCTTTGTACGAACAGTGGCTGGAATAAGCATCTCCATGAATAGTACGGATAACTGCTCCCATATTTAACCGGGTAATAATCGCTGCTCCTCGGTTTTCCATAAATGATATGCGATGCCAGTCAATTGCATCCTTACGGTAGTCATCCACTTCCCTCTAGGGAGCTCTGAAGCCTCCAATAAGTAATCAGTGTTGTCTAGCCAAGCAGATACCTCCATAGGGTCTTTTACGTTGGAGAAAGAGAGTAGTCACATCTTGAGAAATTCTGTGATAGAGCTAGCATATGGCTGACGGAATGGTGTTGCTGCTCTATCTAATACAGTCTCTAAGCTCTGCCTCAGCATCTCATCCTAGTGATGTTGTGCCTCCTGGTGATGTTGTTCCTACTATTGGGCTTATTGCTGGGCCAACTGCTGCGCCTACATCATGGCATAGAACATCTGGAATATCTGATAGCCGTCCATCTGTAGGAACTATGAAGGAAATGGCGGAAATGACATCTACGGAGCTGGATATATCGGGGCCTCTGGTGGATGCTGGTTATGAGGTAGAGTTCGGTCATCCCGTGGCTCGGGTGCATGCTAATACGTCTGGCCATTCAACATGGGTTGAGTCTTCGGTAGCTCTGTAATCTACTGATGTGTCTGACCCTCTTGCAGTCTCTGAGGTATCTTATCGGTAAGAAAAACCTCACCTTGAGAGGAATCTTCTGGAGTTAAGCATCTACTACAAAATTTATTTTTTTGTAACAAAGAATAATTGTTAGAATGGACAGAGAACAAATGGGATGCATCAAGTAGACAAGTTTGATATAAAAAAGAGATTTCAAGGCAATATTGAAGGGAAAATTGATGTGATCATAAACTTCCTAATCCTTTTTGTAGGCTCATATCGGTACAATAACGTAATCGAAGTGATAAATTGTACCTGCATGGGCCACCACAATAGATTATAAAACCCAAGTTGATAGGATATTCATTATTTTCATTCACCTATTGACATAGTAAATTTATAAAATAGGTTACATGAACTTGGATTTGGTATCGAACCCGTACCACCAACTTAGGACGACATGTGACTACATTCTTTGATTATTTTTAGTACATGTTAGTTATTATATTACATGTTTAGTGATGTTTTCTTGATTTTTGACATGCTTGTTACACAGAATAGTACCATATGGATCTTTAGTCATGATATTTTGTTTTCACCTTTTATCATATAGTTCTTGATTATTGTGCTCGTACTCTTATGTATTGTGATTTATGGTCGTGACTCAGATCCATGTGTATTAGTCGGGGCGGGGGAAGTACTAAGTTGATTTGCAATCAGACCATTTAGACCTTGTATTTGGACCTTGAGGATAGCTTAATCATATACCTCACGTATGGTTGAGCCAAATCCTAAATTAAACCGTGTGGCAGTAGTTACCCCAGTCGATCACATGTCGAAAAGATCAGTACTTCAACACAGTTAGATAGTTTAGTTTTCCTTGTTTCACCCTATACTTATCGTCATATGCAATATATTTACTAGTGATTACTGTTCTCTTCATTTGTCATGCCATGATTTCAGTCTTACTTATTCATTATGAATTCCATTGTTATTACTTATTTTTATAGTCTATGCCATGTATATGGAACTGCTTTCATTGAAATGTACTCGTTCTATTCCTGACTGGATAAACATTTTAGGTGAATATGATGAGGATGGGTACCCTACCTATTACGGACCATAAGATGGAGTTATAGCTAAGTCCGATTTTGACCTTCTGTAAAATCAGGGAGAGTTTCCAGTACAGACCCAGGCTGCGACTGTTTATAAGTTTAGTCTAGTTTAGATTTGATCTTTGGTAAGATTTGTCTTTAGGTATTTAAGACTCTTTAGATATTTGCTATTTGGATTTAAGTACTTATTTTGGAGATTTAGTTGAACTATGATTTGGAACTATCATTTCGCTTTGTATTTATTCTATCATATAATTATCTTCCTTAGAGCATGTGATTGAGTATTGATAATGATAGTGATTATAATCTTTCCTTCAGGAGTTGAGATATTATTGAATGAGTTATTGTATATATATTTGTGAGTATTATACAACGTTCTATCACCGACTCTGCTGTGTAGGTTGGTCGTGCCCATGGCTCATGCCCAAATTTTGGGTGCAGATCATGATAAGTTTTTATGGTAGCCCATTCAGGTCAGACTTCGCAACTATTGCGATATTTTAGTAGTACTTAGGACTAGAGTAATATTACGATCCCATAATAGGATATAGGATATTAGGAATAAGGAATACTCAATCACTACTAGGAATTCACTATGTTTGAATTTGCTAATTTTTATTCCCATACGAGTAATCAGATATCCTTCATGATTGTTGTCTTTCTTGAATAATACCCTATCTTGTGCCATATCGATAACTTCTTATTTTTTTTCCAACCTTTCAGAATATTACCAGGAATTAGAGCATGCCGTTCAAGAGCGAATGGTGCTCTTCCCACATGTCAAAAGGCCTTATCAGCTCCATCTGAGAGCGTTTCTCCTCCTCCGCTACTTCCTACTCAGGGAGGCATGCCCGCGAATGGGGCGCATCTGTATGAGTTCTTCCGAGGCATGATGGAGGTACAGAGGGCACAAGAAGAGGCCAGAGGGAGAAGTCATTGGTGATGCAAGCGGGCATAGAGAATACCCAATACGTTGCCTTGGCAACTATGGATATGGTTGCCTTATAACAACAACAACAGCCCGCTCGGCCAAAGGTGGGCATCATCTGGGACATCAAGAAGATCAACCAACGAAAGTTCAAGGGAACTGAAGGAATCCACTATGCTGATGAGTGGCTCAAGGACATTGAGGGAATCATACAATTTCCCAGATTCTATAGGACCTAAAGATTGAGTCTGTGGGCTTGTAGTTTCACGACATAGTCGTACTTGGTTCGGGAATGAGCCCTGGCTGGAAGATCCAGATTTGACCTGGGACAACTTCAAGTACCTCTTTAAGAGAAAGTTGTTACTTGTTGGGGCCAAGGGTGGTCTGGAGAAGCAATTTTAGAACCTGGTGCAGGGCAGTTTATCTATGGATGAGTATGTCGCAGAGTTTGGCAGGCTGAGCTATTTCTCTGAGTACATGGTCAGGGACCCTGAGGATCAAGCACGAAGATTCCGGCAGGGCTTGGCAAAGAAGATCAGAGTTCATATTGCTTCTTGAACCATAATTTTTTCAAGGATGGTAACAAAGGCTCAGAGGATTATGTGGACCTGGACATTAGGCCCAAGAGGGATCGTGAATCAGCTAGAGGTGGTAGTAACGTAGGACATAAAAAATATCTCTAGATTCAGCAGAGGACCTTCCAGCACTAGCAGCAGTACCCTGCCCCAGCTAGAGGACCATTCCAGCAGCCACAACAATGGCCTCAGAGGCAGATACACCAGGCCACAAATTTTACTCACTATAGGAAGACTAGACATGTCTGGGATGCCTGCAGGAAGAGGCTTAGAGTATATCTCTATTATGGATTCTCTATGCATCAGATATAGGATTTTCTCTTATCTCTTCATTATTCAGTTTATGGTATAGCTAATGCTCAAAAGGGACCAATTAGGCCACCGGTGGTACAGCAGATGAGGGGTCCACCACTTCTTATTCAGCGACAACATTTTTCCTAAAACCAGCAGAGGGGAGCATCTCAACTGGGCAGAGATTTTTTAATGATGGTCGAGGAGACCGAGCCCACTGGTGATGTGATCGCAAGTTATATTCTTTTTTATTCATTTCCAGCTATTAATTTATTTGATTCTAGGAAATGGCATAGATTCATATCTATAATTTTTGTGCTTATGAATAGCTTAATAACAGAACCCTTGGGTAGGAGTTGAAAGATCACGACTGGTGGATGAGTTATCCTAGTCATTGATACTTGCAAGGGCAACGTGTTACCTTAGGAGGCCATAATTTGTGTGCTAGTTTACTCGTAATGCCACTTCCGAGTTTCGATATTATCCTCGGGATAGATTGGTTGAGTATCCACCATACTAGCATAGACTATCGAGGAGGACGGGTATTGTTTCATCCACCAGGAGAGCCTGAATTTGAGTTTATTAGAGGAGCTGTACAACAGGGTAATAGAATTATTTGTGGAGCTATGGTAGATGAGAAGAATTTGTCGTATCCTCTCCTTGCGGAGTTTTTAGATGTGTTTCTTGAGGAGTTGCCAAAATTGCCACCTGATAAAGATATTGAATTCTTTATCGATTTAGTGCCTAGAGTGAAGCCGGTGTCACAACATATCTATAGGATCAACAACAATGACCTAGAAGAGTTGAAGAAGTTAGTTGATGAATTATTGGACAAGGGTTTTATTATATCGAGTTCTTTGCCTTGGGGAGCTTCGGTATTATTTATGTCGAAGAAGGATGGGATGGTGCATATGTGCATCGACTACAGGGCCTTGATCAACCTCACAATCAAGAACAAGTACCCACTGCTGAGGATAGATGATATTTTTGTTTGGTTGAATGGTGCGAGAGTATTTTCGAAGATTAACTTGAGGTCTAGCTATAATCAAGTAAAGTTGAAGAAGGAGAACATTCTGAAGACTACTTTTTTGGACTATATATGGCTAGTTTAAGTTATAGTGATGTCGTTTGGGTTGACTAATGCCCCGACGGTCTTTATGAATTTGGTGAACAAGGTATTCCGTCAATACCTTGACAAGTTCATGGTGGTGTTCATCGATGATATACTCATTTATTCAAAGATGCCAGAGGAGCGGAGCATTTGACGATTGTGCTAAGACTCTCAGGAATGAGAAGCTCTGTGGAGAACTCTCGAAATATGAGTTTTTCTTAGATCGAGTGGACTTTTTCAAAAATGTGGTGACTAGAGATAGGATATCATTAGACCCAAAGAATAATGCTGCATAGAATCTTGGACTAATCTGAGTTCTATTGTAGATATCAGAAGCTTCTTAGGGTTGGCGAGATACTACAAAAATTTGCGAAGGAGTTTTTTTGGATTGCAGAGCCATTCACTTGACTTAGTCAAAAGGATGTAGTGTTTGTATGTACTGAGGTCTGTTAGGCTGCGTTTATTGAGCTAAAAAAAAAGTTGACTACAACTGTTATATTGACGTTGCCATCAGGATCAGATAGATTTTCTATTTATAGCTATGCATCGGGGAAGGGCTTGGGATGTGTTATAGAGCAGAATAAGAAGGTGGTTGGCTATGCGTCCAAGCAGTTACGATCACATGAGAAGAACTATCCCATACACTACTTGGAGTTGGTAGTGGTGATCTTTTTCTTGAAGCTGGGGAAATATTATCTGTACAAAGAGCGTGTAGAAATATTCACTGACCACAACTATAATCATCTAGAATTAGGAGAAGGGTATTTTTGTCATTTTACTATAGTTAAAATATTAGAGGTATATTTATATAGTTGTATTAAAGTTTGTATTGGTTAGTGTACTAGCAAATTAGAATGGACCAAGTGTTAGTATGGTTAGCTAGTGCCATTCATGTTAGTCATGACTTAGTTGACTATAAATTAGTTAGTGTTAGTTAATGGTAGTTAGTATTAATTAGTGTGATGGAAGAAATATTCCATCCAATTAGATGAGATACCACCCTTTAATTAATTACACACCATTCATGACAAGTTTTAATGAGAGGAGAAGGGCATATTGGATATCACACATAAACCTAACCCTAACCCAAGCCTTGGTCGGCCCTATAAAGGGATTAACTCTTCATTAGTTATTAATTAATAGCCTCCATTCATTTCAAATTGGTTCATCCCTAAATGTTTCAAAATCCCTACCAAACCATAATGAAATCTACTTAAATTCACTCATTCCCAATCCCCATGGAGGCAAAGGAGCTTGGAAGAGAAAGAAGGACATTAGAGGAGAGCTTTGGTAGGAGGATTATGTCCATCCCTTAGTTTTTGTGTCCTTGGAGAAGTTTCATTGGGAATGCATTTTTAAATAGGTATAAATCCCTATTTCCATTAATTTACTTATTAATTTGTCATAAGAAACCTATAGTAACTCACCCATGGCTAAGGACTACCCCTTTGGAGAAGAACTAGGTGCTAGAAGCCTCTATTGTGATAGTTATGGTAGTTTTTGTGGCCAAATTGGAGGAAATCTGAATTTGGTCCACCAAGTATTTAGAGAATGACTCATTGGTAGTTTTAGAGTCTAATTAATGGATTAGTATGGTGTATGTGTCCACAATTGGATACATGTAGGTCGTATCATGATACGCCATGGTACATGTTGATAATTTGAAAATTTTGTAGGTTTTTGCCAATTGTTGTCAATTCTTCATTAATTGCTATATATATAATTATTCTAATTATTTAAATACATAATTTATATATAGATGATGTTTATAGTACTATATTATTGTATCTTAGTGGTGTGGGTGCATTGACTATCATAGTGTCCTAATGCCTACACGGTGCTTAATGATTTGCATATTACTAGTGTGTGAGGGTATTAGTAGAATAGTGTGGTGTGTGTTTGGGGGAATGAGTGTATGTGATGTGCATGGTGATAAATTATTGAGGTTGTGAGTTGAGAGGGTGATCTAGCAGCATCATTAGAGTAAGATGCAGTTCTTGTGTGCACTGAAGTATAATACATGTCTGCAATTGGATGTGCTCAGTGCAGGATGAGCTGAAGCTGTGTTAGTAGTTGTGATGACCTGCATTTCAGTACTAAGTATCAATATGGATTAGAGTTCATCAATATAAGGGATGTATGGAGTTGGGGCTCAAGTTCAAAGGGTAACTTCTGTAGTTGCTGTTGCAACAAATCTGCTGCAAGAGAAAGTCTGTACCTTGGTACAGTGCAGACCAAGTTGGTAAGTGTGGAAGTCTACATACCTTTTGCAGAGCTTATGTGGCCTGCAGTCCAATGGTGACACAACAACAGTGGGGAAAATTGTAGTTTGTAGTGAGGTATTTTGTAGACTGCAGTTAGTACCAGTCGAGTAAGGGTGTACATAGGGCAAACTGCCAGGGTAGGTAATGTCAGGTGGGGCAGTTAGGGTGTGTCTACAAGAAAAGGATTGGAAATTTAGTTGTTGTTTTAGAATGTGTAGATGCTTCAGTCAAGTTTGTGCAGGTCAACAGCAGGATAGATGTGTGTCTAGGTGGTATTTTGAGGTACCACAGGGTGTTGAAGGGACTACCTACTGCAGGTGGGAAATAGGCACATATGGTTGTGTGGTATCAGTGATATAGGATACTAGGTATTGGGGGTATATGTCCAACTAAGGGAAAGTAGGGTATGGAGTGTTAATACCAAGTATCAGTGATTAGTGTCTAGGTGTGAAGGTGTGTTCAATTGTAGTGATCAAGTGGAGGTATTATAATGAGGATGTGATATGGGGTTTTAAGGATTAACATAGATATTAGATGAGTGTTAATGAAAGGTGTGAACTCTAAGGTATTGTGTTATACCAACTAGGTAATAGATATTTAAGTTCATATATTGGTATGTTAGTATTGGTGTTAAGGTAATAGGTTGTTGTCTAGGTAATGTCAAATGTGGGTATTAGACTAAGTATTGTTAAGGATATAAGCTAAGGTATTGATACCCATGTGCATATAGTATATATATAGAGAGTTATGATACCTAACATCTTGAATAAATATGAGGTATTGACCTAGAGTGCCTAGATTCATTTAGTATTTAATATTAACTAGTATAGCCTAAAATTAGATAGTATAACTACATATATTCATTAAATTGGTATTATAAAATCTCAATACATGTATTGCCCTAGTTTGACACCAAGACCTAGAATTGGCCTAGAAGCATCATTTTCCAACTAGTTAAACATGTTTATTATTCTAGATTACCAATTGACATAAATATTTCATATATAGGACACTTGGATCCAGTTCAAGCACTGTTTGGTATTCATAGCTTAGGACCACAGGCGAGTACATTCTCTGACAATTTTTGTTATTTGATAATTACTATGATACATGTAGTAGTAGTAGTGTTATACTTGATTCTTGACACTATGGTACACGGGCTAGTATATATGGATTCTAGTCAGAATACGTTGTGAATCAGATCCATTGTATTAGCCGGGGACAGGGAAGTATTAGTAGGTTATATGATCATACCCCTAAAAACATGTGCATAGCTCCCCCCACACTTCACTTAGGGTGTAGCCTGACCTTATATACTTGTGCATAGCTCCCTTTATATGGGTGTGCCTGATCCTATTATTCCTTACCTATGCATAGCCAATAATATATGCTTGAGCCTGATCTTGTACCAAGCCGATCATATAACGAACTAGTATTTCAAAACACTTAGTATGTATTGTTATTCCGCTATTTCAGTTTATACCTACTGATATATGCCATATACCTATTTACTTACTATTTTATTACCTATCGGTGATATGATATTAGTCTTACTTTATCAGTATGATTCATGTATTACTTTTCTATCATATATTTACATTATATTACTATTTTATAGTTTTTATCAATTAAATATAACTGTTGTTAGTTTATGTGTTTTGTTTCAATCCTAACTGGATATCATTTTTAGGAATTAATTCAGAGGACTTTTGTCCTACATATTATGGACCCCAGAGGGTAAGGCTGTTGAGTATGATCAGGTTGCTCAGGTGAAGCAGGTTCCAGTAGAGGCAGAGATGCAACTAGTTGCTGATTACCTAGACTTTACTATTTATATTTTACTAGATTTGTCTCCAGCAACTTAGACTATTGAGATGTTATATTTTGATTCTAGACCAGATGTTTGGTGTTGTTAGACTATCTAGACATGTGACTTTGGATTTTAATTACTTTATATCATATCGTGCAATTATCTTCCTTATAGATTATTGTGATTGAATATTGTTATATTTTATTATCATTTTGCCCTCCTTATGGAGTTGAGATATCATTGACATGTTATGGTCATTATTGTATGATATGGATAGAAAGTTATATGTGAGGATCTAGATAATGTTCTACCGTTGATGTTACGGTGTAGGCTGGACGTACTCAGGTACTCATGCACGAATATTCGCGTGTGGGTCGTAACAACAAGAGCTTGAAGTAAGTTTTCACACAAAAGATATTGAACATGAGGCAACACAGATGGATGGAACTGATGAATGATTTTGTTATTTTATTATAATATCATCTGGGAAAGCCAATGTAGTTACTGATGCCTTGAGCCGCTATACAGTAGCTATATAGCTGACGATGGACCGGTACTTATTAGTAGACTTGAAGAGTTTGGGCATCGAGGTTATTATTCAGGGATTAAAGATATAGATGATGGGTATATAGATTCAGTTTGGATTGATGGACAAGATCCGGGAGACAAAGTATCAGGATGAGAGTCTGAGAAGTATCAAAGCTCAAGTACAGGCCAAAATACTAGATGATTTCACTATTATAGATGATGGTTCATTGAGTCATGTAGCTAGGTCATCTGTGCCTAATGGTGATCTGTGGGAAAAGGTCATACAGGAGGCTCATCGTTCTCAGTATTCATTACATCTTGGAGCTAACAAGATCTATAAGGACCTGAGAGAGCATGTGTGGTGGTATGGTATGAAGCGAGAGGTGGCGCACTTTGTTTCCAAATATTTAGTATGCCAACCAGTCAAAGCCGAGAGGCAGAGACCAGGAGGGTTGCTTCAACCATTACCGACCCCCGAGTAGAAGTGGGAACATATCACGATGGATTTACTTTTCGAACATCCACGCACTCCAGTAGGAAAGGACGCAATTGGGTTCATCGTTGATAGGTTGACCAAATCGGCTCACTTTTTGCCATTTAAGATAGAATTATCAACGGAGAAGCTCGTCAAATTATATGTGAGGCAGATCATCAGGTTCTAGTGATTATTGTCTCCGATCGGGATAATAGATTCATATCCAATTTCTAGAGAAGTTTGCAGGCTAGCTTGGGTACAAACTCAGGTTTAGCACCGCTTACAACCCTCAGACGGATGGACAGTCAGAGAGGACTATTCAGACGCTTGAGGATATGCTTCGAACCTGTGTATAGGATTTTGGTTGCTCGTGGGAGGATTATCTTTATCTGGTAGAGTTTGTATACTATAATTCCTACCAGACCAGTATCGAGATATCTTCTTTCGAGGTTCTATACGGTAAAAGATGTCAGACTTTATTATCTTGGGACGACGTGGCTGAGAGAGTATTTTTGGGACCAAAGATGGTGGTAGATGCTAAAAAGATGGTAAAGCAGATTTGAGAGAAACTTCGCATAGTACAAGACAGATAGAAGCAGTAGGTTGATAGCTACCAGAGACTGCTAGAGTTTGAGGTATAAATTTTCTTATGAGGTTGATAATACTTATAGAATATTTTTTAAGGTTCTGTTTGGATTTAGGTTGGCAATTTGGTATTCTTGAGGATTTCTTGGACAAGTGGCATGATTCGTTTGGGTAGAGACATAAAGCTCAGTTCAAGGTTCATCAGACCTTTTAGCATTCTTGAGAAGGTCGGTGTAGTGGCCTACCGACTCGCATTGTCGCCTGTATTGGAGGAAATGTGTTCCATATTTTCCACCTGAGATGATACGTGGAAAATCCAAACCATGTACTAGATCACTCAAAGATTGAGTTAAGATCGAGTCTCCGTTATCCGGAGCAGACTGTGAAGATTCCGGATCGCAGAGAGAAATTACTGCATAACCAGACGATTTTCTTGGTTCATGTCACTTGGAGGCATCACTCTGAATCTACTTGGGAGAGAAAGGGTGAGATGCGTGAGAGATACCATTATTTTTTTGAGCCGTAAGGTATTTCTTCTTTCTTTTCGTACCTATTCTATCCTTAAATTTTGAGGACAAAATTTTTCTAAGGACGGTAGACATGTAACCTCTGTATCCCAAAATATTTAGATTTTTAGATATTTATTTTGTAACCACCTAAATTTGGCAGAAGGATATTTTTTATTTCACCTTTTAGCTAATTATATAGTTATTATTAATTAGAGTTTGTTAGAATTAAATTAGTGTTAGTTATAATGCTAGTTAAATAAATTTAATTAGCCTAGTTGTCATGGATAAAATATTCTTTATAGAATTGGTAGATACCCTACCATAACTAATTAGATTCCTTCTTAACCAAAAAAGATTTTATTAATGACAATTCTAGAAACCAACTAGAGAGTGGAGATAGGCAAATTAGTCATTGAACCAACCACCCAATCCTCATGATGTGGCCGGCCTATTAGTGGAGTATTGCACTCATTATTCCCTTGATTTCACTCTTCTTCTCCCTTAAGTCATCTTCTTCCTCAAGCCACTCTACTACCAAACCCTAATTCTACCCAATTTACCCCCAAATCAACCTAAATCTACTCAAATTCTTCATTCCATAGCGGTCTAGAGCTTTGTAGAACAAGGAGGATCTAGGAGGGGTGTCTAGCAAGGAGGTTGTGTCCAATTTAGTAGAAATTTATTGGGATCCAACTCCCAATAGGTAATTCCTATATTTTCCCTAAATTTTATGGAAAAATCCTAGTTTGAACCAATAGGAACCCATCTATAGGTGGAAATAAGCCCCTCGTAGTAGATCTAGGTGGAAGAGGTCTTAATTCTAGTAGATCTAGGTGTTTGCATGGTAGAATAATATTTTCAAATCTTTATTTGGTGGAATTACGAATTTGTGACCACCAAGTGTTTGTCTTTGGTTCTAATGAGGGATTTGAGTCAAATTACGGTAGGTGATGGTGTACTTGTATCCACAATTGGATACGTAGTGATCTATCTTGATACGCTATGATACACATGGCTAAATTTTATATTTTTGGTGTATTAGTGTCTCTTTGTGTCAATTCTTCATAATTGTACTAAATCTATTTATTCTAAATATTTTCCTATTATATTCTATCTATATTTGGTTCTATATAGTTTTGGGGCTTGGTATCATAGTGGTGTGAGTGTAGGATTAGTGTATCATAGAGTATCATAGAGTGTAATAGATTTGGATTTGGTATGGCTTTATGAGAGTGTGGTTTTGATGTGTGTAGTTGAGGTATTTGATATTTGGCTTTGTGATAGTGTGTGTCTATGTTTATATTTGTGTGTATGTGATTTGGTGAGAAGTGATGGTGTATGGGGAGTTCTTGGTATTTCAATTAGTAGTTCAATGGATGTAAAATTATGTTTATGAGCTAAGTGCTAGTATTTGTTCAATATTGGACATTAGTATGTTACTGTAAGGTACCCGTATATACTAATACGTGGAAGATAAATATGCACGGATTATTTTTCATCTAGTGAGTAGTTCAGTTCTGGGTTAGAGGTAGTGACCGAGCTTGTGTACTACTACTGATTATAGTAGTTGGCTATGTCTATCCACATGCAATACTAGACTGGTACCCGAGTGAGTGCTGCAGTATGATATATTAGAGATATCTGAGAGTATTGGAAAGCCCTGTGTTTGATTTGATGCAGCAAGGTTAGAGTGGTCTTTCCCTGGTGTTTGTATCTGCACTCTAAGATTCTACTTAATATCTTACCCTTACACAATTGGTATCATGTAACCTTTCACAAACCTAATAACACTTGGTACCACTGGGATAGCAATACTCATCACACTACCCAAGTATTTTGGTACCCATCCATGATACACACCCTAACCCTATCTCACGATAACACCTTGCCAATACATACTCTAATTAAAACACTCACCTAGACCACTTACTTAATCACACACACTTACTCACAACCATATACCATTTTCATACCCATACTTCACTTCAACAATTCACTCATAGATACCCTAACACATAGATACACACATAGAGGCCTGAGTTGCAGGTGTTATACTTGTATGCTACCTATACACAATCTTGTACCAACCCACCTTCCCGACGTAGAGTATCCCATTGAATTTTATGCCATGATACTCTGTGTTCACTTAGCACTGCACAATAATACACTTATATCTGCACTGCTCACTGGAACACCATCATTCCATAGCACACTACCTGCAGTCCTATTCTCCTTCACTACAAGCACGGGCTTAATAGTACCCCCACTACCCCCTACTTCAACACTTGTTGCTACCAATTTCATCATCTTATGTTGTTGTGCGGGCACACTTTGCAGTTCCCAATGTAGCAGCTTGCAACTACAATGTCTCACCTGCCTGCAGCATGGCTAAATTCCTGTAACTAATCTCCTCTAAGTGTTGATGCTGCTACCTACTCCTTACCTGAGAACTGTAGGGACTGTTCTTTCTAGAGGCACCATACAGTTGCACAGCATAGATCCCGCAACCTCTGCACAGCAACTGAGTTGTCATGGATGCTACTTCTAATGCAACTATTATTATATTCTCCTATGCTGCAGGAAGCAAAATCCTCCTCCTCAACAAGCTTAGTACACAACAGTTTATACTTCTCCTCTTCACCCCCTCATGCACACACTCAATCCCATACTTCAAATGCCCCAAGTCAATTTCTAGGAAAATACACATCACAAGCACCCACCACACTAAACATAACAATAACACAAACACTAGTGCACATACTACAATACTTATGTGATACACCTCTCCAATACCAATAACCACCATGGTACAATACCAAAATCACAAGGAACAATAATATAGATAAAATATAACTAGAATATAGTTAGAAAGAGTAATTCTAATGCAAATAACGAGGAATTGATAAAAATATGCCATAAAACCCAAAATAACTAAATCCACCTACCCGTATCATGGCGTATCATGATACTGACTCTATGTATCCAATTTTGGACACAATGACCCAACCACAAACATAATTAGACACCAATATCTACAAAGGGATAGCACACAAACACTTGGTGGACATAATTCATAATTCCACCAAATGAAGCCTAGAATACATCATTCCAACCTACAAAAACCTAGATCTAATGGACTTGAGTCCTCTAACACCTAGATCTACCATTAAAAGATCATTTTTACCTATGTGAGGGTTCCTATTTTCTCTATTTGGGTTCTTACCATAGATATTAAAAGAAAAGAGGGTTTACCTATTGGGAGTTGATCCTAATTAATCTGCATGAATTTGATCAAGAATGGAAGAAGAAGTGACACCAATCATACTTGATAGTGCTCCTAGTTCCTTGCTCCTCTTAGTGCCATCAAGCTTAGATCTCTCCTTAATTAGGGTTTGGAGAATAGTATCAAGCTTTGGAGAAGATGAAGTGGGAAAGAAGTTGTGGAAGAAAGAAAACAAAGAAGACTTGGGGAAGAGGTTTGTCATGATGGGTTTGAGTTATTCACAAGTTTTTTATTCTCCATTAATTTAAATTAAATAGAAACAAAATAACTTAGTTATGGATGGCATCTAACTAATCTACAGGGAATTTTTTATTCATGATAATTATGCGCTACTAAATTCTAACTATACACTTAATTAAATATAATGAAAAAATTAACAAACACTAGTAAAATTATAAAAATACTCCTACTCCTAATTTTAGGTAGTTACGTCCACCATTTATGTTCCAGCTCAGGGAGATGTGCCCGCTGACGGGCACTGTTGTTCGAGCTATTTCGAGGGATGATGGAGGCCCATAGAGCTCAGGTTAAAGATTAGCAGCAGTAGGCTGAGGAGATGAGACAGGACATGGAGAACGCCCAACTTGTTGCACTGGCAGCGGTAGAGAGAGTTACGACACAGCCGTAGCAGCTCACACAACCAAAGGTAGGAAATATCATGAAGTTCAAGAAGATGGCCCCGAGAGAGTTCAAGGGGACCGAAGGAATATCCTGGAAGCAGTAAAGAGAGTTTTGAGCGCATTATGTAGGTTTTCAATATTCTAGATGATCTGTGGACATTGCTCACAATTTGTTCAGAAATAAGCCGAGGAATGTTGATCCAGAATAGCCATAGGAGAATTTCAGAAAGCTTTTCAAGAAAAAGTTCTTTCTAGCGGTTTCTAGAGGAGTATTGGAGAAGGAGTTCTAGAATTTGGTCTAGGGTGGTCTATCGGAGGATGAGTATGCTGTAGAATTTGGCAGGCTGAGCCGATTCACAAAATATTTGGTGAGACACCCAGAAGATCGGGCTCGGAAATTCTGAGGGGACTGAGCCAGAAGGTAAGGGTTCATATTTCTTCATCCCATACGACATATGTTGAGATATTGGCCGAGGCTCAGAGGGTCGAGGTGGATATAGGCCTTAGACTCAAGTAGGACCGTGATGCTCTCGATGGTGGTAGCAGTGCGGGACCGATGAAGCATCCTCTATTCTAGCAGAGGACCTTCCAGCCCCAGCAGTAGTTTTTTGCACTAGTTCGAGCTCCTGTTCAGCAGATGCCACAACATCCTCAGAGGCAGATCCAACGGACTCCTACCTACACCTATTGCAAGCGGCCTGTGCATACTTGGGAGGACTATAGGAAGAGGCTCGGAGAATACTTGTACTATGGATCTACTAAACATCATGTGAGGGATTGTCTCCTAACCTCTCATTATCTAGCTCAGGGTGCAGATCCAGATCAGAGGGGTACATTTAGACCACCTGTGGCACAATAAATTGTCCATCACCTATAGAGGGAGATACCCTAGCAGGGTAGGACTTTTGCGATGACTATCGAGAAGACCAATGCTACCAATGATGGGTTAGCAGTTTATGTTATGTTATTTTTCTTTCCTCTCTTTTCCATTTATTGATCTACTTAAATCCTTAGTACCTTGTAGTTTGATTCAATAATTTTTATTCTAGAGTATAGTTAGTATAGACCCTTGGAAGAGACTGTAATATCATGACTAGTAGAGTTCATAACTATGCATGTTTGATAATAAGGAATGATTTTATTTCAATAGACTTTTATACTTGTATAATTTTTTTCATAGGACTTCCTAAGACAATGAATAGAGCGGAGTAGTGACCATAGATATGATTATGATAATAGGTTGTAACTGTTTAGAAGAGAGAAGACTAGAGTGTGAGCAATACCCCATCTTGATAAGTTTTATTCTTTTATTTAGTACTTGTTCTGACTTATAATTTCGAGGACGAAATTATTTTAAGGGGGGTAGGATTATAACCGCCTAAATTGGGGAGAAGGATATTTTTGTTATTTCACCTTTGTAGCTAATTATATAGTTATTATTAATTAGAGTTGGTTAGATTTAAATTAGTGTTTGTATAATGCTAGTTAATTAGAATTAATTTGCCTAGTTATTATGGATAGAATATTCTCTTCTAGAATTGGTAGATACGCTTCCATTACTCATTAGATTTCTTTCTAACCAAAAAGATTTCATTGATGACCATTCTAGAAACCAATTAGAGAGAGAGAAGAGGGGCCAATTAGTCATTGAACCAACCACCCAAAACTCATTATGTGGACTGTAAGATCCCTCATCCTGAAAATCGTATTTGTTGTATTATTAATTACTTATATAGTATTTAGGGAGCCATTATAAAAAATTTCTAAATTTTATTCCATGTAGAAGACCCTTTGGACTGTTGCTACCTTAACCGTATACACCAATACCCTATCCAGATTTTCTATAAATAAATAGGTATATGTTTCCTATAAGACCAAACCCACAACCGTTAAACACACCCCGCGCATAAAGTAAGAAAATAGTAGCAAACCCCGCATAAACAGACAACAGCAACCCGCTCACCACACCACGTATACTTCTCCGCGCATAAACCGCAGCAGCAGCAGTATCAAAACCACCGCTTATTTTACCCCCCGCGTAAACTCTTCTTTTTATCGCGCCCAAAACCCAAACCACAACCCAATAGAAGAAGAAAATATCAGCAGCAGAAGCAAAACCCAATTTTGCTTTGCTTTGCTTTCCCACACGTGTAAGCTCCTCATTCCACCACTCCTTAACACTATTATTACTAAACACCCCTCAACCGAAACCAAAACCAATAAAAAGAAAGAAACAGCAGCGGCATTAGTTTTAGTTTTCTTAAACACTAAGTTTCCCCACCGCCTCTTATTCTCTATATATATCCATGCAATACACCCAAAACCCTAAACCTCACTACTTGAACTTAACATTGTTGGACGTGCACTATACAGGACTTTTGCTCGACAAGTGTACCTTGCCATTGTACTGATTATTTACATTCCAACTAATGCACGCATATTTATATCTACTTATATAGATATTTATTTATTTAGATTTTGGACCTATTTCATGAGACCACCCCAGTATCATGTTGCATCAGTAGGTTCATTGGCCGGGACACAGTTGTTACACGAGTTGTGAGTCTCATATAGATTCTGGACTACGTACCGGGTTGGCCTCCTGTACGTATGAGCCGTACGTTAGGAATAACTGCTGATAGAAATTTTGTATGCTAGAAGACTCTACAGTTACTATAGGTCCATGGACATAGTCTATTGTAGTACGGTGGTCCAATCCTTGTCCTTGTTTGGTTGTAGGATTGGGCTAGGATACTAAAAATAGGCTATGAACTATACTATGGCATGGATGTGGCATGATTAAAGCATTGGGCGGGGAGGACTACTAGTAGGCATATGGGACACCCCACTTCCTCTATGCATATTCCACACTCGACGGTTACTGTATACTTGTGCCCTTGTACTGGGGGCATATATGGCATATACTAGCCAGTTGTCACGATTGGTGAATTACGTCAGCATATGTCTAGCCTACACTTTCCATACGCCCAAAGTTTCCTCAAGTTGCATTTTACCTAGACGGTTAGGTAACCCTCTGGATGTTTATTTTCAGTACTTATTGGCATGCTATTATGTATCTTATTACGTCGCTCTGAGGACCTGGTTCCTTTCCAGATATGGAAGAGCAGGAGTACCCACAGGAGTACGGACCTAGACCTGACACTACGTACCTGACTGAGGAGGTCTTACCCTCAGAGTAACTGTGATTTATTTCCACTATTTTGAGATTTTGTAGCTATTTCAGTATAGTCATTCTGTAGTGGATTTGTTTCCACCCGACTACCAGACTTGATACTTATCTTGGATATCCAGTTATTATTCAGTTATTTAATCCTACATATTATTTATAATGTGGATGATATATTGATTGTGTATGACTTGTTGTGACAGTATATTACCACTGGTGGATTGCATATTCATTTACAGCGTACGTGTATATATGATTTCCATATATTGGAGTTTGTATACATACGGCTGGGCATATTACGCATTCCTAGTCCTACGTATTTTGAGACTGGGGCATGACATATTTTTAGTAGTGGCCCATGCAGGTCTTGAATATATTATCTCGGTTACGTAACTGTACCGAACAAGCCTGCGTATAGGAATAGAGTATAAGGATCTCATCCACACTTAACTAAAACCTTATTCTTCCTTAAAGTTTTATGCCAAGAAACCCTTTACCCTATGACCACACCCATTACCCTTGTTAGCATAAAAGCCAAGTTACTGGTGTTGGCGTAAAAGCCAAAAGACTGCCTGGTTGGCATAAAAGCCAAATGACTGACTTGTTGGCCTAAAAAGCCAAACTATGAAGAAGATTACCTCTTTTACACTGTGGTTATGACAACTGCTAAACTACGTTTCCTTGGTCTTCCCAATCTATATGACGTCAAGCAAGCCATGTAGGGAACTACCCCAGCGTAAACTTGATAAACCAGCGTAGAGCAGCTGATTAGGCATAAAAATATAACGATAGGTGATTTGAGTGTATTTGACATAGTCTTAGTTTTCCCAGTCATGACCAAATCTTGTGCATTAAATGTAGAGATATGCCTCGAGCCCTGTGCAGAAATAGCTTTTGACGTGGCGTCTGATTTTGTCTCATCTTGAGCATAAAAGCTCATTTCTATCAAATAAAGAATAGGCAGCATATTCAGAGGACTTCCTTTCCTTCCTCTTACATGCGTAAAAGCGACTTGTATCAATATGTTACTAAATGATAACCTGGGTCTCTGTGCAAAATTATTATCACAATCGTTCTTTCAATTGTCGTGCAGTACCTTTATTAGATGTTAGGATCACTGATTTGTCTGATAAATTCATCAAGTTCCCCGTAGAGACTTTATGCTGCAAAACCTATTTCAAATTTTATACAGGAGACTTTTTACGCATGAAAACTTTACAAAGATCTTATGAAGGCAGACTTTACGCTGCAACATATGCTACGCATAGGCAGATTTTACGTAGACCTTACGCGCAGACCTTTTACTAAAACTTTACGCACACCAAGTTTTACACACAGAACTCCTTAAGCAGAGTTAAACACGCAGAAGATATTTTACGCACAGACTTTACGCAGCATATATTTTACGCACAGATTTTCTACGTCAATTTTTACGCCGACAGACTCACGTACAGACTTTCTACACCGACAATTTTGAATCCTTTTTTACGCGACAGTTCTACTTTACCCTTCTCTACCTTACACGGACCACTCTGAATCTCTACTTTACGCCAAATTATCCTAAAGCTCTACATTACGCAATAAGCTTATCCATCTGTTTTACGCCAACTATCTAGAAGCCTGTTTACACAGGGAAAGGATTTCATGTATGTTGGGAATTTTAGACTATAAAATACACGGACCATTTCCCAGCATATTTCATATACTTACATACTGTTTGATTCCTGTTGTACATCACCTGCAGAGAGATGAATATGCAGAAGGAATGTACTGTCACAGAGGGTGACACAACTCCTGGAGTCAATGGTCACACTCAAGGAGAGACCTCAACTCCTAGACTTCCGGGACCAGATGGATAGATTCACAGTCCAGTTCCATCTGACCTTCCCGTTCCACCTAATAGGAACCTGCCAGTATCACCAACATTACTAGATAGCCAGGCACAACTGTTCCAATTCTTCTAGATGATAATACAAGAACAGCAACAACAGGCTGCCACCCTAGCTACAGAGCAGAGGCAGCAAGCAGCAGAACAAAGACAAGAGTTCCTAGCGGAACTTGAAATGATGGCTGCAAGGACTACTGTACCAGCTCAAGCACTAGCTCCAATACCTCGAGCTAAAGTTGATTCAGTAAAAGACTTTATACAAATGGGTCTGAGGCCATACAAAGGCATTGAGGGCCCAGAGGAGACTACCAACTGGATCACTCATACTCAAAAATTATTAGAAGCATCACAGCTACCTGCAGACCTATGGATGATAGGTGTAAGGACGCTTCTAGATGGTAATGCTCATCACTTGTGGAAATCCATGGAGTGCCAGTTGGGTACATACCAGACTTGGGAGCAGTTCCTGGAGTACTTTAAGAGAAAGTACTTCCCGGACACCGTCCGAGATGTATTGTACGATCAGTTTCTTCGCCTAGAGAAGGGAAACAGAACAGTGGATGAGTATGATACTGAGTTTAGTCGCCTTAGTAAATATGGTGCTACTTTGATACCAGATGACTTGGCCAAAGCTAAGAGGTTTCATCGAGGACTAACTCAGGAGCTTCAACACTACACTAGCTCCTAGTCCCGAATCTCTTACGCCAAATTACTGACAGAAGCCAGAGTACAAGAAACCATCAGCAAAGGAAAGGGAAGTCAGTTGAGGACACAGCAAGGACCAGCAAGAACATAATAAGGGGGACCTATCAGACGTTCTTTAGCACAGCAACAACAGTACCAGCACCAAACAAAACCATACCAGGTCCCAGAGAAGCTCCACTGCCATCATTGTGGGAAACGTGGACATACTAGGAGGGACTGTCAACTTTGCTTAGGGCAATGTATGAGATGTGGTTCCGGACAGCATATGATAAAAGACTGTCCCATGCCACAAACATAGAGTAGTATGACAACTATAAAGACTGAATGAGTCTTATCTTCTCTATGAACTTGAAATATTTGTAACATCTCTCATCATAATCCAGCGTATTTATATTTTCTGAACTACCTTGACCTATGACTGCTGTTACAGCCTAGTTTTGTAAGCTTATTCTTTTATCAAGCTTGTTCATGATATATGTATTAGTGGATGCATACATTAATACATTTTCAGAATCAGTGTATTACGGTCTGATCAACCATAGTGTGCTTGGTTTGCCCTTCGTAATACTACTTTACGTAGGATTAAGATACATAGTTGACTAGTAGATGAATATACTTGTATTCTATCACCTTTACCTGGAATTCTTTATTATTGTTCTCCGCCTTCCCTTACTTCGGAAAGATGAACCCTCGTGCTTGGTATAAGCTGAGATACAGATAATACTAGAGATTCCCCATAGGCCAATCACATTATCTGATGATTACTTCCGTAATTGAGGATATACCATAAGTGATATTTTCAGTAATTCTTGAAGATTGAATAAAATGATTAAATGATTCGAGGAATAAATTTCTTAGATATATAGCCTTAAGTGATAGATGGGTAAATCCTAAGTTGGGAAGGAATTGCAATTATTAAATATAAGGTGAATTCTTTTAAATTTTGATCCCGAGAGATTCAATAGAAAGACCCCTACCCTATTTTAATTTCGAGAACGAAATATTTATAAGTTGGATAGAATGTAAGATCCCTCATCCTGAAAACCATATTTGTTGTATTATTAATTATTTATATAGTATTTAGGGAGCCATTATAAAATTTTCCTAAATTTTATTCTACGTAGAAGACCCTTTGGACAGTTGCTACCTTAACCGTATACACCAATACCCTATCCAGATTTTCTATAAATAAATAGGTATATGTTTCCTATCAGACCAAACCCGCAACCGTTAAACACACCCCGTGCGTAAAGTAAGGAAATAGCAGCTCACCCCGCATAAACAGACAAAAGCAACCCACTCACCACACCGAGTATACTTCTCTGCGCGTAAACTGCAGCAACAGCTGTAGAAGCATGAAAAATACGTCGGATGACTATACGCAACTTATTGATGCGGGGCAGCGTAAAGAGATGACCTCAGAGCCATCAAGCAGGCAAGCCAAGAGCTTCTCAGGACCATCCGCGTAAGTGCAGTATGTCCAGGCCGCCTCAGAGCGTAAAGCAGAGGGCTTCGTCGCCTATATGGCGTAAAACACATCCGCTTTCAAATACGGTATTAAAGCGTACGAGGAACGCTTCGTGCTCTCCGAGATGAACCTGTCAGACCCTGCAATGAACTTGACGTCTGAACTTCTGACAAAAGGATACGGCTCGGCTACCCAGACGACGGCTATAAATGATAGCACGACACTGCGACCCAGGCTGTCAGTTACTGCCATCTCCTTCGCATAAATTGCTTTTACATGAACGAGGGAATATGCTGCCTTATTTTACACAGGTAGACATGAGCAGTTTATGCTCCGCAGTAGACAAACCGCCTGCCATGTCAAAAGCGGCGCTTTGTACAGGGCTCGAGGCACGTCTCTGCGATTGGTGCACAAGACGGTGACAGTCTTCTCGAGGTACGTCTCTGCGACGAATGCACAGAAGAGCTGCAGGCCTTCAAAAATATGCCTCCACATTTAATGCGCAGAATGATGGCACATCTCTGCATTTAATACAGGGGATTTGATTGAGAATCACCGAACCATCGTATGGTGACACCCCCCTTGCGTAAACTGCTTTTTCGCATACAAAGGGATACGCTGCCTTGTTCTATACAGGCAAACGTGAACCGTCTACACACCACGGAAGACAAACAGACTGCCACGTCAAAAGCTGCGCTTTGTACAAGGCTCGAGGCACATCTCTTCGCCTGATGCTTAGAACGGGGGCAGGCCTTCAGAACACGCCTTCGCAATTAATGCACAGGATGGTTGTAGATCTCTGCATTTAATGTGAGAGATTTGATTATATCTTCAAAAGCCATAATTTCGGCTAAAGACGTCCACGTCAGCACTCAGCATTGCGCCGGGCTTCTACGCCTCCTCAGTTGTTATGCTCTCAGGGCTTCTACGCCTCCTCAGCTGTTATGCTTTTAGGGCATCTACGCCTCCTCAGCTTCTATGCTCTCTCGGCTTCTACGCCTCCTCAGCTTCTATGCTCACTCGGCTTCTATGCCATCAGGCTTCTATGCCTACCTGGCTTCTATGCCTATTTTGGCTTCTATGCCATGGTGACAGATATTGGCTTTTACGCCCACCTCTTCTACACGGAGGATACCTACCTACGTGGCTTTTACGCCGTGATCTTCATAGCAACAATACGCGTTGTGTCCCTTAGTTGGATCCGCGTTATACGCTCATTCAAAGGATCATCTATACGCAGGCGTTGGTTATTTTAACCGTCGTGTAAAAGGGTGTGTGATTCTACTCCTCGATTTTTACACCAACTGAGTGGTCACTGTCACTAAAACTCTATAAATAGAGACCTCTATCTACAGAGGAATAGGTCGAAGAAATTGATCAACGATCAGACTTCTGAAAAGGAGATCGGATAGGGTCAAGAAAAACAAGGAGAGAGAAGAGATCGAGAAAGAGAGAGAGAGAGAGGAACCCGGAGCTCAGGCAAGGGGTAGGGATCGACGACCTTGGCATCGAGCATCCACCCTATTTTGCAACCTTCGAAGCTACCTCCTGTCTTCTACGGCACTTTTTCACCATCGTGTGGTCCAAGGGCTAAAGTGATCGACTGCAGATCAGACACCTATAGTAATTTATACCCAGATTAAATAAATTGTACTCCCACATCCTCGTATAGGATTACATTGTACAAGTTTGTTTGTAAACAAAACAACACGGGTCTTGTGTAAACCCCGTCTTGAATACATCTTTCATTCTTTTCGTTTTCTACCACAAACAAGATGGCGACTCTGCTGGGGTCATCTTTCTCTTCTGATGAGGAAGTAATTGCTCAACACGATGCGGTACCTATAGGAACCGTGAAGAAGGCACTGGTCATCCAATTCGACCAGTCTGCCTACGAAGACATGCTTCAAACTGGGGGTAGCTCTCACCCTCTTTCCGTCCAAAACAACAGGAAGCTGCACAAGGTCTGGATGCCCAAGACATCCTCTACCATTCCTGTGGACTCTCCGATCTCTTCGATCTCTCCGACCAATGAGGTTGTAGCATTGCTCCCTCCATGCCCCGCACGTAAAATTCAGTCTTCCGCTACGCGCGGTACAGAAAAAACTTCGGGCAAAGCCTCAGCGCTAACCCAGAAGTATCCACTGCGCTCTACGCGTAGAAACCAGTCTCCCGCTACGTGCGGTACAGACAAAACCTCGGGCAAAGCCTCAGCGCTGACCCAGGAGTATCTACTGCGCTCTACGCGCAGAAACCAGTCTCCCGCTACACGCGGTACAGACAAAACTTCTTATGATGCCTTAGAGCCAAATCAGAAGTACAAGTCATGCCCCGCACGCAAGACGACATCTGACCTCTACGGGGAACCTGATGAGCACTGTGGTCTCCGCGAAGGGAAGCAAGCGGCAGAGTATTCAACTCCTCGGCCTTTACGCCAGCGAGGGGACAATCTGCATACCCTCCGGATTACGCGAGAAGCCGATGGCCGGCTGAGGACCTCTTCAGCTTTACGCCCGTTTGAGCAAAACTCCAAATTACGCCAGGCAAAATCCCTCGGCGTAAAGCAAGCTCAAAATACGGAGAGGCACCCTCTCCCAGGGTTATCCGCCACCCAGATGGCCAACCTGTTATACACAGGTGGCATAGCAAGAGCCATAGTGCCCAACCTCCGCATGCCCGTTGACGGGAACAGAAGAAACAAGCAATCGCCTTCTTCTGCAATTCCTTCCAACCTGCATACACATCTGATCCAGAGACGCAAAGACAGGAGTCGTGAGCAGGATCCAGATCCCCTAGGCATCAAATGGGGAGAGATCGTGTGGAAAGATGCGTCAACATCTAATGTCATCATGATATATGAACCATGTAAAAGTGGGACCTTCATTGTCCCACCAACTCATGACGACCAGCATCCGATAGTCTTCAGTCGCGGGCAGAGCGGTCCGATTGTACAAGATGATTTTTGCGAGTTTAAGGGAGGGAAAATGCAAATCCACATGTATAGCCCTCAATCTCTGAAGATTATACAGAACATGGGTTACGATTTAAAATTAAAGTAGGGCCTCAACTATGGGAGAGGCAGGAGAACACCGTTGCATAATAATCCTTACTATCGACAAACTCGTTTTGGGTTGGGGTACACTGCATCCCCTGCACACTCCAAACTTCCAGGGGATGATCCTATAATACCAGAGGCAGGTCCTTCCAAACCAACTTCTAGGAACAAATACAATGACAAGACGGGGGGTAGAACCCTTTCAAAATCTAGATACAATACGCTGAGGGCGGCCCCCCGGAAGATCAAAGGACTCGGGCATCAGGTTCCCGAAAATCGAAAAGGGCCTTTTCCTTCAAGGAAGACGACATCATTGAAATCTTCAACATGTTGATAAAAGAAAACAAACTCCAGGTTCCCAACGTCAGATACCCCGAGAGCGCCGGCGAAGTCAATAATCCAGATTATTGTCTCTTTCATCAGTACGATCATCACCCTACGAGGGCCTGCTATTTGTTAAAAAGAAAAATTCAGGAGTTGATCAACACCAAGGTCATCACTTTACATCTATAAATGAGGGAACAATCACGCTGAGCTGGGTCCACCTTTTGCTTCCTCAAAGAAAGTTGTCATCTACACTTAACAATCGTACTTAATCTTAAGTACACCAGTAGTGTTAAGTCCACTAAAAATTGCCGCACTACCCCTGTCAATCAGGGTAAAGGGACGAACCACTCGTCCAAGGGCCATGGAACCTATGGCTATCAACCTGAACAAGCCCAGGTCAGGAAAAGGGGGTGATCCTCTCGTGATCACTTTGAACCAGAAGCTTTCTCCCTTGGTCATCAACCTTCGGCGCAACAGGCAGCCGACTGATGTAAATGCAACCAGGAACGGAGTTCCAGATGATAATAAACATCCCCTTTTCCAGTAAGTCAGCGCCCCGATTCCGAACCAGGAATCCTCTCCCATGACGATATAGAACCTATAGCACAAAAATTCTTGGCAGCTATGGATTCCTATCATCCGTACATATGGAGGTGACATCATCATCCAATGTCGTCACGACATACGGACCGCAAGAGGACTCTATCTTCCTTGTCCCGCCCACCTGCAGCAGTCAGCGTACAATAGTCTTCGGCCGTGAGCGCAATCAACCGACTGTCCAAGAAGATTCTTTCAATGACGATACTGGGGGAATACAGGTTCACCAATACAGCCCACAGGTATTGAGGATTATGCAAAATATAGGCTACGACTTGAAGCGGAAGCCAGGCCTCAACTACGGAAATGGCAGACGAACGCCACTGTTCGACAATCCCCGCTATCAACAAACCCGTTTCGGGTTAGGGTATGCCACCTCCTCCAAATCAAGCAAGGATGTTATTTCCTCCTTTCAAGACAGCTCGTCGCCCTCCGACTCACCTGATGCTCTCGAACAAACATTATCAGTAAATATGGTAATGACAGATCCCTTCGAAGCAGACGAACCAGAGCCTGAGCCGTTTGAAAATGACTCTTGGGCTCAACAAATGGATACACAATGGGAGTTCTGCTTCGAACAGAGAGAACCTCCCACTGAAGATGAAGTTATCCAGATCGACGTTGGGGATACACTCTCACCAAGACCGATATTTATTAGTAACAATCTTTCCCCAGCTGAAAGGGAAGAAGTTATTCGACTGATAAAAGAATACATCGACGTCTTTGCGTGGAATTACGAGGATATGCCAGGACTTGATCCAAAGATGGCTACCCACAATCTCAATATATCGCCCGGTTCAAAGCCTGTAAAGCAGCACCAGCGCCGATTCCGTTCGGATATGATGGACGCCATTGAAGCCGAAGTCAAGAAGTTGATAGCCTACAGTTTCATCCGGGAAGAACAACATCCCGACTGGGTCGCCAACGTTATCCCAGTCATGAAGAAAAATAGGAAAATACGCATCTGCATCGATTACCAAGATCTGAATGCAGCCTGCCCCAAGGATGAGTTCCCTCTTCCCATCACAGATATCATGATCGACAATACCTGTGGTTTTGAACGCATGTCTTTCATGGACGGATTCTCAGGGTACAATCAGATCAAGATGCATCCTGGGGACGAGAAGCATACCGCCTTCCGAACACCACTGGGGGTATATTGCTATACAGTAATGCCCTTCGGGTTGAAAAACGCCGGGGCAACATACCAACGATGTCACGCCCCAGTCCCAAAATATATGGAACCAGGCCACGTGGCAATAGCCACCTGACACGTCTCCGAGGATATCCCAATTTAATGGATCCACGAAGAGTGCTACGCTGTCCTATGATACTAACATGTCCAATATCAGTCAATAACAGGTAAACTAATCTCATCCACAATACAAAGAGCAAGAAACACTAAATAAAATGCTGGTTAATAAATACCAGTCTCAAGGTATCATAGTACAACTAATGATGTCTGGTGGGAACAAACCCACTACTATGACGAAATAAAGTACGGAAATGAGATATAAAAGAAATGGCTATGGCATCAGCTGAGAGGATAATGATGCCCTCCATCTAGGCTAAAGGCCTACCAACTGGTCACGGAAACTCTGACGGCTGCACCTCCAACTCCTCGGCTGAAGCGAATCTCGTCTCCTGTCCTGGGCCGTATACTGTGGGGTAGTAAGCCTCGTCTAAATCTGGAAAGGTACCAGGTCCTCAGAGGGACGTAATAAGATACAAGAAAACAACATGCTATATATGAATACTGAATAAAATAAATACAATAAGGGTGTGCTAGCCATCTAAGTGAGTGCAATGTGAGGTCAACTCTGATGTGTATGAGTAGGCGTAGGCATAGCGTCCATACTCCGAAGAAAATGGCATCTGTACAGTATATCGTCCATATCGCTCCGAAGAACGTGGCATCAGTATAAAAGGAAACTCATTGGACCCGGGTTCCTCCGAACTACGGCTCCAATGTGTGTATCCCATACGCCTTCTAGTTGTCCTCCCCGCCCAATGGAGATACACAAGTCGACTACTCGACGTACATACCATGAATCTATATGCCAAGTCATTAATTATATCCTGACTACATGCTAGCCATGATGTAGGATGTACGCAACAATAGCTAGTCGAGTGCGCAAGCCCGCATCCCAATATGAATGTATCTCAGTGTGTGTGTAAGGTGTCAGGTCTCAGACAATCACAGAGTATCGTCCAATGGGTTGAGTCTGCTAAGATCTAAGTCCATCTATACTAATCATCGACATAACCATCGAATGCAACCGAGACAACTCGGACGCGCACAGTTGTACAAACAACAAGAATACAATACAACATATGCATATTTAAATTAGACAGTAAATATAGCAAGGTATCTTGCCTGTATCCGGAAGCTGTGAATGCCAAAAGCTGGTTCCTGCGATGTCTCCTGGCTGATCCAAAGGTCCTAAACACAAAAATATAATATAACAATCTAACATCAGACACTAACATACATAAGTAATTATGGTGTTGCGCCTAGATATTGTTACAGGTTTACTGCTGACCGATTACAGCATCACAGGTGCACGTAGCTAGGGTGTACTCATGTTCTGTCTTTGGTCAACGTTTTCCTTGTGACAATAATTATCGGTTTATGGTTGACAACTATTTCTGCTCTACACGGAAACATGTCCTTGGTTTCATATTCAACCATACTTGGTTTATGTCCAGTGTCCGAATGAGATACTGGACCTAGATGACAGGTCTAAATTAAGTTATTCGATGGTTATTAGATGAGTTCTAACCCTGGTTAATTGTCATGCCATTTTATATAAAGATTAGGGTTAATAATGTTGTGTCCAAGAATCCAACTCTCAATTTCGACGACACAATACTCACATATGAATATGATACTAGGGGGAAGGAGTATAGGCGTTACCAAGCGGCTGGGCGAGGTTCTTCAGCGTAGTCGTCTTTCGGTGGGTGGCGGTGCTCCGGTCAGCAGCCGGCGAGCAAGGCAGCGGCGGTAGCGGCTCGCAGCAGCGACTGCGGGTGATCGCAGCAGCAGCGCAGCGCTGGGCGGCGGCAGCGGCCTGTCTGGCGGGTCGGTTGGCGGGTCTGTCGGCGTCAGGCGGAGCGGGGGGTGGTGTATGGCGGCAGCAGTCGGTCGGGGTAATGGCTGAGGGCAGGCGGTCGGGTAATGGCTGATGGTGGGCGGTCGGGTAATGGCTGATGGTGGTGGGTTGGAGTCCGGCGTCGAGGGTGAGCAGGTGGCGGGGTGGCGGCTAGTTGTGGTCTGGCCGGAAGTAGGGGAGGGGTCGGCTAGGGTTTGTAGAGGGTGGTGATGGTTTTCTCTAGGGTTTCAAGGAAGGAACTTCATATATATATACATATGGAGAAGTTTGTGGGCTGATCTTGGCTTGGGCTTGTCTGGTCTCATTGAGATGGGCTGGTCCAATGAGAATGAGTATTGGTGGGCTGAATAAGTGTTGCTTGAGGTGAACCTAGCCTTAATTAAAAATTTAACTAATAGTTTAACTAGATAATTCATCGTGTATTTAAACATTAGAAGCTATATTATGAGTGGTACACCAGTGTCGTGGCATACAGGTTTGAGGTAGACTGATACCTAAATTTTGGGTTTGGGTTGGGGTTCTACTCAGTAAGGTAATTGATTAAATTTATATTTTTAGACGAGGGGGTTTACAATCTACCCTCCTTAGAGCATTTCGTCCTCGAAATTAAAACATACGTAAGGTAAGAGCTAATGATTGAAAAGAAAATTCTAACGCGTACCTAGTCCTTCGAAGAGATGGGGATAACGTTGACGAATATCTTCCTCGCGTTCCCAAGTCGACTCGCCTGGTGCATGATACCTCAATGCGACACGAACTAGGGAAATGGTCTACCCTCGTAATACCTTCTCACTTCTGTCTAGAATCTCCACAGGCTCCTCTTGGTATGATAAGCTCGGCCCGACTGTGATCTCGGAATGGTCAAGCACATGACTAGGATCCGATATGTACCTCCTTAATTGAGATACATGGAAGACGTCGTGGGCTCCTTCCAAGGTCTGCGGTAATGCTAATCTGTAAGCAACCTCTCCGACGCGTTCTAAGATGTCGAATGGTCCGATGTACCTCGGACTCAGCTTCCCTCTGCCTCCGAATCTAATAGTCCCTCGAGTAGGTGAGATTCGTAAGAATACGTGATCTCCTACCTGAAACTCTAAGGGTCGACGATGTGCATTCGTCCAATGCTTCTGTCGGTCTTGTGCTGCTCGAAGGTGTCCTTGGATCTTCTTTACCTTCTCTACCGTCCGAACAACCATCTCTGGTCCGAGAATCTGTCGCTCGCCTATATCACTCCAGCATACTGGAGAACGACACTTCCTGCCATACAACGCTTCATAGGGAGCCATTTGAATGCTCTCTTGATAGCTGTTATTGTAGGAAAACTTGACCAAATGTAGGTGGTCCTCCCATGATCCTCCGAAGTCAAGCATGCACGCTCTCAACATGTCTTCTAACGTCTGAATGGTGCGCTCCGACTGGCCATCTGTTTGGGGGTGATACGCTGTGCTAAACTTTAGGCGAGTACCAAGGCTCTCCTGTATACTCTGCCAAAAGTAAGACGTAAATCTCGTATCCCTGTCAGACACAATGCTAACTGGCACTCCATGTAGGCGCACAATCTCCCTCATGTACATATCTGCTAAAGCCTCCGTCGATTGTCCCACTCTAAAGGGTAAAAAGTGTGCGGACTTGGTGAGTCTATCCACGATTACCCATACTGCATTGCGCCCACTAGGACTCCTCGGGAAGCCTGTAACAAAGTCCATAGTGATATGCTCCCATTTCTACTCCGGTATAGAAAGCGGTTGAAGCAATCCTGCAGATCTCTGGTGCTCGGCCTTGACTTGCTGACACACCAGGCACTTGGCCACAAAACGTGCTCTCTCTCTCTTCATTCCGTGCCACCAGTAGTACTGTCTTAGATCTCTGTACATCTTCGTACCTCCTGGATGAATGGAATAGGTGGAACTGTGTGCCTCTGACATCAATTCTTGCCGAAGTTCTCCATTTGGAATATAGAGACGATCTCCGCATCTCAGTGTTCCGTCTTCATGTATCCGCAGTCCTGTCTGTAATCCAGTCTCTGTCCTCTGTCTGAGCCTCTGAAATCTGGCATCTGTCGGCAAGGCAGCCTTGATTCTCTCCACTAGTGTCGATTGCAATTGGAAACTCGACAACTGTCCGTCTACTCCGGGTATGACAACCTCTATACCCATCTGCTCTAGATCTCTCAACAGATGTTGTTGGGTAGTTAAGAAGAATGCCATAGGTCTTCTGCTCAATGCGTCTGCTACTACGTTGGCCTTTCCCGGGTGGTACTGTAGCTCAATTTTTAAGTCTGTCATCACCTCGAGCCAACGTCTCTGCCTCTGATTAAGATCCTTCTGAGTGTAGACATATTTCAGGCTCTTATGATCCGTAAATATCTCTACTCTTTCTCCATATAGGTAATGCCTCCAAAGCTTTAAAGCAAAGATCACCGCGACAAGTTCCAAGTCATGGGTGGGATAGTTCTTCTCATGTGTCCTCAACTGCCTAGAAGCATAAGCCATAACCTTTCCATGCTGCATCAAGATGCATCCTAATCCTTTCCCGGATGCATCGCTGTAGATTACAAATCCTCCGGGTCCAGAAGGTATGGTCAAGATAGGTGCTGTAGTCAAGCGTTTCTTCAGCTCATCGAACGCCTTTTGACACTCCTCTGTCCAAGTGAACTCTTGCTCCTTACGGGTCAAGCGGGTCATTGGCTCTGCAATCATTGCGAAGTTCTCTACGAACCTCCGATAATATCCGGTAAGTCCTAGGAAACTCCTCACCTCTGAGACATTGGTAGGGGTTGGCCATGTCTCTACAGATGAAATCTTCGCCGGATCTACTGAGATACCGTTTCCTGAGATGACGTATCCAAGGAAAGTGACACGATCTAGGAGAAACTTACACTTGCTCAGCTTGGCATAAAGTCTCTCTTTCCTCAGTGTCTCTAACACTAGTCTCAAGTGCTCTTCGTGCTCCTCGTGGCTCTTCGAATACACCAAAATGTCGTCGATGAAAACTACCACGAACCGGTCTAAGTATTGGTGGAATACTCTGTTCATCAAGTTCATAAATACAGCTGGCACATTCGTCTGTCCAAAAGGCATCACTAAGAACTCGTAGTGACCATAACGAGTCCTGAATGCTGTCTTTTGAATGTCTTCTCTTCGCACCTTCACTTGATGATAACCCGATCTCAAGTCGATCTTTGTGAACACTACTGCTCCTGTCAACTGGTCGAATAAATCGTCAATCCGCGGCAGGGGGTACTTGTTCTTGATAGTCAAAGCATTAGGGGCTCTGTAATCAATACACATACGTACTGTTCCATCCTTCTTAGGCACAAACAATACTGGTGCTCCCCATAGTGATGCACTAGGACGGATAAATCCCTTGCTCTGAAACTCCTCCAATTGTAGCTTCAACTCGTCTAACTCCTTCTTCGCCAATCGGTACACATTAGAAGATACCGGTGCTGCTCCTGGTACTAGCTCAATGGTGAACTCCACGTCTCTATCTGGGGGTAAGCCTGGCAATTCGTCGGGGAAAATATCCTCGAATTCTGCAACTATTGGTGGGGGCGCAATCTCCATAGCCATGCAAGTCCCAGCTGTCTGTCCTACTCCTTGTTCGACGGTCCCTCGCATGTACTCGAACTCCGGTTGATCTGGTGGTCTAAAAGTGACGCTACCCTTCCGGCAGTTCAGTATGGCGTTATACTGGCTTAACCAATCCATACCTAACACAACATCAAAGTACGGCATAGGCAATACCAAGAATCGCGCTCTCATCTCTCTACCACATACGACTACCGAGCACGTTCTAATAGTGCTGGTAACCGGCACGATACCTCCTCCGGTAAGAATCTTCCAACTCCTAGGTAAGGGGGAAGTCGCTACTCTATGCATTGCTACAAATCTACTAGATATGAATGACAATGTAGCACCAGAATCAAACAATGCTGTCGCAGGTAGAGATGCGACTAAAATGGTACCTGTGATTGCCTCTCCTTCTGTTTCCTCTTCGGTGGTTGCTAAGGCAAAGGCCTGTCCCTGTCTCTGTCCTCCTGCCTGCTGTCGGGCATGATCAAACTGTGCCTGCTGTGGGGGCAAGGGTGGTCCCCTCTGGAATCCTCCGGGTGCTGGTGGACGTTGGCCTCCTGGTGGGGGTAGTATCCTCAGGGCTGGTGCTGCTGGTCTCTGTCCGGCCTGTGGGGCTATCTCCCTGCGCTGTGGGCAGTCTCTGGCAAGGTGCTGGCTGGCTCCACAAATCATGCATGTCCCAAGTTTCTTTCGGCAGTCCTTCTCGAAGTGACCTCTCTTACCACAGAAGTGGCAAGTCGGGAGTTCCTGGTGTGGATATGGTGATGCTCTCTGCTGTGTCTGCGCTCCAGGATGACGGATGGGTCCTCCTGCTCCGGGCTGGACTCTAGCTGGCGTGGTCGTGCTGGAACGTCTAGATCTTCTGACAATGGCCTCCTGGATCCTTGCCTCTGCTAGGACCTCCTCATAAGAAACCCTTGCCTGTGCGGTGGTGTATCTCTGTAGCTCGAAATTGAGACCGTGGTGGAATCTCTGAGCCTTCTCTAGATCATTGGGTATCAGGACGGCTCCAAATTTGCTAAGGCGGCTAAACTCTGCGTCATATGCGTCAACAGTCATATTCCCCTGTTCTAGATGTAGGAACTGGGAGTATAGGGCATTTCTGACTGTTGCTGGAAAATACTTCGCATTGAAGTACTCTAAGAACTGTTCCCAAGTCTAGTTCTTACCTACACTGCGCTTAATGGAATCCCATCAGTGATGGGCGTTGCCTTTTAGTTGGGCCCTTACTGCGGTCATCCAAAGGTCTGGTTGCAGTTGTGAGGCCTCTAATAGCATCTCCGTGTTGGCGATCCAATCGGAGATCTG
This sequence comes from Iris macrosiphon, assembly GCA_036927795.1. Taxonomy (NCBI): domain Eukaryota; kingdom Viridiplantae; phylum Streptophyta; class Magnoliopsida; order Asparagales; family Iridaceae; genus Iris; species Iris macrosiphon. The sequence goes on from JAYESA010000008.1 coordinate 57,248,305, forward strand.
TTCTGCAGTGTCATTGCCTGAGAAGGTATCTGGTCCCATCTGTCGGAACCATCTAACAGTGCCACCTGTCGGGGCTGGTGGAGGTGCTGGTGCTGGTGCTGGTGTCGTGATAGGTGTCCTCTCTAGTACTGCCATCAGACTCTGTCGTAATGTCTCTGTCTGCTGCCACTGTGCTTGTATCATTGCCTGGAAGAACTGAAGCATCTGTGGCTGGCCATCTAGCTGCGGCATCTGGGGCGGATAAGGTGGAGGCGGTGGTAGTGGAATCTCTGGTTGTGCAGTAGGCGTCTCCTCAGATGTCGGCCTCTCAGTCTGCGGCATCGGTGTAGCTCCTGAAGTCTGGCCCTCATAATGTTGCGTGGGGATGGTCTGGGAAGTCTGTCCTTCAGGTGGTGGTATAGGATCGCCCTGTGGTGTCTCGTGCCAATGTATCAGTGGTGTCTGCAGCGGGTGTTGCCCTTGGGGTACCTTATCTCCTTGAGTGGTGTTATCCGGCACCGCGGCACGGGGTGCTCCTCGTCCACTGCGCAAATTCATCTTGCTGCAAGGGATAGAGCTTCATTAAAAGAGTACGAGAACAAACAAACAGGATGCATATATTTAGAAGCAGTATGAAGGAAGTTCAAAGGCGAATCAAAGTGGATGAGACCTAATAATTTCTATCCTATTGCAGGCTCGCTGGGCATGTTACCATACCACAAGTGAAAAAGTAGACCTGCATGGGCCACCACTAAAACCATGTCACACCCCAGTCCCAAAATATATGGAACCAGGCCACGTGGCAATAGCCAGCTGACACGTCTCCGAGGATATCCCAATTTAATGGATCCACGAAGAGTGCTACGCTGTCCTATGATACTAACATGTCCAATATCAGTCAATAACAGGTAAACTAATCTCATCCACAATACAAAGAGCAAGAAATAATAAATAAAATACTGGTTAATAAATACCAGTCTCAAGGTATCATAGTACAACTAATGATGTCTGGTGGGAACAAACCCACTACTATGACGAAATAAAGTACGGAAATGAGATATAAAAGAAATGGCTATGGCATCAGCTGAGAGGGTAATGATGCCCTCCATCTAGGCTAAAGGCCTACCAACTGGTCACGGAAACTCTGACGGCTGCACCTCCAACTCCTCGGCTGAAGCGAATCTCGTCTCCTGTCCTGGGCCGTATACTGTGGGGTAGTAAGCCTCGTCTAAATCTGGAAAGGTACCAGGTCCTCAGAGGGACGTAACAAGATACAAGAAAACAACATGCTATATATGAATACTGAATAAAATAAATACAATAAGGGTGTGCTAGCCATCTAAGTGAATGCAATGTGAGGTCAACTCTGATGCGTATGAGTAGGCGTAGGCATAGCGTCCATACTCCGAAGAAAATGGCATCTGTACAGTATATCGTCCATATCGCTCCGAAGAACGTGGCATCAGTATAAAAGGAAACTCATTGGACCCGGGTTCCTCCGAACTACGGCTACAATGTGTGTATCCCATACGCCTCCTAGTTGTCCTCCCCGCCCAATGGAGATACGCAAGTCGACTACTCGACGTACATACCATGAATCTATATGCCAAGTCACTAAATTATATCCTGACTACATGCTAGCCGTGATGTAGGATGTACGCAACGATAGCTAGTCGAGTGCGCAAGCCCGCATCCCAATATCAATGTATCTCAGTGTGTGTGTAAGGTGTCAGGTCTCAGACAATCACAGAGTATCGTCCAATGGGTTGAGTCTGCTAAGATCTAAGTCCATCTATACTAATCATCGACATAACCGTCGAATGCAACCGAGATAACTCGGACGCGCACAGTTGTACAAACAACAAGAATACAATACAACATATGCATATTTAAATTAGACAGTAAATATAGCAAGGTATCTTGCTTGTATCCGGAAGCTGTGAATGCCAAAAGCTGGTTCCTGCGATGTCTTCTGGCTGATCCAAAGGTCCTAAACACAAAAATATAATATAACAATCTAACATCAGACACTAACATACATAAGTAATTATGGCGTTGCGCCTAGATATTGTTACAGGTTTACTGCTGACCGATTACAGCATCACAGGTGCACGTAGCTAGGGTGTACCCATGTTCTGTCTTTGGTCAACGTTTTCCTTGTGACAATAATTATCGGTTTATGGTTGACAACTATTTCTGCTCTACACGGAAACATGTCCTTGGTTTCATATTCAACCATACTTGGTTTATGTCCAGTGTCCGAATGAGATACTGGACCTAGATGACAGGTCTAAATTAAGTTATTCGATGGTTATTAGATGAGTTCTAACCCTGGTTAATTGTCATGCCATTTTATATAAAGATTAGGGTTAATAATGTTGTGTCCAAGAATCCAACTCTCAATTTCGACGACACAATACTCACATATGAATATGATACTAGGGGGAAGGAGTATAGGCGTTACCTAGCGGCTGGGCGAGGTTCTTCAGTGTAGTCGTCTTTCGGTGGGTGGCGGTGCTCCAGTCAGCAGCCGGCGAGCAAGGCAGCGGCGGCAGCGGCTCGCAGCAGCGACTGCGGGTGATCGCAGCAGCAGCGCAGCGCTGGGCGGCGGCAGCGGCCTGTCTGGCGGGTCGGTTGGCGGGTCTGTCGGCGTCAGGCGGAGCGGGGGTGGTGTATGGCGGCAGCAGTCGGTCGGGGTAATGGCTGAGGGCAGGCGGTCGGGTAATGGCTGATGGTGGGCGGTCGGGTAATGGCTGATGGTGGTGGGTTGGAGTCCGGCGTCGAGGGTGAGCAGGTGGCGGGGTGGCGGCTAGTTGTGGTCTGGCCGGAAGTAGGGGAGGGGTCGGCTAGGGTTTGTAGAGGGTGGTGATGGTTTTCTCTAGGGTTTCAAGGAAGGAACTTCATATATATATACATATGGAGAAGTTTGTGGGCTGATCTTGGCTTGGGCTTGTCTGGTCTCATTGAGATGGGCTGGTCCAATGAGAATGAGTATTGGTGGGCTGAATAAGTGTTGCTTGAGGTGAACCTAGCCTTAATTAAAAATTTAACTAACAGTTTAACTAGATAATTCATCGTGTATTTAAACATTAGAAGCTATATTATGAGTGGTACACCAGTGTCGTGGCATACAGGTTTGAGGTAGACTGATACCTAAATTTTGGGTTTGGGTTGGGGTTCTACTCAGTAAGGTAATTGATTAAATTCATATTTTTAGACGAGGGGGTTTACAAACGAGCTATGAGTAACATATTCCATTAGCACTTACGCAAAACAGTGGAATGTTACGTGGACGACATAGCTGTCAAAAGCCGCCTCAAAGATGACACGTTTGAGACTTAAGGACGGTGTTCGAGTTAATACGCCAACTGCAACTCAAGATGAATCCTACGAAGTCCTTTCTGGGTGTAACTAGCGGCAAATTCCTGGGATTTGTCATTACCGCCAAAGGCATACAAGTGGACCCTGATAAAGTCCAGGCCATCGTAGGAATGCGACCGCCCCGCAATCTGAGGGAACTTAGAGGATTTCAGGGACGCCTGGCTTACATCCGGAGATTCATATCCAACCTCTCTAGGAGATGTCAACCTTTTTCTCGCCTCATGAAGAAGGGTGTATCCTTCGTATGGGATGAAGACTGTCAACAAGCGTTTGACGATATCAAATGCTACCTCACTCATCCGCCAGGTCTGGTGCCTCCCATCATAGGAAGACTATTCTTCCTATACGTTCGAGCAATGGACCATGCCTTGGGAGCTCTTCTTGCGCAGATGAACGATGTAGGGCATGAACAGGCTATCTACTATCAAAGTAGAATGATGATCGGAGCCGAACACCGGTACAACCCAGTGGAGAAAGAATACTTGGCTCTGATGTTCGCTATCCAGAAAATGCGGCACTATGTCACTGGCCAGACTATCCATATCATCTCCAAGATCAACCCTCTTCGAGTACTAATGAGCAAGCCCAGTGCTCTTAATTCCTGACTCACAACTTGGGCGATGCTGTTAACACCATATGACATGGTATACGTCCCCTAGAAGTCCATCAAAGGCCAAGCATTGGCCGACTTTTTAGCTGCTTATCCGATCCCGGAGGCCTCCAAGTTGTACGAGGACATCCCTGACGAAGTTGCAGAATGTAATTCCGTGATGCAAAGTGACGCATGGCAACTATTCTTCGATGGTGCCTCCAGGACTGGCCCCAATGGAAAAGTGGTCTCAGGGGTAGGAATCGTCCTGGTTACTCCCGACAAACTCTTCATCTACCGAGCATACTCTCTCAACGAGCCCTGCTCCAATAACGTGGCAGAATATAACGCTCTGTTAATCGGGCTCCAAGTCGCTAAAGAGCTGGGGGTCGAATCCCTGGAAGCTTTTGGTGATTCTCTGCTTATCGTCAATCAAGTCAGAGGAATATATGAAGTCCGAAATCCAGACCTCATCCCCTATCACCAAGCAACGGTCAAGATAGCCGTGACATTCAAAGGGTTCTTCCTGGAGCATGTACCTCGATCTCAGAATCTGAAAGCTGATGCCCTAGCTAGTCTAGCCGCAGATTTAGCTACTCCTATAAGAAGGCAGAACTCGATAATCCTTCTTAACAGAGATTTATTCTGTGTGAAAAACAACTCTCACATAGAACGCAGCTACGCTGCACACGCCGATCCTCCCAGAAGAGATTGGAAGAGTCCCTTTATAGATTTCGTGGCATACGGAATCTTGCCGGAGGATCCGAAAGAAGCGGTATCCGTCAAAAGACGATCTTTACGCTTCTACTTTGATGCATCTTCACAATGCCTATATTGCCGAACCTATGACGGACTGCTATTGAGATGTCTCTCAGACAACGAAGCATAGCAGATTATCCGAGAAGCTCACGACGGCGTATGCGGAGCGCATCAGCCCGGTCCTAAGCTACAGGATCGTATCAGAAGAATGGGCTATTACTGGCCCACTATGATCACAGACGCGATCAACTATGCAAGAGAATGCAGAGCCTGTCAGGTCAATGCAGACTTCATACATCAACCGTCTGAATATCTACATCCTACGGTTGCATCCTGGCCTTTCGAAGCATGGGGTATGGATGTCGTCGGTCCTATTCACCCGTCTTCTTCCAAGGGTCACCAGTTCATACTGGCCATCACGGATTACTTCTCCAAATGGGCAGAGATGATCCCTCTTGCTGAGGTAAAGGCGTCTAATGTGATCAACTTCATCAAGCATCACGTCAACTATCGCTTCGTGGTACCTTGGAGGATAATTCACGACAATGGGCCTCAGTTCATCAGTCAAGCGTTTCATCGATTTTGCGATAAAAATCGAATACATAATATTGCCTCTACGGCGTATTATCCAGCTTCTAATGGTTTGGCGGAAGCTTTCAACAAAACCATTATCAAACTCTTGAAGAAGTTCGTCTCTTCGAACAAAAGAGATTGGAATGAGAGACTGGGCGAATGTCTCTGGGTATACCGCACAATGGTACGAACACCGACAGGTTGTACTCCATTCTCACTGGTCTACGGGAGCGAAGCAGTTCTCCCCATTGAAATCCAGATCCCGTCACTCAGGATAGCCGTGGCTAACGAACTGACTCAAGAAAAGAATGACCTTTTAAGGCTTCAAGAGCTAGAAGGATTAGACGAGAAATGCCTCCAAGCTCAACAGCGTATCGCGCTCTACCAAGCACGCATTTCCAGAGCTTTCAATCATAAAGTAAAGAAAAGAGTGTTCAAAGTCGGCGAGCTAGTTCTAGCCGTAAGAAGGCCGATGATTCTTACTCACAGGAGTAAAGGCAAATTCCAGCCCAAATGGGAGGGTCCTTATGTGATCGAGACAACGTTCTCAAATGGCGCTTACAGGTTAGCCCAGCCTAATGGAGACCTGTTAATGGCTCCTATCAACGGCAAATTCCTGAAAAGGTACTATGCTTAACCTCCTCTGCTCAATTGGGATATAGCGAAAACCTCAATTCTGACAAAACTACTTCCAAAACAAAACTAGTTGGGTCGTATTCTATCATGTCCATATAACCTCTGAATAGATACGTTCGACTAATTTAGAAATGCAATACCTATCATATCCATATCACCTCTGATAGTGTCTTGCCTACAAGCCTTAGTCAAAGCATATTCTATCATGTCCGTATGACCTCTGAATAAGTATGTCCTACTAAAGTTTCTTGAGAGCCTATCATGTCCATATCACCTCTGATAGTATCTTGCCTACAAGCCTTAGTCAAAGCATATTCTATCATGTCCGTATGACCTCTGAATAAGTATGTCCTGCTAAAGTTTCTTGAGAGCCTATCATGTCCATATCACCTCTGATAGTATCTTGCCTACAAGCCTTAGTCAAAGCATATTCTATCATGTCCGTATGACCTCTGAATAAGTATGTCCTGCTAAAGTTTCTTGAGAGCCTATCATGTCCATATCACCTCTGATATCACCCTCGCCCAAAACGTGTCATTTATATTCCGAAATGATAGGTCGACAAAGTCAGAAAAGAGTTCGCTTTATTTATTCCCAAGAAAGAGCAAAATTATACCGGGAAACAAACAAAAGAAGGAAGGGTACATCATTGTGGGGGAGAAGTCAGATCGCGAATCAGCTTCGTCAGTGCAGCTATCCTCTCATCCCTAGAAACCAAGGCATCAGCGCGGGCCTGCTCCAGCCGTGCCTCGTTGTCGCCCATGAGGGACAATTCGGCCCTCGCCCGACGAACACCCGCACGGGCAGCTTCTGCACGATCCAGATCCCGTCGCACTGCGCTCAATCGACTAGTCGCTACGTCTAGACCTGCCAACGATTGGAAAGCCCACTCCTCCGCCTGAGCAAGCTTTTCTTTCAACTTGCGAACCCTCGCTACGTTCCCTTCATGCTCGGATTGGCACCTTAGTTGAAGAGCAAGGGCCTCCTCCATGACGGTCGTTCTTTCGTACATCTCTAGCGGACGTGTTTGAACGAGTTTATCTAAGCTTTCCATCTGTTTGGTAAACCACGCAGTCATGGAGTTGTATCTGGACTGGACCTCAGCTTCAATGCCGTCCCAAGTTAGCCGCAGATATTCGTTAATGGGTTGCTCCAAACCATTAACCATCGCCTCCAGGGCATCAGCTACCCCGGTGCCTTCAAAATCCTGGATCGCCTCTATCTGGATCCGAGAGGACTTCTTCAGGCGCTCGAGGTCCAGATTCCCCTTTAGTACCATCGGTATCAGCGCTTTCAAAGTAGCATAAAAGACGCTGGTATATTGCTCAGTCAAAGCAGCTTGATCCGATTGGGCGCCAGGAGTGGCCGCAGCATTGGCAAGTCCCCCTCCAGGAATGATTGCAGACGAAGTGGTCACAACCGTCGCTTCAACAAGTGGTGCGACCAAAGGAGGTGCATCTACAACAACCAAAGTGGTCGCAATGGCAGGCTCTCCCTCTTCTTGGGATATCAAAGCCTCTTCAACAGGCGAACCGGCCCCCGAAGATATTTCCTCCTCAAAGTCAAACGCCTCCGTATCATCGCCAAGAGCCGGAGCAGAGCCAGAAGGAACTTCAAAGCTGTATTCCCCGTGGATGCCATCCCCTGGGAAGAGGACAAGAGAGTTGATATCAATATAATGGTACTCTTTCTAAAAAGGAGACATAAAGATGACATTTACCCATGGCCAGTGGCATATACGGCGTATCTGCCGCCGATGTAGCTAAATTACGCCTTAATGACGTAATACGAATTGCCATACCTGGAAAAGGGGGTGGACCAACCGACATCGCCAAGAGATCTACCAAGCCTCCACCAAGACGCAGTCGAGGTTCGTCAGCTAGAACCTCGCCAAGCATGCTCACAGGCACGGCAGGGGTTTCATCCATTACTGGTCTAAGGAAAGATTCTCCCATCTGCCTCGGCAACGCAGGCAATCTCGTTCGACTACTTGGAGCGGTAGCAGCGACAAAAGCCGCTAACGAAGATTCTCCAGCACCGCCAGCCGAAGTTGGGGGTCCCTCTCTAGAAGTCGGGGAACCTTCGATCAGGGAAGCATCCTCGACAGGCGAGACAGCAGGTCCCTCTCTAGGAGACTCAATACCAGGAATCCGGAGAGAGCGATTGACCATCCTCTTTCTCTTGCGAGAAGAAGCATCCTTGGGAGCAGCAGCCCTTCACTTCCCAGAGACTACCAAGGCCCCCGTAGGCAGAGGCACTTCACACCTCGGCACCGACACCAGCGGCTCATCAGGAGTAGCAAACTCCACACCCTCGTCGGGAGAAATCGAAGGAACTTCGACTCTTCCCCCAGGCGTGGAAGACGGCACCCTAAAACTCCCACGCATATCAAAATCACGGTGGAAGGTGTTAACCGCCACGTAGAACTGGGCATACGAATGTAAGATGCGCAGCTCCGTGGAGGGTGTGACGACCGGCACGGTAAAAATTGCTCCAGTGCATCCCATGATGAAATATCGCCATCCTCTGGCTCCATCAATGAGTCCGCCCCTTGACCTGAAGCTGGTGACGGCGTTGCCCACGTGCAACTGGTCGTACCCAAGTTGCCTGGCAAGCCGACTCGGCAAGTAAGGCTCGAAGAAGGAATGGTCTTCACTTCTATACAACAAATGGGAGGGCCTGATGCAGATCAATCATTTGAAAGCCTCCGAAGAAAGATTGGTCTTCTCTCCACCTAAATCCTCCAGCCTAATCCCCGATTGATTACGATGTACCGAGGGGACAATACAGAGGAGCTTCCAGCCGTGACTGAGGCTCAGTGTCAACCGATAGTCTAAAACTGTGTTCACATTCCAGGAAGAGTCCTTGTAATTCAGCAGGAAGCTACCCCCGAGCTACTACCAGAGCCAGGAGACATCACCCAGGGGTTGTGAAGAATTAACCATCCCATCAAATACAGGTATGGTAATTCCACCCGGGGAAAGCTTTCACGCCGAGTCTCATCGGCGAGCAGCCCGTCAGTCATGGCTCTTAGGCCAGCCTGTATATGGCACACCATAGCAGGGAGCAAGCCCAGTCTTGCCCCAAACACCAGGCGCACCGCAGGCTACAGGATATTCCGGTAAATTCGGTCCGCAGATGCAGTACCGGGCACCACTACTCGACGCAGCCATATGGAGAGAAAACCGGCCAGCTGGGCTTCCTTAGACAGAGGCCTGCAGCAACGCCTCAAGTAACTATAGACCTTAGTGCCTTCGGGATACTTTCCTACCCCGTCGTCGAGAATCTGGTCCGGAGCCTTGGCGTCATCCATAAGAGCCTCGACGACCTGGACACTAAGCACTCCCAAACAGTTCACGGGCTCATCCTTGCCCCCTGAAACTTTCTCCGGCTTGGCGGCCCTGGCCCGGTGGAAGAAGAGGTAGGACGTCTACTTGGTGGTGTGAGCCAAATCAGAAGGCTCGTCATAAAAAGCGGTACACGCGAAGTAGTGGCACATCAACTCCTGATACACCTCCACCACCCGAGAGTCCGAATCCCCCAACTCCTGATTGGTGGGGACGTACTCTTCATATGGGGTATCCCCCATCGGCAGCCTCGAGATCACTGCCATCTCATGGAGGGCTAATCCCAACTCCCCCAGTAGAGTGGCGAAAGTCCCGATGAGCGAAATATATCGCTCCATCAGCGCCAGGAATAGGTTAGGGTTAGGAGGCAACCCAATACTGGTCGCACAGCGGTATACAGCCCAATGCCCTCCAGCTCTCTCTAACAGTGCTTCAAGGCCCAGTCAACTAGGCAAGCCCATCGACGGTTTGTTGGGGTGATCCACCCGTTGCATCGAGGATTCTCCTTGGGATATACTCCCCCTCGCCCCATGAAGTCGTTGCAGAAAGTCGGCAACTGGACCGGCTGGATCACTAGACAATCTTCGCTCGGGACACTGCCCGGGCACAGTCCCCTGAACAACGTCACAAGGCCGGAAGGACGGCTGACGAACGACCCCTGGTCAGCTCCTTTCAGATGAAAGATCTTCCCCGGTTTGCCGTGAAGATCGGGCGTCAGCGTCCACGACATCCTCCTAGGATGTGTCGCATGGAAGAAGGCCGAGATGGGATAATCTTTCGGCATCGTTGGCAGGTACAAGACCAAGCTCCCGGCAGGAAAAACCCGGGGCTCTCTCTTAGACTTCATCTGGGACCGTTTATCAATCATGTCCCCAAAAAGAAAAGCTGGCTTTATGTACTGCTCTCCGTCTATATACGTCAGGGGCTCTCCGTTAATCATATTCAGCAGCGTCCGCTCGCCCTGAGCTGATATCAAAAGCTTCCTTCCCTCAGGATACTGGGGTCCGGAGATAGGAAATGCCACGTAGGACAGATCCTCCAGATAGTTCGAGTGCAGCATCCCGACAGCGGAACCCATCACCTCGGCCAGTGGAGACTCACCCAAATTAACTGCAAAAGTGCGAGGAAACACGTCATTACAAATCTTGCAACATGAGGACCCAGAAGCCACAGTCTGTACTTTACGCCAAGACTGTACAAATTTGGTCATTTTACGCATGAAGTATCATCCAGAGACGTAACTGGCAGCATACGATCCGTGCTTTACGTCGGGCTACCAAAATTCTAGTTATTACGCCGGAGGTTTCGTCCCCAGGCGTAAAACTAAAATTTTATAGTATACACCAAGCTTTCGGCAGTCAGAGCTGTTACTCTCGAAATTGCGTAAACATGGAACTCTTACGCTGGCACATTAGAAATATGAGCGTAAAAGATAAAAACGTCTCCGTGCATCATCTTCCTCAAAGAGGCTATCAGCACAGAAGACGACCTAGCGCGGTCACGTTCAACGTATGCGAAGGATTTTTTGTCATTTTTTGTCATCCAAAAGGCTCTACCTCTAAGGCCGGGAGCGCTGCTCGTCGGCAAGATACTTTGCTCAGGATAAAGTTCGCCTTGCCCGACCGAAGACTCCCTCGCTGGGGCGGAAGGATGAGAAGAAGGACCTACACTCTTTCCCTTAGTGGAGGGGGTTTGCTTCGGTACCATTTCTGAAGACTCTGAGTGCTCGGAGAAGGAACGAAGAAAAACTCGAACAGACGAAGACTCTCTTTCGCAGAAAACGGATGAAAAGTTTTTCTCTCAAAAGCTCGGGATATATATAGGGTTCGGATCGAATCCTCGAATCCTCGGACGGACTCCTCGAAACCCTAACCAAAACTCGCAAATTAATATTTGGTTATGATTGGGTACTACGACAGCCCACTACTCTCGAAAGACGGACAATCAGCAAATTTGAAAAGTTTTTCGTGTAAAACAGATTCGTGGTCCTATGCTAAGGAGATTTCTACGCTCAACAACTACAGATCTACGGTTTTACGCTCGCAAACTATAAGTCTATGGTTTTATGCCCGGATGCCTTTTGTGCTCGGTAGCTTTTACGCTCGAGAGACTACAAACCTATGACTTCACGCTTAACAGATACAAACCTATGGTCTCACGCTTGGTGGTGTTTAGTTCACGCTCGGAGGCAACAGATCCATAATTTCACGCTCGGAAGATTTCTTTTTCACAAGCTACAAATCTTCAGTTCTACGCTAAGGAGCTTTCTACGCTCGACAGCTACAGATCTACGGTTTTACGCTCGCAAGCTATAAGTCTATAATTTTATGCCCGGATGCCTTTTGTGCTCGGTAGCTTTTACGCTCGAGAGGCTACAAACCTACGACTTCACGCTCAGCAGATACCAAACCTATGATCTCACGCTCGGTGGCTTTCTACGCTCAATAGGCTACGAACTCAAGATTTTTAGCCCATCTACACTACGGATCTCTGACTTTTTGCATGTCCGAAAGAGTTCTAAAGGCGGTCGATTACAGGAGTTCACCCAGAAGATACTTCTTGACCTCAAAATATCCCAAGTGCCCGGAGCATACAGAGTTCAAACATCCAGAAATTACTCTTCTCGTGTCAGAAAAATTGGAGGTTCATCCAGACTCCAGTCTGAACATCTCGTCTATGGCAACTCGATTTGACAGCCGAAACCTCGACCCTGTTCCAAGGGAGTTTCGAGAGGTCATTCTTGAAGACGAAGTCTGAACAAAATTTTTGTTCATCAGAAGACAGTTCAGAAACTCTACGCGGTTCCTACATTCCTAAAGCAGCTGCGCATCACTAGTTATGCGTAAAAGACAGGACGGGACCTAATACTCTTTCTATCAGAGTCGGCGTAAAGAATTAGACGTGTCGAAGCTGCACATATTCAGACTTCACAGCAAGGTATGGCAAAGACGATCATATGCAGAGAATAAAGACGACTTTATTTAAAGTTAAAATCATAATTACATATGAGGAAAATCCTGTCTACAAGGGATTTTTCTTCATTTTTCGTGATTACATATGAGGGAAATCCCATCTACAAAAGATTTCCCTATTGTCGTCTGAAGATCACACCAAGAAGCTGTTCTGACAGGTTCTCGTGTTGGTGATGGTCTTCCTCTGCTTCCAAGAAGATGAGCGGTGGCAGGAGGAACAAAACTGGGCATAGACCCATCCTCCAACAGAAGAAAAGCAGGGCAACTCTGCTTTCCTACAGACCCCCGTCACTCTGGCCGGTCTGTCTGCCTCTCGTCACCGGAGGTAACGAGAGAAGGCGCCACTTGCAAGCGGCCTGGTCAAATGTGACCCCTCCCCACTCTCCGAGTGAGATGCCATATGAAGTTGCTGATTATCCCGAGCAAGGGAGGCTAAGATATCCTTCCATGATTCATCGTTGCAGATGACACTTGCTCGAAGACGCCATCTTTTTTGGCTCCTTACATGCTGGAAGAACATGGTCTTCTTCTTCCTCAGGTCGACCCGACGAACTTCGGCGATCATCTCAGCATGGTGAAAGGAAATATGGGAAGAAACAGGTTAACTCCTCAGCCCTTTTGTAGGCAAGCGAGGTCACACCTACCCCCAATAAATCCGCCATAAAGACCGGCCTGAAAGAACGTGTCAAACTTGACCGTTTTGGGCTCCATTCAGAAGGCGTTTCGAGTTACGGGGGACGGTTCATGCTTCATTCAAAGCGTTTCAAATTCCGAAGAATTTAAAAGCTTTGAAGGGGGTCTTGTAGAAGCATGAAAAATATGCCGGATGACTATACGCAACTTATTGGTGCGGGGCAGCGTAAAGAGATAACCTCAGAGCCATCAAGCAGGCAAGACAAGAGCTTCTCAGGACCATCCGCGTAAGTGCATTATGTCCAAGCCGCCTCAGAGCGTAAAGCAGAGGGCTTCGTCGCCTATATGGCATAAAACACATCTGCTTTCAAATGCGGTATTAAAGCGTACGAGGAACGCTTTGTGCTCTCCGAGATGAACCTGTCAGACCCTGCAATGAACCTGACGTCTGAACTTCTGACAAAAGGATACGGCTCGGCTACCCAGACGACGGCTATAAATGATAGCACGGCACTGCGACCCAGGCTGTCAGTTACCGCCATCTCCCTTGCATAAACTGCTTTTACATGAACGAAGGAATATGCTGCCTTATTTTACACAGGCAAACATGAGCTGTTTACGCTCCGCAGTAGATAAACCGCCTGCCACGTCAAAATTGGCGCTTTGTACAGGGCTCGAGGCACGTCTCTGCGATTGGTGCAAAAGACGGTGACAGTCTTCTCGAGGCACGTCTCTGCGATGAATGCACAGAAGAGCTGCAGGCCTTCAAAAACACGCCTCCGCATTTAATGCGCAGAATGATGGCGGATCTCTGCATTTAATGCAGGAGATTTGATTGACAATCACCGAACCATCGTATGGTGATACCCCCTTGCGTAAACTGCTTTTTCGCATACAAAGGGATACGATGCCTTGTTCTATACAGGCAAATGTGAACCGTCTACACACCACGAAAGACAAACAGACTGCCACGTCAAAAGCTGCGCTTTGTACAAGGCTCGAGGCACGTCTCTTCGCCTGATGCTCAGAACGGGGGCAGGCCTTCAGAACACGCCTTCGCAATTAATGCACAGGATGGTGGCAGATCTCTGCATTTAATGCGAGAGATTTGATTATATCTTCAAAAGCCGTAATTCCGGCTAAAGGCGTCCACGTCAGCACTCAGCATTGCGCAGGGCTTCTACGCCTCCTCAGCTGTTATGCTCTCAGGGCTTCTACACCTCCTCAGCTGTTATGCTCTTAGGGCTTCTACGCCTCCTCAGCTGTTATGCTCTCATGGCTTCTACGCCTCCTCAGCTGTTATGCTCTCAGGGCTTCTACGCCTCCTCAGCTGTTATGCTCTCAGGGCTTCTACGCCTCCTCAGCTGTTATGCTTTCAGGGCTTCTACGCCTCCTCATCTTCTATGCTCACTCGGCTTCTATGCCATCAGGCTTCTATGCCTACCTGGCTTTTATGCCTATTTTGGCTTCTATGCCATGGTGACAGATATTGGCTTTTACGCCCACCTTTTCTACATGGAGGATACCTACCTACGTGGCTTTTACGCCGTGATCTTCGTAGCAACAATAGGCGTTGTGTCCCTTAGTTAGACCCGCGTTATACGCTCATTCAAAGGATCATCTATACACAGGCATTGGTTATTTTAACCGTCGTGTAAAAGGGTGCTGTGATTCCACTCCTCGGTTTTTATACCAACTGAGTGGTCACTGTCACTAAAACTCTATAAATAGAGACCTCTATCTACAGAGGAACAGGTCGAAGAAATTGATCAACGATCAGACTTCTGAAAAGGAGATCGGACAGGGTCAAAAAAAACAAGGAGAGAAAAGAGATCGAGAGAGAGAGAGAGAGAGATAGGAACCCGGAGCTCAGGCAAGGGGTAGGGATCGACGACCTTGGCATCGTGCATCTACCCTCTTTTGCAACCTTCGAAGCTACCTCCTGTCTTCTACGGCACTTCTTCACCATCGTATGGTCCAAGGACTAAAGTGATCGACTGCAGATCAGACACCTATAGCAATTTATACCCAGATTAAATAAATTGTACTCCCACATCCTCGTATAGGATTACATTGTACAAGTTTGTTTGTAAACAAAAGAACACGGGTCTTGTGTAAACCCCGTCTTGAATACATCTTTCATTCTTTTCATTTTCTACCACAAACAGCAGCAATATCAAAACCACCGCTTATTTTATCCCCCGCATAAGCTCTTCTTTCCACCGCGCGTAAAACCCAAACCACAACCCAATAGTAGAAGAAAATATTAGCAGCAGAAGCAAAACCCAATTTTGCTTTGCTTTGCTTTCCCACACGTGTAAGCTCCTCATTCCACCACTCCTTAACACTATTATTACTAAACACCCCTCAACCAAAACCAAAACCAATGAAAAGAAAGAAATAGCATTGGCAGTAGTTTTAGTTTTCTTAAACACTAAGTTTCCCTACCGCCTCTTATTCTCTATATATATCCATGCAATACACCCAAAACCCTAAACCTTACTTCTTGAACTTAACATTGTTGGACGTGCACTATACAGGACTTTTGCTCGGCAAGTATACCTTACCATTGTACTGATTATTTACATTCCAACTGATGGATGCATATTTATATCTACTTATATGGATATTTATTTATTTAGATATTGGACCTATTTTATGAGATCACCCCAGTATCATGTTGCATCAGTAGGTTCATTGGCCGGGACACAGTTGTTACAAGAGTTGTGAGTCTCATATAGATTCCGGACTACGTACCGGGTTGGCCTCCTGTACGTATGAGCCGTGCTTTAGGAATAACTGTTGATAGAAACTTTATATGCTAGAAGACTCTGCAGTTATTATAGGTCTATGGACATAGTCTATTGTAGTACAGTGGTCCAATCCATGTCCTTCTTTGGTTGTAGGATTGGGCTAGGATACTATGAATAGGCTATGAACCAGACTATGGCATGGATGTGGCATGATTAGAGCATTGGGCGGGGAGGACTACTAGTAGGCGTATGGGACACCCCACTTCCTTTATGCAGATTCCATACTCGACGGTTACTGTATACTTGCGCCCTTGTACTAGGGGGCATATGTGGCATATACTAGCCAGTTGTCACGATTGGTGAATTACGTCATCATATGTCTAGCCTACACTTTGCATAGGCCCAAAGTTCCCTCAAGTTGCATTTCACCTAGACGGTTAGGTAACCCTCTGGATGTTTATTTTCAGTACTTATTGGCATGTTATTATGTATCTTGTTACGTCCCTCTGAGGACCTGGTTCCTTTCCAGATATGGACGAGCAGGAGTACCCACAAGAGTACTGACCTGGACCTGACACTATGTACCTGACTGAGGAGGCCTTACCCTCAGAGTATCCATGATTTATTTCCACTATTTTGAGATTTTGTAGCTATTTCAGTATAGTCATTCTGTAGTGGATTTGTTTCCACCCGACTATCAGACTTGATACTTATCCTGGATATCCATTTATTATTCAGTTCTTTAATCCTACTTATTATTTGTGCTGTGGATGAGATATAGATTGTGTATGACTTGTTGTGATAGTATATTACCACTGGTGGATTGCATATTCATTTACAGCGTACGTGTATATATGATTTCCATATATTGGAGTTCATATACATACGGCTGGGTATGTTACGCATTCCTAGTCCTACGTATTTTAGGACTGGGGTATGACATGGACGGCCTATTAATGGATTGTTTCACTCATCATTCCCTCTATTTCACTCTTCTTCTTCCTCAAGTCATCATCTTACTCAAGCCACTCCACTACCAAACCCTTATTACACCCAATCCACCCCCAAATCAACCCAAATTCACTCAAATTATTTATTCTATGGAGACCAAGAGCTTTAGAGCACAAGGAGGACTAGGAGAAGCTAAGAGGAGTGTCTAGCAAGGAGGTTGTATCCAATTTGGTAGAGATTCATTGGGATCAAACTCCCAATAGGTAATTCCTTCATTTCCCATAATTTTTATGGTAGAATCATAATTTGAACTAATAGTAACACATCATTAGGTGAAAATGACCCATAGTGTTAGATCTAGGTGGTAGAGACCTTAATTCTAGTAGATCTAGGTGTTTGGATGGTGGAATAATATTTTTTAGGCTTCATTTGGTGGAATTACGAATATGTGATCACAAAGTGTTTGTCATTGATTCCTATTGGTATATTAGAAGATTCTTGGTATATTTGTTAGTATATTAGAATATTCTTGATATATTTGTTAGGATATTAGAATATTCTACTAGGGGTTTTAATGGGGTATTAATGTAAAATAAAGGATTGTAAGGCTATAAATAGCAAGAGATTATCAATAAAAAATATAATAATTGCTCTAAAATATTCTATATAGTATCATAGCCCAAACCCTAGCCACCACCTCCTAAACCCTATTCGTCACCACCGCCATCGCTGCAACAATGCCCAGCACCACCGTTGTCGTGCCGTCCGCCCCCACCGATGTCGTACTGCTCGTCCGCCACCACCGTCGCCGCTCGCCCGCCACCACCACCACGAAGTCGTGACTCCCATGGAGCCAAGATCTTTCGCGGTTCCTGTCATCTTTCGCGGGTCTTTCTAGATGTTGACATTGAAGGCCAAGATCTGATAGGGAAGAGACATGATCGGGTTTAGGAGAGGATGAAGAGGTGAATGTGAATCATGGGACGGGTGTGAGATGATCAAAGAAGTGGAGGATCGATGGAGGAGATCATCAAGAAGTTGGACTCTACGGAGGTTGCAACGTTGATGAAGTGGATGAAACTGTCGGCTGGTAAGAGTGGGACACAAACATTGGCAAAGTTGGATCTTCCAACCATCATTCTAAAGCTTAATAGATCGGCCACCTACCTGAGTTGGTTACGACGGGTGAGGAGAACCCTCATAGGGAAGAACCTGGAGGGTTTCTTGTCAAAAGAGAAGACAGAACCGGATGAGGGCTTGGTAGGACACGACGAGTGGAAGTCCACTCATATGGTAGTATATATTTGTGTCACGACTTGCACCCTGTGTAAAGGTACAAGTCGGGAATAACGCCTAGCCTATGCCACAGAATCGGTGGTAGAACGCTGTTTAGGTAATCTATCTAACAATATAATAAGCCACCAATAATATCAATATTCTCAATCACAGATCTAAGATAGAAATAAGCACGAATATGATAAAGAATAGAATAGTCACATATAACTCATGAGTCTAAAATAATAACATCAATAAGTTAGAAGAAAATACTAAATAATAAACTGATGACAAATCCAGTACAAAAGAATACTAAGAAGCTACAAGTCCCGGGTCATCTGTCTCAGTCGAGATAAGTCCCTCCTGAGCCAGGGTCTCTGACTCTAAGCCCATAACATCCTGAGGCCCATAATGTGTAGGGTACCACTCCTCAGTGTCATCTGGGAAAAATATATCCAGTCAGGAAAGGAGCAGAGTACATCTCTAATAACAGTTCTAATCAATGATAAAAACTATGTAATAGTAAATAAATGAGAATATACAAGATGCAACAATAGATACAAGAGAAATATATAATAAGGAAATACTGTAAGTAAATACATGAGTGAACAATATGACAATGAACAAGAATACTAATGACTAAGTGTGTGAGTACTAGCTTTAACATGTGATCGGCTTAGAAACTTGATACAGGATCTATGGCCTGGCTAATCATACGTACAGTGTATGATTAACACTATTCAAGAACAAGATATGATACAAGATGGGTATGATCACTTATCTATACTACATACTCCCCAACCCCGATTGGTATAGTTGATCCAACCATGGTACGCTATGGCACGGGATTCTCCAAGAAGATAGCAACTCTTTTGGAGAATCAGTGTCTGTATATGTACAAAATAATCAATAAAACAAGGCTTGCACAAGATATACCATATACCAAGGAATAACATCTCATAACGAGATTCGGATATACTAATCGATGTAACCATCGTGTCAAGGAATCATGGATATCTACACTAAATATAATGAACATAGAGGATATCATAAATGAGAAACTATCAGAGAATGTACTCGCCTGAAGTCCAGTGAATAGTCTCACTGATGTCTAATACGGTGCCTCGAAGACCTAGATAGCGAATATAACATCAATACAAGGTTTCGGAAAAAAATAAGTTAAACTAGTCAACTTCTAGGTCGTAAAGTCACTTCTAAGTCAAAATAGTCAAACTAGGTCAACTCTAAGTAAAACCGGTCAAACTTGGTCAAACTACCTATTTCTATGTTACATTAGTCTAACTCAATGATGTTGGGTTCATAAACTATTAAACTAGGTCATACAAGCTAAATCTAGGATACTAAGATACCGTATCTCATGATACGCAAACAAGAAATATGAAATACCATATATGCACATTCAAACAATATCTATACACTAATCTTAACTACCAAATGCCATATGGATACCTTGGCTTTGAACTAACTCGGTATCGTACCACTAAATGCCTAACTTGTTACCCAAACCCAATACCTTGGGTATCCTCAAATACATTGACACTTACCTTAGCTTCTCAAGGTAATGTCATAGCTAGTATATATTAGTTACCCAACCACTAACTACACAATAATAGGTATATATATCAATCTAATATAACTATCCACTATTATGTACTACCTATACTATACCAACTACAATACTTACTAATACCTACATGTTAACCAATCTAACCAGTTAACTGGATAACAAATAATTAGATAGCAAATACTAACTATCAAACTAAGTAGACTACCAGTCAACTACAAAACTAATAACTAATAACAAAACTACTAGTCAAGACTTACGTAAGATACATACTCTGATCCCCAGTTGTCTCGATGCTCAGCTGTTGTACCTGCTCTCTTATGCTGCATTGATCTGCTGCTGTTGGTGCTCGTTCATTCATTTGCTGCAGCTGCTGCCCATTCATCTGCTGGTGCTGCTGCTGTCATGCCCCAGTCCCAAAATACGTAGGACTAGGAATACACAATATGCCAGCCGTATGTATATGGCTACTCAAATATATGGAAACCATAACACATACGTACGCTGTATTATGAATATCCAATCCACAAGTGGTAAAATACTGTCATCACAAGTCACACGCAATCTATATCTCATCCACAGCATAAATATAGAAATAGGAAATAAATAAATGAATCTCAAGTACGAAATATCAAAGAATGATAGTCGGGTGGAAACAAATCCACTGCCAATCGATTATACTAAAAACTACTAAATAAGAGAAGAGTTCAAACTCTAATATAAGATAAATGTCAATAAAGGAAATAATAACTAAAATATCCATCAGCTGCAATAAATCAAAGGTACTCTGAAGGTAAGACCTCCTCAGTCTGGTATGAAGCGTCAGGTCCGGGTCCGTACTCCTGTGGATAATTCTGCACGTCTATACATGGAAAGGGACTAGGTCCTCAAACGGACATAACAAGATACATAGAAGCATGCCAATATAGTACTGAAAGATAAACATCTAATGGGTCGCCTAACCATCTATGTGAATGCACTTTGAGAACAACTTTCCAACACGTAGGCTATCTGGTTAAAATGGGATTGGCATGAATCTCTCAGAGATTCAAGGGCATAAAAAGTATGACGTCTTTGGAACCTCAGAGGCCGCCAGGTAATAATAATATATATAGTGGTCATCATGACCGTGCATCTCCGACGGAGCGTACGGGTTACACAAGGAAAATGGAAAGGAGCCCAAACACCTTACTTGTTGTTCTCTCCACCCCATTCTCTAAGCATGTCACATCCATGATACGATGATACCTCTAAATAACTGCTAGGTCTTCTAGCATATAATTTCTATCATTAGTTATTACTATCCGTCGCACGTCCTATATGTACCAGTGGCCAGCCGAGTACGCAAGTCCGTATCCTACATGAGACTCACACTCGTGTAATAATAGTGTCATGGCCAATAAAATATAAGAATGCCTCATGATAATGGGGTAGTCTCATAAACTAGGTCAACATGCATATATATAATAAAAACAGAATACGACGCCACCGTCATTGCACCCAAGTTATTCTTGGACGTGCAGTTTATATAGCAGTTAAAATATATTAACTAAATGGACAGAAATAAAATATATGCGTCATATGGAAAGTAAATCTCAGTACAATGGCAAGGTATACTTGCCTGGCAAGCAATCTGTATAGTGTAAGCGTCTAGACGTCAAGTACATATGATCAAAAACTATGGCCTCCGAATAAACGTCTCCGTATGCTGAAATAAATATCACCAACATTTCCAAAATCAGCGAGATGGCTAGAAAACACTACCCTTTCATCCAATTGGGATACAGGGGCAAAACGGTAATTTTGGGTCAATTTTGTAGCGAAAAGCATGCCAGAGTAAAAGATCTCTAAATGGGATAAATTATAGGTCAAACAAATTTTAAACGTCCATACGAACTCAACGGTATGTCCAATTTTGGATTCCGGTAAGCCAAACACAAATTCGCCCTTAAAGTCAATTGTAGGGCCCGTAAATAGGCAACTTAGTCAACTATCTCGGAATCGCGTGAAACTTGGGCCACAAGACCAGCGTGATACCACGAATCCAATTACGTAAGTTTCGTCTTATTCCGACGAGGGTACACAAAATGGTACAATATTCTACAAAAGTCGTAATACGGAGACTTTTTACGGATACTGGTTGATTCCGATACGCACACACGTCCAAATCAGTTTTCGTAAAATACCACACGTCAGGGTATACCATACACGTATTTCGGTGCAATTAGTACGTATCGGGGCGGTCCTGTTTGGCAGGGCGCACTCCGTATTGCAAATTTTTAAAGTTTTCAAAACAAGTTTTTCGTAATTTTCAACCCAGGTTATCTATGCATTTAACATAAAATAAAATATTCTAATGAATAGGGAATTATCTCAGTTATATTGACTTCATATAGCAAAAAGTAGATTTAAATTCGGATGTCTATGGTGGAAGATAACAGTCTCTAAACATAGGTGGTCTAAACAGTTTTCTGGAGTTTAAATTATATGGTTTTTCTTCTACTTGGCCTTGATTTCTACCTGGTGTTAAACGTTGATCGTTGGAAACTAATTTACAGAGTAGAGAGGGGGATACGTTGTAAACTTACCGGTAAAGACAGATTAGAAATTGGTCGAGTGACGAGGCGGGAAACTTTGCTTGAAGGAGGGGTTGTGTCACGACCCGCACCCGGTGTAAGGGTACAAGTCAGAAACAACGCCCAGCCTACGCCGCAGAATCGGCGGTAGAACGCTGTCTAGATAATCTATCTAACAATATAATGAACCACCAATAATGATAGTATACACAATCACAAAACTAAGATAGAAATAAGCACGAATCAGATAAAGAACAGAATAGTCATAATACAACTCATGAGTCTAAAATAATACATCAATGAGTCTAAAGAATAACAGAATAAGCTGGAGACAAATCCAGTACAAAGAATACTATGAAGCTACAACTCCAGGGTCCACTATCTCAGTTGGGATAAGTCCCTCCCGAGCTAGGGTCTCAGAATCTAAACCCACAACATCCTGGGGCCCATAATAGGTAGGGTACCACTCCTCAGTGTCATCTGGAAAAATATATCCAGTCAGAAAAGAAGCAGAGTACATCTCTAACAGCAGTTCTAATGAATGATAAAAACTATGTAACAGTAAATAGATATGGATAAACAAGATGCACAATAGATATCAGAGATATATATACAATAAGAAAATACTGGAAATAAATACAATAATAAACAATATGCCAATGAAACAAGAATACTAATGATTAAGTGCGTGAGTACTAGCTTAACATGGGATCGGCTTGGGCAAGATGCAATACGGCCTGGCTAATCGTACGTACGGTGTATGATTAACGCTATTCAGTAATCAGTACTTGATACAATAGGGATATTGATCACATATCTATACTAATACTCTCCACCCCCGACTGGTATAATAGATCCAACCACGGTATGCTACGGCATGAAATTCCCTAAGAAGATAGCTACTCTTCCCGAGAATCAGTATCTATACATGTACAAGATAACCAATGAAATAATACTTGCACCATATACACTATATACCAAGGAATAACATCTCATGAATAGATCCGGATATACCAATCCGTGTAACCATAGTATCAAGAGAACATGGATATCTACACTAGATACAATGAACATAGAGGATATCATAAATAAGAAACTATCAGAGAATGTACTCGCCTGAAGTCCAATGAATAGTCTCACAGATGTCTGACTCGGTGCCTCGAAGACCTAGATATGGAATACAACATCAATACAAGGTCCCGAAAAGAGAATAAGTTAAACTAGTCAACTTCTAGGTCAATAAGTCAATTCTAAGTCAAAAGTCAACTATGGTCAACTCTAAGTCAACTATGGTCAACTATGGTCAAACCAAGGTCAACTATCTATTTCTAGGTTGCACAAGTCTAACACAAAAATCCTTGGTCAAGATATTAAAATCTAAGTCATAAAACCACATCTTAAAATATTAGGAAACCTTATCTCCAGATACGTAATTTTCAAGGTAAACATCACAATACATATATATCAGACAATTATGTATAATAGTATAGAATATTAATTACATATTAAATAGGAACCATGGTTTTGAACCAACTTGGTATCCCAACAAAATCACAAACTTGATACCCAATCCCGTATCTTGAGTATCCCACTTACCTTGGTTTCCACAAGGTAATACTCAATACCTTAATATAGTAATTACCCTCATATATAATATATAAATATATACTTATATTATACAAATAAGAAATATAGCAATAATAGTATTATATCTCAATATTAATACATATATATATATATATAAGATATAAAAACAATATAATAATAATATGCCTAACTGTCACTGAAAGCAGTATTGAAAAACACTGATATTCAGATACCAGAGCTTCAGTGACAGTTCTAGCTGTCACTGAATAGTCGTCGCTACCGCTGCTATATTTCAGCACTACTGCCACTTCTTTGGTGACGGTTTACAACCGTCACTGCTCCAACCGTCGTCGCTGCTGATTCTTCCCGCCTGCTGCTACTGCTATTAATGACAGCAGTCGCTGTCATTAAATGCCGCCGCCACTGCTACAGCGACTGCTACTGTTCCTCGGCTATTAATGACAGCAGCTCTGTCATTAATTCCTGCTGTCACAAAAAACAGTAATATATATATAACCTATATATATATATATATCAATATATATATATAAACCAAATAAATAAATATATATATCTATATATATATAACCCAAATACATATATAAATATATATATCTATATATATATATATATATAAATACCAAAAGCTATAATACACCTCCTATATAATAATGTACATATCACAACATAGTCAAATGCACACATACATAAATATGTAATAAATATACATCCATACATATATATATACATAATCATATAATAACTATAAATAATCTAATTACTTAATTAAAAATACATATTTATTATATAAAAACATATACATATATTTACATTCCTAACATATATTATAACATATATATTAATGCATGTAGAAGAAAGCTACATATATATTTATTCTATTGGTACATATATAATACATAGATCTATGCTACAATAAACACCATAATAAATACACTATAATACACATATAATATCTACATATATATACATAATTATAATTCAAGAATTAAAGCACAATTAATTAGATCTACACATAAACACACAATAAATGGAGAGTATCACACCGTATCCCACAAGATCTAGGATACGTATGCGACACGAGTCCACCACACATCCAATTGCACCCCGAAGGACGCAAGCAAGTCACATATAATATTTATGAACAAAACAAAGTGTCAAATATAGATCTATGTGTCCGTGTCAAAATACGACATGTACAAAGTCCCGTGTCGGAGGGGAAACCCCCAAAATAACACATATCACCAAATTATTGGGATACGACCTACACTTACCCAATTGTGGATATGACACTAGCCTCAAACACATAAACATATGCCAAATTGATCTATAGGATCAATTGACACACACAATAAATGTTATTCTCGAAATTCCTCCAAAATTGACACAAAAAGCACCATAACTTTCTCAATAGGCCTCATATGGACACAAAACCAAATTCTATGGGTAGTACATACATATGGGTTGATTATTCATGATTAAATCTCAGATTTAGAAGCTATTTTAAGGGAAAAAACTAAATTATACCTATTGGGATATGGATTCCCAATGAAACCTTCAATTGAGATGAAATTGCCTCCAAATTGTAGATCCTTGCTCCTCTTTGTAGATCCTTGCTTCCACTTTCTAGATCCTTGCTTCTCAAGTCTCTAATGGTGATTTGGGAAGGAATTGGAATGAATTTGGTAGGGAAATGAAATGGAAATGAAGGAAATTTGGTAGTGAAAAATTCTAGATCTAGATTTGGAATAAAAAAGAGGAGAGAATTTTCCCCCTCTTTTATATAGGCCGGCCCTTTCCTCTCCCTCAAGTAATTATGAAATGTCCAATATACCCCTTGGGGCCTCTCATGAAGAAATAATTAAGGAAGGAAGCTTCTAGTCTAACGATTTAATTAATTTAATCCATCTTCTTAACAATAGGCTTTCTAAATGGGCTAGGTCTAACTAATTAATTCATATTGGTCCATGGGTCCAAACTAAACTAGTTAGGTCCACTAATACAAGTCCAAATTAAAAAAATAATATCTAACAAAAATTAAATAATACAAAAATAATTATTTACCATGCACAATATTTAATTAAATAGGAAAAAACTAAAATACCCTTTCCAAGAAAATGTGGTAGTGACAAGTCTACCCTCCTTAAAATAATTTTGTACTCGAAACTTAAAGATGAAAACTACCCCCAGAAATAACAGAACAGAACTAAAGAATCACAACTAACTAATGAACAAAACATAACTAGAAAATAACATACCTCAAGGTACAAACAAATATGGATAACGCTCTCGTATTTCATCCTCTCTCTCCCAGGTAGACTCCCCCGGAGAGTGATGCCTCCATGCGATGCGTACCAAAGGAATAGTCTGGTTCCTCAGCACCTTCTCTCTTTGATCCAGAATCTCAACTGGCTGCTCTGGATAGCTAAGAGTAGGGCCCACCTCTATCTCCGAGTGATCCAATACATGAATAGGATCTGCCACGTATCGTCTCAACTGTGACACATAAAACACATTGTGCACTCCCTCCAATGCAGGTGGCAAGTCTAGTCTATAAACAACTGCACCGACCTTCTCTAGAATAGTGAAAGGTCCGATGAATCGCGGACTAAGCTTTCCGCCTCCACCGAAGTGAATCGTGCCACGTGTTGGAGAAATCCTCAGAAATACCAAACCACCCACCTAGAACAAAACACCATCTTAAGAACTTAATCAATAAGAAACAAGAACAAGCACAAACAAAATCTAAACTATACCTTAAGCTCCAAAGGTCTCCGATGGCTATCGGCCCAATGCCGCTGTCTGTCCTGCACTACTCGAAGTCTGTCTCTGATCAACTGAACCTTCTCTGCTGCATCCACAATCATCTATGGCCCAAGCAAAACTCTTCATCCAACATCGTCCCAAGACAAAGGAGTACGACACCTCCGACCATATAGAGCTTCAAAAGGTGACATCTCTATATTGGCCTGGTAACTGTTGTTGTAAGAAAACTCTATCAAATGGAGATGGTCCTCCCAAGAACCCCCAAAATCTAGTACACAAGTGCACAATATATCCTTGAGAGTCTGAATAGTCCTCTCTGACTGCCCATCTGTCTGGGGATGATATGCAGTACTGAACTTGAGCTGAGTGCCCAAACTCTCCTGCAAACTCCTTTAGAAATGAGAAGTGAAACGACTATCCCGATCTGATACTATGCTGACGGGAACTCCATGTATCCTAACGATCTACCTCACATACATCTCTGAAAGGCAAAAAGTGGGCCGACTTGGTCAACCTATCAACAATGACCCAAATTGCGTCTTTCCCTCCTGGAGATCATGGAAGTCCAGACACAAAATCCATAGTAATGTGTTCCCACTTCCACTCTAGAATGGGTAATGGCTGAAGTAAACCTCCTAGCCTCTGCCTCTCAGCTTTTACCTGCTGGCATATTAAGCATCTGGATACAAACTGTGCCACTTCCTTCTTCATGCCATACTACCACACACTCTCTCGCATATCCCTATACATCTTGTTAGCACCTGGATGCATGGAATACTGAGAGCGATGCGCTTCCTGCAACACCTCCTCACGCAGCTCACCACTAGGCACACACAATCTAACTCCATGCCTCAAAGATCTATCCTCTGAAATAGTGAAATCATCTTCCAATCCTGCTCTCACCTGAGCTCTGATACTCCTCAGAGATACCTCCTCATACTGTGCTACCTTGATCCTATCCATCAAATTTGAGTGTATTTGCAATCCCCACATCTGCATAGCACCACCAGGAATAATCACCTCAATGCCCAAGCTCTCCAAGTCCTCCAATAAATATCGATCCTGCATCTAGAACATAGCTACCGGATACCTGTTTAAAGCATCGGCAACTACATTGGCTTTCCCAGGATGATATTGTAAAGAGATATCAAAATCCTTCATCAGTTCCAACCACCGACGCTGCCTCTTGTTCAACTCCTTCTGCGTGAAAACGTACTTCAAGCTTTTGTGGTCTGCAAAATCTCCACACGCTCTCCGTACAAATAATGTTTCCACAACTTCAGGGCAAAGATGACTGCTGTCAACTCCAAATCATGGGTAGGATAGTTCTTTTTATGAGGACACAATTGCCTGGATGCATAGGCAATCACTTTCCCATGCTGCTGAAGAACACAACCCAAACCTTTCCCTGATGCATCACTGTAAATAGTAAAACCTCCAGACCCTGATGGCAACGTCAAAATAGGAGCAGACGTCAACCTCTTCTTCAACTCCTCAAAAGCAACCTGGCAATCCTCCGTCCAAACAAACTCTACATCCTTTCTTGTGAGTCTGGTCATCGGCTCGGCAATCCTCGAAAAATCTTGCACAAACTTCCTGTAGTAGCCTGCCAATCCTAAGAAACTCCTGATCTCTGCTACCGACCTCAGAGTCTTCCAAGATTCCACTGCGGAAATCTTCTTCGGATCCACTGAAATACTATCACCAGTCACAACATGCCCCAAGAACTCTACTTTGTCCAAGAAAAACTCACACTTGGACAACTTCCCATACAACTTCTCCTTCCTCAGCACATCCAACACAATCCTCAAATGCTCCTCATGCTCCTCCGGTGTCCTCAAATATATGAGTATGTCGTCAATGAACACCACCACGAACTTGTCAAGGTACTGGTGGAACACCTTGTTCATCAAGTTCATAAATGCCACTGGTGCATTAGTCAAACCAAACGACATCACCATAAACTCGTACTGACCATACCGAGTTCTAAAAGCAGTCTTCGGTATGTCCTCCAGCTTCATCTTCACCTGATGGTAGCCTGATCTAAAATCTATCTTAGAAAACACCTTGGCTCCACTCAACTGATCAAACAGATCATCAATCCGTGGCAAAGGATACTTATTCTTGATAGTGAGATTATTCAAAGCACTGTAATCAAAGCACATGCGCACCGATCCATCCTTCTTCGGTACAAACAATACCGGGGTTCCTCATGGTGAAGAACTTGATCTGATAAACTCCTTATCCTGTAATTCATCCACCTGCTTCTTCAACTCGACCAGCTCACTATTGTTTACTCTATAGACATGCTGCGAAATTGGTTCTGCACCTGGCACCAAGTCTATAGAAAATTTAACATCTCGATCTGGCGACAATCCTGGCAATTCCTCAGGAAACACATCCAAGAACTCTGCTATCAACGGATGCGGCAACTCCTTGTCTTCCACCATAGCTCCACAAATAATGCCTTCGCCTTGCTCTGTAGCTCCTCTAGCAAACTCGAACTCTGGCTCTCCTGGCGGACCAAACAAAACTCTACCTCCTCTACAATCTATGCTAGCACGGTTCCTACTCAACCAATCCATCCCGAGTACAATATCGTAGCTCAGAAGTGGCATTACAAGTAGACACGCACTCAACTTCCAGCCTCCTAGAGTAACTCTTCGAGCCATGCAAATATCATTAACCAGGATAATGCCTCCCCCGGTCATGATCTTGCAAGCCCTAAGCAAAGACTCAGCTACCAAACCATGCTTTAGAGCAAAAGAAACAGATACAAAACTATGGGAAGCACCACTATCAAACAAAGCTAAAGCTGGAATAGAATCAAGAAGAATAGAACCTGCGATGACATCTCCGGTGGGTTCATCCTCCTCGACGATCATAACAAACGCTCGTCCCTGCCGAGCACCTCCCTGCTGCTGATGCTGGACAAAACACTGCTGCTGTATCGGAAGCGGTCCCCTCGGCTGTGCTGCAGGTGGTCTCGTTTGTGCCCTCGGAGCTGGAGCTGCTCCCTGAACTGCACGATAAGGACTCTCCCTCGATTGATGCCCTTTAGTACCATAATACAAACAAACTCCTAGCCTTCTCCTGTAAACTTTCCAGATATGGTCGAGCTTCTTACAGTAGTTGCATGGAGCTTGCTGTAACTGTCTCTGCTGCTGAGTTGCCTGGTAAAAAGGCGCTCTAGCTGGAGTCTGGTTCTACTGGGGCTGCTGGAAAGGTCTGGACTGGAAATAAGGACGTTTGGCAGATACTGCACTACCGTTGGCTCCTAGAAAAGAATCATGGTCTCTCTTGGGCTTCAAACCTAACTCCCGCTTAACCTTTTATGTATCTCCGAGTATGTCTCATAAAAAGACGGAATAAGAATCTTTACTTTCCAGTTTAGACCCTCACAGAAACGAATAGCTCAAACCTCCGGCTCTTTCACCAGATACTCTGTAAATCGGCTCAACCTGCCAAACTCTACAACGTTCTCCTCCACAGACATGCTCTCCTGAATGAGACTCTCAAACTGTCTCCCCAAGTCTAGCCTGTCTGCCCGAGCAAAAAACTTCTTCTTGAAAAGGTCCTTGAATACCTCCAAAGATTGTCCTGCGTCAACCAAAATCGGCTCATTCCTGAACCAAGTACGAGCGACGTCGAGCAGTTAAAGTCCTACCGCCTCAACCTTTATATCCGCAGAAAGATGGGACACCCTCATAAGACACTCAATATCCTTGACCCAATTATCAGCATAGACGATGCCCTCCGTCCCCTTGAAAACCCTAGGCTCCAGTTTCTTAAAGTCCTGAATGTTGCCTGGCAGAAGCTGAGCAACCTGAGGAACAACCTGCTGCTGGATCAAAACTCCTCTCTCGACTACAGCACGAGCAAGCTGATGAGCACTCTCGATGCCCTGTCGTAGAACGTCGGTCTGCCTATGATGTGCCTCTGGCTGAGCCCTCTGTGCCTCGAGCATCTCACGAAACAGTATAAACATCTTTGACACCTCTGCTGGCACAGGAGGTAGAGGTGGAAGCCCCTCAGAAATAGCTGGCACAGTTCTCTGAGTAGGTGGTGGACCTCCGAAAGTAGCTGACACTCCAATCACCGGAGAAGTGACTGGTGCAGGCCCTCGGGATGTCGCAGACCTCTCAGAAACTGCTCTTCGCTGCTGCGATCTAGTCTTAGGCAGAATCCTGAGACAAAGCGAAAGAAAGAATCAATATGGCATAAGATATAAGACATCAAGGAAAGGACATCTTAATAGATCAAGTATCAATATCAAAGAAGAATAGTTGAATCAAAAGAATTTTCCTAGATGTGATTGAGTATCTCAGCCTATTTCCTATATCCTATTACAGGCTCGCAGTAGTACAACTATATTGTCGTACTACTACGACATCAAATACTTTGTGAAGCTTGACCTGCATGGGCCACCACCAAAAACGTGTCATGACCCGCACCCGGTGTAAGGGTACAAGTCGGAAACAAAGCCCAGCCTACGCAGCAGAATCGACGGTAGAACGCTGTCTAGATAATCTATCTAACAATATAATGAACCACCAATAATGATAGTATACTCAATCACAGAACTAAGATAGAAATGAGCACGAATCAGATAAATAACAGAATAGTCATAATATAACTCATGAGTCTAAAATAATACATCAATGAGTCTGAAGAATAATAGACTAAGCTGGAGACAAATCCAGTACAAAGAATACTATGAAGCTACAACTCCAGGGTCAACTGTCTCAGTTGGGATAAGTCCCTCCTAACCCAGGGTCTCAGAATCTAAATCCACAACATCCTCGGTCCATAATAGGTAGGGTACCACTCCTCAGTGTCATCTGGAAAAATATATCAAGTCAGAAAAGGAGCAGAGTACATCTCTAACAGCAGTTCTAATCAATGATAAAAACTATGTAACAGTAATAGATATGGATAAACATAATGCACAATAGATATAAGAGATATATATATACAATAAGGAAATACTGGAAATAAATACAATAATGAATAATATACCAATGAAACAAGAATACTAATGACTAAGTGTGTGAGTACTAGCTTAACATGTGATCGGCTTGGGCAATATGCAATGCGGCCTGGCTAATCATACGTGCAGTGTATGATCAACACTATTCAGTAATCAGTACTTGATACAATAGGGATATTGATCACATATCTATACTAATACTCTCCACCCCCGACTGGTATAATAAATCCAACCAAGGTATGCTATGGCACGAGATTCCCCAAGAAGATAGCTAGTCTTCCCCAGAATCAGTGTCTGTACATATACAAGATAACCAATGAAATAATACTTGCACCATATACACCATATACTAAGGAATAACATCTCATGACGAGATCCGGATATACCAATCTATGTAACCATAGTGTCAAGAGCACATGGATATCTATACTAGATACAATGAACATAGAGGATATCATAAATGAGAAACTATCAGAGAATGTACTCGCTTGAAGGCCAATAAATAGTCTCACAGATGTCTGACTCGGTGCCTCAAAGACCTAGATATGGAATACAACATCAATACAAGATCCCGAAAAGAGAATAAGTTAAACTAGTCAACTTCTAGGTCAATAAGTCAATTCTAAGTCAAAAGTGAACTATGGTCAACTCTAACTCAACTATGGTCAACTATGGTCAAACCAAGGTCAACTATCTATTTCTAGGTTGCACAAGTCTAACACAAAAAATCCTGGGTCAAGATATTAAAATCTAAGTCATAAAACCATATCTTAAAATATTAGGAAACCTTATCTCCGGATACGTAATTTCTAAGGTAAACATCACAATACATATATATCAGACATATGTATAATAGTATAGAATATTAATTACACATTGAATAGGAACTATGGTTTTGAACCAACTTGTTATCCCAACAAAATCACAAACTTGATACCCAACCCCGTATCTTGAGTATCCCATTTACCTTGGTTTCCACAAGGTAATACTCAATACCTTGATATAGTAATTACCCTTATATATAATATATAAATATATACTAATATTATACAAATAAGAAATATAGCAATAATAGTATTATATCTCAATATTAATACATACACACACATATATATATATATATATATATATATATATATATATATATATATATATATATATATATATATATATATAAATATAAGATATAAACACAATATAATATTAATATGCCTAACTATCACTGAAAGCAGTGTTGAAAAATACTGGTATTCAGATACCAGACCTTCAGTGACAGTTCTGGCTGTAACTGAAAAGTCATCTCTACTGCTGTTGTATTTCTGCACTGCTGCCGCAGCTTTGGTGACGGTTTACAACCGTCACCGCTCCAACCGTCGCCGCTGCTGCTTCTTTCCGCCTACTGCTGCTGCTATTAATGAGAGCAGTTGTTGTCTTTAAATGCTGTCGCCACTGCTACAGCGGCTCCTGCTGTTCCTCGGCTAATAATGACAACAGCTCTGTCATTAATTCTTGTTGTCGCTAAAAACAGTAATATATATATATATATATAACCTATATTTATTTATAACCTATATATATATCAATATATATATATATAAACCAAATATATATATATATATATATATATATATATATATATATATATATATATATATATATATAAATACCAAATAACTATAATACACCTCTTATATAATAATGTACATATTGTAACATAGTCAAATGCACACATACATAAATATATAATAAATATACATCCACACATATATATATACATAATCATATAATAACTATAAATAATCTAATTACTTAATTAAACATACATATTTATTATATAGAAACATATATATATATTTACATCCCTAACATATATTATAACATATATATTAATTCATGTAGAAGAAAGCTACATATATATTTATTCTATTGGTACATATATAATACATAGATCTATGCTACAATAAACACCATAATAAATAAACTATAATACATATAAAATCTACATATATATACATAATTATAATTCAAGAATTAAAGCATAATTAATTAGATCTACACATAAACACACAACAAATGGAGAGTATCACACCGTATCCCACTAGATCTAGGATACGCATGCGACACGAGTCCACCACAAATCCAATTGCACCCCGAAGGACACAAGCAAGTCACATATAATATTTATGAACAAAACAAAGTGTCAAATTTAGATCTATGTGTCCGTGTCAAAATACGACATGTACAAAGTCCTGTGTCGGAGAAAAAACCCCCAAAATAATATATATCACCAAATTATTGGGATACGACCCACACATACCCAATTGTGGATACGACACTAGCCTCAAACACATAAAAACATGCCAAATTGATCTATAGGATCAATTGACAAACACAACAAATGTCATTCTCAAAATTCTTCCAAAATTGACACAAAAAGTACCATAACTTTCTCAATAGGCCTCCTATGGACACAAAACCAAATCCTATGGGTAGTACATACATATGGGTTGATTATTCATGATTAAATATCAAATTTAGAAGCTATTTTAAGGGAAAAAACAGAATTATACCTATTGGGATATGGATTTCCAATGAAACCTCTAATTGAGATGAAATTGTCTCCAAATTGTAGATCCTTGCTCCTCTTTATAGATCCTTGCTTTCTCCTTCTAGATCCTTGATTCTCAAGTCTCTAATGGTAATTTAGGAAGGAATTGGAATGAATTTGGTAGGAAAATAAAATAGGAATGAAGGAAATTTGGTAGTGGAAAATTCTAGATCTAGATTTGGAATGAAAAAGAGGAGAGAGAATTTTCCTCCTCTTTTATATAGGCCGACCCTTTCCTCTCCCTCAACTAATTATGAAATGTCCAATATACCCCTTGGGGCCTCTCATAAAGAAATAATTAAGGAAGGAAGCTTCTAGTCTAATGATTTAATTAATTTAATCCATCTCCTTAACAATGGGCTTTCTAAATGGTCTAAGTCTAACTAATTAATTCATGTTGGTCCATGGGTCCAAACTAAACTAGTTAGGTCCACTAATACAAGTCCAAATTAAATAAATAATATCTAACAACAATTAAATAATACAAAAATAATTATTTATCATGCATAATATTTAATTAAATAGGAAAATACTAAAATATCCTTTCCTAGAAATTGTAGTAGTGACAGGTTGTCGCTGTCGTTTCTGTGCGGTGTTTGCGCGGTCGCGCGGGTGTGCGGACACGGGCGGCGGTGCTCCGATGGCTGCACGGAAGTCGGGGTCAGCGCAGGTAAGTGTAGGCGATTAGATTAGGGTTAGGTCTCAATTCATAGTATATATATATATAAAGAAGAGAACAGGGGCAGTCGACGCTGGGCCGCGCGGGTTCTGCCGCTAGCTCTCCGGTTGGGGTAGGTAGCGGGCTAGGGTAGTTAGTTTACTTTAGGGTTTTTATTATTAGGTTTTATTTTATATTTATTTCTTTTACTTTTCTTTCTTTCCTTTTTATTTATAATATTTATTTATATATATATATATATATATATATATATATATATATATATATATATATATATGGTAAACATTCCAGAAAAATTTATTACTACGTAAAAATAATCTATCATCCTACTACTAGACTTCCTAAAAATAAAATTTAATAATAGTTTTTGTTCCATAAATTCTAGATGAGTAGTTACCTAGGTAGTTAATTCAAATAAATTTATTTTTTCTAATTAACTAAGAAATACTATAAATAAATTAAATGATTAATTAAATAATTATAATATTTAAAATTAGGGGGTTTTATATTCTACCCAACTTATAAAAATTTTGTCCTCGAAATTAAAACTACGCTATGATAGAAAATCAAGGATGGTATAAGGTAGAAATGAACGAGGTAATTTCATACCTTGATCTACGAACAGATACGCAAAATATTGGCGCATGTCGTCCTCGCGCTCCCAAGTGGATACTCCTGGCATGCCATACTTCCATGCCACGCAGACCAAGGGAATAGACTGATTCCTCAACACTTTCTCTCGACGATCAAAGATTCCCACGGGTTGCTCTTGGTATGACAAGCTCGGCCCAATGGTGATCTCAGAGTGGTCGAGAACATGACTGCTATCTGCCACGTATCACCTAAGTTGCGACACGTGGAATACATCATGTATTCACTCGAGTGAAGGTGGTAGTGCAGTCGATACGCCACTTCTCCGACTCTCTCAAGCATGTCAAATTATCCAATATACCTTGGGCTTAGCTTGTCATGCCCTCCGAATTGAATAGTGCCTCTAGTAGGTGATATCCTCAAGAAGACATGATCGCCCTCTTTAAACTCCAAGGGACGATGATGAAGGTCTGCCCACTGCTTCTGCCTGTCTTGCACTGCTCGCAAGTGCCCTTGTGTCTTCTTTACTGTCTCTACAGTGTTGACTACCAACTCTGGTCCTAGAATCTAACGTTCTCCCACGTCACTCCAATACACGGGGGACCTACACTTTCTTCCATACAATGGTTCAAACGGAGCCATCTGGATGTTCGCTTTATAGCTATTATTGTAAGAAAACTCCACAAGATGTAGGTGGTCCTCCCATGATCCTCCAAAGTCTAACATACAAGCCCTCAATATATCCTCCAGTGTCTGAATAGTACGTTCGGACTGCCCATCTTTCTGCGGGTGATAAGATATATTGAACTTCAGACGAGTCCCAAGACTCTCCTGCATGCTTCTCCAAAAATAAGATGCGAAGCGCGAATCCCTGTCTTACATAATGCTGACCGGAATGCCATGCAACCTCACGATCTGCCTCATGTATAAGTCAGCCAGAGCTTCTGTGGATTGGCCAACTCTAAAAGGCAAGAAATATGCAGACTTGGTGAGTCGATCCACTATTACCCATACTGCATCTCTTCCACTTGGACTCTTCGGAAAACCCGTGACAAAGTCCATAGTGATGTGCTTCCATTTTCACTCGGAAATCGGAAGTGGTTGCAGTAGCCCTGCTGTTCTCTTATGCTCCGCCTTCACCTGCTGACATACTAGACATTTGGCTAGAAAGCGAGCTATCTCTCTTTTCATCCCATGCCACCAAAAGTGCTGTCGTAAGTCACGGTACATCATGGTGCCTCCAGGATGAATAGAATATATAGAACTATGAGCTTCTTCAATCAGCTCCTATAGAATCTCTTCATTGGGAACATATAGACGATCACCATATCGTAATATCCAGTTACTATAGATGCACAATCCCGTCTACTCTTTGGTCTCTGTCCTTTCTTTAAATCTCCTGAATCTGGCATCCGTAGGCAAAGCTGCCTTGATCCTCTTAACTAGTGATGACTGTACTTGTAAGTTGGCTAATGTCCCATCTGCTCCGGGTAATACCACTTCTATGCCAAGTTCTTACAAGTCCTCCAGTAACTCCCTCTGTGTTGTCAAGAAGTAAGCTGCTGGTTTCCGGCTTAACGCGTCAGCTACTACGTTAGCCTTGCCTGGGTGATAATGTAGCTCTATCTCAATGTCCTTCATCAACTCAAGATACCGACGTTGCCTCATATTTAACTCCTTCTGCGTAAAGACATATTTGAGGCTTTTATGGTCTGTATAGATCTACACTCGTTCCCCATATAGGTAATGTCTCCATAGCTTCAGAGCAAAAATAACGGCTGCAAGGTCCAAGTCATGAGTTGTATAATTCTTCTCATGTACTCGTAACTGTCTAGATGGATATGCAATCACCTTGCCATGCTGCATCAACACGCATCCTAAGTCTTTTTTTGATGCATCACTGAAAATCATATAACCTCCTGATCCTGATGGAATAGTCAATACTGGTGCTGTGGTCAGTCGCTTCTTTAACTCCTCGAAAGTGGCTTGACACTCGTCAGTCCATATGAACTCTTGATCCTTGCACGTCAACCGAGTCATAGGTGCTACTTTCCTTGAGAAGTTCTCCATGAACCGTCGATAATATTCCGTAAGTCCAAAGAAACTTCTCATCTTCGATGTTGATTTAGGAACGGGTCATGCCTCGACTACCGAGATTTTTTCTGGGTCAACAGAAATACCATCTCCCATAACGACATACCTAAGAAACGAGACTATGTCCAAGAAAACTCATATTTACTGAGCTTCGTATATAACTGCTCTCTTCTCAAGGTCTCTAGGACAATCCACAGGTGCTTCTCATGCTCCTCATGGCACTTCGAATAGACAAGTATGTCATCTATGAAGACGACCACGAACTGGTCCAAATACTGGTGGAATACTCGATTCATTAAGTCCATAAAGATAGCTGGAGCATTGGTCAACCCAAATAGTATGACCAGAAACTCATAGTATCCATATCTTGTCCTGAATGTGGTCTTCGAGATGTCCTGCTTCCGTACCTTCACCTGATGATATCCCGATCTCAAGTCTATCTTGGAGAATACCTTAGCTCCACTAAGCTGATCAAATAAGTCATCAATGCGTGGCAATGGATATTTATTCTTCACAGTCACTGTATTTAAGGCTCTGTAGTCGATGCTCATACGCACTGACCCATCCTTCTTTGGTATAAACAATACTGGTGCTCCCTAGGGTGATGCACTTGGCCGGATGAAACCTTTCTCCACTAATTCTTTCAACTGTGCCTTCAGATCATCCATCTCCTTCTTTGCCAATCTATAAACATGCGATACTATGGGTGCTACTCCCGGTTTTAATTCAATCTAGTATTCTACGTCTATGTCCGGAGGTAATCCTGGCAATTCCTCTGGAAAGACGTCTTAGAACTCTGAAATGATGGGATGATAAATAACGTCGTCCATTGTAAGCTGCACACCATTAAGGGCTTCTGTGGATCCTCGTGCAAACTCAAGTTTCGACTGGCCTGGTACCTTAAAAAGAATGCTTCCTCCAAAATAGTCAAAGAAAGCATGGTACTTGCTTAGCCAGTCCATCCCCAGCACAATATCAAAAGTTGGCATAGGAAGGACTAAGAGTCGGGCATGCATCTCTCTGCTATGAACTACTACAGGACACGATCTACAATCTGACTAACAAGTACAACTCCTCTTCCGGTGAGAATTCTTACACAACTAGGTAAAGGTGTTGTGGCAATATTGTGCTTGGCAATAAAACTAGAAGATATGAACGAGTGGGTGGCGCCCGTATCAAATAATGTCATAGTAGGAAAAGTAAAAGCAAGAGTAATACCTGCTATAACATCAATCTCCTGATCCATGTCATCCATTTCAAGTACAAAAGCATGTCCATTCATTTGTAGTAGTCCATGTCTGTCCTTCGTGAACTGATCCCCCTGAGTATGTAGTAGTAGTCCTCGCTGAAATTCTCCTACTGCTGGGGGTCGAGGTGATCCTGGTCTAGTCATCTGCTGAACTAGCTTCGGTGCTGGAAGTGCTAGCCTTTGTATTGGCGGTAGAAGCATCAATGTCTGCTACATTGGACAGTCTTTTACTATATGTTGTCTGGAACCACGCCTCATACATTGTCCTAAGCGAGTCCGACAGTCTCTCAAAATATGTCCGCGTCTCCCACAATAACTGCAGTGGGGCTTCTCCAGAATTTGGTTCAGTCCTGCTCTGTGCTACCGCTACTATTGTTGTGCCAAAGGACGTCTGATAGGCCCTCCTTGCTGTGTCCTTGTTGGTCCCTACTGTGTCTTCAGTTGACCTCATTTTCCCTTGCTGATGATCTCTTGTAACATAGCTTCTGTCAATAATTTGGCATAAGAGATCCGGGACTGTGAGCTAGTGTAGTGTTGGAGCTCCTAAGTCAGCCCACGGTAAAACCTCTTAACCTTGTCTAAGTTATTCGGTATCAGGGCAGTGCCATATTTACTAAAGCAACTAAACTCTGCATCATACTCATCTTTTGTCTTGTTCCCATGCTCCAGATAGAGGAACTGATCATACAACGCATCCCTTACAATGTCCGGGAAGTACTTCCTCTCAAAGCACTCCAAGAATTGTTTCTAAGTCTGACGTGTACCCAACTGGCGTTATATTGATTCCCACCAGTAATGAACGTTACCATCTAGTTGCATCCTTATTCCTGTCATCCATAGATCTGTAGGTAACTGTGATGCTTCTAATAACTTCTGGTATGGGTAATCCAGTTTATGGTCTCCTCTGGGCTCTCATTGCCTTTATATGGCTTGGGACCCATCTGTACAAAGTCTTTGACTGAACCAACTCAAGCTCGCGGTACTGGAACTAGTGTCAGGGCTGGTACAGTTGCCTGTGCAGCCATTCTCTCAAGTGCTATCAGAAATTCTTATCTCTGCTCTGCCGCTTGCTGCCTCTGCTCTACAGCTAGTGCGGCCGCCTGCTGTCTCTGTTCCTACATCATCATTTGGAAGAATTGGAACAGCTGTGTCTGTCCATCCTGTGGTACCGATAAAGCTGGAAAAGTCCCATTAGGTGATGTGGAAGGATCAGATGGAACTGGATTATGAGTCTGTCCATCCGGCCGAGAAAGTCTAGGAGTCGTCGACGTCTCCCTTCGAGTTTGGCCGTTGACTCCTGAAGGTGTGTCGCCTCCGACGGTGGTACATCCACTACGGAAATCCATCTCTCTGCAAGAGGTGGACGAAACGATTAGAAGGAGTACATGAATCAAACAGGAAGCGAGCATTTTAAATAGGAAGGTTGAAAGGAAAAATGAGTTTTAGTCAAGCGTGGATGAGATCCTATACTCTATTCCTATACGCATGCTTGTTTGGTACATGAATGTAACCGAGACAATATATTCGAAGGCCTGCATGGGCCACCACAAAAATATGTCACGCCCTAGTCCCAAAATTTGTAGGACTAGGAATACGCAAAATGCCAGCCTTATGTATATGGCGACTCTAATATATGGAAACCATAACACATACGTACGCTGTATTATGAATATCCAATCCACAAGTGGTAATATACTGTCAACACAAGTCACACACAATCTATATCTAACCATAGCATAAATAAAGAAATATAAAATAAATAAATTAATCTCAAGTACGAAATATCAAAGAATGATAGTCGGGTGGAAACAAATCCACTACCAATCGACTATACTAAAAACTACTAAATGAAAGAAGAGATCAAACTCTAATATAAGATAAATGTCAATAAAGGAAATAGCAACTATAATATCCATCAGCTACGATGAATCAAAGGTACTCTGAAGGTAAGACCTCCTTAGTCTGGTATGCAGTGTCAGGTCCGGGTCCGTACTCCTTTGGATAATCCTGTACGTCTATACCTGAAAAGGGACCAGGTCCTCAGAGAGACATAACAAGATACATAGAAGCATGCCAATATAGTACTGAAAGATAAACATCCAATGGGTTGCCTAACCATCTATGTGAATATACTTTGGGAACAACTTTCCAACACGTAGGCTATCTGGCTAAAATAGGATTGGCATGAATCTCTCGGAGATTCAGGGGCCTAAAAAGCATGACGTCTTTTAAACCTCAGAGGCTGCCAGGTAATAATAATATATATAGTGGTCATCATGACCGCGCATCTTCGGCGGAGCGTACGGTTATATAATGAAAGTGCAAAGGAGCCCAAATGCCTTACTTGTTGTTATCCCCACCCCATGCTCTAAGCATGTCACATCCATGACACGATGATACCTCTAAATAACTACTAGGTCTTCTAGTATGCAATTTCTATCAGTAGTCCCTATCCGTCGCACGTTTTAAAGGTACCAGTGGCCAGCCGAGTACGAAAGTCCGTATCCTATATGAGACTCACACTCGTGTAATAATAGTATCATAGCCAATAAAACATAAGAATACCTCATGATAATGGGGTAGTCTCATAAACTAGGTCAACATGTATATATAATAAAACAGAATACGACGCCACCGTCGTTGCACCCAAGTTGTTCTTGGACGCACAGTTTATATAGCAGTTAAAATATATGAATTAAATAGACAAAAATAAAATACATGCATCATATGGAAAGTAAATCACAGTACAATGACAAGGTATACTTTCCTGACAAGCAATATGTATAGTGTAAGCGTCCAGACGTCAAGTACACAAGATCAGAAACTATGACCTCCGAATAAACGTCTCCGGATGTTGAAATAAACATCACCAACATTTCCAGAATTAGCGAGGCATAGAATCAAGCTAGAATAAACATCACCAACTTCTCCGGATGCTGAAAGAAACTATGACCTCCTAAGCAAAGACTCAGCTACCAAACCTTGCTTCAGAGAAAAAGAAACAGATACAAAACTATGTGAAGCACCAGTATCAAATAAAGCTAAAGCTGGAATAGAATCAAGAAGAACAGAACCAGCGATGACATCTCCGGTGGGCTCGTCCTCCTCGACAGTCATAACAAACGCTCGTCCCTGATATGCACCTTCCTGCTGTTGATGCTCGACATAACGCTGCTGCTGGGTCAAAAGCGGTCCCCTCGGCTGTACTGTAGGTGGTCTCGCTTATGCCCCTTGGAGATGAAGCTGTTCCCTCGACTGCATGACGAGGATACCCTCTCATCTGATGCCCTTCGTTACCATAATATAAACAAACTCCTAACCTCCTTCTGCAAACCTTCCAGATATGGCTGGGCTTCTTGCAATAGTGGCAAGGAGCTTATTGTAACTTCCTTTACTGCTGTGGTGCCTGTTGAAATGGCACCCTAGCTTGAGTCTGGTGCTGTTGTGGCTGCTAAAAAGGCCTGAACTAGAAATGAGGATGTTTGGCAGATAATGCACTATTATTGGTCCCAGAAAGAATCACGGTCTCTCTTGGGCTTCAAACCCAACTCCCGCTCAACCTTTTGTGCCTCCGCAAGTATCTCCGAATATGTCTCATAAAATACGGAATGAGGATCTTCACTTTCCAGTTTAGACACTCACTAAAACGAATAGCCCGAACCTCCGGTTCTCTCACCAAATACTCTACAAATTCCCTCAGCCTGTCGAACTCTGTATTATACTCCTCCAAAGACATACTTTCCTGAATAAGGCTCTTAAACTGCCTCTCCAAGTCTAGTTTGTCTGCCCGAGCGAAGAACTTATTCTTGAAGAGGTCCTTGAATACCTCCCAAGACTGTCCTGCGTCAACAATAATTAGCTCATTCATGAACAAAGTGTGGACGACGTCGAACAGTTGAAGTCCTGCTGAATCAACCATCAGATCCTCAAAAAGACGGGATACCCTTATAAGATGCTCAATGTCCTTGATCCAATAATCAGCGTAGACGATGCCCTCCGTCCTTTTAAAGACCCTAGGCTCCAGCTTCTTGAAGTCTTGAATATTGCCTGGCAGAAGCTGAGCAACCTGAGGAGCAACCTGCTGCTGGACCAAAACTCCCCTCTCTACTACGACACGAGCAAGCTAATTTTCACTCTCGATGCCCTACCGCAAGACGTCGTTCTGCCTTTGATGTCCCTTAGACTGAGCCTTTTCTGCCTCCAGCATCTCACGAAATAGTGTAAACATCTGTATCGCATCTGCTGGCATAGAAGGTGGAGGTGAAAGTCCCTCAGATACAGCTGGCACAGTCATCTGAGTAGGTGGTGGACCTCCGAAAGCAGCTGACACTCCAATCACCGGAGAAGTGACTAGTGTAGGCCCTCGGGACATCGCAGACCTATCATAAGCTGCTCTTTCCTACTGCGATCTAGTCTTAAGCGGCATCATAAGACAAAGCGAAAGAAAGAATCAATATGGCACATGATGTAAGATACTCAAGGAAAGGACATATTAAAATATCAAGTATTAATATCAAGGAAAAATAGTTGAATGAATCAAAAGAAATTTTCCTAGATGTGATTGAGTATTCTCAGCCTATAGCATATATCCTATATCCTGAAATAGGCTCTTAATAGCACTCAATTAAAAGCACCACTACGAATCACACTAATTTCGACCTTGAAGACCTGCATGAGCCACCACTAAAAACGTGTCATGACCCACACTCGGTGTAAGGGTACAAGTCGGGAACAACGCCCAACCTATGCCACAGAATCGGCGATAGAATATTATTTGGGTAATATATATCTAACAATATAATAAGCTACCAATAATATCAATATTTTTAATCACAGATCTAAGATGGAAATGAACACGAAAATGATAAAGAATAGAATAATCACGTACAACTCACGAGTCTAAAATAATAACATCAATAAGTCAGAAGAAAATACTAAACAATAAGCTGAAGATAAATCCAATACAAAAGAATACTAAGAAGCTAGAAGTCCTGGGTCAACTGTCTTAGTCGAGATAAATCCCTCCTGAGCTAGGGTCTCTGACTCTAAGTCCACAACATCCTGAGGCCCGTAATGTGTAGGGTACCACTCCTCAGTGTCATTTGGAAAAAATATATCCAGTCAAGAAAGGAGCAGAGTACATCTCTAATCGCAGTTCGAATCAATAATAAAAACTATGTAATAGTAAATAGATGTGAATATACAAGATGGAACAATAGATACAAGAGAAATATATAATAAGGAAATACTGGAAGTAAATACAAGAATGAACAATATGACAATGAACAAGAATACTAATGACTAAGTGTGTGAGTACTAGCTTTAACATGTGATCGGCTTGGAAACTTGATACATGATTTATGGCCTAGCTAATTATACGTACGGTGTATGATTAACACTATTCAAGAACAAGACATGATACAAGATGGGTATGATCATATTTCTATACTACATACTTTTCTACCCCGACTGATATAGTAGATCCAACCATGGTACGCTATGGCACGGAATTCTCCAAGAAGATCGCTACTCTTCCATAGAATCAGTCTATGTACATGTACAAGATAATCAATAAAATAAGGCTTACACAAGATACAACATATACCAAGGAATAACATCTCATGACGAGATCCGGGTGTACCAATCCGTGTAACCATCGTATCAAAAAAACATGGATATCTATACTAAATATAATGAACATAGAGGATATCATAAATGAGAAACTATCAGAAAATATACTCGCCTGAAGTTCGGTGAATAGTCTCACAGATGTTTGATACGGTGCCTTGAATACCTAGATAGGGAGTACAACATCAATACAAGGTTTCGGAAAGAAATAAGTTAAACTAGTCAACTTCTAGGTCATAAAGTCACTTCTAAGTCAAAATAGTCAAACTAGGTCAACTCTAAGTCAAACCGGTCAAACTTGGTCAAACTACCTATTTCTGGGTTGCATGAGTCTAACTCAATGATGTTGGGTTCATAAACTATTAAACTAGGTCATACAAGCTAAATCTAGGATACTAAGATACCGTATCTTATGATACACAAATAAGAAATATGAAATAACATATATGCACATTCAAACAATATATATACACTAATCTTCACTACCAAACGCGATGTGGATACTTTGGCTTTGAACCAACTTGGTATCGCACCATTAAACACCGAACTTGATACCCAAACCCAATACCTTCGGTATCCGCAAATACCTTGACACTTACCTTGGCTTCTCAAGGTAATGTCATAGCTAGTATATATTAGTTAACCAACCAC
The DNA here is from genome assembly GCA_036927795.1 of Iris macrosiphon. Lineage (NCBI taxonomy): Eukaryota > Viridiplantae > Streptophyta > Magnoliopsida > Asparagales > Iridaceae > Iris > Iris macrosiphon. The sequence continues at coordinate 57,293,175 of JAYESA010000008.1, forward strand.
TAACTACACAATAATTGGTAGATATATCAATATAATATAACTATCCACTATTATGTACTACCTATACTATACTAACTACAATACTTATTGATACCTATATGTTAACTAATCTAACCAGTTAACTGGATAACTAATAATTAGATAAAAAAATACTAACTATCAAACTAAGTAGACTACCAGTCAGCTACTAAACTAATAACAAAACTACTAGTCAAGACTTACCTACTGATACATACTCTGATACCCTGCTGTCTCGATGCTCAGCTGCTGAACCTGCTCCACTATGCTGCTCGCTGTGCTGCATTGATCTGCTGTTGCTGGTGCTCATTCATTCATCTGCTGATGCTGCTGCCCATTCATCTGCTGCTGCTGCTGCTGCTCATAGTGTTTCGGCTACTACTGCTGTTAGTTCTTTGTTACTACTGCTGCTAATGTCCTGCCATGCTGCTGCTGCTCTGCTTGCGGGTCGAGCTCCCCTCTCTAATACACACACAAATACAACACCACATACCTATATATACACTAATATATATATATATATATATATATATATATATATATATATATATATACATACACATCCACAATTGTATACATATAGATAGATATAACATACACACATAGCTATAGATATAATAACTTATATCATCTCATATATATATATATATATATATATATACATATATATATATATATATATATATATATATATATATATATATATATCACACAAGTATATATATATAACATAACTTATATATATAACATAACTTATTTAATAGCTATTGTATATATAGAAGTAGCTACATATATATATATATATATATATATATATATATATATATAACACATAGGTATATAGATATATGATACACTAACACATATAAGTATATATATACAAAAAAAATATATATACACATCTATAAGAATACATTTATTATAAATGACTAAGAACATTAAAGATTAGATATAGAAATGAAATGCAACAAACACGTGGAGTGCATCGCACTCGTATCACACTAGATCTATGATACACTTAAGACACGAGTCCACCACACAACCAAACGTACCCTGAAGGACACAAGCAAGTCTAATATATTATTTATGAACAATATGAAGAGTCAAACATATAACTACGTGTCCGTGTCAAAATGTGACATGCACAAAGTACCGCGTCGGAGGAAAAACACCCAAATCAATAGTTATCACCAATTTGTTTGGATACGACCTACACGTACCCAATTATGGATATGACACTAGCCACAAATATACAAACACATGCCAAATTAATCTATAGGACCAATTGGCAAACACAACAAGTGTCAATCTCGGAATTTTTCTAAAATAGACACAAAAAGTACCATAACTTTCTCAATAGGCCTCCTATGAACTCAATTCCAAATCCTATGGGTAGCCTATGCATATGGGTTGATTTCTCATAGTTAAATCTCAGATTTAGAACCTAAATTAAAAAAAAAACTGAATTTTACCTATTAGAAGATGGATTCCCAATACAACCTCCAAAATTGAAGAAATTGGTCTCCAACTTGTAGATCCTTGCTCCTCTTTGTTGATCCTTGCTTCCTCCTTCTAGATCCTTGCTCCACTAGTCTCCAATGTTAATTTAGGAAAGAATTGGAATAAAATTTGGTAGAGAAATAATGTAGGAATGAAAAAATTTGGTTGAGAGAAATTCTAGATCTATATTTCAAATGAAAAGAGGAGAGAGAAACTTTTCTCCCTCTTTTAATATGCCAGCCCCCGTGTCCCTTCCTCAAGCCACTATGTAATATCCATGAAATTAATCATCCTCCTAATTAATGGGCTTTCTAGTTGGGCTCAATTCTAAAAATTAATACATGTCGGTCCATGAGTCTAAACTAAACTAGTTAGGTCCACTAACACAAGTCCAAAATAATAAACTAACATCTAATAATAATTAAATAATACAATAAATAATTATATAATATGTACAATATTTAATTAAATATGAAATGACTAAAATACTCTTTCCTAAAAAATATGGTAGTGACAATTTGGCTCCTCAATTCTTTAGTCTAGTAGATTACCTCCAAAGTAGATGGCCTTGAGATGGTGAAAGACATGTAGGAGAAGTTGAGGAGAACTTGCGATGGTTTGGGGAATAACTTGAGGGTTTTCCAGATCAAGGGGGAGATCGACGACACCGTACAGGGAGAGAAGACTGTACAAGAGTATGCTACAGAGTTGGAGCATTTATTGTTGGATTATGATCATTTTTCAGATTGAGCGAGATGCAAGTCAGGTATGTCCGCAGGAGAGAATAATAAAATTTCTTAAGGGGCTGGCCGTAGTGTTTGCTCAGAGGACATCACTACTTATAGCATAACGAAAGATTCCACACTTGAGGAGGCTATCTCAACCATGATACAGGAGGAGACTCGTATCAAGCTACAGGTAGGAATAGGTGGTCCTCTTGAAGTGAAGACAGCACTGGCGATTGCCAATTCAGACGGCACTGGACCTAAAGGAGACACCCGACATTGTTACAACTGCGGAGAGGTAGGCCATATGAGGTATGCTTGCACCAAACCACCCAAGAAGGAAGATTCCGGTGGCGGACGTGGATAGTTTGGTGGACGTGGTCATGGTCATGGGGGTCGACGGGATATTCGAGGAGGTTATCGGGCTAACCTGCTGTAGCAGAAGGCGATGAGGGAGATAATGGTGCCTATACTGAGGAGGATCAGGCACTATTGGGCATACTGGAAGTACTCAGGAGAAAGCAGAGCGCGTCAAGCAATGGAGACAAGAGGAGTGGGACTGAGGAGGCATCCACCTCAGTCTTTGCCATAGACAATGCTTCCATGTATGTCCATCCATCGGAAGGTATTGATGACTCATTCGCCCTTGCATCTATGTCTTCCCTTAGATCGTCGGACTGGATTGTTGATTCAGGTGCGTCTCGACACGTGACAGTAAATGCTAGTGAGTTTTCTTTTAATACTCACCTAGCATCTGTAGACATCATTCAAATAGCCGATGGTACTTTCTAGTCAGTGGTCGGTAAGGGTACTGTCGATTGTACAGGTTCAGTAAGATTATCCAATATTTTACATGCTCTTTTTTTCAGTTAGTCTTTTGTCCATTAGTTCTATAATCCTTCAACTAAAATGCATTATCTCTTTTGATATTCCTAAGGTAATCTTTCACGAGAAGGAGACGGGACGAAGACTTAGGACTGGCACTTGGCATGATGGACTGTGGTACCTGGATCGAAAAGGAGTGGATTCGGCATTGGTGTCTGTGGCAGAAAGGACAGGAATGGGAGGACTAAAGATAAGTGTCAAGGATACCCTGATACTCTATCACAGACGGTTGTGGTACTCCTCTTTTGTTATTTTGAGTAGGTTGTATCCATCTATTTATGAGAAGTCAAATACGAAGAAACTAGTATGTGATGCATGTGATTTAGGCAAACTTATTAGGAGCTCATATATTGGTGCGGGCTATAGGAGCTCTTCTGTTTTTGATATTATACATTCTGATCTCGGGGGGTCGTGCACCACAACTACTATGAATGGTTACAAGTATTTTATCTCTTTTATTGATTATTCCTCTTGTGTCACCTGGCTGTATTTGATGAAAAATAAGAGTGAGGTCTTTGCCTATTTCTGGGACTTTCATAAACATGTCCTAACTCAGTATAGAGCAGTGGTGAAGGTACTAAGATCTGACAATGTAGCAGAGTATTCCAACAAAGCACTTAAGGAATACCTGTCAGCCCAAGGGATACAACATCAGACCACCTCCGCATACACACCAGCACATAATGGAGTAGAAAAAAGGAAGAACATACACCTTCTGGAGGTAGCAAGGATCATGATGATCGTCATGAATATCCTACAGAGTCTATGGGGACATGCAATTTTGACAGCAGCTCGATTGATCAATAGGATATCCTCGAAGGTACTCGGATGGAAATCTTTATGTGAGATATTACAAGAAAATAATATTGGGATACTCCCACTAAAGGTGTTTGGTAGCATATATTTTGTGAATCACAACAGACTGTTTGTGTCACTACCACATTTTCTAGAAAATGGTATTTTAGTAATTTTATAATTTATTTAAATATTGTGCATGATAATAATTATTTGTTGTATTATTTAATTATTGTTAGATGTTAGTTATTTATTTTGGACTTCTGTTAGTGGACCTAACTAGTTTAGTTTAGACCCATGGACCAACATGAATTAATTGTTAGAATTTAGCCCATTTAGAAAGACCATTGTTAAGGAGATGGATTAAATTAATTAAACCTTTAGACTAGAAGCTTCCCTCCTTAATTATTTCTTCATGAGAGGCCCCAAGAGGTATATTAGACATTACATGGTAGCTTTAGGGAGGGGAAATAGGGGCCGGCCTATTATAAAAGAGAGGGAAAAATTCTCTCTCCTATTTTTATTTCAAAACTAGATCTAGAATTTCCCTCAACCAAATTTCTTCATTACCACTTCATTTTCCTACCAAATTTTATCCTCATTACTTCCCAAATCACCATTGGAGACTAGAGAATCAAGGATCTAGAAGGAGGAAGCAAGGATCTACAAAGAGGAGCAAGGATCTACAAGTTTGAGGCCAATTTTATCATATTTGGAGGTTTCATTGGAAATCCATCTTCTAATAGGTACAATTCAGTTTTTCCTCTTAAATTAGGTTCTAAATCTAAGATTTAACCATAGAAAATCAACCCATATGTATAGGCTACCCATAGTATTTGGTTTTGTGTTCATAAAAGGCCTATTGAGAAAGTTATGGTGCTTTTTGTGTTAATTTTGGGGGAATTCCGGGATTGACATTTGTAGTGTGGGTTAATTGGTCCTACAGATTAATTTGGCATGTGATTATGTGTTTGGAGCTAGTGTCGTGTCCACAATTGGGTACGTGTAGGCCGTATCCCAACAATTTGGTGATATGTGTTGATTTAGGAGTTTTTTCTTCGACACGGGACTTTGTACATGTCATATTTTGATACGGACACGTAGATCTATATTTGACTCTTCGTATTGTTCATAAATAATATATGTGACTTGTTTGTATCCTTCGGGGTATGTTTGGATGTGTGGAGGACTTGTGTCGCAAGAGTATCCTAGATCTAGTGGGATACGGGGTGATACGATCCATGTAGTTGTGTAATTTAATATGTAGAATAGTTCTCTTATCATTGTGATATAATATATATATATATATATATATATATATATATATTTATATATATATATATATATATTATTGTGTAATTATATTTATGTAATATTGTGTCTTAGATCTATGTATCGATGTATATATTATAACTGTATATATTGTTAGAAGGCTATTCTTCTAATTGTAAGTATAATTATATATATTAGTATGTATAGATATGCATATGTTCAATAGATAATTATATGTTGTTATAGTCCTATTTATATATATGTGTGACATATTATTGTATGATTATGTATAGGTAAATATATATGTATAATTATATATATACATAATACTATGTATGTGTGTATGGTACCATGTATTTATTATGTACATATTTATTTTGAGGATAGCTATGTGTATTTATGATACTATATGTAATATGAAATATTGTGTGTGTGTATATATATATATATATATATATATATATATATATATATATATATATATATATATCCTATATGTATAAGCTATATGTATATGTAATTAAATATGATGTTATGTATATACATATATTACTATTTATATGTGTGTATGTGAGGGGTAAGAGTGTATGTATCATTATATGTAATAGTTGCATGTATTAGGGTAAGTATGTATTAAATAGTTGTATGTATATATGAGTATATATATATATATATATATATATATAATGGTTTTAGCGACAGCAGCAAAGGTGACAACAGCCGCGTCACAACAAGCAGCAGCAGCTGCTGTAGCAGCAACAACAACAAAGGTGACAGCAGTCGCAACCGTCACCAAAGCAGCAGCAGCAGCAGCGAGAACAGTCAGCAGCAGCGGCGACAGTAGTTTAGCGATGGCCGCAACCCGTGGCCAAAGCAGCAGCAACAGCAGCAACGGGAACAGTCAGCAGCAGCAGCGACAATAGATTTAGCAACGGGCAGAACCATCACTAAAGGGGCAGCGTATCAGAGTATCAGAATTTCAGAGACTGTTTTTAGTGACTGTTGGCAGATTTCTATATAAATACTTATATAGATATAGATTAGATATATATGTATATATTGGTATTTAATATATAAGTAAATATATTCTTAAATTGCTAATTTCTTTGTAGTATAAGTATAATTAGTATAGCATATGTATATTACGGGTAGTTAGTATAAACGAGTTTGGGGTATTACCTTGAGATACGAAGGTAAATACCAAGTTAATTGGGAATACCCAAGGTATTGGGTTGGGGTATCAAGATTATGGTTTTATGTTGTGATACCAAGTTGGTTCAAAACCAAGGTACCTTTTTGATGTTTGTCTTTAAGATTTTATTTAATAATATTATTTTGGCAATTGTATGTGATATTTCACCTATGGATTTACGTATCCGGAGATACGATATACTTTATTTAAGATATGGGTTTTTGTGACTTAGACTTTAGTATTTAAATCCAATATCCTTGTGTCGACTTTTGTAACCTAGAATTAGGCAGTTGACCATAGTTTGACCATAGTTGACCATAGTTGACCTTAGAGTTGACTTAGTTTGACTTTTGACTTAAAATTCACTTGTTGACCTAGAAGTTGATTAGTTTGACTTATTTTCTTTCCAGAACCTTGTATTGATGTTATATTCCCTATCTAGGTCTTCGAGGCACCATATCGGACATCGGTGAGGCTATTCATTGGACTTCAGGCGAGTACATTCTCTGATAGTTTCTCGTTATGATATCCTCTATGTCCATTGTATCTAGTATAGATATCCATGTTTTTTGACACGATGTTTACACGGATTGGTATATCCGGATCTCGTCATGAGATGTCATTCCTTGTATATGGTGTATCTTGTGCAAGTCTTGTTTCATTGATTATCTTGTGCATGTACATACACTGATTCTCGGGGAGATTTGCTACCTTCCTAGAGAATCTCGTGCCATAGCATACCATGGTTGGATCTATTATACCAGTCGGGGGTGGGGAGTACTTTAGTGTAGATATGTGATCATACCCTCCTTGTGCATGTCTTGTTCCTTGTTAGTGTTGATCATACACCACACGTATGATTAGCCAGGCCATTATACTCTTGTGCAAGTTCCCAAGTCGATCACATGTTAAAGATAGTACTTACACACTTTGACATTAATATTCTTGTTCATTGTCATATTGTTTATTCTAATATTTATTCCATTATTTCCTTATTATATATATCTCGTATCTATTGTGCATCTTGTATATTCACATCTATTTACTGTTACATAGTTTTTATTATTAAATAGAACTTCTGTTAGAGATGTACTCTGTTCCTTTCTTGACTGGATATATTTTTCCTAGATGACACTGAGGACTGGTACCCTACATGTTATGGACTTCAGGATATTGTGGGTTTAGAGTCTCAGACCCTGGTTCAGGAGGGACTTATCCCAACTGAGACAGTTGACCTTAGTAGCTTCTTAGTATTTTTTTTGTACTGGATTTGTCTCCAGCTATTTTTATAGTACTTCTTTCAGACTCATTGATATATTATTTTAGACTCATGAGTTGTATGTGACTTTCTATTCTTTTATCTGTTTCGTGCTTATTTCCATCTTAGTTCTGTGATTGAGTATATTGCTATTGTTGGTGGTTCATTATGTTGCTAGATAGATTACCCAGACAACGTTCTACCGCCAATTATGCGGCGTAGGCTGGGCGTTGTTTTCGACTTGTACCCTTACACCGGGTGCGGGTCATAACAGTCTGTTGAGAAACTTGACCCCAATGCAATCAAGTGTGTATTCGTTGGTTATTCGTCGACTCAGGAGGGGTACGTGTGTTGGAGCCCAGTAGAGAAAAAAATTTTGTGAGCATGGATATTCACTTCAGGGAGTTTGAGCCATACCACCATCAGGAGGGAACCTCATCCATGAGCAACTCACCTGATAATGAGAGTATGAGACGAGAGATGGAGATTGGTGAGAGTGTGGTGACCAATTTAGGAGTATGGCATAGAGAGAAGTTTGAGGAGGAGCAGGAGAGTGAAGAGGAACAGGGGGGGATAAGAGGTATTAGGCCCATGACTCAGGGGAAGTTATTTACCTACAGCAGAAAAAAAAGTAAACTGCAAGACCAGTACCTATAGTGGCAATGCCAATTCCCTTGCATGCGTCCGTCTCAACTCCTAAGACACCTATACCACCAGTACCAGATTTCTGTTCCGGTGATCATTCTTCCTACTCCTCCTACACCATTATCAGTACAGAGGACCACTCGCAGCAATGCACAAAATTCTCCTGATAGATATGGTTGGGACCTTGCTCAGTTTATTTCATATAATAATATCTCTTCTTCTTAAGGAGCATTCATTGCATCTTTAGATAGTATTACTGTACCTAATAATTGGTAGATTGCCAAGAACGATCCAAAGTGGAAAGCGGCGATGCACAAGAAGTTAGGCGCTCTTGAGAAGAACCACACTTGGGTACTGGTAAATCTGCCAGAGTGGAAGAGGATAGTCGGATGCAAGTGGGTCTTTATAGTAAAACAAAATTTAGATGGAAAAGTAAAGCACTACAAGGCTCGACTGGTGGCAAAAGAATACAGTCAGATGTACTATATTGACTATGATGAGACATTTACACTAGTGGCAAAGATGAGCACCGTCAGGACCTTGATTTCTTTGGCAGTGAATGGTGGATGGAAGCTACACTAACTGGAGGTGAAGATTGCATTTCTTTATGCGTATCTAGTGGAGGAAGTTTACTTGGAGATACCAATAGGATTCTGCACCGATAAGATAATGTACAAGGTCTGCTGGATGAAGAAGTTCCTCTATGGACTGAAGCAGTCTCCTCGAGCGTGGTTTAATAGATTCAGGAGGACGATAATAGGGATAGGATATCAGCAGATCAATGATGATCATATTGTGTTCTTCCATCGGAATGGAGGCCACATCACCATGCTTGCTATGTATATGGACGATATGATTATCGTAAGAGATGATGAGCAGGAGATTGCCCGACTCAAGGGGAAGCTTGGCAAGGAGTTCAAGGTAACGGACCTTGGCCTTCTTCGGTACTTCCTTAAGATTGAGATTGCTTGAGAAGCATAGAGGATTGTTCTTTCTCAGAGGAAGTATGCGATAGAACTTCTAACAGAGACAGGGATATTGGGATGCAGACCTGCAGCGACGCCGATCAACCATGGGTTCAAGATGTGTGCTGAGGCTGGAGAACTAGTTGACCGAGAAAGATACAAGAGACTAGTGGACAAGTTGATCTATTTTAGCTACATAGTCCTGATATCTACTTTGCAGTGAGTGTGGTGAGCCACTACATGCATGACCCAATGAAGGGTCATATGGAAGCAGTGTACCAGATTCAGAGATACTTGAAGGGTGCCCCCAAAAAGGGGTTGATATTCAGGAAGAATGATCACTTGAGCATCGAGGGCAACTGTGACTCTAACTGGGCTAGCTGAACTGATAACAGAAGGTCTACCTTGGGCTATTGTATATTTGTAGGAGGCAACTTGGTATCTTGGAGGAGTAAGATATAGTCGGTGGTGGCCAGATCGACAGCTAAAGCGGAGTACAGAGCTATGGCCTTGGGAGTTATAGAGCTGCTATGGCTAAAGAGTATGCTGGTGGAGCTGAAGCTAGATTAAGGAGCCAAGATAAAGCTGTGGTATGACAACCAGTCAGCCATCAGTATCGCCAATAATCTAGTGCAGCATGACATGACCAAACACATCGAGATCGATAGGTTCTTCATCAAGGAGAATTTGGACTGTAGCCTACTAGAGCTAGGTCATGTTCCAACTAAAGAGTAGGTAGCAGACAATATAACCAAGGAACTTAGCTCTGCAGATATGATTAGAGAATGTGACAAGATGGGCTTAGTAAATATCCTTTGCCCATCTTGAGGAGGAGTGTTGGTATATTCGAATATTCTTGGTATATTTGTTGGTATATTAGAATATTCTTAGTATATTTGTTAGGATTTTGGAATATTCTACATAGGGTTTTAATAGGGTATTAATGTAAGATGAAGGGTTGTAAGGCTATAAATAGCCAAGAGATTATCAATAAAAAATATAACAATTACTTCAAAATATTTTATAATTTCAATAATGGATTTGAGTCTAATTTCAGTAGGTGATGGTATCCTTGTATCCACAATTGGATACGTAGTGATCGTATCATGATACACTTGATACGCATGGCTAGATTTAATATTTCTGGTGTATGTATCTCTTTGTGTCAATTCTTCATAATTGTACTAAATATAATTACTCTAGCTAGTTTTATATTATATTCTATATATATTTGGTTCTATATATTTTTGGGGCTTGGCATCATAGTGGTGTGAGTATAGGATTAGTGTATCATAGAGTATCATAGAGTGTTATAGATTTGGATTTGGATTTGGTATAGCATTATGAGAGTGTGGTTTTAATGTGTGTAGTTGAGGTGTTTGATATTTGGCTATGTGTTAGTGTATGTCTATGCTTATATATGTGTGTTTGTGATTTGGTGAGAAGTGATGATGTATAGAGAGTGCTTGGTGTATCAATTAGTAGTTCAATCGATAAAGAATTATGTGTATGAGCCAAGTGCTAGTGTTGCTAGTGCTTGTTCAGTATTGGATAATAGTATGTTACAGCAAGGTACCTGTATATACTGATAAGTGCAAGATAAATGTGCATGGATTGGGTTTCATCTAGTGAGTAGTTCAGTTCTGGGTTCGACGTAGCAACCAAGCTTGTGTACCACTATAAATTGTAACAGTTGGCCATGTTTGTGTCCACATGCAATACTGGACTGTTACCCGATGAGTGTTGTAGTATGATGTATTAGAGACATCTGAGAGTATTAGGAAGCCATGTGTTTGATGTAGCAAGGTCAGAGTGGTCTTTCTCTGGTGTCTATATCTAGAGAAGGAGGTTTTAAGCACTAACTTATAGCAGTAGATGCAACATTAGCCCTGCATTATGCAGTGTGCAACATCACTTAGATGCTGCATAATATCAAGTAGAGAGGGGCTTATGCAGTAGGTAGGCACTAGTGTAGAGTATTTATAATCGAGGGTTTGTGTTTATGGGGTGTGTTCCAGTATAAGTTCTGCAGGATACTAGTGTAGGAACATGTCATGAGTATTTCCATTGGGATAATCCAGTGAGTATTAGGGGTTTCAGACTTGGGTCATACTTGAGAGTATATTTTCCCTGGGTGTAGAATGTGGAGGTTGTGCAGATCCTAGTGATGTTTACTTTGAGTGGCAGCACCATGCTGCAGGTAGATTATTGCAGCAGATATAGTTGGGATGATGTATGGTATTAGGCTTTGTGTGTCTGAGTGGTGCAGGAAGTTATTGTCCATATTAGACTATCTTGAGTGTGTGTATCCAAGACAAGGTATTTTAGTAGGTTCAGAAGTGTATCTAGTATATCTTAGAGTGAGTATCAAAAGGATATATATATATATATATATATATATATATATATATATATATATATATATATATATATATATATATATATATATATTAGAGTATATTGAATTGTCTAAGCCGATCACATATCAAAACAAGTATTTCAAACGCTGTGTAGTTACAGTTCTTCTCTATTCCAGTTCATATGTGTTGGTTATGTCATATTGCTCTTGATTACCTATTTCTCATTAATTCCATAACATGATATCAGTATATTATTTTCTCATCATGCATTATTACATTTATTATTACTATTTTATAGTCTTTATCATGTATTGGAATTGATTCAGTGTTTGTAATCGTTCTATCCTAATTGGATAACATCATTAGGGGATTGTCGGGCGGACTGGTGTCCCACCTACTATGGATCCTAGGAGGATGTGGCAGCAGAGTTGGACCATGTAGCTCAGGAGTAGCAGGGAGTGATTGCCGGAAGGTATAGCTGGAGCCTCCAGTTATCTTAGTTCATTTATTAGTATTTTGGTACCGGATCTATCTCCGGTAACTACTTGAGACTTGGATGTTATTTGGAACTTAGACTTGTTGATTGTTGTTAGACTTGTTATCTTTGTGACGTTGGATTTCCTTCTTTTTATATCATATCATGTCTTACCTTCTTTTGGATTCTTCTTATGGAGTTAGATATTATTGTTTGAGATCGATAGTTTTATATTGATGACCTAGACAGCGTTCTATCGCCGATGTTGTGGCGTAGGATGGATGTATCCAAAAATAAAAAAGAAAAGAAAAGTTAGATAGTAGAGATAAGTTATAGATAAAATTTTAAGCATTGGTATATGAGATAGGTAATGGACATAGAAACCCAAAATTAAGTATGAACCCAAGTAATGAAGTAGCATAACCTAGAATTGACTTGATAATAGCTAATATCAGTTAATAGTCCAACTAGATAGGTAAATTGGAACCTAAAAATAGGTGTTGACCAAGTTTGACTCCATTGACCTATAATTGACCTAGAAACCTAAAATAAGGATAATTAAGCATGTTTATGGTTCTAAATCACATATTGACAAGAAAATTCATAGTTAGGTCACTTTGACTCTAGTTCAGACACTAATTTGTGTTTACAGCTCAGGACCACAAGCGAGTACATTCTATGATAGTTTCTTTAGTTGTCACTACTACTTTTTTGGAGAGGGGTATTTTTGTCTTTTTATTATTGGTAATATTATAAAATTGGTGTTTCAAAAATTTATTATATTAAATGGTATTTCATAATTATTTAGTTATGGTTCATGTTATATATTATTTATTATAGTATTTAAAATATTGTTAGCATGTTACATTATATTTTGGACTAGTTTTAGGGGACCTAACTAGACAAGACTTGACTCTTGGACCAACATTTAATTTGTTTAGACTTGAGCCCAATTAACTAGCCCAATTCATTAAGTTGGTGACTTAGTTAGTCAAAACATTAGGAGTAGAATATTCCTTCCTTAATCCTTTTTTTATGACAAGCCCATAGGAGAAATTTAGTACATTGACATTACTTGGACAACACCCAAAGCGGGCCCACCACATATAAGGAGAGAGACTTTCTCTCTCTTCTCCCAATTTATTTCAATTGCTCCCAAGTTCTAGATCTAAGTGTTATTCCCTAAATTTCTTCTTTCCTCCACCTAAACCTAGCCAAATCCATCTTAATTTCTTCCCTACTTCTTTATTGAAGACTCTTGGAGCAAGGAAGGAGCAAGGATCTACAAGGAGAAAGAAGGAGCTCAAGTTGAGGGCTCTTCGCTTCCAATTAGAGGCTTGCATTGGAAATCCATCTCCCAATAGATACATCTCAAAATTTTCCTTCTAATTAGACTCTAAATCTATAGTTTAATCATTCAGAACCCTCTCTTATACTAGGACTACCTATAGGAAGAAGAATTGACTACTAGAGACCCCTATTTTGGAAGTAATTGCTTATTTTGTGCCCAATTTAGGAGAAATCCAAGATTTGTGCATCATGTGTTTGTTAATTGGTCAACTAGACCAAATGGACATATGTTTGATTATGTGAGACTAGTTTCATATCCATAATTGTATACGTGTAGGCCATATCATAGTAATTTGGTGATACGAGATAATTTTTGAGTTTTTTCTTCGACACGGGGGTTTGAGCATTTCATATTTTGACACGGACAAGTAAATGAGTAGCTAGCTCTTCATATTACTTCTAATTATGATTCTAGACTTGCTCGTGTCCTTCGAGATATATTTGGTGGTGTGGTGGAATCGTATCGCAAGTGAATCATAGATTGAGTATGATACGGGTGCAATGCACTCTACGTGTTTGATAGAATGTATTCTACTCTATTCTAGTATTATTATATTTATTCTACATTATATTTGATATCTTTTGATATGTATACATATATTATAGTATATATATCATTGTTTGTGATTATACTAGGTGCTAGAGTTGAATGGGATGTATATGAGGATGTGTGTCTTGTGGAGGCTGATATAGGCCCATTGTGGAACTATTTAAGAGTTGTGGTTAGCTTATTAGCTTTTCATTGTTATATATATTATATATAGATTGCTTATATACCATTTACCTATGTGTATACCAAGTATTGATGTATTAGCGTGTGTATTATGTATTTGGGAGAATAGTAGACTGATGATGTGATTGAGTCACTAATTTGGACTGAAGGCACTTGTGTCACTGAGGTGGGTCTGAATGAGGAATGTACCAACTGCTTTTGGAGTACTTTGAGAGATTGAGAGATTGTGCTTTGACTACAGCAAGTCGAGGGGAATGTGATCTATTGGTCACAGCATGTTGATGCTGTAGGGTTGTGCAGTGATGTGCACAGCAATGCTGAAAGGCAGGGGGAATGTCCTATTGTGTGACAGTAACTAGCTTGATGTACAAGCAGCAAACACAATAGATAGTTGCTTAGCAGTAAGTCATGGAGAGGCCAGATCAGACCAGTGGTGTTGCACGGCAGTCCATGGGCTATTGGTTATTGTCTGATAGATTAGTTAGATGGTGGTTTGTGTTATTATCTGAGATAATGGGTTGGTTGGTTGTGTAAACCCCCTTACCCCAAAATTAGGTCTACTTGGCATAGATAAAGAAACTAGGGCTAGTTTGAATCCAAATAGAATTAGAATACGGTATTTATTTAATTTTGTATTGTTTATGACACGTAGCGCACCTTACCGTTGCTTCGATAATTGGAGCATCTCACTAGCCATTGCCTATCTACAAATTTCACAACCTTGTCCTAGGCAGGACCGCCTACTATTCTGACCTTTGTGTAACTTATAATTATGCTTTCTTGTGCTATATTTTAGTCGAACAATATTCGTCCTGGACGTTATTAAATAATTCTAAATAACTCCAACTTTGTACCCCTATGTGTTCCAGTCAAAATTGGAGACACAATCTTGACCCATTTTGTGCAACCTGAATTTTATTAATATTCTTCACTGATCCTCTATATCTATGACACTTGTGTCCCACCAAATTTTATTTCCATCTACTCCTAATTAATTCCAAAACACCGTGCACGGTATTATAATTAATTAAAACCTAATTTCTATCTTTGTGCAATTTTCCCAATTATGGGGCAGTTTTATATAAAAATGTATTAAGGTGTCCACAACATTGGACAATACATGAAGAAACCCAATTTTCCCTTCAAATGAATTTTCTCATAATTTTTGGGATGTGCAACGCGCACATCGCCCCCTCAATTAAAACTATCCTTGCATTTTAAACAATACAATTATGGCCCTCCAAACATCCTCATGTGAGCCCAAGGCCCAAGCCAAAGGGTGTTGACCAAGCCTGCCTAGCTAGGTCAATCCCAAACCCAAAGTCCACATGTATAAATAATCCCCTCCTTTACTTTTTTCTTTTCTTCCCTAAAACCTAAATTACATCAGCTGACTTCTCCCCTACCTTACTGTTCACCGCCGGAGCCTTCCGCCAGGACCGTCGTTCCCTCGCCTGACACTCGTCGACCTCCTCCCGTGCTCTTCCAGTCCCGCTCGACCGGACCTCAAGCCTCCGCCATTGACGACCTTCACCATCTCCCATTCATCTTCATCTTCTTCAACCTCTCGACCACGCCGGAGCTCCGCCTGTGCACCGTCTCCACCCACCGGATCCTCTTTCCTGCCTCCTCCTCGAACTCGCCCACCACCGGAGTTCAGATCCCTGCCTGACGGCGAGCAGCGGCCACTCCCTGTTGAACGCCGCACTCCTTGACCAATCCTCCCAGCCGGATCACCAGATCCTCCACCTGGTATCAGTCCCGCCACCGTTTCCTTCCCCTCGTCGGCTCCCCTCCACCCTCGACCTCAACCGGAAGCCCATGCCGGACTGACTCGCTATCCCGATCACCAACCTGAACTGCTTCCTTCTCCTCTTTCCTACTCCGGCCTCAGCCTGGACAACACCGAACTGCCGAGCACCCCTCGACTGAAATAGCTCGCCCCCTGACCGCCTGAGGCCAATCACCAGCCAACCACCACCTGCACTCCACCCTGGCCCCCAACTCCTCCTCTCCTTGCTCGGCCACCACTGCACCAGCACCACTACCCTGGCCTCCTTCCTCCTTCCTGTCACCCTCCTCGACGTCTCCCTGAGCTGCACCTCGACCACCTCTCCTGAACCCGAGCCTCCCCTCACCTGGCCGGACCACCCTCCCCACTGGCCGAAGTAAACACCATCACCATCAACTACATCATCGTCCTCGAAATTACTAACATCCATATTGTCATCCCCAACATCATCATCACCTCCCATCATCTTCATAATCATCTCCATTATCATCAACATCGTCACCCTTGTCATCCTCGTCATCATCATCCTAGTCATAATTATCATCGTCCTTGTCATCACCATTGTCCACGTCATCGTCCTCATCGTCAATATCACCTTCATAGTCATCGTCGTTATTATCGTTATCACCAATGCCATCGTCACCGACATCGTCATCATCCCCATCATCATGATCGTCAACATTATCACCATCCCTATTATCCTCATCCATGTAATCATTATTATCTGATTATAGTCGTCATCATTATCTCATCGCTGTCACCATCATTATCTCATCATTGTCGTCATCATCATCATTAGTTATTATCACCCTTAACCATCACCCTTAGCAACCTCAATCATCGTCACAACCCTTGTCATCGTCATCATTATCATCATCGTTATCATCAACAACACCCATCATCAACTTCTCACCCTCGTCATCGTATTTATCGTGGACCGTCACCCTTGCCAGACAATCCGCAGCAGTCATCCCCGATTCCCGTGCCTGTGCACGCTGACCCCGAAGAGCTATTAGATCATTCTGTGCGACTTCTACAGTAGGTTATTGGGACTATGCAGCTTCTCGCCAGGCAAGTATACCTTACCTTTGTTGTACTGTTTAAATTTTATATTATTAGCTGCATGTTTATTTATTTTAAACTGTGTGCATCCGAGAGAGACTCGGGTGCAGTAAACGAATGCTTTGACATTAGGACTTGTGTCTGACCTAGTGTCTAGTAGACCCACCTAAAGTTATAGAGTTATCGGTATGACTCCCCAGGCCTTGACACATTTCTTACACGTGTTGTGAGTCTCATGTAGGGCACGGACTTACATATGTGGTTGGCCACCTGTACGTGTAGGCGTGCGACGGATAGGGAATAACTGCTATTAGCAAGGCATATTAGAAGACTTAGCAGTTATTAGAGGTTGGAGCATAGACTATTGTGGTACGAAGGTCCAATCCTTGTCCTTGTTTGGTTGAAGGTTGGGCTATTGTTCTAACGATAGACTATGAGCGAGAGTTACGATGCCTCGGCGTAGTGGCTGAAGCGTTTTGTGGATACAACATGCATAGATCATTGGGCGGAGAGGACAACTAGTAGGCGTATGGGATACCTACTTCCTCTATGCAGGTGCCCCATTCGACGAAACGGTATGGACGTTATATATTATGCAGATGCCCCGTTCTTCGGAGCGGTATGGACGTTATATATTATGCAGATGCCCCGTTCTTCGGAGCGGTATGGACGTTATATATTATGCAGATGCCATGCTCTTCGGAGATGGACGTTATTATACAGCACCCTGGTATAGGGGCAGATGTGGCATATACTAGCCAGTTGTTAAGATTGGTGAATTACGTCAGCATATGTCTAGCCTACACTTTCCCATACACTCAAGTTGTCCTCAAGTTGCATTTCACTTAGATTGTTAGGTCACCCTTGAGTTTTTACAGTATTTACTTTATGGCATGCTTTTATGTATCTTATTATGTCTCTCTGAGAACCTGGCCTTTTCCAGGTGTATTATTCATGAGTATTCGCAGGAGCACAGATCCGGACTGGTTTCGTACATTCCGAGGAGTCTTCTCTTCGAGTCTCGTGATTGGTAGATATTGTACCTATATTGTATTTATCTTGTTTATTCCATATTCTAGTTCGGCAGTGGATTTGTTTCCATCCGACTGTCATCTTTATATAATTTTCATTGAGATCTGGTTTCATAGATACTGGTCATTTATTTATATTTGATTCTATGGAGATTATATCCTGTGATTTATGATAGTTTTACCACTTGTGAATTGTTATTCATATTACAGCGTACGTGTGTTATGGTTTCCATATATTGGAGTGCCATATTCATACGGCTGGCATGCTTACGTCTCCTAGTCCTACGTATTTTGGGACTGGGGCATGACATGTTTTTAGTGGTGGCCCATGCAGGTCAAGGGCATATTGTCTCAGTTACGTTACTGTACCGAGCAAGCCTGCACCTAGGATTAGAGTATAGGATCTCATCCACAACTGACTATGACTCATCCTCCTTCCAATCCATTCTATTTGAATAATTACATCATGCTTGATTCATGTGCTTCCCTATTAGTTCCTTGAGTGTAGACTTCTCCTAGAATATAGAAGTCCCTGTTGTTAGATAATAAGTAGAGTAACCTTCCTTTTAAGAATATAGCTAGAGTATTGACACATCACTAAGTTTAGAACAACTAATGAAATCCTAGCACCCTTACCTATAGATTGATGTACCATTACCCCTCGATATATGTATGAAGACTTGAGAGTAGTATAAACACTACTAGAGCTAGTTTGAGAGTTGACGATAATGTTTGACCCTAGTATTGAGGAACCAATAGAAATCCAAAATTGAATATTAGGGCTGAACCTAATTTTTATAGTGAGATAGTATTAGAGAACTATAAATTAGATCCTTGTCTTGATATTAGCAACAATACCTTAGGAAGCCAAGAGGAATAAACTAATATTTCCCTTGATCATACCTCGAACACAGAGATAATATATCACCTTCCCTCAGGAAATTATGACATTATCTAGAGTCTTCCTATTTAGTTTAATGACTTGTTCCTCTGAACTCTAACGCTCGCTAGTTGTGCGACGACTAACTAGGTTCTTCTATTCTTTATCTTCCAATTCGTGCCACCTAACCTTTCTGATTTTAGGCCAAGTGATATTCCTTTATGTTAAGGATATATAGTTGCTAAGATGATAATCATAATCTTGATACTTTGAATTTTGTGCTTGGTAGTTAGAATTTGATAGTTTGAGTTGTTCCTTTAGATTGTGGTCTGATTATTCTTAGTTTTAAATCATGTAACATGTACCCCACCTTAATATAGATTATATCCTCTTTCCCCCTTGAAGACCAGTAGCTTTTCCATTCATACTATTGACACTTATTCTATAAGTACTATGATTAAGACTTAAGATGGTCATTACCTATATAATGCAACAGGAGACCCTAATAAGTACCAAGTTCTTTTCCGTATATACCCCAATAAGAGTTATACCTTATTATTTTACAGGATCCCCTTAAGACTATCACAATATTAGTTAATATTTTATGTTGGGTAGTATGTCTCACAACCTAGTAACACATAGTCCTCTTGCCTCATTAATGTAGTGTAACTGAATGACATAAATTGTAGACTTGCATAAGAAGACAATGTTTATTCGTACTGTAGAACTTAGAGGCACATACCCCTATTTTGTCGACTAGTGACTTAGACAAGGAGTTAGTACGACAACTATAGAGATTGTAGAGTCTTACTTGTTGTTTGTTTTATTTTATTTTTATGAACTTGAATTATTTTGTACCTACTTTCATCAAAATCTAGCGTATTTATATTTTCTAAACTACCGTGACTTATGCTGCTATTTTATAGCCTAGTTTTGTAAGCTTATTCTTTTAGCGAGCTTGTTCATGACATATGTGTTATTGGGGATGCCTACTAATACATTGTCTAAATCAGAATCAGTGTATTAGGGTCTGGACAACCTTAGTGCGCTTGGTTCACCCTTCATCTGACTACTTTATGTGGATTGAGATATATAGTTGACTAGTAGACGAATATACCTGTGTCTAGACATGTCTGAGCATATCGTATCAGTTACATAACTGTTCCAATATGAACATGCGAATAGGAATTTACCAAAATAGGATTTTAATCCACAACTGCCCTAACAACTCTCCTTTTTGAATTCTTTAATCTTCTTGAACCTCGTACTTGTATTATATTACCACCCCCTTGAACTCTTTATTATTGTTCTCCGTCTTCCCTTATTTCGAAAAGACGAAATCTCGTGCTTAGTATAAGTTTGGTATACAGAGAGCACTAGATATACACCATAGGCCAATCATATTACTAGATGACTGCTTTTATAGCTGATTAAGGTTATATCATAGGTGACATATTTGGTGTTTAAATTTTTGAGGATTGAGTAACATGATTAAGTAAATTTGAGAAATAAGATTTCTTAAATGTAAGAGCCTTTTGTGATAGATGGGTAAATTCAAAGTTGGGTAGCAGTTACATTGTCAACTTGAGAGGAATTTCTTTTAGATTGTGATCGAGTAAAATTAGATTGAGAGATTCAAATCATTTTAAACTTAAAATTTTGGAAGAATGAGTAAGATGATGAGGATCAATAAATTTCAAAAACCGGGATATGACGAACCAAATATTTATACTTTGAGCACTTGACTTAAATTTGGAGTATGGAAGGTTAAATCATCAATTTAAATCTGGAGGAAAATAAAATATAACTATAAATATGAACATGGTCGGATTGAATTCCAAATTCGATGATTTGAATAAAGAATTAAATTTTTGAGTGTTGGATCACCTATTTAAAATATTGAGGATGTAAATTGAAAGTAAAATCTGAAGAGTATGGAATTCATAAGTTGAAAATAGAAATAATATTTGATTATAATTATTTTTTTAGAGGAGATTATGATAGTTGGAGATTGCGAGATAAATTTTGATTTGCGATGTCATATAAATTTGAATTAGATTTGGGTGTGGATTATTTAATTTAAAAATCGAGAAGATAGTGTAATATGTTGAAGTTGATCTAAATCAATGGTTAATCTAATTTAAAAGAGATCGCGATGGATTTGAATAAGTTTTAAATTTTGAGATCGCGATTGACTTGCCTGATGTACACATGTGAAGGATTTAAACCAAATTATGCCTTATTTTAATTTCGAGGACGAAATTATTTTTAAGTTGGGTAGATTGTAAACCTCTTCACTCTAAAATTAGGTCTACTTGGCATAGATAGAGAAACTAGGGCTAGTTTGTATCCAAATAGAATTAGAATACGGTATTTATTTAATTTTGTATTGTTTATGACACGTAGCGCACCTTACCGTTGCTTCGATAATTGGAGCACCTCACTAGCCATTGCCTATCTACAAATTTCACAATCTTATCCTAGACAGGGCCGCCTACTATTATGACCTTTGTTTAACTTATAATTATGCTTTCTTGTGCTATATTTTAGCCGCACAATATTCGTCGTGGACATTATTAAATAATTCTAAATAACTCCAACTTTGTACCCCTATGCGTTCCAGTCGAAATTGGAGACACAATTTTGACCCATTTTGTGCAACCCGAATTTTATTAATATTCTGCACTGAATCCTATCTGTCCATGACACTTGTGTCCAACCTAATTTTATTCCCATGTACTTCTAATTAATTCTAGAACACCCTGTGCGGTATTATAATTAATTAAAATTCAATTTCCATCTTTGTGCAATTTTCCCAATTGTTGGGCAGTTTTATGCAAAAATGCATTGAGGTATCCACACCATTGGACAATACATGAAGAAATCCAATTTTCCCTTCACATAAATTTTCCCATAATTTTTGGGATGTGCAACGCGCACATCGCCCCCTCAATTAAACCTATCCTTGCATTTTAAACAATGCAATTATAGCCCTCCAAACATCCTCATGTGAGCCCAAGGCCCAAGCCAAAGGATGTTGACCAAGCCCGCCTAGCTAGGTCAAACCCAAACCCAAAGTCCACATGTATAAATAATCCTCTCCTTTACTTTTTCCTTTTCTTCCCTAAAACCTAAATTACATCAGCCGACTTCTCTCCTACCTTATTGTTCACCGCCGGAGCCTTCCGCCAGGATCGCCGTGCCCTCGCTTGACACTCGCCGACCTCCTCCCGTGCTCTTCCACTCCCGCTCGATCGGACCTCGAGCCTCCGCCATTTACGACCTTTACCATCTCCCATTCATCTTTATCTTCTTCAACCTCTCGACCATGCCGGAGCTCCGCTTATGTACCGTCTCCACCCGTCGGATCCTCTTCCCTGCCTCCTCCTCGAACTCGCCCACCACCGGAGTTCAGATCCCTGCCTGACGGCGAGCAACGGCCACTCCCTGCTGAACGCCGCACTCCTCGACCAATCCTCCCTGCCGGATCACCAGATCCTCCGCCTGGGCCGCTATCCCACCACCGTTTCCTTCCCCTCGTTGGCTCTCCTCCACCCTCGACCTCGACCGGAAGACCACGCCGGACTGACCCGCTATCCAGATCACCAACCTGAACCGCTTCCTCCTCCTCTTCCCTACACCGGTCTCAGCTTTGACGTAACCGAACCGCCGAGCACCCCTCGACTGAATGACCCCCCCTGACCGCCTGAGGCTATCACCAGCCAGCCACCACCTGCACTCCACCCTGGCCCCCATCTCCTTCTTCCCTTCCTCGGACACCACTGCACTAGCACCACCACCCTGGCCTCCTTCCTCCTTCCTGTCACCCTCCTCGACGTCTCCCCGAGCTGCACCTCGGCCACCTCTCCTGAACCCGAGCCTCCCCTCACCTGGCCGGACCACCCTCCCCACTGGCCAGAGTAAACACCATCACCATCACCTACATCATCATCCTCAAAATCACTAGCATCCACATTGTCATCCCCGTCATCATCATCACCTCCCATCATCTTCATAATCATCACCATTATCATCAACATCGTCACCCTCGTCGTCCTCGTCATCATCATCCTAGTCATCATCATCATCATCGTCCTTGTCATCACCATTGTCCACATCATCGTCCTCATCGTCATCATTACCTCCATAGTCATCGTCGTTATCATCGTCATTACCAACGCCATCATCACCGACATCGTCATCATTCCCATCATCATGATCGTCAACATTATTACCATCCCTATCATCCTTATCCATGTAATCATCATCATCTTATTATCGTCGTCATCATCATCTCATCACTGTCACCATCATCTTCTCATCATTATCGTCATCATCATCATTAGTCATTATCACCCTTAACCATCACCCTTAGCAACCTCAATCATCGTCATAACCCTTGTCATCGTCGTCGTTATCATCATCAACACCCATCATCAAATTCTCACCCTCGTTATCGTATTTATCGTGGACCGTCTTCCTTGCCAGACAACCCGCAACAGTCACCCCCGATTCCCGTGCCTGTGCATGCTGACCCCGAAGAGCTATTGGATCATTCTGCGTGACTTCTGGAGTAGGTTATTGGGACTACGCAGCTTCTCGCCAGGCAAGTATACCTTGCCTTTGTTGTACTGTTTAAATTCTGTATTATTAGCTACATATTTATTTATTTTAAAATGTGCACGTCCGAGAGAGACTCGGGTGCAGTCAACGAATGCGTTGACGTTAGGACTTGTGTCTGACCTAGTGTCTAGTAGACCCACCTAAAGTTGTGGAGTTATCGGTATGACTCTCCAGGCCTTGACACATTTCTTACACGTATTGTGAGTCTCATATAGGGCACAGACTTGCGTATGTGGTTGGCCACCCGTACGTATAGTCGTTCGATGGATAATAAATAACTGCTATTAGCAAGGCATATTAGAAGACTTAGCAGTTATTAGAGGTCATAGCATAGACTATTGTGGTACGAAGGTTCAATCCTTGCCCTTGTTTGGTTGAAGGTTGGACTATTGTTCTAACGATAGACTATGAGCCAGAGTTACGACACCTCGGCATAGTGGCTGAAGCGTGTTGTGGATACAACATGCATAGATCATTGGGCGGGGAGGACAACTAGTAGGCGTATGGGACACCCACTTCCTCGATGCAGGTGCTCCGTTCGACGAAACGGTATGGACGTTATATATTATGTAGATGCCCCATTCTTCGGAGCGGTATGGACGTTATATATTATATAGTTGCCCCGTTCTTTGGAGCGGTATGGACGTTATATATTACGCAGATGCCATACTCTTCGGAGATGGACGTTATTATACAGCGCCCTAGTATGGGGGGCATATGTGGCATATATTAGTCAGTTGTCACGATAGGTGAATTACGTCAGCATATGTCTAGCCTACACTTTCCCATATACTCAAGTTATCCTCGAGTTGTATTTCACTTAGATGGTTAGGTCACCGTTGAGTTTTTATAGTATTTACTTTATGGCATGCTTTTATGTATCTTGTTATGTCCCTCTGAGGACCTGGACCTTTCCAGGTGTATTGTTCATGAGTATTCGCAGGAGCACAAATCCGGACTGGTGGCGTACGTTCTGAGGATTCTTCTCTTCGTGTCTCGTGATTGGTAGATATTGTACCTATATTGTATTTATCTTGTTTATTCCATATTCTAGTTCGGTAGTGGATTTGTTTTCATCCGACTGTCATCTTTATATACTTTTTATTGAGATCTAGTTTCATAGATACTGGTCATTTATTTATATTTGATTCTATGGAGGAGATTTAGATTATATCATGTGATTTGTGATAGTTTTACCACTTGTGAATCGTTATTCATACTACAGCGTACGTGTGTTATGGTTTCCATATATTGGAGTGCCATATTCATATGGCTGGCATACTTACGTGTCCTAGTCCTACATATTTTTGGACTGGGGCATGACAGGTTGCTAGTTAGTATTTAGTTGTTAAGTTAGTATTGTTATGTGGAAGTTATCAGTTAAGGTCTGTGATATTGGTGTAAGTGTATTATTAGTTGATATATGTTAGATACTAGTTAGTTAGTTTGAGTTAAAATTAAAAATTCATGTTAGTCATTAGCATGAAGTATATGTTATGTTTAAGTTAGTAATATCAGTAGATTAAATAGTGTGGTTGAGTTATGAATATATGGTTATAGTTGTATGTTAGTAAGGAGTCTTTTAGTTAGCTAATAGGTGATGTTATATATATTAAGCTTAGTACACTTAAATGGTTATGTGATAGTTATTGTATATTGTTTAGATATGGTTAGTTTAGAGTAAACACATGTTAGTATGATAATTGTTAATTAAGTATATGTTAGAATGTTATATTGGTGAGAAGCTAATATTAGTGGGTCATATCAGTTGTTAGATATTGATGTTAGTGTATTGTATATGATATGAGTATAGGTTAAATAGTTAGTTTATGAGTTTTAGATACTTGAGTTAGTATATAACTAGCTAGTTAAGTATTACCTTGTGATACCAAGGTAATTGTTAGGAATTTATCTCTAGATATTGGGTATTGTGTATCAAGATGGGTGTAGGTAGTGTGATACCGTGTTGGCTCAAAGCCAAGGTATCCTTTAGCACTAGTTTGAGCTAGGGGGATATTAGTAATAGTATATTTGTATATTTTGAATAGTATTTTTATATTAGATATTATGATACGGTATAGTACTAGTATCCTAATATAGCTAGTATAGCTTAGATACATAGCGTATGGACCCAATATCCTAGAGTTGGACTCAAACAACCTAGAAATAGCTAGTTGACCAAGTTTGAACTTAAGTTGACCTAGTTTGACTATTTTGACCTAGAAATAGCTCTATGGCCTAGAAACTGACTACTTTAACTTTTTATCATTTCAAAACCTTGTATTGATGTAATATTCCATATATAGGTTGTGAGACACCAATTCAGACACTATTTGATATTTATTTCTCTAGACCACAGGCGAGTACATCCTCTGACAGTTTTGCATTTATGATATCCTCTATGTTCTTGTATTTAGTGTAGATATCCTTAATTTTCTGACACTTGGTTGCACGTATTGGTATTCTTGGATCCCATCATGAGATGTTATTTCTGGTAGTTCCTGGCGTATTTCTTGTGCGAGCCCTATTGTTCTTGTACATGTATGGACACTGATTCATGAGAAGATTAGCACCCTTTTTCTGGAATTTCGTATCATAGCATGCCATGGTTGGATCCATTATACTAGTCGGGGCAGAGAGTATTTAGTATAGATATGTGATCATACCCCGGAGTTCTTGTGGTTGTAGTTTTTGTTCTTTGTATATGTTAATCATACACCATATGTATGATTAGCCAGGCCATGACTCCTTTACATGTTCCTAAGCTAATCATATATTGAAGCTAGTACTCACTTACTTTGTTAGTTGTTTGTCCCTGACTCTTGTAAATGATGTTAGTACCTTTTGTATGTATTTACTGCATTTCTTTATTCTTATATATTCCTGCCATTCTTTTTTCATCTTATATATGATCTTTATTTACTGTTACATAGTCTTTATCATTTATTGGAAATTTTGTTAGAGATGTACTTCGTTCCTTTCCTGTTTGGATAATATTTTCTAGTCATGGTTGTGCTCTCCATTCCGGGATTTCAGAGTGATATTGTAGACATGACTGCTCTTACACAGTAGACTTGAGATGACAATTGTAGAGATCTAGTTTAGTGTTTCTTTCTATATGTTGTCTGGATTCCTTTCTTGTAGAATGTTATTAGTTATCCTTCTCATTTGTTCTTCTTATAGATTATTGTGATTGAGTATGTTATATGTTGTTTATCATTGTCTCCTTATGAAGTTGGATATGGTGAGATTGCTAGCTATAGATAGTTGACCTAGACAGCGTTCTATCGTCGATATTGTGGCGTAGGCTGGACGTACCCACGTGCTCATGTCCCGATCATCCGGGTGCGAATTATGACACATTTTAAGTGGTGGCCGATGCAGGTCATGCTTTACAAGTTGTACGATGTCTTGGTAGTGAGACGACTTAGTTGTACTATTGTGAGCCAGCAATAAGATATCTAATATAGGATGCTAGGATAAGAATACTCAATCACAAAAATTAGGACTTCTTGAGAGATTCCTGGGACGACTCTTGAGAATCTTATTTTGAACTCCAATTCAAAATCTTTTTCCTTGTTTCCTTTCGCTCTAATTAATTTGATTCATTATGATTGGTTGTTGAATTTAACTCTCGGTGTTCGTTGTTGAGTTTGATTTCATATCGAGATAAATTTTAAATGTGCCATATGAGTAATAGTGGGTGTGATACTTGGATGTATTGATACCCAAGTGGCATTGTTAGCTAGTATAGGTTAATGTCTAATACTGGCTTGGTAATAGTTAAGGTATTAACCAATGTAAGGTAATTAGAGTTGTACTAATATGATAATTAAGTTTTATATATATATATATATATAAATATATATATGATACTTGGTATCCTACCTTGACTAGTTGGACTTAGCATATGCTAGAATTAATTAATATAGTCTAGAATAACCTAGCACAGGCCTAGTAGCACTCTAGAAACCAACCCCTAAATAAATATGGACTATAAACCTTAGTATAGACCTAGTTTGGGTATCCAGACCTAGAAGTGGGCTAGAAACATCATCATAAACTAGATAATTATGCTTATCATTTTAAATCACAAAATTAACATTGATATTTCATATTTATGACCCTTGGACTCAGTTCTAGCACTATTTGCTATTCTTTGCTTAGGACGTCAAGGGAGTACATTCTTTGACAGTTTCCTTTATTTTGATGATTACTATGATATCACACTACACAAAAATGGACGATTTAAGACAGTTAGAGTTGTCCAACAATGACGTATTAAAACTGTCGTTGCCTTTTTGACGTATTAAAATTATCGTTGCCTTTTCGACGGATTAAAACCGTTATTTAATATCAAAACCTGCTTCACTAATGATAAGGTTTGGATTTGACAAATTAAAACTGTTGTTTAACATCCAAATTTAAATAAAAATTTTGGTCCAAACTTGGATCCCTAATGTTTACCCAAATTCGTATTCCCCCTCCCGTTGGAAGCCTGCATCAAAAGTTTTACTTCCCTACCTCCTCTCTCTCTCTCTCTCTCTCTCAAAACTCTTTCCCCCTCTCGCTCCTCGCCCTCCCCCTCCACCTCCCGTTCCTTCCCCCTGGAATCCTATGCAACCTTAAGGTAATTTTCTGCTTCTAATAAACACTCTCAATTATTTTTCTTTTTTTCTCCATATGTACGTGGGATTGGGTTAGATCTAGTAGTAATGGTAAAAGTAATAGTAATGGTGATGATGATGATGATGGGAGCGGCCGTGTCTATGAAGGTAGTGGTGGGACACCACCAACTGATCGAGAGGCCATTAAGGAAGGTATTCGTAGCCCATTGTTTTGATACAGGAGAATATAGAGATACTTTGGAGGGTCTGGGGTTGCAGACGATGGGCCTGCGGAGGTCGGGGTCGCCGAAGAGTGTTTGCGGACTAGGGATTGCAGAAGACTTTCTTACGAAGGTCAGGGTCATCGTAGCACATATCGACGTGCCTGCGGAGGTTGGGCTCCATGGTCTAGTTGGGGTCGCCGAAGAGGTAGTGGTATGTAGTTGGTGATAAGGGTGGTGATATGGGGGCGGTGAAGCCATTGTGTTTAAGGAAATGCTGGACCGAGTCTAACTTGGTATGGGAGATGGTGGGGGATTAAAACTGGTTTTAACCTCAAAATCCATTTGGAATAAATATTAAATTTGGACCGAGTTGGTCAATTATTTATTTTTGCTCATGTTATACCTATTTTTATTCATGAGCGACACCCATATCGTTGCTGACAATTAAAATTCTTTTACAGACCGTTGTGATCATACCTCTGCGTCCCTTTGGTGTAGTAAAGTTTGGGTTTATTATGGGAGATGGGTAGAGTTTCTGCAGGATTATACTTACACCATTCAATATAAAGCGGGAATTGAAAATAAGGCGGCCGATGCACTCAGTCGTCGGTCATTTTTTTCTTTCTGAAATAAGTGCTAAAATAGTAAGTTTTCAATGAATTAAAGGAGAATACACGTCATGTCCCAATTTTCAAGATATTTTTATCTTGTTAAGCAATAGCAACATCCGTGAGATGGATGATTTCCTTATCCTGGAAGGGTATTTATTCAAGTGTCGCAAGTTGTGTATCCCTAGCACATCTTTAAGGGATTTTTCTTGTTTGGGATGTTCATGCTGGGGGTCGTGCAGGACATTTTGGGAGCAATAAGACTATTGAAGTTGTAGAAAGTTGTTTCTTTTGGCCGAGCATTAAGGGAGATGTTTTTAGGCTTCTTGGTCAGTATCACACTTGTCAGCTAGCCAAGCAACGAAAATAAAATACCGATCTTTACACACCATTACCTGTCCCAGATCGCCCTTGGCAACATATTAGCATGGACTTTGTATTAGGCCTTCCTAAGATCGTTAGGAAGCAAGATTCTATTTTTGTGGTTGTGGACAGATTTTGTAAAATGGTATATTTTATACCTTATTCTAAAACAAGCAATGCTTCCTAAATTGCCAAGCTTTACTTTGATTGGGTTGTTCGATTACATGGATTACCTAAGACCATCGTGTCAGATTGGGACGTTAAGTTTACGAGTTACTTTTGGAAGAAGCTTTGGCACAAAATAAAAACAAAACTGCAGTTTTCTATGGCTTTTTACCCCCAAACCGACGGTCAAACGGAAGTTGTTAATAAAAGTTTGGAAAACCTGTTGAGAACATTAGCTGGTGAAAATCTAGGAACTTGGGACCTCCATTTATCCATTGATAAATTTGCTTATAACAACTGTGTCAATAGGTCTACCGGTGTCTGTCCAGCTGAGATAGTTTATGGTTACAAACTGAGATAACATATAGACCTCATTCCTACATCTGCATCTCACAGATTATCTGAGTCGGCATCCGCATTTGCATCTCGCATCCATGATTTGCATAAAGAAATCAGCAAGCAAATCAAACAGAATAATGTCAACTATAAATTACGTGCTTATCTAAAAAGGAGATTTAAAGAATTCAAAGTTGGTGATTATGTAATGGCCTGGATTCGTCCGGAACAGTTTTCTCCAGGAACCGTCAAGAAATTGCATTCATGAAGTGCAGGTCCAATCAAAATTCTGAAGAAAATTAATAATATTTCTTTTGTTCTCGACCTTCCAAAAGGGTTTAATTTTAGTTATACATTTAATATTAAGGATTTAGTTTAATATAAATATCAAAATTTTGACCCAGACAACCCATTGGTTGATGGCCTTACCCCTGAGCCTATTCTTGAGGGACCTCCTTTACCTCCACTACGAGTAATACAACCTACTATAGCATATGATATTTTTCACGCCCCAGTCCCAAAAATATATAGAACCAGGCCACGTGGCAATAGCCAGCTAACACGTCTCCGAGGATATCCCAATTTAATGGATCCACGAAGAGTGCTACGCTGTCCTATAATACTAACATGTCCAATATCAGTCAATAACAGGTAATCTAATCTCTTCCACAATATAAAGAGCAAGAAACACTAAATAAACTACTGGTTAAAAAATACCAGTCTCAAGATATCATAGTACAACCAGTAATATTTGGTGGGAACAAACCCACTACTATGACGAAATAAAGTACTGAAATGAGATATAAAAGATAATAACTAGGGCATCGACTGACTAGATAATGTTGTCCTCCATCTAGGCTAAAGGTCTACCAACTGGTCACGGAAACTCTGACGGCTGCACCTCCAACTCCTCAGCTGTAGCAAATCTCGTCTTCTGTCCTGGGCCGTATACGGTGGGGTAGTAAGCCTCGTCTAAATCTGGAAAGGTACCAGGTCCTCAGAGGGACGTAACAAGATACAAGAAAACTATATGCCATATATGAATACTGAATAAAATAAATATAATAAGGGTGTGCTAGCCATCTAAGTGAATGCAATGTGAGGACAACGCTGGTGCGTATGGATAGGTGTAGGCATATCATCCATGCTCCAAAGAGAGTGGCATCAGTACAGTATATCATCCATAACGCTCCGAAAAAAGTGGCATCAGTATAAAGGGAAAATCATTGGATCCGAGGTTCCTTCGAACTACGGCTCCAATGTGTGTACTCTATACGCCTACTAGTTGTCCTCCCCGCCCAATGTAGATACGCAAGTCGACTACTCGACGTGATACCATTTATCTATATGCCAAGTCTCTAGACTAAATCCTGACTACATACTAACCGTGATATAGGTGATACGCAACGATAGCTAGTCGAGTGCGCAAACCCGCATCCCAATATGAATATGTCTCAGTGACCGTGTAAGGTGTCAGGTCTCAGACAATAACAGGGTATCGTCCAATGGGTGGAGTCTGCTAAGAGCTAGGTCCATATATACTAATCATTGACGTACCCGTCGAATGCACCCGAGACAGCTCGGACGTGCACAGTTGTATAAATTACAAGCAACAAGTATACAATACAACATATGCATATTTAAATTAGACAGTAATTATAGCAAGGTATCTTGCCTGTGTCCTGAAGCTGGGAATGCCAGAAGCTGGTTCCTGCAATGTCTTCTGGCTGGTCCAAAGGTCCTAAACACAAAATATAATATAACAAATCCAATATCAGACATTAAGAAATACTTAAGTAATTATGACGTTGTTCCTAGATATTGTTGCCGGTTTACTGCTGACCAAATACAATATCACAGGTGCATGTAGCTAGGGTGTACCCAGGTTCTGTCTTTGGTCAACGTGCGCCTTGCAATCAATCAACTAGCGAGTTAAGGTTTGACAACTACTTCTCCTCTGCTCGGAATTATGTCCTTGATTTCCTTGCTCAATATACTGGGTTTATGCCCAGGGTCCAGGTGAAATACTGGTCATTGACGACAGGTCTCAAGATTAATGCACTCGCTGGTTATTGATGAGTTCTAATTCTTGCTAATCATCATGCCATAATATATATGATTTAGGATTTGCTAAGTTGTGTCCAAGAATACAACTCTCGATGCGACGACACGATGCTCATATGCAAACACGATACGAAGAGGAAGGAGTATAGGCTTTTACCTCGCTGGCTGGACGAGGTTCTCCTCGCTGCCTGGTCGTACTCCGGCTAACGAGGGCTCTGGCGTTGTCCGGCGAGCAAGCGTCTACGACGGCTGCTGAAACAACAAGCAGGGACCGCAGCAGCAGTAGCTGCTCCGGCAGCGGCGCTGTTGGGTGGAGTCGCGCAGGGGTGGTCGTCCAGATGAGAGGGGCGGTCGGGGTCTGCCTGATCGTGGTGATCGGGGATTGGAGAGGGCTGTCTTGGTGCCGGCGGTTGGTTAAAGATGGAAGGTCGGGTTGGGATGGTAGGGATGGCGGATAGGTGTCTAGGTGCTGGCGGCGGGGTTGGAAGTCCGGCGTTGAGGGATGAGCCGGTGGCTGGGGTGGCAGCCTTAGGCATTGGCTGGTCGAAAATAGGGAAGTAGTCGGCTAGGGTTTCTTGGAGATGGAAAGACTATGAGATTTAGGGTTTAGAAGCTAGGAAGATGTATCTTTATATAGGGGAGGTTGATGGGTTGGCCTTGGGACTTGGGCCTGTCCGGCCTTGGTGGGGTGGGGCTGGTCCACGTGAAAGAGCATGTGGGCTTGGTTTGGTTTTGCTAGAGGTAAATTGGCTTTAAGTTTAAATTAATTTAATAATTCAACTCGGTAATTACTAATGCGTCGGAAACATAAAGAACTAGATTTTTGGGTGGTATACAGGAGTCGTGGCATAACAAGCTTGGTGTAGACTGATACCCTAACTTGGGTACGTGGGATTTTGGGTTATGGTTTCATCACAGTAAAATAATTAATTAAATCCTATTTTTGACGAGGGGGTTTACAATCTACCCTCCTTAGAGCATTTCGTCCTCGAAATTAAAACATATGTATGGTAAGAACTAACGACTGAATTTAAAATACTACCACATACCTAGGCCTTCGAAGAGGTGGGGGTAACGCTGGCAAATATCCTCCTCGCATTCCCAGGTCGACTCGCCTGGTGCATGATGCCTCCATGCAACACGAACTAAGGGGATGGTCTGCCCTCGTAATACCTTCTCACTTCTGTTTAGAATCTCCACAGGCTCCTCTTCATATGTTAGGCTCGGACCGACTGTGATTTCGGAATTGTCAAGCACGTGACTAGGATCCGGTACGTACCTCCTCAATTGACATACATGGAAGACGTCGTGAACTCCTTCCAAGGTCTGCGGTAATGCTAATCTGTAAGCAACCTCTCCGACACGTTCTAATATGTCGAATGGTCCGATGTACCTCAGACTCAGCTTCCCTCTGCCTCCGAATCTGATAGTCCCTCGAGTAGGTGAGATCTTTAAGAATACGTGATCTCCAACCTGAAACTCTAAGGGTCGGCGATGCGCATTCGCCCAATGCTTCTGTCGGTCTTGTGCTGCTCGAAGGTGTCCTTGGATCTTCTTTACCTTTTCTATCGTCCGAACAACCAACTCTGGTCCGAGAATCTATCGTTCGCCTATATCACTCCAGCATACTGGAGAACGATACTTTCTGCCATACAACGCTTCATAGGGAGCCATCTGAATGCTAGCTTGATAGCTGTTGTTGTAGGAAAACTCGACCAAATGTAAGTGGTCCTCCCATGATCCTCCGAAGTCCAGCATGCACGCTCTTAACATGTCTTCTAGCGTCTGAATGGTGCACTCCGACTGGCCATCTGTTTGTGGGTGATACGCTGTGCTAAACTTTAGGCGAGTACCAAGACTCTCTTGCATACTCCGCCAAAAGTAAGACGTAAATCTCGTATCCCTGTCTGACACAATGCTAACTGGCACTCCATGTATGCGCATAATCTCTCTCATGTACATATCTGCTAAAGCCTCCGTCGATTGCCCAACTCTAAAGGGTAAAAAGTGTGCGGACTTGGCGAGTCTATCCACGATTACCCATACTGCATTATGCCCACTAGGACTCCTCGGAAAGCCTATAACAAAGTCCATAGTGATATGCTCCCATTTTTACTCCGGTATAGGAAGCGGTTGAAGAAATCCTGCAGACCTCTGGTGCTCAGCCTTGACTTGCTGACACACCAGGCACTTGGCCACGAAGCGTGCTATCTCTCTCTTCATTCCGTGCCACCAGCAGTACTGTCTTAGATCTCTGTACATCTTCGTGCCTCCTGGATGAACGGAGTAGGTGGAACTGTGTGCCTCTGTCAACAATTCCTGCCGAAGTTCTCCATTTGGAACATAGAGTCGATCTTCGCATCTCAGTGTTCCGTCTTCATGTATCCGCAATCCTGTCTGTAAACCAGCCTCTGTCCTCTGTCTGAGCCTCTGAAATCTGGCATCTGTAGGCAAAGTAGCCTTGATTCTCTCTACCAGTGTCGACTGCAATTGGAAATTCGACAACTGCCGTCTACTCTGGGTATAACAACCTCTATACCCATCTACTCTAGATCTTTCAACAGATGTTGTTGGGTAGTCAAGAAGAATGCCATAGGTCTTCTGCTCAATGCGTCTGCTACTACGTTGGCTTTTTCTGGGTGGTATTGTAGCTCTATTTTGAAGTCTGTCATAACCTTGAGCCAACGTCTCTGTCTCTGATTTAGATCCTTCTGAGTGTAGATGTATTTCAGGCTCTTATGATCAGTAAATATCTCCACCCTTTCTCCATATAGGTAATGCCTCCAAAGCTTCAACGCAAAGATCACCGCTACAAGCTCCAAGTCGTGGGTGGGATAGTTCTTCTCATGTGTCCTCAACTGTCTAGAAGCATAAGCTACAACCTTTCCATGCTGCATCAAGACGCATCCTAATCCTTTCCCAAACGCATCGCTGTAGATTACGAATCCTCCGGGTCCAGAAGGTATGGTCAAGATGGGTGCTGTAGTCAAGCGCTTCTTCAGCTCATCGAATAACTTCTGACACTCTTTTGTCTAAGTGAACTCCTGCTCCTTACGGGTCAAGCGGGTCATTGGCTCTGCAATCTTAGCGAAGTTCTCTACGAACCTCCGGTAATATCCGGCAAGTCCTAGGAAACTTCTCTCTTCTGAGACATTGGTAGGGGTTGGCCATGTCTCTACAGATGAAATCTTTGCCGGATCTACTGAGATACCATCTCCTGAGATGACGTATCCAAGGAAAGCGACGCGATCTAGGAGAAACTCGCACTTGCTCAGCTTGGCATAAAGTCTCTCTCTCCTCAGTGTCTGTCACTACCATATTCTGAAATCAAGGGTATTTTCGACTTTTTAAAATATTTAATATTATTGTAGTTATAATTAAGTAATTGCATGATAATTATTTATTTTGAATAAATATGTGAGATGTGTAATTAGATATATAATATTATATACAGTGCTCATTAATTTTGAGCTAGCAGACTTGACCTAGAAGGCCAGTAGATGAACACCGGTCCAAATTGTGGAATTTTGTATTTAATTGTTTTATTCAGAATTAAATTCTTGGAGGTAGTAATTAATTATCATATTTTTAATTAATTATTGTGCGTTGCCTTTGCTTCGATATTTGGAGCGCTATCCTGACTTTTGTCTTCCAACAAATTTCACATTCTTGCCCTAGACATGCCCGCCTTCCATTCTGCTATTTTTGCAACTCATAATTATGCTCTCTGTACATTATTTCTGGCCGCACAAAAATTGTCGCGGACGTTATTTTCAAATTCCTATTTTTGTATCGTTGTGCGTTCCAATCAAAAATTGGAGGCAATCTTGACCTATTTTTCGTGCGGCCCAAATTAGGGTAATATTCTGTTCTGAGTCTTCTTCATTATTGGTATTGATGACCTGACCTGATTTTGGCCCCATGTACTCCTAATTAATTTTTGAACACAACTTGCATTTAATTCTAATTAAATTGAGGATACTATTTAAACCAATTCTGAAATTCTAATTTAATTCTAGTACCCTGCTATTGAGCCCGTACCAGACATACAGCGCCCAACTGACCCTACAAAACACCGGACACTGAATTGCCCGCTAAATTTTCGTCATTTCATGTGTCTGTGCAAATACCCAAATTTAAGGGGGCTAATTTGCAAATTTGTATTTTTGGTGTAAACACCCATTTGTTTAAACCAATGAGGAATCCTTAATATTTTTATTACCCTCATCCCCACATGAACATTTCTTCATGTCCAATCTGGACCACTCATTTAAAGAGGGTCAATCACCACCCTTCATTTCAACAACCTCTCTCCCTATATAATATCTTGTCACATCATAAGCCCTAATCCCAAGAAAAACCTAGGTAAACCCACCCTCCTCAAGCCTCCACAATTCCTCTCTCCAACGTAGGCTTCCCATTTTTGTTCTTCTCTTTTTCCCTTCTTCTTCTTCCTTCTTCTTCTTCCTCTTCTCTTTTATTTTAAATTTAAATTCAAATAAAGGGAAGGGGGAAACTCAACTCACTACTGTTCATCCCTCACCCCTCCACTGTGCAAGCACCCCCGGCCCGGCCATCTTCTCCGGCCGAGCCCCGACCCCGCTCTCCCTCGGGCAACCCGAACTTCGGCGGTCCAGCGGCCTCTCCGACCCGCTGCAGACTCCCCTCGCCGCTGCTGTACTCCCCGACTCCCCTCCCCTGTGCTCCGCCGGCCGACTTCCTCTGTACTCACTGCCCGACCCAGCACTTTCCGGCGCCGGCACGACTCAACTCTCCTCCTCAACTCCACTGCACCCGAGCACCTCCCTCCGCCTTGCTGTGACTGCTCCGGCCCCCTCACGAACTCCTCTTCCGGCCGAACTCTTCCCGTCCAGCTCTCCCATTCCTTCATCCTCCCGCTGCTCCCTATCACCACCACCTCCATCATCGATCACCCATCAATCCACCACCACAACCGGTCGAGCCCCATTCCCCTCTGTCTCCGGCCAGGCGACCCGACGGCTGCTCCTCCCTCACGATCTTCCTCCGGCCCAGTCCACTACACCAGACCGAGTCCCCTACAGCCGACTGCCCGCTCTCCCGCTGTTCACTGATCCTTCCGGCCCGCTGCTCATTCTCTCCGGCGGCCAACCACTACTCCCTCTCCCTCCTTGCTCGACTCCGCCTGCTGCTACAACCGGCCGACCTCCATCATACAAACACTACCACCATCAACTTCATTCATCCATCCATCCATCCAACCTCGACTGCTCCTTCCCTGCTATTCAACTCCGGCGAGACTCCGGCCAACCCCGCAGTAAGCTTCCCTCTTCCCATTCCCTGTAAAATACATGTATAAGTATGATTTAATTAGTATGCATATGTATATATACAATTAATGTGTATAAATATTGTGTATTAGTATATATTAGTAATTATGCTTTAAAATGCGTATATATGTATATGTGTGTGTGGGTGTATACGTATAATAGGCATCGTGTGTTATTTAGTGTATGTTCATATTATATATATTGTATTTTCTTTATATATAGTATGCATATTTGGTATACGTACAACCATATATATGTAGGTATTTTAGTATAGATACATATTGGTATAATATGTATTAATGCATGTTTCAGTATTTAAATATAAATAAATATATTTTGGTATATATGTATATATAACCGTATTTTGGTATAAAAATGTGTACCTATATATATACATGTATAAACATATTTTTGGTATATATATATATAGTATATATATAAAAACTGTATTGATATATATGTACTTGTAAGACATATTTTGGTATATTACATGTATATAGTATAATTATTATTTTGGTAAAAATATATATGTGTATATATATCTTGTATAGGTATATGTTAATAAAAACGTATTTTGGTATATATATATATATATATATATATATATATATATATATATATATATATAGGGTATGGGTATATTTTATTTAGTGTATATAAATGTATAAATATATATATTCTTATAAGGGGAGTTATGTACATTTTTTATAAACATAAATAATATATACTTCCATTTATGTACATACAGTTATACCTATTTTGTATATACTTTGGAATAACAATATATATGTATTATGTTTAATTATTAACAATATGTTAGTTGGTGAATATACTAGATGACCCTAGTTGACTAGTGCCCTGCCTGGCATGGCCCTGAGGTCAGTGTTTTTAGACTGTGTGTTAGGGTAGCACCTGATACAAGTGTTATTGTGATGTGTTTTTAGGACTGTTGGATCCTCCAAACGATACTCTGGGACAGGACATTGGTTTTACTAGCTAAGGACCCAAGGCGAGTACATTCTCTGATTAGTTTCTAATTTATTATATCTCCTATGTTCACTGTAACTAGTGTAGATATCCATGCTCTTGACACGTTGGTTACACGAATTGGTATACACGGATCTCGTCATGAGATGTTATTCCTTATTCATGGTGTAGCTTGTACAAGACTTGTTTCCTTGTTATCTTGTGCATGTACAGACACTGATTTCCGGGGAGACTTGCTACCTCCCTAGGGAATCCCGTGCCATAGCGTACCATGATTGGATCTACTATACCAGTCGGGGGTGGGGAGTATTTTAGTGTAGATATGTGATCATACCCAACTTTTCATGCATCATAGCTCACCCCACATCTCACGTCGGATGCGGCCTGACCATCTCCATGCTTCATAGCTGTTACGTGTGATTAGCCTGACCTCTACATGCATCATAGCTAACCAACGGTTAGCCTGACCTTACATGAATCATAGCTAATCACATGTAACCAGCCTGATCAAGTTCCCAAGCCGATCACATGTTAAAGCTAGTACTCATACACTTAGTCATAGGTTCTTGCTCATGGGCATATTGTTTCTTCTCCTGCATTTACTTACAGTATTTCCAGTATTTCTTTATTTCTCGTACCTATACATGCTTCTGGTATATTTCTATCTAGAACTGCTACATAGTTTATATCATTAATATAGAACTGCTATTTAGAGATGTACTTTGCTCCTTCCTGACTGGAAAATATTTTTCCAGACTGTGACCTTAGTAGACTGGTTTCCGACACGCTTGGGGATTGGAAGTTAATGATTGCAGGTATGATTATTTTGTCGTTAGACTTGTCTTGTATTTCTTGCTTGCCTTGATATCTCATCGTGCTTTAGTTTATATGATTGAGTATTTCTAGCATTATTTTATGATATCCATGTCTCCTTATGGAGTTGGGTATTCACGTGAGTTTGATTAGATAGTTACATGACCTAGACAGCGTTCTACCGCCGATGCTGCGGCGTAGGCTGGACGTACCCACGCACTCGTGCCCCTAAACCGGGTGCGGGTCGTGACACATTTTAGTGGTGGCCCATGCAGGTCAGACTTCGCGAGTTGTGCGATGTCGTAGTAGTGTGGCATCTTTGTTATACTATTGTGTGCCTGCGATAGGATCTAGGACATAGGATACTAGGACGAGAGAGAATACTCAATCACAAATTCTTGAGAGATTCCTGGGATAACCCCATGAGAATCTTATTATAATTTCTAATTTAATTCCTTCGCCCTTGTTTCCGTCCGTCCTCACTCGTTGATATTGAGTTTGATTCTTGTTGACCAGTTGTTAACTTTAATTCTTGGTATCGTTGTTGAGTTGATTTCATTTTGAGATAAATTTTATGGACTAGAATTTATGGTATCATCTGATGACATATATTGATGAGGACAGTGAGAAAGGCAAAACGTCTACTTTGGTTATGGAACCTAGAGTTTATCGCAGCCATATTAGCTGTCATGACGAGAACGTAGGAACCTAACTTGGATGTACATACTTTAGTTATGAGATTTAGAGTTTCTCGCAGCCATACCGGTTGGCGTGGCGAGGATTCTAGATGACATGATTATAGAGTTGCATACCTTAGTTACAGAACCTGTCGTTTATCGCATCTATGCTTACTGGCGTGGCGAGGATTCTGAGTGTCATGATTTCAGATAGACGTGTATGATTATCAGGTTGTATCTTAATTTGGTTCTTAAAGTATCATCTCAAGACTTATCTATTTATGTTATTCCAGGACTTTGTTCCATCGCTTCTTTTCTTTACTAGCAGTGAAGATACCTTCAGTCCTTAACCCAGTTCTTTTGAGCCTTATTTCTTTAAGGATCCTTGTTAGTATGATAATTAGTGACTTGCAATTTTGGTTGTGACTTGTATTAGTTGACTGAGTGTGACTTGTGAGTTGTAAGTGTTTCTTAGTTGGATATGTGAGCAGTAGGCTTTAAACTAGAGTTAGCCCTTAGCATTGTACCTTGTACAAATGGTTCTAGGATAAGTGTCATTAGAGACTGTGAGTAGAAGGAGAGAATAGAGTATCAGTGATAGTTCAAGAGTTAGTATCAGAGCTAACATACCCGCCCTGGATAATCATGATTATGCACTTGAGTGATCTATGTAAACAATTAGGTATCAAGGAATAGTATTAAGGATTAATAGAGCATAACGTTCAATTTGATGATTGATAATCGGGTGTGTAAAAGGTAAAGAAATTTATATACATGAGGAGTTATAATGAGGTGTCATGAGTAGAGAAATATCGGAATCGGTAATGAAGATGGTGAAGCGTATCACAGATTGGTGTAACAGACTATGAAAGGTTAAAGGGGAAATATCTATACAACCATCGAGATGAAGAACCATATACATGCCCATGAGAGTAAAGAAACATGAGTGTTATAGTAGATACATGTAATCATGAGTTATAATGAGCTTGATGAATGATCCATTAATGAGGCTAGTGATATAATACCAAGAGTGCTAACGATTCTATATCGAGGATGACATTAATAACAGTAAGCACTCTGTGCGATGATAATTAGATGATATACCAGTTGACATAAATTGGAATCATGAAAGAAAATACAAGGATGATAACTTTGATCATTGGAGGTAATAGCACAAGTGATTCAGGCAGTACAATTTTATTTCAAAATTATAGACACTAGATGCATTGAGTGCACCTTGAGTATCAGAGACCATGAACACTGATATGTACACTTGTGGAATTATAAATTAAAAGGTGGAAATAAATTTTTACTTTAGAATAATTGAGGAGTAGAGATTGTGTCAAATTTTTTTGAGGATTTCAAATATTGATTCAATAAACATGGTTAAGGCTACAAAGATTTTAGAAGTGATTAAATTTAATTCGAGGTGGAGTATCTGATTTTGAGGAGGTATATGCAATTTATTTTTAAGTTGATCGAGAAGTTAAACTTTGACGATTATTTTGAGGATTAATTTTATGGTAGATGCGAGATATGAATATTAATATATGAGTAGATGATATACATGTGTAAGGACCTGATAACTTGAGCATAATTGAGATGGCACCGCAGACTGACTTGGGATGTCTATCTAGAGTTGTATTAGAAAGGGTTAGCACTTAGTATGGTGTTACACTTGGGGTGCACTGGAGTGATGAGAAAATAGTATGGACAACTATCGTAGGAACGAGAACTAGCAGTGGGTGTACTTATAGTAGAACAGAGAGACCTAAAGTGATAGAGGTATCAAACTTTACATGCATCATTTGACCTATAATCGTGTTAGCGATTCTTGGCATCCGATTTAGGTGTTAATAGGCATGTGTGTGCAATATGGATATATTCATGGATCTTGTGGATAAATGACTAGTTGATATGGGTAACAGTGTACAGGAATAGAAATTAGTTAGTGAATATGCTAGAGTTAAGTGTATATTAGAGATAGGAGATACTGCAGGTAATGTGTTAGCAGGCTCTGTTCTTTCCTTCCTTTTGTTCCTCTCTATTGGATTGATTGATTGATTCCTTAGTACAATAGTTGTATGCATGATTTTCTTATAGAATGTAGTTAGTAGTACACCCTGACAGAGACTGCAATACCATGACAAAAGACACCATGACCATACATATTCCCCTTAGGTTGCATGTTGTATGATTGTAGAAAAGATTTTCTTAGACCATGATTATTGGGGGTTTAACCATGACGAAGAGTAATGAAGGAGTTATGACTTGACAAGAGAGGCAAGATGATTAAATTCGAGGATAAACATCGGTTTAAATAAAGGAACAAGAATTTAACATGGCAGAATTTATGACTTATTAATTCCAGGAAGATTGTGATGTGATTAAATTGGTTATTAAATTTGGAAATTTGGGAGATTTATCAATATGTTATTTAATTACAAGTTATGAATTTTAGAATTTTATATGGGATATTGCAATTAGAGAATCCATAAGTATCGCATTGTTGAGTATTTTGAGGAAGAGAAAATCGAGTTATAAATCATTGATGGATTAATGTATAAATTCAAACTCTGTGGGACGAGATTACCTTTTTATTTGTGCATTGATAAAAATCAAATTTGAGGAATGGATATTAAATTCTGAGTATTGAATTATTAACTAAAACTTTCAAGGAAATTTTTTGATAAAAATGGACTTTGATTCTATTTCGAGGATTTTTCAGGGTGCAATATTTTCAAATTTTTTGACAAATTGTGAAAAGAAAAAAAAAACATTATGGATTGTTACCAAATTTCATTGATGATGAATGTAAACTTTGAGGGAAAATAATAATGTGTATAA
Organism: Iris macrosiphon; assembly: GCA_036927795.1. NCBI lineage: Eukaryota > Viridiplantae > Streptophyta > Magnoliopsida > Asparagales > Iridaceae > Iris > Iris macrosiphon. Next base: position 57,335,736 of record JAYESA010000008.1, read on the forward strand.
ATAAACATAATAATGTGTATAAATAAACACTACTAGGAGGATTTTAAATTTTGAGGACAAAATTCTTTTAAGGTGGGTAGACTTGTCACTACCACATTCTGAAAACAGGGGTATTTTCGACTTTTTACAATATTTAATATTATTGTAGTTATAATTAAGTAATTGCATGATAATTATTTGTTTTGAATAAATATGTGAGATGTGTAATTAGATATATAATATTATATATAGTGCTCATTTATTTTGAGCTAGCAGACTTGACCTAGAAGGCCAGTAGATGAACACCTGTCCAAATTGTGGAATTTTGTATTTAATTATTTTATTTAGAATTAAATTCTTGGAGGTAGTATTTAATTACCGTATTTTTAATTAATTATTGCGCGTTGCCTTTGCTTCGATATTTGGAGCGCTATCCTGACTTTTGTCTTCCAACAAATTTCACAATCTTGCCCTAGACATGCCCGCCTTCCATTCTGCTATTTTTGCAACTCATAATTATGCTCTCTGTACATTATTTCTAGCCGCACAAAAATCGTCGCGGACGTTATTTTTAAATTCCTATTTTTGTATCGTTGTGCGTTCCAATCAAAAATTGGAGGCAATCTTGACCTATTTTTGTATCGTTGTGCGTTCCAATCAAAAATTTCACAATCTTACCAGCTAAGGACCCAAGACGAGTACATTCTCTGATTAGTTTCTAATTTATGATATCTCCTCTGTTCACTGTATCTAGTGTAGATATCCATGCTCTTGACACGTTGGTTACACGGATTGGTATACATGGATCTCGTCATGAGATGTTATTCCTTATTCATGGTGTAGCTTGTACAAGACTTGTTTCCTTGTTATCTTGTGCATGTACAGACACTGATTTCCGGGGAGACTTGCTACCTCCCTAGGGAATCCCGTGCCATAGCGTACCATGATTGGATCTACTATACCAGTCGGAGGTGGGGAGTATTTTAGTGTAGATATGTGATCATACCCAACTTTTCATGCATCATAGCTCACCCCATATCTCACGTCGGGTGCGGCCTGACCATCTCCATGCTTCATAGCTGTTACGTGTGATTAGCCTGACCTCTACATGCATCATAGCTAACCAACGGTTAGCCTGACCTTAAATGAATCATAGCTAATCATATGTAACCAGCCTGATCAAGTTCTCAAGCCGATCACATGTTAAAGCTAGTACTCATACACTTAGTCATAGGTTCTTGCTCATGGACATATTGTTTCTTCTCCTGCATTTACTTACAGTATTTCCAGTATTTTTTTGTTTCTCGTACCTATACATGCTTCTGGTATATTTCCATCTAGAACTGCTACATAGTTTATATCATTAATATAGAACTGCTATTTAGAGATGTACTTTGCTCCTTCCTGACTGAAATTTTTTTTTCCAGACTGTGACCTTAGTAGACTGGTTTCTGACACACTTGGGGATTGGAAGTTAATGATTGCAGGTATGATTATTTTGTTGGTAGACTTGTCTTATATTTCTTGCTTGCCTTGATATCTCATCGTGCTTTAGTTTATGTGATTGAGTATTTCTAGCATTATTTTATGATATCCACGTCTCCTTATGGAGTTGGGTATTCACGTGAGTTTGATTAGATAGTTACATGACCTAGACAGCGTTCTACCGCCGATGCTGTGGCGTAGGCTGGACGTACCCACGCACTCGTGCCCCTAAACCGGGTGCGGGTCGTGACAGTGTCTCTAACACTAGTCTCAAGTGCTTCTCGTGCTCCTCGTGGCTCTTCGAATACACCAAAATGTCGTCGATAAAGACTACCACGAACTGGTCTAAGTATTGGTGGAATACTCTGTTCATTAAGTTCATAAATACAGCTGGTGCATTCGTTAGTCCAAAAGGCATCACTAAGAACTCGTAGTGACCATAACGAGTCCTGAATGCTGTCTTTTGGATGTCCTCTCTTCGCACCTTCACTTGATGATAACCCGATCTCAAGTCAATCTTTGTGAACACCACTGCTCCTGTCAACTAGCCGAATAAATCGTTAATCTGCGGCAGGGGGTACTTGTTCTTGATATTCAAAGCATTAAGGGCTCTGTAATCAATACACATACGTACTGTTCCATCTTTCTTAGGCACAAACAATACGGGTGCTCCCCATGGTGATGCACTAGGACGGATAAATTCCTTGCTCTGTAACTCCTCCAATTGTAGCTTCAGCTCGTCTAACTCCTTTTTCGCCAATCGGTACACATTAGAAGATACCGGTGCTGCTCCTGGTACTAGCTCAATGGTGAACTCCACATCTCTATCTGGTGGTAAGCCTGGTAATTCTTCGGGGAAAACATCCTCGAATTCTGCAACTATTGGTGGGGGCGCAATCTCCATAGTCATGCAAGTTTCAACTGTCTGTCCTACTCTTTGTTCGACAGTCCCTCGCATGTACTCAAACTCCGGTTGATCTGGTGGTCTAAAAGTGACGCTACCCTTCCGACAGTCCAGTACGGCGTTATACTGGCTTAACCAGTCCATGCCTAATACAACATCAAAGTACGGCATAGGCAATACCAGGAATCGCGCTCTCATCTCTCTTCCACATACGACTACCGAGCACGTTCTAATAGTGCTGGTAACCGGCACGATACCTCCTCCGGTAAGAATCTTCCAACTCTTAGGTAAGGGGGAAGTCGCTACACTATGCATTGCCATAAATCTACTAGATATAAATGACAATGTAGCCCCAGAATCAAACAATGCTGTCGCAGGTAAGAATGCGACTAAAATGGTACCTGTGATTGCTTCTCCTTCTGTTTCCTCCTCAGTAGCTGCTAATGCAAAGGCCTGTCCCTGTCTCTGTCCTCCGGCCTGCTGTCGGGCCCGATCAAACTGTGCCTGCTGTGGGGCCAAGGGTGCTCCCCTCTGGAATCCTCCGGGTGCTGGTGGACGCTATCCTCCTGGTGGGGGTAGTATCCTCGGGGCTGGTGCTGCTGGCCTTTGTCCGGCCTGTGGGGCTGTCTCCCTGCGCTGTGGGCAATCTTTGACAAGATGCTGGCTTGCTCCACAAATCATGCATGTCCCAAGTCTCTTTTGGCAGTCCTTCTCGAAGTGACCTCTCTTACCACAGAAGTGGCAAATCGGAAGTTCCTGGTGTGGATATGGCGCTGCTCTTTGTTGTGTCTGCGCTCCGGGACGACGGATGGGTCCTCCTGCTCCGGGCTGGACCCTAGCTGGCATAGTCGTGCTGGAACGCCTAGCTCTTCTGACAATGGCCTCCTGGATCCTCGCCTCTACGAGAACCTCCTCATAAGAAATCCTCGCCTGTACGGTGGTATATCTCTGTAGCTCGAAATTGAGGCCGTGGTAGAATCTCCGAGCCTTCTCTAGATCATTGGGTATCAGGACAGCTCCAAATCTACTAAGGCAGCTAAACTCTGCGTCATATACGTCAACAGTCGTATTCCCCTGTTCTAGATGTAGGAATTGGGAGTATAGGGCATTTTTGATTGTTGCTGGAAAATACTCGCTTTGAAGTACTCTAAGAACTGTTCCCAAGTCTGTTTCTTGTGTACACTGCGCTCGATGGAATCCCACCAGTGATGGGCGTTGCCTTTTAGTTGGGCGCTCACTGCGGTCATCCAAAGGTCTGGATACAGTTGTGAGGCCTCTAGTAGCATCTCCGTGTTGGCGATCCAATCGGAGATCTGTTCTGCAGTCTCATTGCCTGAGAAGGTATCTGGTCCCATCTGTCGGAACCATCTAACAGTACCACCTGTCGGGGTTGGTAGAGGTGCCAGTACTGGTGTCGTGACAGGTGTCCTCTCTAGTACTGCCATCAGACTCTGTCGTAATGTCTCTGTCTACTGCCACTGTGCTTGCATCATTGCCTGGAAGAACTGAAGCATCTATGGTTGGCCATCTAGCTGTGGTATCTGGGGTAGATAAGGTGGGGGCGGTGGTAGTGGATTCTCCGGTTGTGCAGTAGGCATCTCCTCAGATGTGGGTCTCTCAGTCTGCGGCATCGGTGTAGCTCCTGAAGTCTGGCCCTCACAATGCTGCGTGGGGATCGTCTGGGAAGTCTGTCCCTCAGGTGGAGGTGTAGGATCGCCCTGCGATGTCTCATGCCAATGTATCAGCGAGGTCTGTAGCGGAGTCAGTAGCGGGGGTTGCCCTTGGGGTACCTCATCTCCTTGAGCGGTGTTATCTGGCACCGCGGCACGGGGTGCTCCTCGTCCACTGCACAAATTTATCTTGCTGCAAGAGATAGAACTTCTTTAAAAGAGTACGAGAGCAAACAAACATGATATAGATTATTTAGAAGCAGTATGAAGGAAGTTCAAGGACGAATCAAAAGTGGATGAGACCTAATAATTTCTATCCTATTGCAGGCTCACTGGGCATGTTACCATACCACAAGCGAAAAGTTGACCTGCATGGGCCACCACTAAAACTATGTCACGCCCCAGTCCCAAAAATATATGGAACCAGGCCACATGGCAATAGCCAGCTAACACGTCTCCGAGGATATCCCAATTTAATGGATCCACGAAGAGTGCTACGCTGTCCTATAATACTAACATGTCCAATATCAGTCAATAATAGGTAATCTAATCTCATCCACAATATAAAGAGCAAGAAACACTAAATAAACTGCTGGTTAATAAATACTAGTCTTAAGATATCATAGTACAACCATTAATGTTTGGTGGGAACAAACCCACTACTATGACGAAATAAAGTACTGAAATAAGATATAAAAGATAATAACTAGGGCATCGGCTGACTAGATAATGATGTCCTCCATCTAGGCTAAAGGCCTACCAACTGGTCACGGAAACTCTGACGCCTGCACCACCAACTCCTCAGCTGTAGCAAATCTCGTCTCCTGTCCTAGGCCGTATACGGTGGGGTAGTAAGCCTCGTCTAAATCTGGAAAGGTACCAGGTCCTTAGAGGGACATAACAAGATACAAGAAAAAAATATGCCATATATGAATAATGAATAAAATAAATACAATAAGGGTGTGCTAGCCATCTAAGTGAATGCAATGTGAGGACAATGCTGGTGCGTATGGATAGGTGTAGGCATATCGTCCATGCTCCGAAGAGAGTGGCATCAGTACAGTATATCATCCAAAATGCTCCGAAGAACGTGGCATCAGTATAAAGGGAAAATCATTGGATCCGAGGTTCCTACGAACTACGGCTCCAATTTGTGTACTCCAAACGCCTACTAGTTGTCCTCCCCGCCCAACATGAATATGCCAAGTCGACTACTTGACGTGCATATATAGATACGCAAGTCGACTACTTGACGTGCATACCATGTATCTATATGCCAAGTCTCTAGACTAAATCCTGACTACATACTAACCGTGATGTAGGTGATACGCAACGATAGCTAGTCGAGTGCGCAAACCCGCATCCCAATATGAATATGTCTCAGTGACCGTGTAAGGTGTCAAGTCTCAGACAATAACAGGGTATCGTCCAATGGGTGGAGTCTGCTAAGAGCTAGGTCCATATATACTAATTATTGACGTACATGTCGAATACACCCGAGACAGCTCGGACGCGCACAGTTGTATAAATTACAAGCAACAAGTATACAATACAACATATGCATATTTAAATTAGATAGTAATTAAAGCAAGGTATCTTGCCTGTGTCCTAAAGCTGAGAATGCCAGAAGCTGGTTCCTGCAATGTCTCCTGGCTGGTCCAAAGGTCCTAAACACAAAATATAATATAACAAATCCAATATCAGACATTAAGAAATAATTAAGTAATTATGACGTTGTTCCTAGATATTATTACCGGTTTACTGCTGACCAAATACAGCATCACAGGTGCATGTAGCTAGGGTGTACCCGGGTTCTATCTTTGGTCAACGTGCGCCTTGCAATCAATCAACTAGTGAGTTAAGGTTTGACAACTACTTCTCCTCTGCTCGGAATTATGTCCTTGATTTCCTTGCTCAACATACTGGGTTTATGTCCAGGGTCCAGGTGAAATACTGGTCATTGACGACAGGTCTCAAGATTAATGCACTCGCTGGTTATTGATGAGTTCTAATTCTTGCTAATCATCAAGCCATAATATATATGATTTAGGATTAGCTAAGTTGTGTCCAAGAATACAACTCTCGATGCGATGACACGATGCTCATATACAAACACGATACGAAGAGAAAGGAGTATAGGCTTTTACCTCGCTGGCTGGACGAGGTTCTCCTCGCTGCCTGGTCGTACTCCGGCGAACGGGGGCTCCGGCGTTGTCCGGCGAGCAAGCGTCTGCGACAGTGGCTGAAACAACAAGCAGGGACCGCAGGAGCAGTAGCTGCTCCAACAGCGGCGCTGCTGGGTGGAGTCGCGCAGGGGTGGTCTTCCAGACGCGAGGGGCGGTCGGGGTCTGCCTGATTGTGGTGATCGGGGACTGGAGAGGGCTGTCTTGGTGCCGACGGTTGGTTAAAGATGGAAGGTCGGGTTGGGATGGTAGGGATGGCGGATAGGTGTCTCGGTGCTGGCGGTTGGGTTGGAAGTCCGGCGTCGAGGGATGAGCCGGTAGCTGGGGTGGCGGCCTTAGGCGTTTGCTGGTACGGAAATAGGAAAGTAGTCGGCTAGGGTTTCTTGGAGATGGGATGACTATAAGATTTAGGGTTTAGAAGCTAGGAAGATGTATCTTTATATAGGGGAGGTTTGATCGGTTAGCCTTAGGACTTGGGCCTGTCCGGCCTTGGTGGGGTGGGGCTGGTCCACGTGAAAGAGCATGTGGGCTTGGTTTGGTTTTGCTAGAGGTAAATTGATTTTAAGTTTAAATTAATTTAATAATTTAACTCGGTAATTACTAATGCGTCGAAAACATAAAGAACTAGATTTTTAGGTGGTATACAGGAGTCGTGGCATAACAAGCTTGGTGTAGACTGATACCCTAACTTGGGTACGTGGGATTTTGGGTTGTGGTTTCATCACAGTAAAATAATTAATTAAATCCTATATTTGCCGACGGGGTTTACAATATTAAAAATATTATTAATGATCATATTATTTCTATTAGCAGCGGTGGTATTCGTAGTTACTTAGTTCGTTGGAGAGGTCGTCCTGAATCTGAGGACACTTGGCGAGCCCAAGATAATTTACAAAGACTAGATCCAGATGTATTGTAGTACTACGAGAGTAGTAGAGCCCAAGCTTCGACAGAGTCAAGCTCTACCTTACCTGACGAGAATGATGAGGATATCTGTCATACCCCAGTCCCAAAATACACGGGACCAGGTCACGTGGCAATAGCCAGCTGTCACGTCTCCGAGGATATCCCAATTTAATAGATCCTAACGAAGAGTGCTACGCTGTCCTAAACTACTAACAAGTCCAATATCAATCAATAACAGGTAATCTAATCTCATCCACAAATATAACCAAAAAGTACTAGAATAAATACTGGAAAACAAACGTCAGTCTGAATATCATAGTACACCTAAAATGTCTTGTGGGAACAAACTCACTACTATGATGAAATAAAAGTACTGAATGATAGATAAAAAGAGTAACGACTAGGGCATCGGATGACTAGATAATGATGCTCCAATCCTAGGCAGAATACCTACCAAATGATCACGAAAACTCTGACAGTAGCACCTCTAGCTCCTCCGCAGTTGCGTACCTAGTTTGGGGCCGTACACTGTGGGGTAATATGCCTCATCCAAATATGGAAAGGAACCAGGTCCCCAGAGGGACGTAACAAGATACATAGAATCATGCCATATATAAATACTGAATAAAATAAAATAAAGTAAAGGGTGTGCTAACCATCTAAGTGAATAAAATGTGAAGACAACTTTGGTACGTATGGGTAGGCGTAGGCATAACGTCGAACACTCCGAAGGGCGTGGTATCTGTAACGTCTATCATTCCGAAGAATGAGGTATCTACAATATATATATACATTAGTATCACTTCGAAGAACGCAGTATCTGCAATAAAGGGAATCATTAGATCCGTGGCTCCTCCAGATACTACGGAATCCAATGTGTGTATCCCATATGCCTACTAGTTGTCCTCCACGCCTAATGTAGATATACAAGTCGAATACATGACGTGCATACCACGAATCTATATGCCAAGTCTCTACTAATAATATAATCCTGAATTACGTACTAACCGTGATACATGTCACACGCACCGATAGCTAGTCGAGTACGCAAACCCGAATCCCAATATGAATTTGTCACCGTGAAACGTGTAAGAGTGTCAGGTCTCGGAAGATATCAGAGTATCCTCCAATTGTGTGAGTCTACTAGTGACTAGGTCAAGTACACTACTCACCGATGTATCCGTCGACTGCACCCGAGTCAATCTCGGACGCGCACAGTTGTATAAAAGAAAGCAACAAGATATCATACAACATTTGCATATTTTAAATTAAATAGTAAATATGGCAAGGTATCTTGCCTGGGTCATCAAGCTGCGAATGCCAATAGCCTGCTCCTGAAGTATCTCCTGGCTGGTCTAGTGACCCTAAACATACAATATAATGTAGCAAATTCTATCATCAGACACTAAAGCAATACGTATAGAGCCACAACTCTGCCCTTAGACACTGACTTATGGGCCACGGCTGGTCGACTACAGAGTCGTGTGTGCACGTAGCTAAGGTATACACGTGTTCTGTCCTCAGATACCGTGTACCTCAAGACAATAAATTACCATAGTATGTGGTTACGAAACTAATTATGCTTTATACAATTACATGTCCTTCTTTCTCATGTTATAGTATACTTGGTTTATGTCTAGGTTTTTAGGTGAATCACAAGTCTTTAATAACAGGTCATATCATTAGGGTAATTTATATTTATTAATTACTAACTAATCTAGTCAAACATACCTACATATATATATGGTTTAACATTATTTAGTTTGTGTCCATGACTATGACACACGACACAATGACACAATGCTTCAACGGCACAATGACGAGAAGAGGCAATAGGGTATTTACCTAATCGTGGCTGAACAGGGGGGGATCTGTGCTCATCGACGGCTGTCCTCCGACGTGGGGCGGAGCTCCGGCGTCGCACGGGCAGCACGGCAGCAACAGTAGTCACAGCAGCAGTAGCCTGGCAGCGGCTGGGGACGGTGGTCAGGGTCGTGGGGAAGGCGGCGCTGGTCATAGGGAAGGCGGTAGTCAGGGTGGCACAGGGTGGTTGGCGGTGGTCAGGCGACTGAGGCAGTCAGGATCGGGTAAGGATGGAGTAGGGAACGATGCGGGGGTGGTGATGGAGACGTTGATGATGGTGAGGGAGTGGTGGTCAGGTGGTGGTGCAGGTGATGGCGTTGATGGTGCTGGGGTAGTGGACATGCGAGTCTGGTGGCAGAGGGAAGATGGAGTAGGGTGTCGGTTGCTTGAGGATGGTATTGATGGTGGTGGTTTGGTTGGTGTCAGTCTGTGCAGGCGGCCTGGGGTGGGTGGTCCGGCTTCGACGGTGAAGCAACGGCGGTCAGGTGGTTGTAGTGGTGGCAGCTTGAGGTGGTGGTGGTGTTGGGGAAGTCGGGGAAGGTGGATGCTCGGGTTGGTTGAGGAGAGTTCGACTAGGTACTTGGCTATATGGTTTTTAATGTTTTAATTAGAGAAAAATGTGTATTTATATAGGAGAGGGAAATATGGGCTGACCTCGAAGTTTCGGCCGGCCTGGGCTCTTTGGGGTAGGGATCTTGACTACATGAAAGGGTGTAGAGTGTCCATGGGCTTGGTTGGGTCTTGCTTTGGGTGAGATTGGCCTCTAATTTAATTCAATAAAAAATGCACTAGGTATTCTTTTGTCAATTGAAAACACATGGGATTAAAATTGGGTGGGACACAAGTGTCATGGGCATAGCAGGCTCAGAATAGGTTAATGCCATAATTTGGGTTATATGGAATTGGGTTGAGGTTGTGCCTCTAATTTCGATTGGAACGGCAATTGCGTAAGGTGGGATTTTGTTGGGATTATACATGGACGTTTGTGATGAATATTGTGCAACTAAAATGAAGCCCAATATTGAGTATTTAAGAGTTACACAAGGGTCATATGGATAGTCTGGCATGTCTAGGAAGTGTGTATGAAATTTGTTTGAAGTAAACTACTAGTGTAGCGCTCCAAACATCGAAGCAACGGTAAGGTGTATTAAGTCATATAATTGTTGCACATTAATTCTAAAGCACTGTGTTCAACTCTAATTGTCACCAAATTAAATCCTAGTCTCTCAATCTAAACTAATAACCCTAAATTTGGTCGAGGGGGGGTTTACAATATCATACCGCACGCACGAGATTTGTGACATATGTACAGGCACAGGAAGCATCTCGGAAAAGATCCATCATTGCTCATATGGTTTTGAGTTTGAGTTGACATTTTATTAGGTTTATTTTTGTCCCACATTACTTATGGAGAGTTTTTTCTTTTTTTGGTCACATCTTTATTCCCACATTACCTGTGGGTTAGCACTTTGCTCTTCTGTATGCCTATATATAGGCTTGTTCTTTTCATATGAGATCATAAAATAATTAATGAAAAATTGTGAGAAAAAAAGTCTTGTGAGCTATTTTTTTGAGATTAGAGTGTGAAACCTAATATCCCCCATTCCTCCTTGAGCGTGTGAAACCCTAGGGTGGTCGTCTGTTGAGCGTTTTCAACTTCCTCCTCGCCCTAATCTTATTGCCAATGACACATCGGCTATAAGGTCACCAATTGAGTTCCCCCCAGGCCAAGATAATGAGGCAAAGAATTATAGGACAAAGGTCTAAATAAAAAAACACTCATTATAGTTGTAGTTCAAATTGATGCCATGTTAAATGTTTGTATTTTGTTCAATATTGGTTGGGAATATTTAATTTATCCCCTACCATCTTTATGCACACATGGAACATGTTTTATTCTTCTTCTTCTTTTACGGATTAATGGTTTATTTATCTGATTTTAGTTCAAAGTTGTTGTTTTGATGCTTATAATTGTTATTGCAGATTGCACATCATGTACCAGAAATTTATAAAGATAAAATTTTGAAAAAAACTAATAGTGCTTACAAAAATTGGAAGGGAGAACTCGGAAAGATTTGTGATAGAGCTAAAAATGTTGCAGAACAAAAAGTATTATGGTAGAAGATATAAAGAAAGAAGATTGGGAAGATTTTATTGATTTGTACTCTATAAATGAAGATCAAGTCCATCGTGAATGTGGAAGGAATACAAGAAAAAAGGATAATATATTACATACAACTGTTAGGAAAGGATGTGCGACGGTAGCACATGAACTGGTAAAGATATTAATAATCTATTTATATATCATTTTTTTCTTATTTTAATACAATATCAAAATATGTTAATAACCTATTTCCTGGCTTGATGTTGAAAAAGGAAAGCCCTACAGGTGAAGTCGATAGACCTGTGTTAGTAGAATATTTTGGATTTCTATTTTATTTATTTTTAATATCTTGTATGTATGTATATATATATATATATATATATATATATATATATATATATATATATATATATATATATATATATATATTCTTACAAACCTCCATCTTACATAAAACCCCCTAATACATTCTAATATACCAATACTCCTTCTCAACATGGAAGAAAGATATTCACTAAGCCCATCTTATCAGATCCTCTAATCATATCTACAGAGCTAAGTTCCTTAGTCAGACTGTCTGCTACCTGATCCTTGGTTGGAATGAGGCCTATCTCCAGTAGTCCACTGTCCAACTTCTCCTTCTTTAAGAACCTATCAATCTCGATGTGTTTGGTCCTGTCATGCTGTGCTGCTCGCAGGTGCCCTTGGATCTTCATTACCTTCTCCACTGTATAAATAACCAACTCTGGTCCTAGAATCTGTCTCTCTCCTATATCGCTCTAACATACTGGGGAACGACACTTTCTTCCATACAGTGCTTCATAGGGAGCCATCTGAATGCTCGCTTGATAGTTGTTGTTGTAGAAAAATTCGACCAAATATAAATGGTCCTCCCATGATCCTCCGAAATCAAGCATGCACGCTCTTAACATGTCTTCCAATGTCTAAATGGTGTGCTTGGACTGGCCATCTGTCTGCGGGTGATACGATGTGCTAAACTTCAGGCGGGTGTCGAGACTCTCCTGCATACTTCGCCAAAAGTAAGATGTAAACCTCGTATCCCTATCAGACACTATACTAACTGGCACTCCATGTAGTCTCACAATCTTCCTCATGTACATATCTGCTAAGACCACTGTAGACTGCCCCTCTCTGAAGGGCAAAAAGTGAGCGGACTTGGTGAGTCTATCCACGATTATCCATACTGCATTGCGACCACTACGACTCCTCGGAAGGTCCGTAACAAAGTCCATGGTGATATGCTCCCATTTCCACTCCGATATCGGGAGCGGTTAAAGTAATCCTACAGATCTTTGATGTTCAGCCTTGACTTGCTGACACACCAGGCACTTCACCACAAAGCGGGCTATCTCTCTCTAAATTCCATGCCACCAGTAGTACTGTCTTAAGTCTTTGTACATCTTCGTGCCTCCTGGATGAATAGAGTAGGTTGAACTGTGTGCCTCTGGCATCAGCTCCTGACGAAGTTCTCTATTTGGAACATAGAGACGATCTACATATCCCAAAGTCCCGTCTTCATGTATACGCAATCCTGTCTGTATTCCGGCCTCTTTCCTCTGTCGAAGCCTCTGAAATCTGGCATCTGTTGGCAAAACAGCCTTGATCCTCTCAACTAGTGTCGATTGCAACTGGAAACTCGACAACTGTCCGTCTACTCCGAGCATAACGACCTCTATACATATCTGCTCTAGATCTTTCAACATATGTTTTTGGGTAGTCAAGAAAAATGCCATGGGTCTTCTGCTCAACGCGTCAGCTACTACGTTGGCCTTTTCAGGGTAGTACTGTAGGTCAATCTCAAAGTCTGTCATCACCTCCAGCCAACGTCTCTGTCTCTGGCTCAGGTCCTTCTGAGTATAGACGTACTTCAGGATCTTGTGACCAGTGAATATCTCCACTCTTTCTCCATATAGGTAGTGCCTCTAAAGCTTCAAGGCAAAGATCATTGCGGCAATCTCCAAGTCGTGAGTGGGATAGTTCTTCTCATGGGTCCTTAACTGCCTAGGGGCATAGGCCACAACCTTTCCATGCTGCATCAAGATGCATCCTAATCCCTTTCTGGATGCATCGCTATAGATTACGAATCCTCCGGGTCCAGAAGGTATAGTCAAGATAGGTGTCGTAGTCAGACGCTTCTTCAGTTCATCGAATGTCGTCTGACACACCTCTGTCTAGGTGAACTCTTGCTCCTTACGGGTCAAGCGGGTCATCGGTTCTACGATCCTTGCGAAGTTCTCAACAAACCTTCGGTAATATCCGGCAAGTCCTAGGAAACTCCTCACCTCTGAGACATTGGGAGGGGTTGGCCATGTCTCTACTGATGAAATCTTCGCCGAATCTACTGAAATACCATCTCCTGAGATAACATGTCCAAGAAAAGTAACACGATCTAAGAGAAACTCACACTTGCTCAGCTTTGTATAAAGTTTCTCATGTCTCAGCATCTCTAACACTAGTCTCAAGTGCTCTTCGTGCTCCTCGTGGCTCTTTGAATACACCAAAATGTCGTCGATGAAGACTACTATAAACTTGTCTAGGTATTAGTGGAAGACTCTATTCATCAAGTTCATAAATACTGTGGGCGCATTTGTCAATCCGAAAGGCATCACCAAGAACTCGTAGTGACCATAACAAGTCCTGAATGCTGTCTTTGGAATGACTTCTCTTTGTACCTTTACCTGATGATAAACCGATCTCAAGTCGATCTTTGTGAACACCACTGCTCCTGTCAACTGGTCGAACAAATCATCAATTTGCGGTAGGGGTACTTGTTCTTGATAGTCAAAGCATTAAGGGCTCTATAATCTATGCATATACAGACTGTCCCATCTTTCTTAGGTACAAATAACACTGGTGCTCCCCAGGGTGATATACTAGGACGGATAAACCCCTTGATCTGCAACTCCTCTAATTGTAGATTCAGCTTATCTATTTCTTCTTTTCCAATCGGTATATATTTGAAGATACCGGTGCTGCTTCGGGTACTAGCTCAATAGTGAACTCCACGTCTCTATCTGGTAGTAAGCATGGCAACTCCTCTGGGAAAACATCCTCAAATTTTGCAGCTATCAGTGGGGATACCGTCTCCATAGCCATGTACGCTCCCGCTGTCTGTCCTACTCCTTGCTCGACGGTCCCTCACATCTACTGGAACTCCGGTTGATCTAGTTGTCTAAAAGTGATGCTACCCTTCCGGCAATCCAGTACGGCATTATACTGGCTTAACAAGTCCATGCCCAATACGACATCAATGTATGGCATTAGAAATACCAAGAATCGCGCTCTCATCTCTCTACCACACACGACTACCGAGTATGTTCTAATAGTGCTGGTAACCTGCACGATGCCTCCTCCAGTAAGAATCTTCTAACTCTTAGGTAAGGGGGAAGTAGCTACTCTATGCATTGCTACGAATCTACTAGATATGAAAGATAGTGTAGCTCCAGAATCAAACAATACAGTCGCAGGTAATGATGCAACTAAAATGGTACCTGTGACAGCTTCTCCTTCTGTTTCCTCCTCAGTAGCTGCTAGTGTAAAGGCCTGTCCGTGCCTCTATCCTCCGGTCTGCTGTCGGGCTCGATAAAATTGTGCCTCCTGTGGGGCCAAGGGTGATCCCTTCTGAAATCCTCCAGGTGCTGGTGGACGTTGACCTCCTGGAGGCGGTAGTATCCTCGGGGCTGGTGCTGCTGGCCTCTGTCCTGTCTGCGGTGCTACATCTCTGTGCTATGGACAGTCTCTTACAATGTGCTGACTCGCTCCATATATCATGCACAATCCAAGCTTCTTTCGATAATCTCTAATGACGTGTCCCTTCTTGCCACAATGATGACAAGTCGGAAGCTCCTTTTGTTGGTATGGTGCTATCCTCTGCTGGGTCTATGCTCCGGAATGACGGATTGATCCCCCTGCTCTGGGCTGGGCTCTGGCTGGTATGGTCGTGCTGGAACATCTTGTTCCTCTACCGATGGCCTCCTGGATCCTCGCCTCTGAAAGAACATCATCTTAAGAAATCTTTGCCTGGGTGGTGGTATACCTCTGCAGCTCGAAAGTGAGGCCGTGATGGAATATCTGGGCCTTCTCTAGATTATTGGTTATCAAGACGACACCAAATCTGCTAAGACGGCTAAACTCTGCGTCATATGCGTCTACGATCATTTTTTTCTTGTTTTAGATGCAGGAACTAGAAGTATAGGGCATTTCGGACTGTAGCCGAGAAATACTTTGCATTGAAGTACTCTAAGAACTGTTCCCATGTCTGGGTCTTGCCTATACTGCGCTCAATAGAATCCCACCAGTGATGGGCGTTGCCTTTCAGTTGGTCCCTCACCGCGGTCATCCATAGGTCTGGATGTAGCTGAGAAGCCTCTAGTAACATCTTCGTATTGGCGACCCAATCGAAGATCTCCTCTACAGTCTCGTTGCCTGAAAAAGTATTCGGACCCATCTGGCAGAACCATCGTACAGTACCATCTGTCTGAGCTGGTGGAGGTGCTGGTATGGGTGCTGGGACAGGTATCCTCTCCAGAATACCCATCAAACTCTACCTCAACGTCTCGGTCTGATGCCACTATGCCTGCATCATAGTCTGGAAGAACTGAAGTATCTGTGGCTGTCCATCTGATTGTGGCATCTGGGGTGGATAAGGTAGAGGTGGTGGTAATGGGACCTCCGATTGTGCGGTAGGTGTCCCCTCAGATGTCGACCTCTCGGTTTATGGCATCGGTGTAGCCCTCGAAGTCTGGCCCTCAAAATGCTGCGTGGGGATCGTCTGTGAAGTCTGTCCCTTGTGACGCTGTGTAGGATCGCACTGAGAAGTCTCACGCCAATGTATCAGCTAGGCCTGTAGAGTTACCGGTGCTTGTAGTGGTGGTTGCTCCCTAGGTGGTCCCTGGGATATCTCCTCTCTCTGGGTGGTGTCGGCTGGCACCACGGCACCGGGTGCTCCTTGTCCACTAAGCAAGTTCATCTTGCTACAAGAGATAGAACTTCATTAAAAGAGTACAGAATCAAGCAAACATGATGCAGATATTTAGAAGTAATACGAAGGAAGTTCAAAGACGTAATCAAAGGGGATGAGACCTAGTAATTTCTATCCTATTGCAGGCTCGCGGGGCATGTTACCATACCACAAGCGATAAAGTCGACCTGCTAGGGCCACTAATAAAACCATGTCAGGCCCTAGTCTCAAAATATACGGGACCAGGCCACGTGGCAATAGCCAACTGTCACGTCTCCGAGGATATCCCAATTTAATGGATCCTAACGAAGAGTGCTACACTATCCCAAACTACTAACGAGTCCAATATCAATCAATAATAGATAATTTAATCTCATCCCCAAATATAACCAAAAAGTACTAGAATAAATACTGAAAAACAAATATCAGTCTGAATATCATAGTACACCACAAATATCTGGGGGGAATAAACCCACTACTATGACGAAATAAAAGTACTAAATGATAGATAAAAAGAGTAACGACTAGGGCATCGACTGACTAGATAATGATGCTCCAATCCTAGGCAGAAGGCCTACCAAATAATCACGGAAACTCTTATGGTAGCACCTCTAACTCCTCCACAGTTGCGTACCTAGTCTCATGTCCGGGGCTGTACACTGTGGGGTAATAAGCCTCATCCAAATCTGGAAAGGAACCAGGTCCTCAGAGGGACGTAACAAGATACATAGAAGCATGCCATATATAAATACTGAATAAAATAAAATAAAATAAAGGGTGTGCTAACCATCTGAGTGAATTCAATATGAGGAAAAATTTGGTACATATGGGTAGGCATAGGCATAATGTCCAATACTCCAAAGTGCGTGGTATCTGTAACTTCAATTATTCTGAAGAATGAGGTATCTGCAATATATATACATCTGTATCACTCTGAAGAGCGCGGTATTTGCAATAAAGGGAGTCATTGGATCCGTGGCTCCTCCGGATACTACATAATCTAATGTGTGTATCATATATGCCTACTAGTTGTCCTCTCCGCCCAATGTAGATATACAAGTCGAATACACGACATGCATACCACGTATCTATATGCCAAGTCTCTACTAATCATATAATCCTGAATTACGTACTAACCATGATACATGTCACACGCACCGATAGCTAGTCGAGTACGTGAACCCGTATCCAAATATGAATTTGTCACCGTAAAACGTGTAAGAGTGTCAGGTCTCGAAAGATATAAGAGTATCCTCCCAATGGTGTGAGTCTACTAGTGACTAGGTCAAGTACACTACGCATCGACGTATCCGTCGACTACACCCGAGTCAATCTTGGACGCGCACAGTTGTATAAAAGAAAGCAAAAAGATATCATACAATATTTGCATATTTTAAATTAAACAGTAAATATGGCAAGATATCTTGCATGGGTCCTCAAGCTGCGAATGCCAATAGCTTGCTTCTGAAGTATCTCCTGGCTGGTCCAGTGACCCTAAACATACAATATAATATAGCAAATTATATCATAAGACACTAAAGAAATACATACAGAGCCACTACTCTGCCCTTAGATACTGGCTTAAGGGTAACGGCTGGTCGACTACAAAGTCGCGTGTGCACGTAGCTAAGGTGTACACGTGTTCTGTCATCAGATACCGTGTACCTCAAGGCAATAAATTACCACAGTTATGTGGTTACGAAACTACTTACGCTTTGTACAATTACATGTCCTTATTTCTCATGTTAAAGTATACTTGGTCTATGTCTTGGTTTTTAGGTGAAACACAAGTCTTTAATAACAGGTCATATCATTAGGGTAATTTATATTTATTAATTACTAACTAATCTAGTCAAACATACCTACAAACATATATATGGTTTAACATTATTTAGTTTATGTCCATGACTACGACATACGACACAACGACACAACGACACAATGCTACAATGACACAATGACGAAAAGAGGCAATAGGGTGTTTACCTAATCGTGGCTGAACGAGGGGGATCTGTACTCGTCGACGGCTGTCCTCCGGCGTGGGGCGGAGCTCTGGCGTCGCACGGGCAGCACGGCAGCAGCAGTAGTCACAGCAGCGGCAGCAGCAACCTGGCAGCGGCGGCAATGGCTGGGGACGGTGGTCAGGGTCATGGGAAAGGCAGCGCTGGTCGTGGGGAAAGCTGTGGTCTGGGTGGCACGGGGTGGTTGTAGGTGGTCAGGCGACTGGGGAAGTCTGGACCGGGTATGGATGGAGTAGGGAACGATGCGGGGGTGGTGATGGCGACGTTGATGATTGTGAGGGAGTAGTGGTCAGGCGGTGGTACAGGTGATGGCGTTGATGGTGCTGGGGTGGTGGACTGGTGAGTCTGGTGGCGAAGGGAAGTCGGAGTGGGGTGTCGGTTGGTTGAGGATGGTATTGATGGTGGAGGTTTGGTTGGTGGTAGTCTGTGCATGCGGCCTGGTGGGGTGGTCCGACGTCGACGGTGAAGCAACGGCGGTTAGGTGGCTGTGGTGGTGGCGGCTTGAGGTGGTGGTGGCATTGGGGAAGTTCGGGAAGGTGGATGCTTGGGTTGGTTGAGTGGAGTTCGGCTAGGTATTTGGCTATATGGTTTTTAGGGTTTTAATTAGAAAAAAATGTGTATTTATATATGGGAGGGAAATATGGGATGACCTCGAAGTTTGGGCCAGCTTGGGCTCTTTAGGGTGGGGAGCTTGTCTATATGAAAGGGTGTAGAGTGTACATGGGCTTGGTTGGGTCGTGCTTTGGGTGAGATTGGTCTCTAATTTAATTCAATAAAAAAATAATGCAGAAGGCGTTCTTTTGTCAATTGAAAACACATGGGATAAAAATTGGGTGGGACACAAATGTCATGGGTGTAGCATGCTCGGAATAGGTTAATGCCATAATTTGGGTTATATGGAATTGGGTTGAGGTTGTGCCTCTAATTTTGATTGGAACGGCAATTGCGCAAGGTGGGATTCTATTGGGATTATACATGGACGTTTGTGACGAATATTGCACAGCTAAAATAAAGCACAATATTAAGTATTTAAGAGTTACACAAGGATCAGATGGGTAGTCTGGCATGTCTAGAAAGTGTGTATAAAATTTGTTTAAAGTTAACTACTAGTGTAGCGCTCCAAACTTCGAAGCAACGATAAGGTGTATTAAGTCATATAATTGTTGCACATTAATTCTAAAGCACTGTGTTCGACTCTAATTGTCACCAAATTAAATCCTAGTCTCTCAATCTAAACTAATAACCCTAAATTTGGTTGAGAGGGGGTTTACAATATCATACCGCATGCACAAGATTTTTGACACATGTACAGGCGCAGGAAGCATCTCGGAAAAGACCCATCATTGTTCATGTGGTTTTGAGTTTGAGTTGACATTTTATTAGGTTTATTTTAGTCCCACATTACTTGTGGGGAGTTTGTTTCTTTTTTGTTCACATCTTTAGTCCCACATCTTATTGCCAATGACACATCGGCTATAAGGTCACCAATTGAGTTCCCCCAGGCCAAGATAATGAGGCAAAGAATTATAGGACGAAGGTCTAAATAAAAAAACACTCATTATAGTTGTAGTTCAAATTGATGCCATGTTAAATGTTTTTATCTTGTTCAATATTAGTTGGGAATATTTAATTTATACCCTACCATCTTTATGCACACAAGGAACATGTTTTATTCTTCTTCTTCTTTTACGGATTAATGGTTTATTTATCTAATTTTAGTTCAAAGTTGTAGTTTTGATGCTTATAATTATTATTGTAGATTGCATATCATGTACCAGAAATTTATAAAGATAAAATTTTGAAAAAAACTAATAGTGCTTAAAAAAATTGGAAGGGAGAACTCGAAACGATTTGTGATAGAGCTGAAAATATTGTAGAACAAAAAGTATTATGGTAGAAGATATAAAGAAAGAAGATTGGGAAGATTTTATTGATTTGTACTCTATAAATGAAGATCAAGTCCATCGTGATTGTGGAAAGAATACAAGAAAAAAGGTTAATATATTACATAGAACTGGTAGGAATGGTTGTGCGAGGGTAGCACATGAACTGGTAAAGATATTAATAATCTATTTATATATTATTTTTTTCTTATTTTAATGCAAATATTAAAATATGTTAATAACCTATTTCCTGACTTGATGTAGAAAAAGGAAAGCCTTACAGGTGAAGTCAATAGATCTGTGTTTGTTGAATATTTTGGAGTTCTATTTTATTTATATTTTAATCTCTTGATATATATATATATATATATATATATATATATCCTTACAAACCTCCATCTTACATAAACCCCCCTCTAACATTCTAATATACCAACGCTCCTCCTCAAGATGTGAGAAAGATATTCACTAAGCCCATCTTATCAGATCCTCTAATCATATCTACAGAGCTAAGTCCCTTGGTCAGCTTGTCTGCTACCTGATCCTTGGTTGGAACGAGACCTAGCTCAAGTAGTCCACTGTCCAACTTTTTCTTCATGGAGAACCTATCGATCTCGATGTATTTGGTCCTGTCATGCTGTACTGGATTGTTGGCGATACTGATTGCTGACTTGTTGTCACACCACAGCTTTATCTTGGCTCTTTGATCCAGCTTTAGCTCCACCTACATACTCTTCATCCATAGCAGCTCTGTAACTCCTAAGGCCATAGCTTTGTACTCCCGCTTCAGTTGTCGATCTGTCCACCACTGACTGCTTTTTACTCAATGAAGAGACCAAGTTACCTTCTACAAATATGTAATAGCCCGAGATAGACCTCCTGTCATCAGCACAACTAGCCCAGTCAGAGTCACAGTAGCCCTCGATGCTCACATGATTATTCTTCCTGAATATCAGCCCATTTCCTGGGGCACCCTTCAAGTATCTCAGAATCTGGTATACTACGTCCATATGACCCTTCTTTAGATCATGCATGTAGCAGTTCACCACTCACTGCAACACAAAAATCAGGACATGTGTGGCTCAAATAGATCAACTTGTCTACTAGTCGATGGTATATGTCCCGATTAACTGGTTCTCCAGCCTCAGCACCTAGCTAGAACCTTTGATTGATCGGCGACGCTGTAGGTTTGAATCCCAACATCTTTGTCTCTGTTAGAAGTTTCAGCGCATACTTTCTCTGAGAAAGAACAATCCCTTCTGCTTCTCGAGCAATCTCAATCCCGAGGAAGTACCGAAGAAGGCTAAGTTCCTTAACCTCGAACTCCTTGCCAAGCTTTCCCTTGAGTCGGGCAATTTTTTTCTCATCATCTCCTGTGATAATCATATCATCCACAAACACTGTAAGCATGGTGATGTGGCCTCCACTCCGAAGGAAAAATACAGTATGATCAGCGTTGATCTGCCGATATTCCATTCGTATCATCGCCCTCCTGAATCTGTCAAACCAAGCTCGAGGAGACTACTTCAATCCATAGAGGGATTCTTCAATCTGCAGACCTTACCCACTATCTTATCAGTTCAGAATCCTGGTGGTGTCTCCATATATACCTCCTCCACTAGATCCCCATGAAGAAACGCATTATTCACATCCAGTTGGTGTCGCTTCCATCCACCATTCGCTGCCAAAGAAATCAGAGTCCTGACGGTGCTCATCTTCGCCAGTGGTACAAAAGCCTCGTCGTAGTCAATTTCATAAGCCTGATTGTATCCTTTTGCCGCCAATCGAGCCTTGTAGCGCTCAACATATCCATCTGGGTTCTGCTTCACAGTAAAGACCCTCTTGCATCCGACTGTCCTTTTCTTCTCTGGTAGTTTTACCAGCCCCCAATTATGGTTCTTCTCAAGAGCCCTAACTTCTCGTGCATCACCACTTTTCATTTTGGATTGTTCTTGGCAACCTGCCAATTGTTAGGTACAGTAATACTATACAAAGATACAATGAATGCTCTATGAGGAGAAGAGATGTTATTATATGAAACGAACTAAGTATGGTCCCAACCATATATATCAGGAGGATTTCCCGTATTGCTGCGAGTGGTCCTCCATACTGATAATGGTGTGGGAGGGGTAGGAAGAATGATATCATCTGAAAGAAAATCTGGTGGTGGTGGTATAGGTGTCTCAGGAGTCGAAACTGACGCAGGCAAAGGACTTGGCACTGGAACTATAGGTACTGGTCCCGCGGTTTGCTTTCCTTTCCTGCTATAGGTAAGTAACTCTCCCAGAGTCGTGGGCCTAACACCTCTCATCTCCTCCCCCGGTTCCTCTTCACTCTTCTCCTCAACTGTTCCTTCATGCCATACTCCTAAATCGGTAACGAAACTCTTACCAATCTCCCTCACTCGTCACATACTCTCAGTGTCAATTGAGTTGTCAATGGATGAGGTTTCCTCCTAACGTTAGTATGGCTCAAGCTCCCTGAAGTGAATATCCATGCTCACAAGACTATTCTTATCTACTGGGCTCCAGTACACATACCCCTTCTGAGTCACTGAATAGCCCACGAAGACACACTTGACTGCTCTAGGGTCATATTTTCCAACTGACGGTCTGTTGTCCTTCATAAAATATACAAAGCCAAACACCTTCAGCAGGAGTATCCCACTATTATTTTCTTGTAATATCTCACATGGAGACTTCCATCCCAGTACTTTTGAGGGCATCTTGTTGATCAGTTGAGCTGCTGTCAATACTGTATGTCCCCACAGACTCTGTGGGGTATTCATGAAGATCATCATGCTCTTTGCTACCTCCAGAAGGTGTTTGTTCTTTATTTCTGGCACTCTATTTTGTGCTTGTGTATATGCACATGTGGTCTGATATTGTATCCCTTAGGATAACAAGTATTCCTCAAGTGCTTTGTTGGTATATCCTATCCCATTATCAAACCTTATTACCTTCACCACTGCTCTGTACTGTGTCTGGACATGTTTATGAAAGTTCCAGAAATAGGCAAAGACATCACTCTTATTCTTCATCAAATACAGTCAGGTGACACGAGAGGAACAATCAATTAAAGAAATGAAATACATGTAAACATTCATAGTAGTTGTGGTCCACGTCCCTCAAATATCAGAATATATAATATCAAAAATAGAAGAGCTCCTATGGCTCGCAGTAACATATAAGCTCCTAGTATGTTTGCCTTAATTACAAGCATCACATACTAGTTTCTCCTTATTTGCTTTCTCATAAATAGATGGATACAACCTACTCAAACTACCAAAAGAGGATTACCCCAACCGCCTGTGGTGGAGTATCAGTATATTATATCAGTGTATCCTTGGCACTCATCTTCGGTCCTCTCATTCATGTCCTCTCTGCCACAGATACTAATACCGAATCTAGCACTTCCCAATCCAGGAACAATGGTCCATCATACTAAGTGTCATTCCTAAGCCTTTATCCTGTCTCCTTCTTCTAGAAGATCACCTTAGGAATATCAAAAGAGACAATTCATTTTAGTTGAAGGATTATAGAACTAATGGACAAAAGACTGATTAAAAAATAAGAAGCATGCAAAACATTGGATAATTTTACTGAACATGTACAATCGACAGTACCCTTACCGACCACTGGCTAGAAAGTACTATCGGCTGTTTGAATGTTGTCCGCCGATGATAGGTGTGTTTAGGAAGAGAACTCACTAGCATTCCTTGTCAGGTGTCGAGACGCACCCGAATCGATAATCCAGTCCGACAATCTAAGGGAAGCCATAGATGGAAGGGCGAGTGAGTCGTCAGTAACTTTTGATGGATGGGCATACATGGCAGCGTTGCCTCTGGCAAAGACTAAGGTGGACACCTCCTCGGTCCCACTCCACATGTGTCCATCGCTTGATGCTCTCTTCTTTCTCCTGACTACTTCCAGCATGCCCAGTATTGCCTGATCCTCCTCAGTATCGGCACCATTAGCTCACTCCTCTCCTTCTGCTACCAGCAGGTTCGTCCGATAGCCTCCTTGACCACCCCGTTGACCCCTACGACAATGGCCACGTCCTCCAAACTGTCCACGTCCATCACTTGAATCTCCCTCTTTGGGTGGTTTGGTGCAAGCATACCTCAGATGGCCTACCTTCCCACAGTTGTAACACAGCCGGGGGTCTCCCTTAGGTCCTGTGCTGCCTGAATTGGCAATCGCCACTACTGACTTCACTTCAGGAGGACCACCTATCCCTGCATACAGCTTGATATGAGTCTTCTTCTGGATCATGGTCAAGATAGCCTCCTCAAGTGTAGGGATCTTCGGTTGGGCTAGAAGTAGTGGTGTCCTCTGAGCAAATACCGCGGCCGGCCCTTTAAGAAACTTCATCGTCCCCTCATGCAGACATAGATGTCTTTCCTTACACTTCGGCTCCTCATAGAACATTCGATCTAAGGAGTGATCGTAATCCAACCACAAATGCTCCAACTCCGTGGCATACTCTCGTACCGTCTTCTTTTTCTATATGGTGTCATCGATCTCCCCCTTGATCTGAAAAACCATCAAGTTATTTCCTACACCATCGTATATCCAATTCAAATTTTCCCACAGATCCTTTACCATCTCAAGGCCATTCACTGTGGTGGTGATCGACTAGACTAAAGAATTGAGGAGCCAAATATATATCATATGAGTGGACTTTCACTCGTTGCTTCCTACCGAGCCCTCAACCGGCTCTGTCTTCTCTGCTGACAAGAAACCCTCCAGGTTCTTCCCTGCGAGGGTTCTCCTCACCTGTCGTGACCAACTCAGGTAGGTGGTCGATCCATCAAGCTTTAGATCGATGGAGGGAAGCTCCAACTTCGTTGGTGTTCGTGTCACGTTATCACCAGCTGACAGTTTTATCAGCTTCATCAATATTGTGACCTCTGCAGGGTCCAACTTCTTGATAATTTCCTCTATCGATCCTCCTCTTCTTCGATCACCTCATACCAGTCCCACAATTTATGTGCATCCACTTTGTCCTCTTCTATACTCGATCATGCCTCTCCCCTATCGGATATAGGACTTCGATGCCAACGTTCGGAATGACCAACAGGCGACGCTTAAAATTATGGCAGACGGCTCCTGCGGGCTCTGCATGAGTCGCAGCTTCACGGTGTTGGCAGGAGTGTGGTGGAGGCTGCGGCGGCGGTGGTGGTGGCGTGGTAGCGGTGGTGGAGGCTAGGGTTTGGTGACTAGGATTTATGGCGACTATGGTTTATGCTCTGATACTATGTAGAATATTTTGGAGTTATATTTTATTTATTTTTAATCTCTTAGATATATATATATATATATATATATATATATATATATAGCCTTACAACCCTCTATCTTACATAAAAATATCATAATACATTCTAATATACCAACTGTGTTATACTTGGGCACACATCAAAATACTAGTAAAAAATTATCCTACACCTGTTACCTAATCTACGAGTGAGTTCAAATACTTAGTAAACTTAACATTCAACTTTTTTTCTCTCGTTATATTTAGAAATATGAATCATTAATATCCACTTTTGTCTCCTTTTTATCTTGTAGGAATAAATTAAAAGTCTTATAGAAGAACATTCCAACTTAGGAGAGAAAGATATGGACAATGATGATATTGTAATGGTTTGTGGGATTCTAATTAATTTTCATATTTATTTATAATTTCTTACAAGTTCATACTATATATTTACTTTCTCTTCTTCTGAAAATGGTTAGGTATAGGGTCATGATAGTAAGGGTTAGGTACATGTAATGGGTCAAGGTGTTTTAAAGTCGAAGATTCTTGCTTCAGCTACAAGTTGGGAGATTGCTCGTATGGAAAAGCAAAAAAGCAATGCTTCGTTAAATCGGATAGAGAATCTTGATCAAACAATAGCTTCCTTGCAGACTGCAAGATGTAACACTCCTAGATCAAGTTAATCTTCATCAGAGTTTCACACTACTAGTCCTTCTCAGGTGAGTAGAGCAAAATTGTCGACTTTTTTCTTTTTGTTCTCGTTGTATCGGTCCATACTTAGTTATTGCATTATTGATATAGCTCTATAAGTAATAATAGATGCTCCAGTAAAGAGGGATCATAAGATAGTAGTTGAAGAAGTTTCTAGGACTAGAGTTAGCCTATACCAACATGGATTTAAGTATTAATGACGAATATGGTTTTTTTATTGTTAAAGAGGACATGTCCCTAAGTTTTAGGATAAAGACTATGTTTACAAAATATGGTTTCCTATAATCTAACCTCGAAATCCCAAGATGATTGGTATTCAAGACTCCAGTCTTGAACACTGTGTTTATAGTAAATTGAATAAAATTTAGTAAAACTGGATATGACAGTAATCATCTTAATCTTTAGCAGTAATTAGGACATCTTAACGTGTTAAATTTAACAAAGGCTCCAGATACTCTACACACAAGCTAAAGTAGTGAGTGATTGACAAAGTGGCACCTTTGTTAGTAATCAGGTAGTTCACCTCTGCTTGTCGACAATTTTTTAGTGCTTTTTATCGCTCACTTACCTAGTGAACTTAATTCAAGTGGCACCTTTTGGCAATATCTTTGTGTGTTGCAACAAGATTTTTGTTGTTATTCTAAGAGGCCCTCGCAGGTCAAACGCCCAATTTTTTTATAAAATCCTCTTAAAATGCTATTCTCTTATGTTCATTATTTACCTATAATATGATACCTATTCTAACATGTTCCTTATATTCCTAGCATTACTTTCCCATAATGTATCATCATTACTTACTACTGTATCGTCTTTATCAATGTAATTGGAACTGCTGTTAGTTTATGTGCTTCGCTCCAATCTATTATCAATTTAATTGGATAATATTTTTCGAAGAATTAGAGTATTTTTGCTCCCACCTACTATAGACCCCCGGAGGGCTTAGTTGAGGAGTTTGTCCAGGAGCTTTAAGAGGAGCCAGTCCCCGTAGAGGAGAATATCTAGTATCTACTTATCTAGCTTTAGTATTCTATTGTACTGGATTTGTTTATAGCAACTGAGACCTATGAGATGTTATTATTTGATTCCTATATTGGTGTTAGAGATTGCTAGACTCTTAGACTTGATGATAGTGATTTGAGATGACTATTTCTAGTCTTATGTTTGGATTCTCTTATTATATCATATCATGTATTTTATCTTCCATATAGTTCTCTTATGATTGAATATTGATATTTTTATTATATTGTCATCTTGTCCTCCGTATGGAGTTGAGATATTATTGCCATGTTATGTTATATTAATATACATATGTATGTTGGTGTTTATATATATATATATATATACTTAGAGAGGGGTATATATGTATGGGTGTATGTTATGTATATGTACATATGCATGGGTATATATATATATATATATATATATATATATATATATATATATATATATATATATATATATATATATATATATATATATATATATATAAGTATTATGTGTATATGTATGTGTATATCTATATATATGTAATTATATACATATATAGAGATTTGTATATATGTAGTTGTGCATGTATGTATATATATATATATATATATATATATATGTGTGTGTGTGTGTGTGTGTGTGTGTGTGTGTGTGTGTGTGTTTAAGTGATTATATATATATATATATATATATATATATATATATATATATATATATATATATATATATATATATATCTACTTATGTATGTGTATATTTTTCTATATAGATATGTATATATAGAGAGAGGTAATTATATCTAGTGTTGTATATATAGTGTTTGTGTGTGTGTGAGTGAGAATATTATTTATATATGTACACATATGTACAATATATATATATATATATATATATATATATATATTATATATATATATATATATATATATATATATATATATATATATATATATATATATATATATATAGTTGTGTGTGTGTGTGCTAAGGGAAGGATCAAACTGCAGCAGAATATCAGTGAAACAACAACCACACATTGCAACAAATAGCATGTAGCATGTAGCTAGCATTGAGCAGCGAGCCAGCAGCTACAGCGAGCAACCCAGCTCAATAGAAAGTGCAGCAACAGCAAACGCAGCGCAGCAGAGTGTGCTTGCAGTAGCGGACAACAACAGTGAGTAGTGCAACACTGCTCTCGAACAGCAGCAACAACGCAACTCAGCAAATATTGCAGCATCGCAGCAATTGTAGTACAGTCGCAGAAGCGAGCAGCAGCAAGCCTGCAGTATCGTGTGTACGCAGTAGCAATATCCAGTAGCAGCAGCCACCGCAGGGTATCAGAGCATGTATCAGTTGGTAAATTCCTAGTCTGTAGTTATCTTGTTATAGTAGTTAGTTTGATAGTAGTTATAAATAAATATGTATACATGTAGATTAGTAGTTAGATCTATATATGTATATATTTGTATCTCTCTAGTAAGTTATATATATATATATATATATATATATATAT